>JAUMJJ010000059.1:21416875-22628750 GCA_033556795.1 Tapera naevia
TGTAGGTTTGGATTTCAGGAGATATCTACTAGGAGGTACCACTACTATTTAGGAGAAATGTGGGATGCCTAAAAAAAAGCAAGCAGTTGTGTTACAGCAGCAGTTCTCTGCAGCCAGATTCCAGAATGTGGGTCCCATTTTGTGGCTGGAGAGAGCATCCTCATGGTAAGAGAGAGCCCTGCGTATTGCTCTTGTGTTTGAGTATGAGCTGCCAAAAATCTGTGGAAGCACTTTCAGTGAAGGATGTACTGCTGAGTAGGTTTGTGAGCAGAATGGTTGATTTACTGTTTGTGAATCCAGTAAACATCAAGCTTTACCCCTGACCTTTGGTACAGGCAATCTGCTTGGGCAAGCTTTGTGGGGAATTTCAGGTGGTCTGAAGCTGTAGTTAAGTATTTCAGGCTGATAGCCCATTTCTTTCTCAATATAGGATTTTCCAGTTACGTAAAATTGTTGATTTCAGGCAAGAACAACTCCTGCCATTTTTGAGTAGCTCTTGATATATTGAACTTGAGCTATGTAGGTACTTGATTGACCTGAAGTGACCACAGTGACAAGCAGGCATCTGTTTGCTGCAGATCTATTCTTTTCAGGTTTCTTTGTAGAATCTACCTGCCACTCAGAGCTAGCTCTGAATCTGCCACCTTTTAGTCTATAATTTTGATAGGTTAGTTTTCCATGTCTCCCTGTCTGTCTTGTCTTGTACTGTAGCTGTTCATAAACATTGTGACCTGTCAGTTGATAGCTTGTTAGCCTGGAGCTGATGCTGTGAAGAGGTAGTACTGATATGATGAGAACTTTGTGGTATAGTAGCACAAAGGTATACTTGGTGGCATTATTTTAGGAATTGAGGTGATACCAGGCTCCTATTTGTTTAAGGCTTTTTTTAAACTTTGTTTAGGTCAGTGTTCAACACCTAAATACCAACTCTGAAACACTCAAAGTTGGATATTCAAGGGCATAGGTGTTTGTTCTTGGGTCTCTTCACCTTCCCATGGCCTCTGGAGGGAGCCTAATGCTTTGAAAAGACACTTCTCATGAAAATCAGCAGGTATATCTTGAATTATGCAACGTTTTTCTGCAGGTAGAAGTCATCGTGCTGTGTGCAATTCTGTGCATTCACCTTCTTGATGTTTGTTGTGCACTAAAGCAGCCAATATTGAATGCAGTTGTGAGAAGATAATTGAGACTTGTTTTAAAAAGGAAACTTTTGGCGTGTCCTCCTACTGGAGTGCAGGGGGAGACTTAAACAGATATGTGAGCTGTTGTGCACACAAGTGAAGGTGGGGGGAAAGCACTTCCAAACAGGCAGTTACAGTAATATTCTGCATTACTATGGTATATAAACCTGATAAAACAAATAAGTCTGTATTCCTTCTGTAAAATACCCAATGCATTTTCCTTGCACTGTTGCTTGAGCAGGGACATAGAGATGGTTTGAAGATGTTTCTTGGGTTTTCAGGTTTTCTTTTGGATTTAGGTGAGCTTCCCAAATCCATGCAGACTGATACAATGACTGTGTGTTAGTGCGCAAAATTTCAGTGGGGTGGTGAAAGAGGAGCTTCCTGATCCATGTGCTGCTACCCAGAAAAAGATCATAAAGCTGTAGCTTTTCTTGTGCCATAGGTCCAAACCATGAAGTGGTTTTGTCACCTATAAATCATCTAGTATTTTGTCTGACTTGATTTCCAGTTGCAGGTGTATCTTCCTAACTACTGTAATACTAGTTGTCTGGATGATTCCAGAAGGTTTTGGAAGATCAGGTATTTGAGCTCAGGCATATGTGATGATTGGACACCATTTCTAGTGATGCAAATGGTTCAGGCCTCCCCCCTTTCCCAGTTTCTGGGAAGTCTGTGTCCTTCACAAAGACAATGGCTTGCTCCTCATTTTATAGAATAACTACAGGAAAATATAAATCAATGTCTGTCAAAGAAAATGCAATGTTTATTTCTAATTTTTTTAAAAGCACTTCAATGACTGGGCTTCTGACTTCTTAATACCAATCCCAAATCCTTAAAAAAAGAGAAACATTCTGGATAAACTGTAAGCTCACCACCACCACCCCCAGCTAGAGCCTCTTTGCCTTCCTTTGCTTGTGTACTCTATCGGTTTCACAGTTCATATACTTGTGGGTTTTTTAAAATCCCCCCCTGCACTCTGGTGGGAAACATGTCTGCAGTTTCCTTTCAAACACACAAGGCTTGATTCTCCTCTCACAATGGCATAAATTGTGAAGAACTCAACTCGAAATCAATGGATGTAAAGACATGTAAAATGGGGTGAGAGAAGAGCCCAGCCTCTAGTTTCTATTTTTAAGTGAGTCTGGTTAACCTAAAATTGTTCAATGTGCCACTGTGACTTTAGTTTGTAGATATTGGTTGCTATGCTTGTTTCTTTTTGTACATAATGTTTCATTTTCATATATATAATACATTATAGCTAGTACTTCTAATCACGATGCACATTTCTTTGATTTAATACCTCAGTACTACTGCATCAATTTTGGTAGTTAATAAGCAACATGCATGGTAAACTGCTTACCTTACTAGGGTCTATCCTACAAAAAGTCTGGGGTGTAGCTGTATTCCTATGCCAGTCCTGAAGGAAAGAAAGCTGGATTGGCTCTATCTGTAGATCTTAAACTTTGATTGTGGTTTTTGCCTTAGTAGTTCTCTCTGTGAATCTTGCTCCTTGTTATATAGGTTCAAGATAGTAATTCTACATAAATAAAACTTTCTTGGTTATTGTTAGTTTTCCTGTGCTTATTAAGTGTTCAGCTCCACTCTTATGCTTTGTACATAGTCAGAATCTTCAAAATTTTCTGCACAGCTAAGTACTTGGCAATAAACCTGGAACATCCATGTGCAATTTTTGCCACTGCCTAAGTTTTGGTGGTTGCTCACATTTGTTTATTTTTTAGCAATGGATTATGGTCCTTAATTACCATCAGCAATCAAATAACTGAATGAGTTTACACAGCAGTGCTGTAAAAACTGTTCACGCTTGCTATAATCTGTACGTTGGATATCTTTGAAAACAGTCAGCTCATTCATTAACCAGCGCAGCAAACTCCAACCACTATTTAGTTTTTTAAATTAATGCAGCATTTGCTACCTAACTGAAACGTTGCTTTGATTACCTCTTTTTATAGTTTAAAAAAAAATAACATGAAGTAGTTGACTCTTCTAATGTTTTCTAACTTGGAGTAGATCTATTGGTTTATTTGAATTTTTTTTCTGTTTGAGTAACAAATCACAGGTGTCCACAAGGGAGACTCTTTAAATTTGAAGAATGTGATAGTCTTAGACATAAAATTTAAAGTGATACTGACTTGATTACAGTGAGAGTGAAAACTCTGGTGTTTAGACTCTTGTGCTGTTTAGTCCTTGAGCTTTCCCCTTCAACTTTAACCCCCACCTCTCGCTTAAAAAAAGTCAAGAGTATTGCTTAGCTAGTATGTGGTGGACTTACGTATCTGTGAAGTGTCAGGGAGAGAAAATACCAGAATGTTGCTGTGCTGCACAGGATTTTGGTGTTGCAGACCTCCATCTTCAGTGTGGCTTGCCACCTACGGAGATGTGGCACAATGGGCTTTTGACATGTTGGGTATGGTAATTCCAATAACTAGTTCTTCCTTGTCCCTGCTAGGTTACCATGGGAAAAATCAAGCCTCTTAAACACTTGATTTATCATAGTGAATTGATTGTAACTTTAACTGTGGCTTTTTTTGAAATATAGTTGTCCAGCAGCAAGGTAGCATGATGATGGCAACTAAACCAACATGTGGTATTCACTTCTGCTGTGGTGGTGTGCAGTAGTGCTTGCCAGCAGCTAGTGTGAGGAGTGGTGGGCACACAGAAGAGTGTGTGATAGGGGGTGCATGTGCTTGTCAAACAAAAACACTCTTACCTCAGAGTTGGATGCTTCTCTGCTTTGTTCTGGTAGAGCAGCCCTTGTGGAATAGGGAAGTGACAGCCTTCTGAATGCAGGGATGTGCAGGTGGTCTTCCTGGTGGCAGGTTTTCTTAATTCTTAATCTGATGGCTTTGAGACTCTGTATGTCCTACCAGCTTTGGAGCATTTTTAAACTCTTCTGAGAGTTACTGTTGTGGAAACTGCAATGCATGGCTAGAAGAGAGACTGCTTTTTGGTAGTGCTTTCAAAGCATAAAGTCAAATGTGCGAAAGTCATTTTTTGGGTGCAAGAGAAACAAGAGTGCTGTGACTAGAGCCTGAGTATCTCTAGGAAAATTAATCTTTAATGCAAATTGGAGTATACAGCAAGCTTAAAGAAAGACTGAGATCTTTGCCAAGCGATATGAAGCACTTTTATCAGCTTTATGGACGAAGCAGCTTCCATTGAAAAAGATGTGGGAGTAGAAGAGCATCCTTCTGGCTCTTTAGCTAGTCAAAGAAAAAAAATTGTATAATAAGGTTGATAACTAAAGTCTCTGAAGAGACTTAAGTAACTTTCTGCCTGTTGGGAAACTGGTGATGTAAGACTTGACCTCAGGAAATGGAGTTATACTTTGAGATCCAGAGCTTGAACTTGTTTATAGTTTTGAGGAGCTCTCACCACAAAACACAGAGCTGATGGTGCAACACAGAAATCTGTTTTGGAAGCAGCAATAAACCCAAAGTACATTTTAGGAAGCAGTCCTTCTAGTAACTAATTCCAGATCCATTTGCTTGCAGTCTTGATTGGTATGTACATATCCAAAAAACTAACTACTGAATAGGTTATTATGTACCTGTTCCAGGCATCTTTAAAAGTAAGCTTTTTGTTACACAAGTGCTTTCTGAAAAGAGGCCTCCAATAGATGCTTGGCACCCATGTCTTCTGTGGCAGTAAGCAAAACTATGTGGCATCAGGAGTGTATGGCAGCTCTCAATTAACCCTTTTCAGTTACAGGTCTGTCATGGTGTACGATGTTAAGAAAGTGATTAAAACTCTTTAAGAATATGCATGTATTAAGGATGAAAGTGTGTACAAGGGGAAGAAAAAGTAAAGGAACGTTTTAGATAATGCCAGCAGACTCTAAGGTTTTATCCGACTTTGTATGTTTAAGGAAGGTAAAAATAATTACAAATTGGTACATTGTGGAAGGATGCATATAAATTGTATTTCTTTATTCTTCCAAGATTGCTATTTAAAGACAATTTTGTAACATTGATGTTTAACAGCATTCTGTTAACCTCCGTTTTCTTTCATGTGAAACAATTCCAGCCCTCACCTACCAAATAGTTTGTTCTGCAATACTTTACGGAATAAAATAAGTATCAGAAGGACACATTGCAAAAGGATTATCTTAAAGGGATGAGAGGCAGGGTGTTGCAGTGGGGAGGGTAGCAGCCAGCTCTGGTCAAGAAAATCCCACTTACAGACTCCAAGATGGCAGGAGATGTACCCATTGACTGGTGGCATATGGAAAGCTCATGGCCTGCAGTGTTAGAGCTCTGGCTGCTCTTAATTTCCAGTGGGGACCTCAGAGTCCTAATGGAAAAGCCCCATATGCTGTTACCTTCTCAACTGGGAGAGGTGTGATGGAGTGCAGCCACAGGATTGGTGTGACTTGTGATGGCAGCTTAACTTATAGCTGAGCAAAAGATCGATGAGCAGCTTTTCAGAGAAGGATTTGGGAGTCCTGGTGGACAACAAGCTAGCCATGATCAAGCAATGTGACCTCATGGCTAAGAAAGCAAATGGTATCCTGGGGTGCATTGAGAACAGTGTGGCAAGCAAGTCAAGGGAAGTTCTCCTACCCCTCTACTCTGTCATAGTCAGGCCACATTAGGAGTAGTGTGTCCAGTTTGGGGCTCCTGAGCTCAAGAAAAAGAAGGAAATACTGGAGAGTCCAGCAGAGGGCTACAAAGATGATCAGAGGACAGAAGCATGAGGAAAGGCTGAGAAACCTGGGTCTGTTTAGCCTGGAGAAGACTGAGAGGGAATCTTATCTATGCCTATAAATATCTAAAGGGTGGGTGTCAAGAGGATGGCGACAGACTTGTCAATGGTGCTTAGCGACAGGACAAGCAGCAATGGATACAAACTGGAACATGGGAAGTCCCACTTCAACATGAGGAAAAAAATTATTTACTGTGAGGGTGACAGAGTACTGTAACAGGCTGTGCAGGGAGGCTGTGTAGTGTCCTTCTCTGGAGACATTCAGAACTTGCCTGGGCATGTTCTTGTGCAACCTGCTGTAGGTGAACCTCCTTTAGCAAGTGGATTGGACTACATGGTCTCCAGAGGTCCTTTCCAGACCTGACCACTGTGATTCATGGAATTATAAAATTGCTTGGTTGGAAGAGACTTTTGAGATCATCAAATCCAACCATACCTGTCCACTACTAAAGCATATCCCTAAATGCTTAATCTACTTTTCTTTTGAGTACCTCCAGGGCTGGAGACTCAGTTCCCTCAGCCACTCCTCATAAGACAAGACTTGCTCTCCAGCCCCTTCACCAGCCTGTTGCCCTTCTCTGGACGCGCTCCAGCTCCTCAATGTCTGTCTTGTAGTGAGGGGCCCAGAACTGCACACAGTATTCGAGGTTTGGCCTCACCAGTGCTGAGTACAGGGGGAAATCACTTCCCTGGTCCTGCTGGCCACACTTTCTGATGCAGGCCAAGATGCCATTGGCCTCCTTGGCCACCTGGGCCACTGCTCGCTGATGTTCAGCCGGCTGTCAGCCAGCACCCCCAAGTCCTCCTCCGCCAGGCGGCTGTCCAGCCACTCCTCCCCGCACCGCTCTGTGAACGACGGAGAGCGCATCTCAGCCTGAGGGGAGCTGGGGCGGCGCCACCGCCCCGCCTTCCTCTCCCGGGCTCTGCGGGCGGTGGCGCGGGGAGGCCCCGCCCCCGCCAGGTGGCGCCCGCGCGCTGGCGGCGAGCGCGGAGCCGCGGGGACCCGGGGTACCCCCGGCAGCGAGGGCCGTGTCGGAGGAAGCGGTGTAGGCAGTGCGGGGTGCGAGGAAATTGGAGGGCTCCTCCTTTTTCCATGCGCTTTGCGGCCCTCGAAGCACTTGTGCCTGGATGTGTTTCACAGAATGACCTGAGGTGGAAGAGACCCACCAGGGTCATCAAGTGCAACTCCTGTCCCTGTACAGGGCGAGCCCTGCTCTCACACCGTGAGTCTGAGAGCATTGTCCAAATGCCAGGCTTGGCACCATGACTGCTGCCCTGGGAGCCTGTTCCGATGCTCCACCACACTCTGGGTGAGGAACCTGTTCCTAATATCCAACCTAAACCTCCCCAGCACATCTTCCTTGCTATTTCAATGTGATCCTCTGCTTCCCCTCTGCTTCCCCTCTGCTTCCCCTCTGCTTCCCCTCTGCTTCCCCTCTGCTTCCCCTCTGCTTCCCCTCTGCTTCCCCTCTGCTTCCCCTCTGCTTCCCCTCTGCTTCCCCTCTGCTTCCCCTCTGCTTCCCCTCTGCTTCCCCTCTGCTTCCCCTCTGCTTCCCCTCTGCTTCCCCTCTGCTTCCCCTCTGCTTCCCCTCTGCTTCCCCTCTGCTTCCCCTCTGCTTCCCCTCTGCTTCCCCTCTGCTTCCCCTCTGCTTCCCCTCTGCTTCCCCTCTGCTTCCCCTCTGCTTCCCCTCTGCTTCCCCTCTGCTTCCCCTCTGCTTCCCCTCTGCTTCCCCTCTGCTTCCCCTCTGCTTCCCCTCTGCTTCCCCTCTGCTTCCCCTCTGCTTCCCCTCTGCTTCCCCTCTGCTTCCCCTCTGCTTCCCCTCTGCTTCCCCTCTGCTTCCCCTCTGCTTCCCCTCTGCTTCCCCTCTGCTTCCCCTCTGCTTCCCCTCTGCTTCCCCTCTGCTTCCCCTCTGCTTCCCCTCTGCTTCCCCTCTGCTTCCCCTCTGCTTCCCCTCTGCTTCCCCTCTGCTTCCCCTCTGCTTCCCCTCTGCTTCCCCGAAGTTGAGGACTCTCTTAAAAGACTTCGAAGTGACACAGAGTGCAAAGTAAAGTGTGGAGGTTTTTTCTTCTCAAATTAGTGAAATAAATGGATTTGAAGCACAGACAGAAGTCTGCTGATGCAAAAGCCAGAGCATTTGCTGGCGTTTTTTTCAGTTCCTCTACTTGCTGGGCCTCTGTGTTAATTTGCCACTGCCCAAAATTTTATTGAAACACGAAGAAAAAGGGAGCAAGCCTGAACATCCCAGCCCATACACTCAAAGATATGTTTAGATGTACATCTTTTGGTATGACATTTTTTTCTATCATGAGAAGATGGACATGACTTTGGGGGCAGACCTGGAGAACGTGAAGTGAAACAAAGTCTTTGGCCTTGAGTTGCCCTGGTTGACCAGAGAGGTACAGCTGGAGCCTGGCAGACTGTGGTGTTCCATGCCTGGAGAGCAGGCTTTTTCCTCCTCAGGCTTTCCTGCCTCAGAAGACCCTTTGGCAGGATGAGGATGTGAGCCGCCTGTTTGGGCAGTGGTAGCTCCATGAGGGTGTAAGTGGTCTGAATGCATAGATGGAGGCTAGAACCTGATAGCAGCCATTTCACAAATACAAGAGATGAGAGAAGAAAACCAAACACCTTTGTCTCTCTTCAGGCCCCTGGTAAGCTGCCCAAACCAGTTTAACCAGGCCTAGTGACATCAGAGGGAGGAAAAAATGGGCTCTGCTGAACATCCAAAGGAGTGCTTCCTTATCACACTCATTCCTGCGGAAGTTTTACACTTGCAATGAGCTTGTCCCAAAGGTATGGGAGTGAGATAGACCTGCCTGAGACTACAAGAGAATATGTGCTGTTAATATTATCTAATGGTGAGGAATCTGTCTGGGGTCAGCTACTCTTGGTATTCCTTTTGAAGGAAGGATGAGCAGGTGCTAAATTCAGGCCTGTGGAGTAATTCTGTTTGGGATGCAGGCTGAGGCTGCCACAGATTCCCTCTAATGGCCTTGGAAGGAGAAGGGACACTTTGGAAACTCACCGAGACTTCAGATGGACTGCACTGCCGAATCATAGAATAGTTTGGTTAGAAAAGACCTTGAGATTGAGTCCAGCCATACCTGTCAACTACTAAACCATATCCCTGAGCACCTTATCCTGTCTTTTAAATACCTCCAGGGATGGTGACTCACCACCTCCCTGGGCAGCCTGTTCCAGTGCCTCATAACCCTTTCAGTGAAGAATTTTTTCTTCATATCCAATCAGAAACTCCCTTGGTGAAACTTGAGACCACTTCCTATCACCTGTCACTTTGGTCCAACACCCACTTTGCTAAAACCTCCCTTCAGATAGTCGTAGAAAGTGATAAGGTCTCCGTTTAGCCTCCTTTTCTCCAGGCTAAACAACCTCAGTTCCCCCAATGAAAGTGTTCATCTCCTTTCAGAGGAGCAGGGTGACCATCAAATAAGGGAGGGATGCAACTCACCTGGCAAATAAGAGAAAGGGTGGACAGCCTATGGCCAGATTGTTTGTGGATCGAAACTGTTAAACACTGAAGCTGAGTGGATGATGAACTCCTCTACCTGGATGAAACTAGTCTAACTACAGAAGAACTACACCTGCATGAAACTTTAAGTATCTGGAAAATCTTCTTGCAGAAAAGAAATGAAGAAGAATTTCTGGCACTGCAGAACTCAAGCATCTGGACAACCTGACCAAAATATTGTTAAAAACCAAAATGGTATTTTTCTCGGTATTTTAGACGTATTATTTGAGAGTTTTTAGCTAAGTCTTTATGAGCATTATCCTGTTAATGTGAAAAGTGTTAGTAGCTTTATAGAATTTCTGATGCGGCAGTGAGACAGAGGTGCTAATAATGAATCACCTGAGTGACAGATGCTGAAGCCATTCTCAAATAGACCAGAAGGCATTTTTTTTATCTTCTACAAATATGGGTTAGTGTTTCACCAAACAAGACCTGTCTCCTTTTGTATGCTTCTTTCCACAAGAGAAAAAAAAATTCTTTCAGGGCTGGTGGTTTTTTGCTCTTTGAATTCAATGTTGGGAAAGGAAACATTCAGTGGTAAATAATTAGATTAGGAACTAGCAGAATGGGCTTAAATGAAAGTACCTCCTTCAGTGATTCCTCTCCCTTCTTAATTGTACAATGGACTTTCTCAAAGCTGCTTCCTGGTATTCATCCAAGACCTCCAACCCTGAGTACCTGTAAACAATTAATGTTCTCCCACATGGCATACAAATCCTTGGTCAGTGTTTAACAGGGTATTGTGCGAGGCAGCAGTTTAACCTTCTCAAGGAGCCCTCCTGTCCTCCTTCTGCCTTTTTTGTTCCTTTCCTTTCCTCCCAGTTGTTCGCTGATGATCTATTTAGAGTCTGTATATAAATTGAATATGGCAATTTCTATGATGTTACTGTTTCCCGAGCCCTGAGAATAAGCTACAATTCCACAGAAATGTCAGGTTTTAATTGTATATCTCTATAGTCCTTGCCCAATATGTTGTTCATCCCCACATATCAGTTTGTTATAGTAATAAGCTAGTGGTGGGAACATGGTATTCCACTCTGTCATACTGGAAAAACTGAAGGGGTTCCTGGGCCTCCTGTAAGGTTTCTTTAACTGCTGTTGTCTCCCTGTTGTGGATTTGGACAGAGTCTGTTGCTAGTTGCCTCTTGACTGAGCAAATGCATGACATGGGGATATGGAAGCAAGAGTTACTACTAAATGCGTGTTGCCTAGTATTTAGTTTGGCCATTGGGTGACAGGGAGTCAGGCGTATGATTCTGAGCATCTTATAAGGTGTTAAAATGGACTGAAACTCAACATGTGATCAAAGACTCTCAAAAGTACAGTTCTAAATTGCAGGACTTACTGGTGTGAAGTATGTACAAATGAGTTTGTTCTGGGAAGAACTTACCAGTCAACTGCAAAGGTAACTAGGTAAAAACAAACCAATCACCCATATGCACACCAACCAAAAGGTGGAAATGGTCAACTATGTGTTTCTAGAAAACGGGAGGTCTCTTGAGTGATATATTTCTTTGAAGCATTGCTCAGCCCTGGTGCTAGTTTTATTGCGCAATCATGAAGTATCAAATTGCCATAGAGAAATGTTCTTTTAAAAAGGAAAACAAGCCCCAAATTTTTGAATGTTGTTCCATTACCATTCAGTTTTCATCAGATAATGCACAGCTTCAAACCCCCTTCTATAAATGTGAGGATGTAATAAAAACAGCATAGTTGCATTTAAGATGCCAGTCAACTGAACATCAACAGCAGTTGGAGCACTTCAGGATTCAGCGGGTAATGATAAAGTGTGTGATCCCTGTGGTGGTGGTCTTCATCTTGAGCAATCTGCTCAACGAAATGACTTCAAGGATCAAAGTTGCATATATTTTACACCAAAAATCATTGTGGATAACAATTTGCTAGAAATAATTTTTCCCAGTAATGAGAATGATTGACAAATAGGCTGAGACCTTCAGAACAAGGGAGGAATGGAAATTGCCCTTGCATTTAAACAGTTTTTCTTATAATGTTCATGGAATACTAAGGTTTCTTAAGAGTTATGCTTTGCAATTAACAGTACAGATAGTTTAACTGGCACTTAAAATTTTTAAGTTTCACTGTAAGCACTAGCTGAATGTTTTGTCTAACTGACCGTTTCTTAATAATTACAAAGCTAGCAGTAGTTTGGATTGGTAAAGTGTAACCCCAAAGCTGCTTCCTGTACATGATCTTTAGTGTTTTTAAAATTCTTTTCTTATCACGTTCTAATGATATCTGGCAGTGTGGTGCCATCAGGGGCTGACAGACTGTGGGATTTTTCTTCTTAAGTCTTCTAGTGTAAATTTTAGGAAGCTTATATTGATTAGGTAACACTTCTACCTTGGCAATACAGGTGACAGTCTGCAGTTGATATTCCATAGTTTAATACTTCTGCTGTCACCAAGGCAAGCTAAGGTTTGACAGGACTGTTAGCTCTAGGAAAGCCTAGCAACATAAATACAATTATTTTCATCTCAGTGTTGCTTCAATCTTAAAAAGTCTCTTTAAATGGTAGACAACTCTTCCCCTCCACTGCATCTTGTACTAAATGTCAAAAATGTTTCTTGAAATAATGCAAAATACATTGAAAAAGGACAGGGTGGTTTTGTTTCTTCTGGAAGCTCAAGTAAGTTCACTGGAGGGCTCCAATTACGTGAATGAATACTACCAATTGCCATCTCCACACAGCACCTCTTTGCTCCATAAAACTATTTCTTACTGAAAATCTAAAATACACCTTATCCCCTTCTGTAGAATGTATAGTTCCAGTGCTACTGGCTGTTCTTTTGTTGTTGTTTTTCAATAGGACTGAATTCACTTGATGGACATAGCTCATGGTCTGCTTCTGTAGAGCCGTTATCAAGTGCATCAGGGCAGATCTGGACAAAATACTTCACAGAAGTGTATAGTACTGCTGGGGAACAAAATGAAGATGCAAAACATTGAAAAAGGTCCTGCTCTGAAGTTCATAAGTGTTCAAAGCTGGGCAAATTTACACTTTGTGTAAAAATACTCAGACTTAACAACTTTGGACTACTCATAGCAGTGTCTTTGGTAGCTTCTCCTTTAAGACCAAATCCATCTTTAATCAAAAATCTGTTCCCTAACAAAGACAAAACACGTCCCTTTAAAAACTCCATTTTTTTTCTTGAAGTGTTCATGCTCAATTTATAGATGATCCTGAAGCTGCATCTGTTCATCCAGCTTTTGCTTTTGACTTGCACTATTGCTATGGAATACCTTAAATTATTGGGATGGACTAACATCTGGTACATATTGATTACTTTGGCAGATTTACACAAGAGTGTTTATTTCATCAAAACCACATTATTCCATCTGTACTTGTGAAAAAAAAGTATCCATTAAAGAACTGAAGAATTTCAAGCTTGAGCATGCTTCCTCCCACCCAGTCTTTTCTTCTTATCAGTAGAGTCTGTCAGGAGGACATTTAGAAAATTAATCTTACTACATAACTAGTCTCATTTCCATTTGAAAGATTGCATATATTCTTTCCTGCTTCTGGTTAGCTTGCTCCAGACTTGGGTCTACTCCCACTCAAGGACTTGAGTCCTTGGTGTTTACAGTGGTGATTACAGAAGGAAAATGGTACTCATGGAAACACAGTAAAAATGGAAGAAGTAAAGATCAACTAATTGAGAATCTGGGGAGACATAGAAGAGAAAGTAATTACCTTATCTACTTTTCAAATAGTTCCTCCTTTCATTTGAATAGAAACAAGCTCATAGTTACCCAATACAGCTATTAATGAAACGGAAATATAGCTCTGACCTGAGTGGGAGATAAACGCTTCAAAGGATAACTTAACCAGAGTGTTGTACTCATCAGGAAACAAAGTTATTGTATGAGCAGTGCTTGTACATCTGTACTACCTATAGTTTGCTTTAAAAAGTAAGTACAGTGGACATCATGTTCAAAATGATTCATTTTAACGGAGGACAGACAGTTCTGTAGTGCTTCAAGTGTGTTTTCACCAAACTGAAGCAGTCGCTATGCTGGATGGGCGAGTTTGATCACAATTAAAACCATCAGTCTTCACACCCATGGACGGCTGGTAATCTGAGTTTTGGACCCTTACACTTATTGTATCATCCATGTTTATTTGTGTCAGTTTAAACCTGACACAAATTCTGTGTAAGAGCTGACGTAGTTACTGTGTTACTTATAGGATAAAGTGCAGGTGCTTTTGTAGAAGTGTTCTGTTTGGAAACAATCTCAGAATGTCATGTGATCTAACCTTATCACAGAGCAGAGTTGACTGAACTCAGTTCACCTTGCATCAATGCAACATTTGGATTTCTGTAGCATGTAGCAGGTCTTTTAATAAATAAGCCCACGTTTCTACTAATCGTATCTCCATAAATTATTGTCTTCAGTAAGTCACATGTTCCCACTGGAAGAATGGGTATAATGGAAAAATCCAACATTCCTTCCCTTTTGTGTACACTTATTCTTCAAGGGTACAGTACGGCATCATGATTGGTTACAAAGAGTATGTTGACCTGTTTGTATGGCTTGCTTCGTTCTTGGATGCCTTGTTGGTGAAGTAGTTGACTGCATGGTTGTCTAAATGGCACTTGAGTAACAGTGTCTTCCACCACTGTTAGGAGGTGATTAAGAGTCTATTAGGCTCCAAGTTGATTTTCTTTTGAAATTAACTTATAAAATAGTAATTTGGAAGTTGTATTCGTGAAGTACAGTCTTCATGTTGCTGTTCAGAGACATGCCATAATTGAGCTGTGTCATGCTAAGGCAACTTGGCCATTATGTGGCACAGCAGACCCTACTCGTATTCATGGCCCATAAATGGTGAGTGATGTGTTCTGAAAATGTTTAATCTTCTGTTCTGAAGATTAGAAAAATCTTCAGAAACAACTGCTGCTGAGTGCCAGTCTAGAGTGCTTCCAGAGGAAAATATAAATAAATGACAATAACTATTGTCATCTCCTAAACCTGCATGGTATGAAATAAGGTCATTCTGAATGAGTATGAATTTTGCAGCTCAACTTGAACCTCTGAGTTTGTTTTGGTTTATATTCAGCATGTCTGCATTATGCTTCCTTGCAAGCAGCTGAAGTTGCATGTTCATACCCTTTCAGACTGTTTTTATTAGTGGATTCCTTCCAGGTCATTTGGCAGTAATGGGGAAGTTTGAGAAGTCATAGCTACACTTTAAAGAACAAGAAAAACTCTGCATGTCAGATGCTCAGAGATGCACAACGGTTTAGTGAAAGTTGGATTTGGATGGGGATCATTCATCATGGAGATTGTCCTTTAATTCCTGTACTCTTCTGGGCATCTGAGGATGGTTAGAGAACTGTTTGAGGTATCTAGTCTAAAAGGCCTTTTGCCAGTGAGCACTGGGAGGTAAATTGGCCGTGCAGGGAAATTACATCCTTCCAAGGAATTCCACAGTTCTGAACTGATGCTCAGATCCAAGCTCCGAAGGAAACTCATTCTTTTTTTTGTGTGTTACTGTTCAACATATGAATCTATTACTGTTCAGTCAGTTTATGTTGTTCCAGATAAGTAAGTAAAACTTTATTATTCTTTCTATAAGTTGTCAATCACTGCTTAATCCTGTTTGTACAAAGTGAGTATTCAGATACTGTGGCCACAGAAGTTTGGTTTTATACTTCAAAACTCCAATACTCTTGAGTAATACAAACAGCTAATACCTATCTACAGTGAATTTATCTTTGTCTTCCTTCTTCTTTTCCCCAATGTGCAAATGCAAAAGAAGAGAATCATTCAGGGTGTCACTCTGAATGTGAAAATGTAATCACTTGGCATAGCTAGAATAATAGTGGCTTGAAAACAGCAAGGGAATAGTGCTCACAGATGGCCTGGTTCTACTGGTTTAGAACACTGTTTAGATAATTGCTGCTGTGGTCTATCTTTCCCCCTGCAGTGGCATTACTGCCTGTCTGACCTGACAGTGAACTGGTTTAAAGAATCAAATCAACAGGAAATTTCACACTTTTTCTCTTTTTCTTTTGGCAGAGTTGCCTTTCTGCTTGTTTTAAATTCCTAGACAGTTCCACCATGCAATCAGCTGAGTGCCAGTGCCGGTACAAGAAGGCTGCACATGGTCAGCAATGAGGAAGAAAGAGAAGGAGGCTTCCCTGAAGCATCCCAAACACAAATGGGTTTAAGTTGTGTCTTTAAAGTCCCCAGATATCCAATTCTTGTGTGTCGTGCTTTTTCTTGTTCTGCAGGTACATGCTACTTCGGGGGTGTCAAATGCACAGCCCACGGGCTGAATCTGGCCCTCCACCTTGTTTTATCTGGCCAAGCACCTTGTTTCTACCACGTGACAGCACCGAGCTCCTTGCCCCTACACTCCTGCCAGTGCTGGTCACGTGTGCAGCGCGTGCCACGCGTTACACTGCAGGAGCTGGGGGGTTGACACCCCTGCCCTACTTATTTCTGCTCTTTAGGTGCCTCGCTTTTATGGCTTTCCTAATACTGAAATGGTCCTTGGAGATGTTGATGTGGGTGAAATAGTTGGGGATGGTACTACTCATAGTTACTGCGCTTGGTGGGGCATAGATTATTGGAGGTTGTAACCCTTTACCTGCTTTGTCTGCACAGCTGTCACCCCTGGCATCTGCCAAAACTTACTGCTCCAAACCAGTGGAGGGAGCGGAGTGGAGAATGACACAAGATGGGTAGGTCTCAGCCGCTTCACAGGAGGTTTCAGTCTAAACCATAGATAGAGATGGGTCGAATCCCAAATGTTAGGAGCATGCCCTGGGGAAATAAGGCATATCTTCAGATCTTCTAGGTCTAGGATGAGGGAAGTAATTACTAAAGCTGGAGTCTCCTACAGGACAGGCACTTTTGTTTTAAAACATTTTTCCTATAGATAAAATCTGAGAACTTTTGTCTGTGGTGCCTTTTGCTGTGATAGGTAGCAAGATGGAATTAATTCCAATTAAAAAAAAAAAAATAAATTTGCATGTAGTCAGTTCTGCCTTTTGTTCCTACCTTGCCATTGAATCTTTTGAGTCCTTTTCTAGGGCACTATAACTTATTTTGATTTGTGCATTTTTGGTTGTTTGAGTTTGTTTTCCAGAGCTTTGTGTTTATATTGTATTGGTCTTGATGTACTTAAGGATCAAAAAGAACAGTGGAAAGAGATCTAAAGATGCTTTACAATAATCAATAAGCTCTGAAAATTGATGGAATTTGCTAGGTACTAAAATTAGTCTCTCTTCTGTGGGATTGTGATGTTTGCTTTTGTAAACATCTCCTGTGTGTTCTGTCTTGTTAGTTTGTTCACTTGATCTATATTGTACCCACAAATGCAAACTCAGGTCTAGTGTTTATAAACAGCTTCTTGTGTACATCAGGTGTGCATATGTAGAAAAACAAGAAGGCTTAAAAAATAGAGTTTAATGTATTCAAACTGTGTGTCCCCTACTATGCTCTTAATGAAGATTTCAGAGGTCCCATATCTGAGGGCTTGTAGAGGAGCAGAGTGCCAAATGGCACGTTGTTTCCTCGTTCAGCTTTACTAAGTACTGGGGTTTAGTATTGACAGAGATGAGTTCCTCATGGAGAGGAAGTGTTATGGAGGATTAAATTTAATTGACTGTTACTTAAAGGATGGTGCTTTGATGTGAATTTATGTTTTATTGATATCTGCATAGCACATTTTGTTAGTAGTTCTAATGTTAATTTGTAAAAAAATCCACAGCTATATTTTTTTAAATATTATTTTTTTTCCAGAGAGCAAACTTCTTGATTGTACTGTATTATTGTGAGTCCCCAAAACGTAAAAAAAACGATCACACAAATATAGAACAGGCAAGGACTGGAAAATAAAGTTGTCAGTTTCTCCAGCTGCAGTAAAGAGCAGACTCAAACTCTGCTTGCTGAGGTGTCTACAGTGCTTGGTTAGCAATGCTACTAAGAGCAGCTATTGTGCTAAAGTGTGGATCCTGGCTGTCGAAGTCTTTCCCACTTCCTGCGTGCAGGAATTGCTGGAGCTCTGAGAGAACAGATTGTCTGGCTCTTTTTTTTTCTTTTCTTTTCTTTTTTTTTCAGCCAACCTTGTTCCCAATCTGGTCTGAATGCAATCAGTTATCTGTAGATAGCAAGCAGTGACTGGCTATGAATAACGTCTGTGTTACTTAAAAGTGACATCTGTGACTTGCCAGACTGCCTACGTGGAATGCCTCCAATGATCTAGCTGTTGCTCATGCACCCGTGTAGCCTTAATGCAGGACCAAGGTGCTGTGCTTCCCTTTGTTTGCCTTGGTCATGCACTGTTCTAGTCGAGGATCCTCAAATCCTGGTATTGGTGATCCACTTTGGAATGGTGTCCTCTCCTGCTGCTAACGTCTGTGCCTGCTCTGGCAATCGTACAAATGGTGGTAAGCAGGCAAACCAAGACTGTGTAAATCCTATGTTTTGACACTTCTTCAGAACGTTTCCTTTGCTGAAAGAGCTTATGTATCAAGGTCAGCTCATTTCGCAGAGAAAATAGAAGTATTTCGCAGAGAAAGCTGAATTTTCACTTCAGGGGTCAAATCCACAAATCTTTTGAAAGTGATAATATGGACAGTAGATCACCCTGGTGGTGCCTGCAAAGTCTATTTTAAGAGACTCATCTGCTTCTAAGAAGGCAACAGAAGGATAGTTGCTTAGCTGTAGTTAAAACTAGGTTCTAACAGCCTGAAGTCCCTCTGAGGTGAGGGCTTACATATTGCAATATAAAATACAAGTCTGATTCAAAGAGCTGCAGTTGCTTGCTACTTGCATTCACAATGTGGAGAAGATACTGATGAGAGATTGTTCTCACTGCCATGGTGAATTCTTTATTCCATTATATTTCATGATGCTGCTAGGCTTCAGCCTAGTGATTGTGGCATCTTTCCCTACCTGCCCTAATGTGTGTGTAGTTTGTACTGTTAATGCTTACAGGTGGGTCGATGTTTGCAACCATTCAGCAGAGACAGAAATAGCATTTTTAGGAGGGAGGACAACTAACAAAGGCCATTAATTGAACAAAATCTACTTTTTTATCTGTAGGTTCTCACTTCTGTTAGCTGTCCTGAGTGTTGGTTTAGCAAGGAATCTAGAGATAAGCTCAAGTACTGAAGAAGGCTTGTTTGCTGTGCTCGCATCTCTCTTCCGGGTTGGTAGAGGTAGGAAAGTGACTGTCTTATATGAGTTTGTAGACATGTTGTGAAGAGAAGTTGTTTTGGAAAGAGTTCTGATAGTGACTTCTGACTAAGAAGCAATAATTACTGCTTTTGAACCTACTGAAGCAAACAATTGAATGCTGTCCAAGGGTACTCTTAGTTCTGTGATTATTTTTTTTTAAAGCAAATCCACAACATATGAGATACTTAGAAACTTAAATAAATCTTAAACTTGAACTCATCATGTTAACTTAATCCTATAGACTGAACAAGATCTGCAAAACAAAGCTATTGCTTGTTTTTACCAGTTGATCGTGAAAAGTCAAGGTAACTGAGTTTAATTATCCCTATGTTATGCCTAAGGAAATCAGACAGGGTTGCTGGGTGGGATGCCACATAGTACTGACAGGGTTCATGTGCAATTTGTCTCCTGGACCCTGGATGTTTTTCTAGGCCTTATGTTAAGGATAAATGGATAAAGTGTTACTGTTATGTCAGTGTTTCTCAAGCCAGCAAGAGAAGTTTAAGGCTTGGTGTTTTTACTCCAGAGTTGCTGTTAACTTCATAGTCTCCGAAAACCTAGCAAACAGGATAGATTGTTCTCCATCATCCATGTAGTTACTAATCGATTGTTTTGAAGAACTATAGTATGCAGATATGAAGACTATCCTTTAAAAACAACTCTTGAGTCTGCACAAAGGATTTCTCTTGCAATGGATAAATAGCTTGTTCACAGACGTTAAGGTGTATATTTACAGAAGTTCTGTTTACTCTCTAGCCAGGAGATGGCTCTGTCTAGCCATTCACAAAGGATATCAACATTTCTGAAGCTAGAGGTAATTGGTATTCCTTGGAAAAAGGATGTTTAAAACCGGTATTTTTATTCATCTGTTTCATGATTTTTGGGATGCCTGTAAGAAAAAGCTTGAACAGAAAGGAACTCTGAACAGAATGATGCATATGGACATGTTTGCCTGTAATTGGAGGTCTGTTTGTAGAAAGCCAAGATAAAGGCCTGACAGTAACCAGAATCTGGCTACCAAAGCCAGGTGAGCACTTGCAGGCTTGTCTTTCTGCTGGAAACACAGCCTTTGGGCTGAAGCAAAAGCATGGTTTTCTTATTTCCCTACGAGTGTTGTTACACCTAGTAGCTACTTCCCCTGATCTTAAAATAAAATAAAATAATAATGGTACATGCTGAGTGGCTTCACGCTGTTAAGCCACTGATATTTTGGTCTGTGTCACTCACAGGAAGAGAGAAAGGAGGGCTACTGATCAGCTCTTTGGTACTTAGTGGTCCAGTACAAGACTAGGGGACCCAAGAGGCAGCAATAAATACAGACTGTTTCACCAAACTGAAGCAGTAAGATGAATACTTGGGAAGAGCCATCTTCAAAAGCAGTTGTTGACCACTGTCTGTTTAATATGCTGCAAAAAGTGAGGAGCACGTTGAGAGTGTTGTGAACTGTACAGAGTGAACCGTGACATCAAGGAAATGTTAGGCGTGCATAGATTCTATAGTTAAAGGACTCAGCTGAAAGAACAGATACAAACTCACCATGAATTGTAATTTTGAAATACTAATACAGATGCTGATGATCACAGGCCTTACACCACCGTACTATTGTCATCTAAATGTGCACAAGTTAATCCTTGCTGATTAGGTCAGGTAACTACTGGATATCTTGTCTATACTTGTAGCTTTTTAGCTCAAAGAAAACTGTCATGTTTTTCTGATGGGCTATAGATCATTAACTGTTACTTTTTTCTAAAATCAAATTAAAACCAGGTAATTGACTAGTATAAAATTTCTTACTGTTCTTCTATTGTCTTCTTTGTTGCATTGCAGATTATTTGCTTGACTTAGACCCACATTGATAGATGACAGAGTATCACTAGATATGGGTCTCTAAGTGGAAGGTTTCTGTCTAGTTGTACTCTTTATTGGTAACAAATATTGCTAAGACATTGCACAAGCAAACATTAATGACATGGGAAGAAACTGCAGTTTCCAGCCCCTGAGGCTTAAAGTGAAGTCTTTGTCAGGAGTCTTAAGTTCCAGGCACAAAAATGCCACATGATATATTTGAAAGTATTGTTGTAAGATTGTCTTAAAATGACCAATATTTTTTTTTTCTAGTTCTTAATATTTGGTGAAATTCCCATCAGAGTTTAATGCTGGGCGATCAGCCTTCTATTCATAAATGAAAACCTATAAATTTAAATTCAGGCAAATTTCTACTGAAAGGACAAAAGTGAAATATAAGTTTTTAAAGTTGTAATATGGTAGCATGATGGGTTGCATCTGTTCTCTGGGGTTAGGACTCAGTTTAGGATTTCTAG
Organism: Tapera naevia; assembly: GCA_033556795.1. Classification (NCBI taxonomy): domain Eukaryota; kingdom Metazoa; phylum Chordata; class Aves; order Cuculiformes; family Neomorphidae; genus Tapera; species Tapera naevia. The sequence goes on from JAUMJJ010000059.1 coordinate 21,437,843, forward strand.
AAGTTGCTTGGTTTTCTGTTTTTCTTTGCTTCTTCCTCTGTAGACAAGATGATTTGCATTTTTCTCAGTACTAAAATGCCTATGTGACCTTGAGATAAGAATATCAAATTATTCAACACTTCTGGGAAACCCTGGCTAGTAAATATGAGTAAGTTTGATATTATTATTGTCCCAGCTTCTGAAAAAGTGGACTTCTCTGTGAGCTTTCAGTATGGTTAGTTTTGTTTCAGCTGAGAGATGTGTGAATGTAGTTGGTTTTTTTCCCCCATGAGTTTCATCATACTGAGTAGCTTTTGGGCATACAGGTCCAGCTTGTTTGGATGCTGCTTTTGTATTTTGTCCTGAGACTTGATGCTTAAATATTTATATAATAACACTCAAGTATTTCTGACATCTTAGAATTTGTATGGCTGAATGGTATATAAATCTTTTGCAATGTAACGGAGTATGTAGGTCTAAGCAGTAGAGGGAGCTGTGTTGAAGATCAATGCTTTCTTCCTTTCTGTGGTCCAAATTCTGTGAGACAAGACTGTTTAAAAGGCTTTTGAGAACTGGCTGACTTGCTGTAAAATGCCACTGGCTGTTTACTTGAGATACTGGTGTAAGCTATTCTAAATGTTAGGGAAGTGCATTTCTATACAAAGAAGCATAACTGCAATTATTCTTCTTCAGATGTTCATGAAACCGTAGGCTGATCATAGGAAAGTTAACTTTGAGATGTAGTTCCAAACTTGGGCTGTACATATTTTGAGCAACAAGTCGCTAAGAGAGAATGGAAAGCATGCATTTTAGAATTCCTTTAATATCTGTAAGACCCCTCAGTATGGGGCGAATCCTTGTCTTAAATTTTCAGAGCTCATTTACAACTGTACCAACACTTTTACACTGAGGAAAATTGTACTTGATTTTTCCCCACCCTCTTTAATCCTTGTGCTTTTAATAGCTCTAAAGTAGGATGCTTTAACAGCTGCCTTATGAGCAGCTGAGACATCCTTATTACCACTTATCTTAGAGAAGGGTGGGACAAGCAAGTGGGGAAGCATCATCTACAGTCATGTAAAGATAAGTCATTCTGAACTCCTGGCACATCTAAGTACAGAAGTATCTAGAAAGCAGACTTAAGTTTTTTGTGAATCTTTGATTTACTTCTTCTGGGTCTTCAGAGAATTAATAAGTGTAGCTTTTCATGCAGCACTGTGATATAGAAGGTTTGCATTAGTAAGCTCTTCACTTGAGATGTGCAACAGCTGGTTGTTGAACTTGTGATTTTGCCAAAGTTACAATAATAGATTTAAGAAAGAAGTTTTTTCTCCTAACTTGTGAAGGCATATAATTGGTAGGTTTAAACTTTTCCATCTGCATGATTGTTCTTTTACATTACATAAGTCTTCAAGAAGAGATTTAATTACCTAATTAAGACTATGGTTATTATTTCCTCTGGAACATTTTAATTACAAATAAAATCTGAGGTGAAGTATCTAATGTTGAAGGAGAAGGTTTGTTCTGAGAATTTACAGCCGTTTATGCTGGTGTAACTCAGTAAATGTTTCCATATGAAACCCGGAGGAGCAGGAACTCTTATTTACATATATCCACTCACAGGAACAATTGCTCTAAAGGTAGCCTGCAGAAGACATTTTTTAAGTTGCTCTCAAGCCACCTTTGATTCATACCTCATAGTAGGAGACCTAAAATTGGTTGCAGGTTAAGTAATGTATATTGTGTAAATAGTTGTTTCTTGCCTTAGTTACAAAAGGTATCAGATTAGTTACCTTAATCTTGAAGGACTGGTGATCAGGTTCTCCACAGCATGCATTTTTGAAGGTTTACCAAGGTCTGGGACAAGAAATGCAATTTCTTGAAAATTCGCATCACTGAAGTATTAAAAGGCATTAATTAGTTCTGATTCTTCAGAATTTAGACTTTTCAAGACAGCAGTGGCATTTTATGTGGGAAGATGCTCACTTCTTCATCCTTCAACCCTCAAAAAAATCCAAGTCAAACTGTAACTTTTTCCAGCTGTTTTGACACAACAGAAAGTAGATGATACTGTGATTATGACAATAGCACAAGAACTAATGCCTGTACAATCACCTGAGCTTTCTATCAGACCACACCTGAAGCTTTAGTGTGAAAATGATTTGAAAATAAAAAAGCTTACTTGGAAAAGGGCAGTATAAATGTTAAGTCCACAGACTGCTTTTGTGAAGTGGAGGGAGCCACATTCTCCTTTTTGCAGTAAAGAAAGTGAAACAGATGGACCAAGTGGTTTGGCAGAAGCAGAAAGTTTTATTGTTGGAAAGGATTAGAGTTTAGGAATTTTGGTTTAGTGGCTTGCACACACCCTTCTGACTATTTACTTATTAATTTTTTTTAATAAGGATGTGGTTTGAGATGTAGGATTTCTTGAGGGGATTTTTTTGAGAGGTATGGGGAGGTAATCTTGCTTGACAATTTAATTCATATGTGCTTAATGTTATGCAGCACAGACAAGACTCCCAAGATGAGCTCCAGAAATATGTTGCTTGCTGGGGAGAGGAATATCCACTATTTGTTTGCCCTGGTGAAGTGAAATGTGGTCACAGATATGTGCTTGCATTCAGGCTTTCCTTCCAGTGACTGGAAAATTTGTGGTGGAAACAAAACAGATCTTCATGCCGCTTGCCAGAATGAGTGTGAGCGCACACTCGGTGAGTCTGTTTCAGGGCTGGCAATGGGAGAGATTAACCTTTTTTTCTTTGTTGGCAAAGCTTTATGAAATGTTAGTTCTGTGGATGGTTCTTGGTCCAAGTGGAAGAGGATTTGCTTCTCCTTCAACAGTGCATGTCTGTCTCTGATCTCCAGAGTACAGCAAATGAGGTGGCTGGAAGACCTGTGTTAGCTGGCTGCCAGGTTAACGCTTTAAGAAAAGTAGCCACGGCTTTACACAAACTATAGCTATAGCTATTTAGGCTCTAGCCATAGAATAAATTCAAGTGAAAACACAACAATTTAAGACTTGTTAAGCTTGGCTGGGATTTCAAGTTAATTTATTTCAGGTCAAACTCATCTTGTACCCACACAAATAATTAAGACAGTTATCTGAAGAAGGTTTGCATGAATTACTCCGGAAAGAAATTTTACTGAAAACAAAATGAATTATTCTACTGTAAAAATAGATGGAGGTACTTCTTAGAATAATCTGCTTTGCATCTTTTAGCTGTCAGCTTGCTCTTTTAAATTGTGTTATTACTTACGTGCCTCAGCCTGTCTACTGTTGTGTCCTTAAGTGCTCTGGAATTGTCCTGCCTGTGTGAGCATACGTACATATCCATGCGTGTAATGTATATCTTGTATATGCGAATGGCAAGAGCATGCCCAACCGTGTCTTTGTTGTAGCTCACAGTCGGTGTGCTCTGCTGCCCTGTTGTCCTGGCTCAACATTTTTCCCTCCCTGCATTTCCGATTCTGGTCCTGAGGATAGTAATCGAAGTGTTGAGAGTAATTCATTTTATATCTTTTCAAATGGAAGAGAGGGAATGAGTCTGAGTATTCAAGTGAGGCTGTGAAAACTGAGATGGCTTTGGAGAGAGAAATCCTAAGGTGGTATATACGTGTCACTTTTGAGTAGTAAACCTGATGATGGCAGGTACTGCCAGGGGTATTGTTGCCATCATAATATATTTGAGAGCTGAAGCTCCATTAGGTCTGCTCAGAGGAAAGAAGTCTGATGCAAAACCCTGTAGTGTTGCTGGGCATCCCTAATTCCTGGGCAGAGGAGTGAGCAGGAGGCGCTAGGCTGTGTGTAAAGCAGAGAACATTCTCCATGGAGCAGGCCATCCTCTCTAACCATGGAGTGCTACAGGTTTCTGGCTTGCTGTTCTGAAAGCGCTGCCTTTTGTGGGAAGTAGGCTGCGCCCCAGTAGTGTCTTCACTGCTGCAAGGGCAGCCTCTGGACGTGCAGGTGCTGTTACTGAGTTGCCTCCTGTTATGCCTGTGCCTTGCCTCCAGACCAGCACAGCAGGGTGTGGGCAGCAGAAGACAAGCATGGTGATGTTTTTCTGCTTTCTGCCCTCTGTGCTCAAAAGGAAAACGTTTCAACTGGGCAAAACAAATAAAATGTTGTATTGCTTCAATATTAACTCTTTAATATGAAAGAAGGGAGAAGGGAAAGCAGTGTCAAACAGCAACCAGTGCACGACCAGACCTGTTCCCAGTAGTCTTCACTCCCTGTAAGCAGTTACAGTGATTTAAGTAGCTTGATGGAAGTTGTCTTCTGTTGACTTTCCATTCTCTTCCCTGTTCTGTGCAGCAGTGCCTTGTATTTTGGCCTAGGGCTACAGGTTGCTCTGAGAAGCTTTCTTCCCAATTTGAGTCCTGGTTCAATCTGCTGTGGCGGTGTTGGCTTTTTTCCCAACACTGCAGTGCTGACTGTGCTGCTTATTTATCCCACTGGACATCATTAAAATAAAGCTTCAGTATCATTTTTAGGCTATCCAGTAGATCAGTGCTGTTTGCATTTAAAGCTGTCATAGTCTCACCGATATCCAAAGATTTACTGAAAGCATCAGCATATTCTGAGTTTACTCTGATCTTTGTCAAGGACTGAATTCCTATTTCAAATTTACCCTTAAACAGCTTTGCTCTTCTAGCATTTTCTTTTTTTCTTTGGTATCTTTTTTTAGTTCGATGAGCATCTGTTTCCAGATCCAGGCTGTCTGCATTAGCTCTCCTGTTCACCTGAATCCCCATCTCTGCTCCTGGGTATCGCAGCTGCTTGTTAGGATGGGGGATGGGGAAGGATGTTGTTTTTTAAATCTCTTCCATCCTTTAGCTGGCAGGAAGACAGTGATTCATCCTGTCAGCTTTGACTTGGAGCATTTCTGAGACCCCAGATGTGTGTTCCCAGTTTTTCCAGACTGGCTGCACTTCCTTGGAAGCAGAAGCTCGGGGGGAATGTGATAGAGACATCCAAGCGAGCAAGAGCTATATAAATGCAACTATATTGTTGCTGGCCCAAGCTGAATATCCAGCTGCACTGCATCATGTGGATTTATGAGCCTGAGTCTCCACTAGCTCACGAATCTCTGTTTCTGATCTGTTGCTTGGTGTAGACACACACATTACTGCACACGCATGTGCTCAGGGGTGTGGTCTGAGACAGTTGTAGCTTTCTGTGTCTTGCCATTTCAAGTACTGATTCTTGAGCTATGATGGGCAAGGAGCCCAGCAACCATATGGCAAAGGTACATTGCCAACACCTTATTTTCTTCACTGACTCCATTTGGAGTCGTATCTATAAGTTTTGAATCCTCCAAACTTTTGGATGGACTGCCCTGGTCTTCCACTTTGAAGCACTTGAAAACCTAATCCATCAGTTTCTGATAAATCTTTATGTACTGAATCTTGCTTTGTTTGGTTCCCGGGGTATCCTGGCTTGCTTATATGTAACACTATAAAATTAAGCACGTGATATTTTTGATAAATACTTATTCTTGTATCTTGGTCCAACAAAGAGATGCTTCAGGATAAGTTGAACATTGTGAAATCTTATTTCAGTGTTTCTTTTCTTTTTCCTCAAGTAAAGTTGCAAAATGACAGGTTACACCCCAGTTAAAGCAGTGTTGTCGAGGAGAGCCATCTAGATATTAACTGACGAGATCTTAACTAAGCTTTTCACGATAGAGCTGTTTTGTTGGTCAGGTCCCAGCTTATGTATGCATTGGAAGAGTGGCATAAACTGTTCTCCATAAGTTAAAAATCACAAGTGCACATCAGTCTACTGTCCCATAGTTTTGTACTATAAAACTTCCCAAACCAGTGCACAATGGAATGACGATTAAATGCCCTGTAAATGACTTGTTTTAATAGACATTTGCAGTATACGTGGCAATTTATGGCTCTAGAGTGCATGTGGTAGTTACTAAACTTGAAGTCTTAACACTATTTTTTTTCTTTCTGTAAAGCCTAGTAAACATTGTTAAATCCCTGAGGATCGTGGATTATTTTTCAGTACACTGGCTTAGAATTTCTTCTAAAGGGATAAACTAATACATTGCATCTAATTGTTGATGGAGGGAGATGGCTGGATGGTCCCTGGCAACTGCTGGAGTAATAAACCCTTCCTGGAGTACATGTGTAGAGCTTCCCCTGACAAGTGCTTTACTGTGTGGCTGGGCAGCCGATGGGGCCAAGGTACGTGGCTTGGTATTGAAATGCTTCCTATTTCAAACTGTGTACACCTAAACCAATGTGCGCACAGAGGTGCAAGGACTTACCTGTACAGATTGCCTCTGACACTCAAATACTGAGGGCTGAAGAAACAGGGAAGCTCTAGAGGAGGGACTGCCGGTGTATGTGCTGGTTGTGTGGGCATACTTGTACTCATCTGGTAGATTTTCATGCAACCACTTGCCTTTAAGCTTTGAGAAAGTCCTTTCTGAATGTATTTGATGGAAACAAGACCAGTGTTTTTATTAGGTGTTGCTAGCATAAGTATTTTAATAATCTCCTACCTAGTTCCTCCAATTTTTTTGTCTTTATTCTTCTCCGAAAAGCATGTTCTTTGTGGAAAGATTCCTCCTCCTAGAGAGAAGGCAGGTACTAATGTTTATAGATAAAATCAGATCAGAGAACTGTGTTTTGCTGTACTCCTGTGACTAATAGAAAGATAATGCAGTAGAAGGTAGGTGGGAGGGAAAGGACAAAAGGGAGGAAGAGAGACTACCTGTGTGCAAGTCACAGCCACAAGCTGTACTTCTTTTGCTGCTGGGGACGTGGAGGGAGAAAGTATAAAAATACGTGTTAGCTGAGATGGAATAAAGCCCTCAGACAAAACTTGTTTATAACTTGTGTGTTATATCCACATCAGCCTGTCAACAGTGGAGATTAGAGTTTTATTTTGTCCTGCTCAATTTTATTAAAACTACAACATGCCTTGTGTTACGGGCACACACTGGGGAGTGCTGGTGTTGATACTTGTTGACTAAGCAAGAGGAACTGCAGCCTGTGCAAGGTGTCATGTGTTGGTATACACTGCTCTTACAGCTTTGCTGCTGGGACTTGTGGAGAGTATGTGGGGTTCTGCTAGTGCAGTGTAACTTGCTGGGGTACAATAATACAATAAGTTTTGTTTACATCCCTTGACCACCTTAACTATGCCTGTATAAACAGAGCAAGAGAGGTCCAAGTGAAAGTTTCCTTTTCCCTTCTGGAGGGAACCAGAGTAACTAGAAAAGGGTAATCCCTTCAGTGAAGATTGGATCTAACTCTTATCTGATTTTAAACTGATTTCTAGAATTAAAACACAATTTAATCATAGTCTGTTTGGGCTTTCAACAGACATGTTTTAGGGTGATGACCTTGGTTTGCTGTGGGTCACATGTTTACTCCTCTGTGTAAACTGTGGTCTGTTATTCAGACAGGAAATGTTCTGGGTTGAAAAGCTTCCTGTCATGTCCCCATTCATGCGAAAATGAAGCTTCTTGCTGTTGCAATCTTTTCTTGCGCATCTTGTTACTGGTGTCCCAAGGGTTACCACCTAACAGGTAGAGGGGACTTCACTGTAGACATGCAAAAGACATAGCAGAGCTCTTTCCAAAGGATGTTGCTCCATCCAAGCAGATGGTTGGCCTGAAAAAAAAACAAGGCTGAGTCTCTGGGACATAGCTGCAAAGAAAGTGGGGAGAGAGCTAAGTGAAAAGGAATTTTAAAAGATGAATAACGTGCAAACTTCTTGTCTCAGGGCAGGAGAGTCTTGCTTGAACCATATGGTTTATGGGCAAGGAAAGGTCACAGATCAAACACTGGAGATGTCTAAGATCTAGATAACGATACGTGCATACAGCACTGATGCAAACTAGCAGATATTGGATCACTGTGTACACTCCTTAATTTATATGATTTATATCATGTGATGCTGTAATACCTGGAGAATGGCCAATCAGTCCATGCTGACTGTGCCCTGTCTCCTCACCTTCATTCCATATAACAAGATAACAAAAAAACCCCACGTCTCTTTATCATACGATGGAATGAATGCCAGTTTTCCTGCCTATGCACACAGCTTAAAATGAATCCAGGCTGGTGTGTCAGACAAGCAGCTAATCAATAGATCTGCTCTTCTAAATGTCCACTCCTGCAAGTTCTCCTCAGTAATTCTACTGTCCACATGTTTTCTCCTGCAAGAAGGAAGGTTTGTGGGATATAAGCAAGTCCTACTGGCCCCAGCTCCCTGCTGCGGCAGGTTACTTGAACCATATATTACAGCAGCCCCATTTCTCTCTTGGTCAGTTATGGGCTTCTCTGCACCTAGGAAAAGGTGGAGACCTGCTGTGGGAGTAGAGGCACGTGAGCTATTTGCTGCATTTCATGCAACCTATTTTATTACTTGCTTTTCACTTGCCTAGTGAAGACTCTGACCTCTGCATGAAAAAGTCGGTTGGATAGTGATGGTGTAGAGAACTTGGCAAAATCAAAGCATTTACAGCATCTATATCTTTGAAGTGCCTGTTTAATAGTGCCATTGTCCTGCCAGTTGGAGGCAACACTTCTCTTTGCAATTGAAAGGCTCAGCAGAGCTAGCTGATAAGCGCTGGTGCCCTGCTGGGAAATTGACCCTTTGAACTGGGAAGAATCCCTCCAGATAAGCAAGTAATGGTATTTTTATCAGGTCTTGCTTTTTATTGTAGCCTGTTTAGAGTTGTCTTTCAGTGCAGCAAAAGTGTTTTCTCTCTAGTTCTGATAGGTGCATGGGTAATATAATATTCACACTTTAAAAACTCCACTTCCAGGCTTGGAAGGAATAACCACGCCATGTGCTCTCATGAGAACAAAAAGGAAGCCATGACAAAACAACTTAAATAAAATGCGTATGTTGATTTAAGAGCCAAACTTGCTGAGCATCCTAACTCCCAAGGGAAAGGAGAGGAGTTGTGAGGATTGTCTTTGCATCTTTATAGGACATTTATAAAGTTTTTTTCACTGTTATATTTAAAAAAAAAAATAGGAAATATATTTAATGTACTTGTTTTCATTTCAGTATAGAGTTAAATGCTCTCTCCTACATTGAACTTCGCCTCTCAACAACATTACAATGCTTGCAAGCAAAGCATTGTTATGCACTAGGTTTCTTCTGTGCTAGGGAGAATCTGCTTTCATTTAAAGAAGGGATCAAGCTTTGCAAGGCTTTCCTTTCTAAGCCATAAAATGGAGTCATTAGACTTGTCTCAAATCCCAGTACTAAAAGAGCAAAGAGAAGGAAACTACAATTCAGACTTGACCTGGTTTGAAGCCTGCTTGTGTGCCTGTACTGTACTATTGATATCTCCAGTTTGACCACTCCAGGAAGCCACAGTGGGTCCTGTAGCAAGGCTGCTGTCGTCCGTGAGAGTATTCGAGTCAGCTTTGCGTGTTCTGGTCTGGGACATCGCAGATTCAGCCCGTGCAATCTGTTTGGCAAAGCAGCCGTGTCTGGCAGGCTACACATCAAACACAGATGGTTTGAGTTTAGAAGTTCAAGACAATAACAGAAGATACATTTCTATTAAATATATCGATCCAAACAGATCCATATCATGGATGACCTATAGAACAAAATACACTAAGGAGTATAGTGAGTGTACTGTGAAGCAACACGGGAAGTTGTTACCGCTGTGAGGAGGGACAGGACAGTCAGAACACATTGCTCTGAGTATAAATTCATTAAGTTCAGGCTGACATTCCTTCGTGTCAGGTTTCCCTTTTGGTCTCCCTAAGACACTGCTGCAGTGGAAAACCTTTCTGTCCAAGTAGCTTCATCCCACTTAATTGCTCTTTAAAATGTGCTTTATTCCTTGTTAACAATATAGCTTGGCTGTGCTATATTAATGAATTTTTAATTTAAAGGGGGGGGGGAGACAGGGGCTGACATATGGCTAATACATGCTTTAGTTCTGGTAAGCACATGATTTTGAAGATAAACAAAGCTGTTTCCTAATCCTCAGCATGTACTTATTTTGTTTTGCTGATAATGAGAAAAAATTAACACTGTTAACGTGATTGAAAACAGCAGTATCTTCTGAAATTAATGGCTGTGTGAATGACATTGAAAGTTTCTTTACTTCTTTGCATTTTCTAAACTAGAGTTTATTTATAAGCATAAGATGCATTTAAAAAAACATCCTAACTTCAAAAAATAGTTTTAAATCTCTAAAATTTTGTTTTCTTTTCAGTCTTGTAATAGTGGTCTTTCTTCCTTTACTTCTCAAATGTGTATAGATAAAAAATATTTTTATTAATAATTGGATACTATAAAAAAAGTTTCCAAGTGATGGAAGAGTTTTAGAAAGTATTATGTAACATAGATGTTTTGCATTGAAGTTTGTAACTGCTTCCAGCACTCCGGTTGGAGAAAATCATAGTTCCAAAATTTTGTTTTATAAGGAAAATTATGTATTCCAAAAAAATGAAGGAAGGTAACAGTTATTTTGTTATTCCACATTTTGAACGTGTTTAGTACAGTTAGTGGAAGACTTTCTAGAAGCCCAAGACTACATCTGTCTGAGCAATGTTTCATTTATGAAAAAAACCTGGTCCCCTGACCCTGAAATCAGATGCTAGACTGCCCAAATCCATGTTGCATAGCCCTTGCCCCTACTTGCACTGCTCTGAGTGCCCCACCACACACACCCACCCTTCCTGGAGACATTGCTCTTAGGTGGATTGTCATTTTTTCATCCAACATCTCTAAAGCACTCCTCAAGGAGCCTAGAGTGAGTGTTGTGTGCCTTGGGCTATTACATGAAGTCGTGATCTGAGTGGTTCAAAGCCTCTTTGAGCTAGAGCTCAAAGACTGTGGAGGGGAGGTGGAGAAATCCAAACCCAACTCTTTTCTGTCCCACCTGGTATGAACAGTCCACAGCCTTTCCTATATCCTGCATGCTGTGTCCAGTTACTCAAAACTACTCCACACAGCATTCCACCAGTGAAATGTTGTAGGTGACTGGAGGCTGAGGCTTGAGCTTATGCTCTGAGCCTGGTTTATTTACTAGTGTAGAGATGCTGGAGTATCCTTCCCAATTAGATGACTGACGTACTCTTAAGTGTCTCTTGGCTGTAGTTCCTGGCTATATTTGGCACTGCACAAGCTGCATCTGCACCGAAGGCTCATGGCTCATGTCTTGCCAGTCCTCCTAAGATGTGCTCTAATATGAGTGCCCTCCAATGCCCCTTGCATTGGGTCTGAAGTGCTCAGTGTGACCTGCACACTACGGCTGTCCATCCAGTCTACTCCTGAGGGCTTTCTTTCTGCTGACTGCCTCTCTCCAAGGTGATCGTGGGTCAGAAATCCTCAAAACACCATCCTGCACCTGCAGGATAACTATGCACTTATATTATTCTGCATGCACAGTACACAAGAAGCTAAAAAGAACAGCCAGGATAAGGAGGTACTATGATGGGTAGCCCTTTCTGAGGCTGAACTGAGAGCAGTGATCTGTCAAGAAAAGAGTTTGGACACTGCTGCCTTATGGTACTGTCATCTCTAACTCCTTACTGAAGCATTCTAGCAGAGAGTCTCACTGAGATCATGGGGAAAAAGGCTGTTAAAATCAAAACTAGGAACCTAGTTTATAAAGATCTCTGGCATAACTGGTTCTCAGTTTAAAAGATAAGACCCGTTTTGATACAAAGCCCAGCCTCTGAAGTGGCTTCTCTCCACCAAATCTGAAAAATTTCTTTGTGCTTTGGTGTTGTGGGAGGAGGAGGAGAGCACGCAACTTGAAGACCTTTTGTGATATTATTTTTTCCTTATCTTTTCAACTAGAGGTGACTTATCCCTTGTATATCCCTTAGCTATTTCCAGGAACTGAGCTGTAGATTTATAATTTTTTGACCCCTTGTTGTTAATGCTATGATGTCCTCCCACAAAGTGACTGTGAATGAAGCATGTTTCTGTTTTATAGATCAGAATTGAAAAGGTACTGTACACCTCTTGCTGGAAAATGTGACTAGATTTGATTATTTGGCCGTGGGTACACTTGCTACTGGTTAGAATAACTAAGAAAGCATACAGCTCTGTCTCAGGTAGTCAGTGTTGTCTCAAAAAGTGAATGGCCGGTGTTTGACGGGCTCAGTCTTTCCCAAGACAGGCCATGTGCTTAATTATTGCCTTGCTGTTCAGAGCAGAGATTGGCTTTCTAAGCAATGGGATTTGCTTTGGGTTCTCATTAAATGTTGTATGCCGTAGTGTGACACACAATATGCCCTGCAGTGTGGCATGTGCTATGATGCTAATCGACATTCAATACCAAAGGAGGAGAGCAGCTGCTCTGCAGTCAGCATGTCTGAACAGTCCTGCACCCAGCAGGGTATCACTTAATTCACGCTAATGGATAAAGAACTGGCCTCATAACACTTATGTAAATGAGGCTAATGATCAGGGGAAAAAATGCAAACTACTTTTCATTTATTCAGAGAGATAGATGTAATTAGAGGTAATAGCTGGATCCAAAAACTTGCTCTCCAGCATTTATTTGTTGATAGTACAAAATGTGAATGGCTTGTTCCACTGTTGGTCTCTAGTGAAGTTATTAACTTCACACAGAAGCTGAAGTATGTATGCTGTTCAGTTTTTATTGAGAGAATTACAAGGCTTAATGGAGAAAAGCTGCAGATAATTGCATCTCCTAAACTTACCTCAGTCATTTTCACTGTATGGTAACGGATCTCTATTGAAAATCCACTGCTGGGAGGATCAGCATATTGATGCAGTTTTTTGACCTTTTTACTTTCGCTCCACTGTCTTCTGAACAGAGAAATCAAGAGGATGCACCCTGTCCATTGCAGTTGCAGCAGCTGAGTAATTAGATCAGAATTAAATACGAAGATGTCTAGGCTGTAGAGTACTTGCCACCCTCTTCCATTTCCCCCAAGCATTCTTTCTCATTCATGAAGTCTGTTGTCCCTCTCGCAGGTGTGTCATGCCAGTGACACAGCTGACAACAATTGATCATTCATGTATTGAAGAATCAATCAGTTATGGTGACACAGTCTAATGGTGTGAAGCGGGAGCAGATCTAGCTGCAATTTTAACAAATCGTCATCTACCTGGGTATTTTAGGCAGTGCCAAGCACATGATTCTGATCCTACACTACAAGCTGGTTTTGGCTATGCAGATTTCTCTACCAGTAGTCTTCCCAGTGTGATGAGTATTGAAGAAGTAAATCCAGTCTTAATCTCATTTACAAGAGGAAGCTGAGTAACACTTCAGGCTCTGTGGTCACGACACAGAGCCAGTCTGCATTGGTGTGGGCGTTTGTTATTTTCTGTAGTTTAATGTGGTACAAACTTGGTACATAAAATTCTGTGAGGGCTAGTTTAGCTCCCACTGAGTGCGCACCTGTCTGGACCTTTGCATGGTAACTAAGTGTTGCCAAAGTTTAGCTATTATCTGAACTGATTGGGGAAGGACTTTCTAATCCAACTGCATAATGGCATCAAGTCGGTTGAGAAAGCTGTGCAAGTGCTCAAAGCCAGGTCAGGATTCTCGTATCTGTAACTGAAGTCTTCTTAATGAAACTGTGGCTAATTTAACAGGGTGGTCTTTTTTTTTTTCTTTCTTTAATGTGCTCATTAATAATTTGGTAAGCTTCTCTTTCTGTGAATGGAGCTTCCTCCAGTCTGGAGTTGTAGGGGCTGATATCTGATGATGATTGCAAATCATCCAAACCTAAAAAGTAATTCCTGCCCAAATCCCCACCCTCCTCTTTGTTGGAAAAATTGTTTCTTACTTTAAAACTTGTGCAGTGCAAGGTTTAGAGTACCTTCAGAAGACTGAGGTTCTTATTGGAAGTTCTTGATGTTGGAAGTAAACTCCAGGCCAGCTGTCAATAGATTACATTTACAAAAACAATGTAATTATAAATGACTCATTATTTATGCATATCAGGGAAAGAGAATTATGAAGTAGTACCACTGAATAGAAAGTAGATGATGACTGAGGAGGGAGGGATGTGTGTGTAACACAAAAATCAAAAAAATTACATCATGCTGGAGAATAATGTGCATATGGCTGTTGTGAAACACTTGTTCTCATCTTTCCTCTGCTTACTAATTGTCTGAGAGTTAATCTTGTTTCAGCAATAACTGTTGTAGACAAGAAAGCAAGTCAGGAAAATAGGCAAGTTTACAGGTACTAAATCATTGACAACTTTAACACTAAACATACACAAATATTCTCAGGACTTTTTATAAATTCTGTATGTGGCAATTGCCATTTCTCAGACCTGTAAAAATGCCATGTCTTGACAAATCACCTGTCAGACATATCTGGTCGTATCAAGCTGCTCTGATATTCACAGGTTTTACTTAACAAAACCTGATTTGTCAAAACGAATGGTTTTGCCTTGAGCTCCCATTGCTATCTCAAATACTTGCTTTCAAAACCTATTTGAAAGATACTGAATCACTATGTACTGGAAAGGCTGCATATTTTTCTGCTGTCTCATCCTAAAAATGATTGCATTTTTCCTTAGAAATTGCAGAATTACAGAAATTAATCTGGAAGAACTTTTGTGAAAGTGTCCTGACACAGGTGTATATTCCCTCAACCCCTCATATTGGAACTCATAGTAATGCTGAAATGCTTCACTTCATAGTGGCTGAATGTAAATATATGTTTAAATATGAGGGGAAAGTATTGTGTATGCTAGAAACATGCATTGTCCATGGCCATAGATTGCATTAGCTCTTGGCCGCTTCCGTTAAATTCTGGTACTCTTTCAAAGCTAGGCATTACTTCTTCAAGGCTACATATTTGAAGGAATCCATCATCTTAAGCAAGGTGGTTAGAAAAGCTGGGATATGCTGGCAAGCCCAGGTGGGTGTAGTTCAGAGGCTGCCATTTGGGTATGAGGTGTCAGGTATTGTCAAGCAGTTGCTGTTTCAGCAGCTGACAGTACCATAAGGACTTAAGGATAAACGGATGCTTGTACAAAGGTCACTGATGTCAAGGGTACCAGTTGAATGTTCTTAAAACAGTCTTTGTTTGTAATGTGTGCTTCATACATAAGAGTTTTCATTCCTATAAATAATCTAAGATCTTTTACTCTGAAAATATGCTTATATGTACTTAAGAGTCTGCAAACATTTCTATAAACACAGCTAATGAAAATACACATGTATTGGAGGCTCCAGACTTGTCTATAGTAATGTCATGTGGCTGATGAAGCAAAGCATGATATTTAGGGGACTTAAACTGATTTTTTCCTTGTTGTACTTACAATTAAATATCTTGCCAGTTGATGTGGAAAGGGTAATAATTGCTAGCTAAGGAGCATAATTGACTTGATTTGTATTTGAATATTTGTTTAACTGAGATCTTCACTGTTATCCTACTGAAAACCAGGCGTAACTCACATCTTGAGCAGATGCTTCCTGTCCACTTGGCCTTGAGTTTCAAGTGCAGTGGAAATGAAGAAAAGGAAAGGAGCGCTTTTAGGTCTCCAAACACCTGATCCGAAGCATCTAATGCTGTGAAGGGAATACTTGGAGGAGAAATTTGACTCTTTGGACTGTGACTCTGCTAAGTCTGGGGTTTTTACTGATGTAGCACTTCTTGACTAATCTTTCTCTGCAATTTGTACCTGTGTCCACAATCCCAGGGACACGACAGGCAACTGAAAGAAGTGCTGGTGAAGCCATCTTCCCTGGCTGCCTTTTGATGTGGTTTTGATATATCTGTGTAATTATAATAGCTAGTTACTGACCAGGAGTGGGACTGCCTCTCTGGGCTTCCCCCTGTCTCCTTCCTAATGCTGACAATTGCACTCAACTCAATCTGCAGTCAACCAGTTCTGGTAGCTAAACCAGCAAAAAAAAAAAAATCATACTCAGAGGACAAAAAAGAAACAAAAAAAAACAAAGAACATAACCTCCCAAAACCACGCTTCTTACTTTGTTAAGCAGAAAGCCCGTTACTGTTTCCCAGAAAATGTGCTGAATCATAACCCTCCTAGGAAAAAAGACAGCAAGCATCCTAAATGTTTACTTGGCATCTTACTTGGTCTTGCACAGGTCAATGTTAGTAAGGTGGAGTCTGTACTACAGGCAAAAGCTCCTTCACGTTGTTTTTCACTTGGCTAGACATGTAAATGGGGGCTGGTTTTGTGCCCGTTTTGGGTAGTGGGTTACATTACAGTACTTGCAGAGAGGAACAAGACAACGCAAATTATTTTTAGCAAGATGCCAGCTTATGAAGATTTGTAACACATTCAATAAAGACATGGGAGTGGGAGTGAAACCTTCATGGCTCTCACAGAAGGAAATTCAATTAGATGAAGGACTTTCTCTTATTTGTCTCCTTTTTCCTTCCCCTGGTTGGGGGAGAATAAGGAGAAGATTTGAATATAGTATCTGCTTTGAGGCAGTGAGAACTATGCCTTAGTATCTGGAATCAGGGTGTTATTTGGATGCTGCCTAGCCCATGAAAAGCCTTCTTAAGCATGAAGAAGAAGAAACCTTGTAAAAATCCAGAAAGCTATTGTAACAGTAGTGGCAGAGGGGATGAACTAGACAAACAGTGAAGCGTAATGAACCTCTGTTGGTGTAGAAGCCTGCCCAGCTTTGAGACAGTTTTTTTGTTTGCTCAGCAAGAAGCGAGAGGACTGTTCCCAGGCTTACCTGGCTGGGATCATTATTTAGCCATTGATCTTTCTATGCCAAAGACTGAAACACTTCTCTTCTTTTGGTGATGCCTTCTGGTAGAGTTTTGTGGCCTTCGGTCTTTATAGCTCATTGGTCTGGATAGTCTTCCTTTCTCTCTCGCAATTGCTGTTCTAAAGAAAGCTAATAAAGTTGTAATGCATCTCTGACATTTTTTACATCCTCCTCGCATCACTCTCTGCCTTGAGGATGGCCTCCGAGATTGATTTGGTAAAATAGACTGATAGTTAATCTAAACATTGTTGTCTCACCTATTATTTGTAATGTGCGGTGGGTATGGCTTATGGAAAATAGCAATATAGGGCTTTGGTGATAACCTAGATTTCCCTCCTCCTGCTGGTTTTAACCAAGAGAATGTTACCACAAACCTTTAAAAATCTTATTCTTGGCTTAAGACTGGTCTTATTTTCTCTAGATATAGTACTGCAGCAGTAATAGTAATCTTCCATGTCAAACTTCGCCTTCACTTAAACTAAATCACCTTTTTTTTTTTTCAAAAGTTCAGGCTGTCAAAAAACATTGCCAGCAACAAGGCAAACTGAGTGTAACTGGAATGTTACTCATGGAACAAAACTGAACTTATGAAGGGTTTGAAATTTGTTTTTAAGTATTAGTTCAAATATTTGTCTAAATATTAGTTTAAGTATTTGTTTCTTTACGTGGATGCCACACTCCTGGGGTGAGTCTCCCTTTGTGTGTGAATATGTTGGTCACAGTAGAAGAGTTTGCACCATTTCCTATTTTAATCTAAATTAATTTTCAAACTAATTTAGATAAATTGTGATGAGTTCTTAAGAGGCAAGGCATGAGAATGGAGCTTGACACAGGTAAGAGTGACAGCATTCATTATCCACACAGGCTTTGGCACAATATTTTGCTAAAATGTCCCTCAATAAGCAAACAATGCGTTAGCACTGGCTCTGCAACATCTTCCCTCTTGCACAATGGTGTTTGTGTCGGGTGTTATTAAAAACCCAGGCAGCAATTCCACTCTGCGTCAGCCTCTGCTACCGGCAAAGCGTTGCAGGCACATGTGGTTGCAACACACTTTGTTGTGCCTTGTGCAGCCTGGGAAACAGGGTGCTAATTAACCGAGGGTGCCGATGTGGGTAGGAGAGCCCCACTCGCACCCGTCTGCTGCTGGTTGCGGTGGTTTTGTGGGCACCTGGGGGAATACCCCTGCCCTGTGTGACTGTGGGCTGCACGGAGCCAATTATGATAAAATCAAGATTACTGTCTTCAGAAAAGCCTGTGGGGTTAAGACTTTCCAGATACGGCAACAGACCTGTTGGTTCAGGAGCAAGTCCTAGCCCGATCCCACAAGGAAGGGCATTTTAATGAAACTTTAATTCTTTGCTGCTGAAGTGAAGTAGGATTGAGGTTTTAAAAGGTGCGTTGGCCTTCAGCTTTGAGTGCATTTAAAAAAGGAAATAAAATCAACTTCTTAGACCTGCATTCCCAACATGCAATCAGTGATGGTGGCCAGTCCTCAGGCCAGCAGTAGCTGGTGCAGCTCTCCATAGCAAGCAATTCAGGCTCTGTTTCCGTCCTTCGTGTCTGGCTGCTGGATGTCTCGGCAGCTCCCTGTGCTATTGTTTGTTGGGTGAAAATAGAAATAAGCACTTCTTTTATTTATTTGTCTAATCCCACTTCATTGGCTCCTGATTTGTTATCTGATGTAATATTTCCATTGGATGTTTCCACTTACTTTATAAATTCTTCAAGGCTCTGCCACTTTTCCTTATTTCTTTCATTGTTACATTCCATATGCACACTTCTTTTTAATCCCCATATATCCCCCTCTCTGTTGCATATCATCTCTTGTTTTTTACCTGGCTATCTCCTACAGAACTGGTTTTCTCTGTGTTTTTAAGTTTTATTTAGAAATTAGGAAAGTCTCTGGAGGTGTCAGGATTCACGTGGGGCTATGTCTGTGCCTTGTCTTTGCAGCCTCAGAAAAGAAAACATAGGAAGACAGCAGTAACACAGTCGAGAGGCTCTGATACACCAGTAACAGGCCCATATGTCTCTTACGGCTTGTACTCCCAGCAGCACATGGTGATCCACTGTTCGTGCCAAACTTTCCTATCTGGATGGGCAGGAGGAAGCAGTGTTGAACAGGAGAACAAGGAGGTTTCACCTATGGCTGTGACACAAAGAGGGGTAGCCTTGCTCTGGGGACTCATTGGGTCCTTCAAGGCTTCACTTTTGCTTCAAGGGCATCCAGTGTGTCAGGTGTGTCTTAGTGATCATATATATTGGTAAAATTGTGCACTGTTCCCACCTGTGAAGGTGTACTTCCACATTGATGTTCTTAACTTGTGAGAGGAGGCCTAGGGCTAGGTTTGGCAAAATGTTCAAATATCTAGAAATGCAGGTGGGTGTCCACAGGGATTTCTGAACAACCCGGCTGAAGATAGTTAAATTTCACTTGTATTTGAGCATAATGTAAGTGGTCATGGGAGGTGAGGCTTGTGTTTGTAAGGCCCATGACGCCCAACTTTCCCTTGTGCTGACACCGGCAGGCCCAGGGAACTAGACCTGCATTTTTTCAATGGGTTGGGTTTTCCAGTAGATCAGCTCAGACGCTGGTGAAACCACATCCCTGGCTCTGGCCTCTTCGCTCCCTCAGGGCATAGACCTGGGACCATTGAAAGTGGAAAGAACCTTGGTGCTGTAAACACATCTTGGAGCTCCCTGCACTGTGGCCTGAAGGTAAGACCATACGTGGTAGAATTGTGGTCCCTAAAACTCCTGAAGGGCATACCGGCCTAAGTAAGGCAGGCTTTGATTTGTGGATAAACCCTTGGAGAGCAGTTGTAATTCCTGCTCCATGGACCATTCCTGTGCTGTCAGAAACATGCAAAACCTTTCTTGTTTTGTTTTGTTTTGTTTCAAAATAAATTATTTACTTTGAATAGTTTTCTCACTGACTTCTCTGAAAGAGATATTACTCACAGAGTTTTTTGTTATTGTTCTAGCTTCCATTCACTTTACTGTGTACTTTCACCTTTCATAGCTGACTTGCGACTTTTTATTTTAAATGAACAGGTGAGATGATGCTTAATTAAAACTCTTGGAGTGGAGGCAGTGATCATTAAAGGGTGATGATATAGAGGGTTAACTCCTCTGTTTATCCACAGAACTAATCAGACTTGAGAGGTGGGTATTATGCCACGGAGAAGCCACCTCTAAAGCACAAGAGGTTAATTCACTTTCTGCTCCTTGGTCTCTCTTCTGTGACTGCCAACAAAGGTAGCAATTACCAGTGTTATCTCAGGGGATGTTCCCTGATGTGGATAATTGTGAACGGGGAAATCACACCGATAGCTTAGTGAATTTCTTAAAGGCCAAAGAACACCCCTGGCCTGGTCAGCAGTACAAGAAAGTTGTTACCTAGATTAAATTTGTACTAATACCTTAGGGCAAAAGGTTCCATATCCATTACAAGTCTCTTGTTTGAAGGATAAACTCTACCCAGCCACAGTCGAGAATCTGTAACATGCCTGAAAGGGCAAGTTGGTTTGTGCCTGTCTTTTTTTTAGGCTTTTTTTTTTTAGGCAACCTCTGTAGCATAGTTAAGTGCTTCAGATAACAAGTGTGTGCACTGTCGTTATATGTTGTGTGAAAATAAAAAAACCCCAAAACATAGCAACACTTCTGTTCTTGTGGAAGCAGCCTGTATCAAAAGAGAGAGTACAGAGTGACTTTCACAATTTGCAAATGCCTAAGGGAAGTTAGCTGGTTCTTTAGCCCAACATTCAAGGTTATTGTAAGATCCAGTCTTGAACACAAAAACACAACAACCTGAGATTAAAAAAAAAAAAGCTTAAAATAATTGACTACTTGAAACAATTTACCAAGGACTGTAGAGGATTTAACAGGACTTGTAGTGGGGTTTTTCATTGCTGATACTTTTAAATCAAAATCAAATGTTTTGTTCATGCAGACTTAGGAAAGTCTTATGACCACATGAGTTCAGGCTGGAAGATCACAATGGTTTTTCTTGGCCTGATAATCTTTGAGTGCATTGTCCAGAACAATATAGTAGTTTCTGTGCTCAAGCCAGAAAAGTCCAGGAAAAAAAGAGCAGTGCAGCCAACGATCTCTGTTTGCCATCAAATACTTCAGTGTCAGAGAAAGTGTTAGCAAGATCAGGGACAGTTTGACCTCCCGGTAAAGTAAGTGAATGCTGCTTCTTTACCTTCAGTAGACTCTTGGTCAGGAAACTTTGCAAACATCTGCAGCCCTTCAGCTGGTTGTGTTGCAGGAGTCCCCAAATAAGATTCTCCCCTTTGTAATGTGCTGTGCAAATGCAGTGAGCCCTCGGTGTGGGGAACTATTAAGAAAAGGTCAGGCACCCCTGGAAAAGGAGTAGACAATTTATGCAAATTGCTGGTGTTTAATTCAGTTGTGTAGCGGGGAAGAATAAACATTATTCCTGACATTTCCATTTTTGATTAATGATGAATAGAGTTGGCAGATGTTCAGCTGGCCACCAGATGGGGTCTGCTCAGTCCCACAAACAGAATAGAAACAGGCTGGGTGTTGTAAAGCCAGCACTGACAAAAGCTCTGACAAAATCTTTAGTTCATCCAAGTGATACCCCAACTTTCCCCTCAAAAGGATGCAGTTTACGAATTAAGGCGGTACAACCATCAAAACTGCTTATGGAAGTGAAACGGGGCATGGAAGTATTGGAGCTGGTTAATTTGCTGGAGTTTCAGCAGGTTTGTTTTTTTTTTTTTCCACTGCGGGATCCACGGACTGCAGTTTTGCTTTCATGGGGCTGGATCCGTGCGGGACCTCATTCTTCCATCCACCCACAGTTACAAGCACGACTGTAAGGTCTCTGGGCGCGTCTCACGGCACATTCCGTTTGTGATGGGGATGGGCTTCAGTCGATGGGCTGTTTTTAGCGTCGTTAGCTCAGGATAGGGTTGAGGCTTGAGATCAGATAACCCTAGGTGGGTCTTGATCCATCAGCCGGACTGCGTCTGGCGATGGGTAATCACAAGGGAGATGGAGTGAGGGCTCTCCCCGACCAAGCCTTGAAACTCGCTGCCTGGGGTACCGGGATGGGAATAGGGATGCTTCTCTGAGCGTCTCTGTCCGCCGCAGCTTTGCCCATCAGGGCAGGCTCCCCTTAGCACCCTGCGGGCAAAGTCATTCAAATTTAGGAGAGTGAATTTAAATTCATGCAAATCCAGTTCCTGGGGGAGGTGATAAGTGTCTGCGAAGTGCCCCATCCCGCACGGCTGGCACGGGCAGTAAAGAGGGGGTTGGGTCGCTGCTGCCCCTGGCAGTGACGGGTGAGGGGGGATGTTGCTTTGACCCTAAGATGCAGCGCGAATAAATTCCCTTTGATAATGACTTCCCAAGAGAGACAAAGAGCGTGAGGGAAGAGGAAATCTGACCGCGGTGTTCACGGTTCCATTGGCGGTGCCGGAGGGGAAGCTGCCCGCCAGCCTTTGAAGCCAGACCACCCGCCTCCCGGGGCTTTTCATTTTTGCCCACAGCGGGAGGTGGGAGTAAAAGTGAAGGACTGGGAAGTCCAGGGGCCTTTAGGGAATGCCCTAGTAGCTCGGGTGATCGACATCCGCTCGCTGTGATCCGCAGCTTCGGGTTGATTTTTATCATTTTTATTTATAGGCAGCCGTCTACAACAAACGTTTTCCCATTCTTATCCGGCTCCTGGATTCCGCCGTGAGCTGTGATCCCCGGGCAGGGCAGGGTCAGCCCGGGGCGGCCGGAGGGTGGGGTGGGAAACCTATTTCGGGCGTAAACACGACCAAAAGCGTTGTCGCAAAATCCCATTGTGTCCTGAGCGCAGAGATTTATTGCTTCTGCAAACGCTCGGGTCCCCCCGGGTTGGCAGGCGACGGGGACAACGACACTTCCAGCCTTGGGGTCGGTGGCAGAAGCGGCTCCTCCCCTCCCTCCCTTGCCTTGGGCAGCAGTTTGAAGGGAAGATCGCTGGTGGGAGAAATTCCTTCTGTTGCCTGACGGGGGAGCGGTGAGGGGTGCTGGGGCTGCGCTCCTGCCCCGGGAGGGGATGCGGAGGTGGGGGGCGGGGGGTACTAGGCTCGGAGGATGCCGAGGGCGGAGAATGGTGGATGCCGGGGTCGGGGGGCGCCCCCCGAGGGTAGGAGGTGATGTCGGTGCAGGATGCGTTTGGGGAGGAGCGCTCGGGAGGCTGCTCCCTCCCCGGAGGAGAGAAGGGGAGGAGGAGGAGAGGAAGGCGGTTCAGGTAGCTCTCCCGGCGCGCTCCCAGCAGGCGGGACGAGGAGGGGAAGCGGCAGGGCAGGACAGGAGGATCTCACACACCCACACCCCCCCCCCCCCCAGCCGCCCCTTTCCTCCGAGGTGAGCAGCGAGCGCCAGGGATGCTGCGCCCAGTCCCGCCCGAATCGGGGAAGCTGGGCTGAACAGCCCCGGGGGCGGCGGGGAAAGGCGCCGCCTTTTAAACTGTGAGGGGCAGTCGGGTCTGCAGGCGTCGCCTCTCCCGGCTCCGCCAGCCACTCTTTCCGTGCAGTAAAGAGGTAACTTGCGATTGCGGGTATCGCCCTCCTCTACCGGAGAGGCTGGGGGGGTGCTGGAGGCTCCTCTGACCCACCTTAACGTCCCTGAAATCTGAGCAGGACGGGAAAAAAAACCCTCTTGTCCGTCAGAGCGCTCTGCCTGGCGAGGAAGGCATCGTCCCTTCTCCTCTGAGGGCGTCTGTCAGAATAACCCGGGCTGTGCGTATAGTTTTGTTTTTACAACTCCAGTCTTGTGACTTATTGAACACTTTCTTGAAGTGTTTTCTCTGGAAACTTGTCTCAAATGAGGGCTGTGAGCTCTAACAAAGAAGGGTGTTGTTCGGGAGCCAACAGGTGACAGGGTGAAACCTGAGTATATGTGTACATTGGAGTAAAGTCTGGCTGCTGTTTAAAATAGAATTAGAAAAATCAATGGGAGACTGTAAAAGGCAATATTTCTTTCTTTCTAAATCTGGACACTCTCTGAAAGAGAGAAGGGGGAAGCATCTGTGAGAATCCCACTTCCCTGGCTGGAGGTTTGGGTCTTGCCTTGCTGCAGCGTGCACTTTTTCCATCAGTGCTACCCAGTGCCAAATAAAATCCACCCAAATCAGATGTGCTGTCGTGGGGCAATGCTTTGTCACTGCACTTTCTCCTTTTGTAACTGCAGGTAAAAGAAAATACCCTGAGAAGGATCATCACTCTTCCAGTTGGAAAAGTGATATTTGCACTAGGATGCTAGAGGAGGAAGAAAGTTAATTTTTCTGTCAGTCCTTCTGTGCTGGCTAACGAAAGGGAAAGACGTTCTTACTTCCAGGGTCCATCGAACAAATGCACAGGCTTCATTCCTTCCTCCCCTGCTCTGGATAGTTCATTACTCAAAGGACCCAACAGCTGAAGAAGTCACTGTGTGCTGGTGCTGATAGAAATTCTGCTCATCAGCTCCGGATCCAGGTTTCCCAAGTACAGAGCTGTGTGTTAATAGGTTACTTGTACTGTAGCGGGAAATGGCACTTTCTGATCATTTGTGTATTGAAAATAGTCTTTAAATTAATAGTTATTTTATGGTGGTTTATTGTTACTGTATTACACCCTTCCTCTTCTAATGTAGTTATGCACCAGGGATTAAATAAGCAGGTGAATGGGCTGGCCATGCTAATCTTAACTCATTGAGTCTTCATTGTGAATGGATGCAAGTGATATGCATCTTGTATCCCCTATAGCCTTGTTAACAAGCCTTCTAACAAAAAAGTTGTTAAACAATTTGCCCTGCAGGACAGAGTAAAACAGCAGGGAATGGGCAAGGAGATGTTTGTCTAACTGTGCTCACAAATCATGACCTCTTCTATCTGGTCAGGGGTGAACATAATCAGTGAGCTGGAAATCCTAGCATGGGGATAACCTTCACATGGGGTTCAGCAATAGCTTGATATCCTCATATTTTGTGGAACAGTAGGTTTGTAATTTGGAGTGTAGTTTGTCTTAGCTTCTAAGAATTTTGTTATAGTTTAATACATCAGTGGGAAAAAAAGTTATTAATTTATTTTATTTTTCGATCATGTTTAGCTGTTCAATTCTGTCATTCACAGTTGTCAAGCAGCCAGTAAAATAACTCCTTGTAGGCTATGAAGCTTTTCTTTGAGAGGTGGTATTTGAACAGAGCCAAAACCTCAAAACGTTCCACAGACTTCAAGAAAGCAAAACAAAACCTCCTTGCTGTGTTTTGTAGATGTCATGTCAGGAGCAGAAAGACCTCCTTTCTACTTATCCCTTGGAAAGCATTTATTTTTTCAGCTGTTGTTTATATTCACTTGAATCCTCCTTAGGATGTAATCGTTTTAAACAGATCACTTTGAAGGATGAGTGGCGTTGGGGGGGTGGGTAGGAAGAACACTGTAGTTTTAAAATGCAAACCAAATTATACTTGAGCCCAAGAGGAAGGAGAACTCCTAAACAAGCAATTGCTAAAATAGTTCTGCAGATACCCTGCTGTTAAGCTGAAACCTCAGTCTCAGCAAAACCACAATATTTGTGACATAGCCATGTTGCTGTATGATGCACTGTCAGTCATTTTATAGCTGGCTCAACGTTAGCTCTATGGTAACATTTTTATTTTAAAGTGAGTGCTGTCCTTTGGGTAATCTCGGTTCACTGAGTTTTACGAACCTTGCTTTAAATACTTTCATCGCCTTATCTGGGGAAGAGCAGCCCGACTGTAAAGTTGCATTTAACAGTTGGAGGTGAGGTGTAATTTACCTTTATTCTCTGGCAGCCATACTTTCCATCTTCCCTTTGTCCCTGGGAAAACGAGCCTGTGGATCTGTTATTTTTCTCTTGTTGGAACTGGAGTGTGTGCTGTCTGAAACGGGTGGGTTAAAAATGACTGAGGCAGGATCAGTCTCTATGGAAAGTGGAAAAGCAGCATGGTCTCCACCAATGCCTCGTTTTCCTTTGGAATTAGGCAGCGTTCCCGTATTTACCTACCTTTGCTTTACTTGAAATCCCAACGATACCCAGCACTGCTTTTTGCCATATAGAAGTAGCATGTACCATCAGCGTTCAGAAATCCTCAGAAAAGGTCTGTGTACATTCAGATTGTGTTTTGTCTCTTTGCCTTTCAGGAGAAGAAAGTAAGTCAGATAAGTTCGTCTTTGATCTTACAGAGATAGGATTTTAAACAATCAGTATGAAGCAATTACTCATTTACCTGCTGTGCTGGTGAGTGTTGGGTGTTGAGTGAGTGGGCTGGAGGACACCCTGGTCCTGTGCCTGGGGACTGGCAGAGCTGAACCCCCCTCTGCTTCCTGTGGTGCAAATGAGGTCAGGCTGCCTAATGAACTGTAGGCAAAGATGTTTCACCTAGTGATTCCTTTTATCCCTGAGTTATTGGGCAGGAGTCAGTTCTTGAAAAGTGACAGTCTGACCAACACAAGTTCTTGTGATGCAGTGCTGGAAGAGTTGGAAATACCAGCTTAGGCATCAGTGAGTGGCACGTTATTGTAAACCAGGTATCTGCCTCTTTCTGAAGGGAAATTGTAAAACAGTTCATCTGCTGCTAAGATCATTTTGGAAGGACGTGGGCTTCTCAGTGATCTTATATTTAGGAATTATTTGAGTTTAGATGATGCGGGACATAAGCTGCCAACCGGAGCATCTCCATCCATCTGCAATAGCGAATGCTGTTGCCTTTTTTTGCTGGCAGCAATTTCTTAACTGCATCCCTTCTCCCCTGACCCCCACTTTTATACAAACAATGACAAACCCCATACCTGATGCTTGACTTCACTTCAACTAGTACATGCAGAAGGGAGACCATTTTGTATCACTTGCCTTATTGTCTGTTTCTGAAGGAAATTAATTCAGTGAATCTAGTTTGTGCCAAGATGTCTGTTTTTATATTTTAAATATACAGGATTGAGCTTTTAGGACTCAGTTTGGTTTTACTAACCTTCCTTGACAGAGGTTGTAATATGGTGATGCTAAGCTCAGAAGCTGTTATGCTAACCTTCAGTTGTTCAGCTAGAGTAAGATTTCAGAAAGTCGCCTGACAGCTGACAAGCTTTGTGGAAATAGCCTCTTCTGAAAGGGGAATTTGGCAGGTTTTCTTGCCCCAACGAATATCAAATGAATATTTTATTACTGTGCAGCTATACAACGTGGTAGAAGTGTCTTGGCATCCTAGGAGTGCAACAAAAACGGTGCATGTGTTTTCAAACCAGAAGGTTTTGGTTTAAAGTTAACAAGTTAATTTTTTTGAGCAGTAGCCCAGTGGAAGACTTAAGTAATCTCATCACTTTGTATTGGGTGTGGGAAATGGGGTTAGATAGACTGTGTAATACTGAATATCGTAATTTCTTTGAGTTTGTAGCTTTGGATGCAGGTAGCCACTTTTTATGGAGCAAGTTTGGGTTTATGTACTGAATCAACAGAGCCTGAGTGCCTCATGCTTGAAGAAGGAGAAGCTCCTGTTGGCTAACCATCAGAATACCTCAGAAGGCTGTCTGAAGTCTTTCTTCTACCTGGGATCTGACAGCAACTTGTTTTTTCTAATAGGGTGGTGATGGGACTGGAAATATAATGTGGGACCCACTAGAAGCTTTTAGATTGTTCTCCCCTTTACACCCACCAGCAAGGTTATATGTCAAGGAAATTAAAATTTCCTACAGCTCAGATTTAGCACTGACAAAATTGCATCTGTGTTTACGTGGATAGGTGAAATCATTGCCTAAAATGGAGAGGGCACAGCTCATACTTGATGATGTACTGTCAAAGAAAACCCCAGTGGTCAGGATGTCTGTCATGGTATGATACATCCTCTCTGGTTTTGGTAGTCTGCATTTCCGTGAAGTTCCCAGTCTGAATTTTCTAAGAACTTCTGCTAGAATTAAGATATTTATTTTAATAAGCTTTTTACTTTAGAATGCTGTGGATGTTGGTGAGAGCCGTCTTTGCCAGCTGTGACTCAAAATGATCCCACTGATACTAAACTTTGCAGGCTTCGTGAATCAACAGAAAGCATCTTGCTGTAGGGTTTTAATTTAAAAGAACAATTATGATGTATTTTACAGAGCCTAATGTGACATAATTGGATTTCAGATATTTAACTGGACCAAATGCCCTTCCGCTCCGATACAGCTAAAACAAAGTTATCAGAGGACTCCAGCAGGTGCTCACTGCTCTGTGGCTACCTTGTGAAGAACAGGATGCTTCTTGCCACAACCATTGTCTTTTCCCAACAGTTTATTTAGTTTTTGACAAGCAATTGTCATGTCTTTGGTGTTACTGGATTGGTGGTAGTAAAGACTTCATGAAGAGCTTATGTACTTCCTTTCCTTAATATCTGCCCAATAAGTCTTTCCTAGATATACCTACGTATAATCTGTGACATGAAACAAACAGAAGTATAAAAGTTGACATGTTAAAACATGGTAGTGTGTCTAGTTTCTTTTTCTTGAGTAGTTTTATAACTCTTTTAAGCACTTTTGAATTGCTTGTAGCAAGTTGTAACAATGCTTCAATCATGTATTGTTCTGGGCAACACAAGGAATACTAAACTGTTGTAAGATCATTTACACTGATAATTAGTTGTTGCATGTTCAAATTTATTAAAGCTCTATTAACCTCTTCCTCCAGATCAATTGCTTGATGAGCTGCAGCTGAAATATTTAACGCTTCACACTCATGCCATTGGAGATGGAGCCCAAAGCTAACAATCTCGTTTTTGGGTGTCAGCGAAGCTCAACATCTGACGATGACTCTGGCTGTGCCTTGGAAGAATATGCCTGGGTCCCCCCAGGTCTCAGACCCGAGCAGGTACCAACTCTGCTTCTGCATTTTTAAAATAAGCTTTGTGAGGTCTGTCTAAGGGGATGATGCCTTGCCTCTACAAGTCTAATTAAATTCTTATATAAAATTTAAATTTGCCTAGAATTCTTCACCTATTATTCCAATGAGGCTGTGCTTAAGGAGCTTAAAATCCTCATCACTGCGGAGTTTTATGTTTCAAAAAAAAAAAAGTCCCCAGCCAAGATTTTTCATTAAATATGTGCTGCAGAGGTATGTATTGTTGAGTCTAAAAGCAGCATAGGAGTTTGCTTTCTCTTTGAAAGACGTTATCAGGTTAAAGCTCATGGCATTGTACTGCTTGGCTGGTACTTCACTGCACTTGTACAACTCTTTAAATAATTAGGCATTTGACATCTAGAACACGTATGTTACTGCAGTGCACATAAACAAAAGCATTCTGTCAGTGTGACAAGGAGTAATGTATTTCACGCTTGTTTAAATAGTTGTTTGCCTGCCATTTGTTCATGCCAGGATTTCTCTTGTATGGTTGCTGGAGCATACATTCTTGGGTTGGTTAGGCTGTTCCTTCCACTCTCCCCTTTCTTCTTTGTATTTTATAACATTACAGGAATGGAAATAAAAGTGAAATTATTGATGAGCAAGTTGAGATCAAAATGAACCTCTCATGACATTAATTTACTTGATGATATTGCAACTGTGCTGAAGCTGTGTGCTCAGAAATACCTGGTGTTAAATGGGTATAGTGGCTTTGTCATGTTTGTTAATGGGGGCTGAGCAGCCCTTCTTCAGCTGGCAAGATAATACAATTTGTAGCTATAAAAGCGCAGAAGATGTCTCCTTTTTGCTGTGCAGAGATTTTCTTAATCATGAAAGAAGTAAAAAGTCAGCAGGAATGGCGAGTAATAAGTTATTTTTAGGGAAACTTTTCATCACTTACTTAAGCATATATAAGAATCTGGATGAATCGGAACTTAAGGCAAACAGCAATCTAAAGTTCTACTGGCACAATCAAATGTCATAACGTATCCTCATAGCCCATCTAACTCAAACTCACTGAAGACTTTTTTTCTTTTGAGAATGGTGCAATAAAATTGAAAAAAGGGCATAAAATATATTTAAAGTGTCAGTTTTTATTGCATGTTATCTTTTCTTACATCTTCTTCAAATGCAGTCAGTGGGCTTACAGTGGATTTTGATGTTTATATTCTGATTAAATGAAGACCTAATCATGCTTCGATCTATCTTTCCAATACAATTCTGATTGTTTCCTGAGTCAAGTGACTTATTACTGCTTCTTTTTCATCTGTCTTGCACAGTAATAAGCTGTTGACCTGAGCATTATTTAAATCTGGATGGCAAGTAATATTTTTGCCAATAGTCGGCTCTTATTTACAGCCCCAGGCCTCGTGACAAGCTGGAAACTGCATAGGAAAAACAATAAATCTGTAGCTGTTCCACAAAAATATTTTTTGCCATTGGGCCTTGTCATAGTGTTCATTACAGCTTTCCTGTCATAATTTTCTTCTGAAAAAAAAAGGAAAAAAAGCTGAAGATTGATAGGTGTGTACACCTAATATTGACTCATTTATCAAAAACATGCAGCCTGTGAAAATTTCATAGTTAATTTGCATCTGATTGAAATGTGGCTGAATCCAGCCTCCTCCCAAGGGAAGGATGTTTCCACCTTCTTACCAAAGGCCACATGGAAGCAATGAAAGCTGATGCTTTGGGTGAACCTGATCAGCAGGAGACTACAGAAAAGCTTTTGTCTCAACAATGTGTAAAATGCAGAGAGCAAATTAAATTTGTTTATATAGTGGCTGTTTTCTGGAAAGCTTCATGCCTTGTGTGGTAAATTGCAGAGGGAAGTTTGGAATTTCCACGAGGTTGTTGACCAGCCCTGAAGGGGGTGGGAATAATGAGAACATTAAATGTGCATAATTTATGATACCCCCCCTAATTGTCACTGCAGATTGCATTCCACAAAAGCAATTCAGCAGCTGAGTGCTAGTTTTATCAGAGACAATTCAGGTTTGCTGAGCTGGTTCATCTGGGTCTCGTATTTTCAGCACAAACCCTGTCACAGGTCTAATGTAGCATAACGTTCTTCCTTCGTAAACGGGACTTGAGATAAAACAGTAGCTGAAGGACGCTCGCGGTGCCGGGGTGTGATGTGTGTCCCTCAGTCTGGACTCTGCATTCCTCTTGGTCAGGTCCAGCTCTATTTTGCCTGCTTGCCAGAGGAGAAGATCCCTTACGTTAACAGCCCTGGAGAGAAACACCGAATTAAACAACTTCTCTATCAGCTGCCACCCCACGATAATGAGGTAAATACAGAATTTGGGATGCACCGTCAGGGCTATGAGGTCTCCCTGGAAGTTTTACGTGGAAAATTACCTGTGTATTTATTACAAGCCTAAACCGTGGCCTGCAGTGGCATCTGACCTATAAAGCAGCACGGTGTGTACACTGAGTCCATTGTTTAGCTGTCTGGTGGGCTTGTGTGCAGATAAGAGCTGTCTGGAAGGACACTGCCTTTGCTTGTTAGGGAGGGTGGTGTCACTGCAATAAACTTCACACAAGTTGGTTTTATAGTGTTTGCAGCCACCCACCAATTACCAGGAACCTACAAATTCCTGGAATTGCATTGTAGCACACAAAAAGGATGCTTTGTGATAGTAAAAGGTCTGCATCTCAGATATGCAGTGTAATTTGGAGTAGAAGTGGAAATAACAAACAAGCTCTTTGTAAGGAAAAGAGGCGGGGGTGTCAATACTTGAGATCTTGTGTATACTGCAAGACTTAGTTGTGGGCACTTAGCCTTAAATCTAAAGGACAATGTTATGGCTGATTTAGATTCATTCCATTATTTTAGGGTAGCAGAAGGTTTTGGGTTGTTTTTTTAAAATGAAAACATTTCTTGCTTAGACCACATAGTTTAGTATGGTCAGGTTTTTTCCCTGTAATGCAAAAATCTGTCTCTGTGCTATGTATTATGTATTACTTTATATGATGCCATTTTAGCCAGCATGCCTGATGAATTTCTTGCATTAATGATTAATCTGTTACTTTAAAAGTTCAGTATTTAAAATAAGTTCTCCTTTGTTTTCACTGGAAGGTGAGATACTGCCAGTCTTTAAGTGAAGAAGAAAAGAAGGAGCTGCAGATGTTCAGTTCTCAGCGCAAAAAGGAGGCGCTTGGCCGAGGCACAATTAAACTACTCTCAAGAGCAGTGACGCATGCAGTTTGTGAACAGGTACTACTACTGGTGCCACAAGCCAGTCAGCAGGTGGAATATGTAAAACTATAGTATCTCAATATTATGTGTAAGATTATCTCTGGACACACACAAAAAGAGTATTTTTGAAACTGTATGTGAACAGGAAGAAGGTACTGCTTGCCAAAGCACAACATGACCTTTGATACTAGAAATGAACTGAATCCTTGATATATTTTCTACTCAAAAAAAACCTGTTGCTGACTCATATTAAAGTAATGAAAAATGGAAAACAAGCATCTGCATAAAAATGTTATTATGTAGAAAATAAACTTCTATTCAAAAAAGCTTTGTTAATGCACAGAGCTTGTCTAGACAAAAATTGAGAATAATTTTTCCTCTCTTGTCAGAATTTTGGGATAAAACCAACGTACTGGGTTTGGTGTTCTAAATTAAACACCAGAAACTGGTAGTTTGGGATGGGAAATGTGTTCACTTTTTGGGTTTGGTCCTAGTGTGGTACAAAAGTCAACGGCGGTGAAGTTGCAGTTTTTGCCTCGAGAGCTGGGCCTGGTGTGTGCTGGCATCCCTCGTGTTTCGTGTGCTTCACATGTAATGAGCTGCTCGTTGACCTTATCTACTTCTACCAAGATGGAAAAATTCACTGCGGCAGACACCATGCTGAACTTCTCAAACCTCGATGTTCAGCCTGTGATGAGGTAAATGATTCTCATTTTACAGCCAGTCTACACAGCTGTGGTTGTTCAGTTAAAAAAAAACTGCATAATTTACTTGGGCAATTGCTAACTTCATGAGCATTCACTTAAGAAGTAAGGACTGTAGGGCATAGAAGTGTTTGAAATCTGAGAAGTGCTTAATTTCTTGTTAAATTGGTAATATTGCAAGCAATGTGATGGTATTTAGAAAGCTCATACTTATTTATATCTAGAATTGAATCTTGTAGATTGAATTAGAAAAAGGATCTGTACCAATATTCCAAAATATCATTCTGATAGCAGCTCCTTTAATTGTTGACATCCTATGTTCTCATTTAATTGCTTTAAAAAGTACAGATTTTCTTAATTCTTTCCTGTTTAAGGAAAGATTAGAATGCCACAGCGGTTGTGGAAGATTGTTGTTCTCTTTGTATTCTAAAGGAAGCTAAATAAAAAATAAATGTTGTGTGTGAACTGTACAAATAGGATGTTTTTCTTGCTCTGAAGCCCAGGGTGAGGTTTTGGCTGCTTTAACTGAAAGTTTACTTTTTGTCTCTGAAAAGATCATTTTTGCCGATGAGTGTACGGAAGCTGAGGGTCGCCACTGGCACATGAAGCACTTCTGTTGCCTTGAGTGTGAAACTATCCTGGGTGGACAGAGATACATCATGAAGGATGGGCGACCGTTCTGCTGTAACTGTTTTGAATCTCTTTACGCAGAATACTGTGAGACCTGTGGGGAACACATTGGTAAGTAATGCTTAAAAATGACATAAACTTAAAAATTAAGGGGAAGCCAAGTTATGAAATAATTTCACATTCCAGAAGTCGGCATATGGAAATTGGAAATATGTAGGAAAATTGGAAAGGGGAAGATTTAGCTTAGACATTAGGAAGAAATTCTTCACAGTGAGGGTGGTGGGACACTGGCACAGGTTGCCCAAGAAATTTGTGCATGCCCCCTCCCTGGAAGTGTCCAAGGCCAGGTTGAATGGGGCCTTGAGCAGCCTGGTCTGGTGGGAGGTGTCTGGGCCCATGGCAGGGGGGGTTGGAACTGGATGATCTTTAAGATCTCTTCCAACCCAAACCATTCTATGATTCCATGAAGTGTGGATTGTGCAAGTGATTTTTTTAGAGGAACCCAAAGGATTGCTTTTTTTCCCATTCTAGGTGTTGACCATGCTCAGATGACCTATGACGGACAGCACTGGCACGCCACAGAGACTTGCTTTTCTTGTGCTCAGTGCAAGACCTCTTTGCTTGGCTGCCCTTTCCTTCCAAAACAAGGGCAGATTTACTGTTCAAAAACCTGCAGCTTGGGAGAGGATGTTCATGCCTCTGACTCTTCGGATTCTGCATTTCAGTCTGCTCGATCCAGAGATTCCAGGAGGAGCATACGCATGGGAAAAAGCAGCCGGTCGGCCGACCAGTGTCGCCAGTCTCTCCTGCTGTCACCGGCCCTCAATTACAAATTTTCTGGCCTTTCAGACAATGCTGATGATACTCTTTCTCGTAAGCTGGACGATTTAAGCCTTTCCAGGGAAGAGGCAAGCTTTGTTAATGAAGATTTCTGGAAAGGAAGAGTAGAACAAGAAATGCCTGAAGACCCTGAAGAATGGGCTGAACATGAAGACTACATGACTCAGCTGCTTCTGAAGTTTGGAGATAAAAGCCTCTTCCAGCAGCCTGCTGAAGTAGACCTTAGATCAAGCGAACACTGGATTTCTGATAGCATGGTCAAGAGCAAGCTGGACTTGAAAAGAAATAATCCAAGCCTGGCAAGTAAGAAGTATCAATCTGACATGTACTGGGCCCAGTCACAAGATGGCTTAGGTGACTCTGCCTATGGCAGCCACCCAGGCCCTGCCAGCAGCAGGAAAATCCAGGAGCTAGACATGGAGCACGGGGCGTCAGGATACAAACACGACCAAACACCATGGTATGGAGGTTCACTTGAGTGTTTGTCTGACCTGAAACAGCAAGAACAAAGTGTTCGAGACTCAATGGATTCTTTGGCTTTGTCTAACATAACAGGTAATGGGGGGGGGGGGGGATGGCTGGGGTTGATGGAGAGGCCAACAAAACCACATATGTTGGAGCATTTTGAACTTTTCATATCCTGTGATTTCTAGAAAACTTTAGTAGCAAGAGATGCATGTAAAATAAGCAATAGCTTTTATCAAGGACATAGTCTTCCACAAGATATATTTCTACTACTTAAGATTTGTTTAAATTCTTCTCCTTTCCTTTTGAATCCACCTTCCTTTGCTTATAACAAAAAGATCCATAAAGTTAAACAGAGTGAGAATACTCTTAAACTACGTGTTATATACAAACCACTGCTTTAAGCAAATGAAGAATTATTTCTTTTGTACCTTAAAAGTACACGAAGTTGCATTTTATACTAGGATAATAGTCAAGATAATCTGCAAAACACTTGAGGTAATTTCCTGATTTGCTTGTAAAAATACATAGAAAATCTGAAAGGTTGGTTACCTTCTTAGCCTTAGGAAATGAGGATTATGAGATTATCTTTGTCCACTGACTAAAGAGAAACTGATAATCCACTTTTGTGAAACTCCTCATCAAACTTGATTGAAATTAGCCGAAGGCATAAAAGTTAGATATGCAAGTATCTGTGCATGTGTGCGAGTGTGCACGTTAATCTTCCTTTCCTATTTCCCTACAAAAAAATCCCAAACCTGACCGTGAGACCCATTTTAAAAGTTGTCGTATCATTTTCTCCATTCCTTCCTTTCTGTAACCTGAGTTACAAGTAGCTGTTTGTGTAGCTCAGGCCCAACCACATGCTGCATTGCTCAAGTGGGAATGAAGGAACTGATAAAGAGAGCTTGGTTAAGGGGACATGGGAGGAGGAGGAACTGGAGGTGCTGCACCTGGGAACGTCACAGGGCAGATGGTGCTGCTGCTGTGGGAATGAAGGGTAATTGGATGCGAACCTGGAGTAAACCAGGCCAGCTTACTGCTGGGATTTATCAAAAGAAGCATGACCAGCAAGTTCAGGGAGGTGATTCTGCCCCTCTATTCTGCTTTCATGAGTCCTCACCTGGAGCACTGCATTCAGTTCTGGAGTCCTCAGCACAGAAAGGACATGGATCTGTTCGAGCAAGTCTGGAGGAGGGTCACGAAGATGATCGGAGGGCTGGAGCACCTCCTGTATGAGGACAGGCTGAGAGAGTTGGGCTTGTTCAGCCTGCAGAAGAGGAGGCTCCGGGGAGACCTTATAACAGCCTTCTAGTACTTAAAGGGGGCCCACAGGAAAGCTGGGGAGGGGCTCTTTATCAGGGAGTACAGTGATAGGGCAAGGGGTAATGGTTTTAAGCTGAAAGTGGGGAGATTTAGATTAGATATTAGGAAGGAATTTTTTAATATGAGGGTGGTGAGCCACTGGCACATATTGCCCAGAGAAGTCGTGGATGCCCCATCCCTGGAGGTGTTCAAGGCCAGGTTGGATGGGACATTGAGCACTCTGATCTGGTGGGAGATGTCCCTGCCTGGCTTTCTGTAGCAACAGCTGAGAGACTGAATTTAGTGGTACTAGAAACATTAAATATTTTATCCTTAAAAGTGGCAAGCATGGACTGTAGAATAGTTTTAGTAAAAAATAATTACTTAAGTTCTGGTTTATGAAAAATAAATGTTTCATGTTTTGTTATAATACTTACCTCTTTGATAGTCTTCTCATTTTCCTTTTCCTCCTTTCTCCACTCCCACCACAGGGGCTTCAATGGATGGAGACGGCAAGCCACGGCCATCTCTCTATTCTTTGCAAACTTTCCAAGAACTGGAAGTAGAGGACTGTGAGAAAATGAGCAACATGGGAACTCTGAATTCTTCAATGCTTCACCGGAGCACAGAGTCGTTGAAGAGTCTGAGCTCAGAGTTGTGTCAGGAAAAGGTCTTGCCAGAGGAAAAGCCAGTGCATGTGCCTGTACTGAGAAGATCTAAATCCCAGTCTAGGCCACAGCAAGTGAAGTTTTCAGATGATGTTATTGATAATGGAAGTTATGAGAATGTTGAAATACGTCAGCCTCCAATGAGTGAAAGGACTCGTAGGCGTGTTTACCATTTTGAAGAGCGTGGAAACCGGCCTCCTCATCACCGTAGAAGAAGTAGGAAGTCTCGTTCAGATAATGCACTTAACTTGGCCGCAGAAAGAAGATGCTCTCCAAGAGAGAGATTTCGTTATTACTCCCCTCAGGATCATGAAAAATTTATTCAAAATAGAAGCTCACGTGATATTCGGGCATATATTCAAAATGCAGAGCTGTACGGACAATATGCCCACACTAGGTCTGATTATGCACTGCGGAATCAGGTGGTTGACAAATTTTTTGGATTGTATGGTGAGGAAGATGACTCCTGGTGTTCAACTTCATCCTCATCATCTGATTCTGAAGAGGAAGGATATTTTCTAGGACAACCAATTCCACAGCCACGATCACTGAGATATCCATACTACACAGATGACCTCTCTGGTCCAACTACTGCGTTATCTAATTCTCAGTTTGGACAAAGGACAACCAAATCAAAGAAGAAGAGAGGACACAAAGGAAAAAATTGCATCATTTCTTAATTTGTTTTAACAGTGGGGTCCAGACAACTCTGTAGCTACAGTTTGAACCACATCTTTTTATATTAATAATTGTACTTAGGCAAGTTGCTAAGGCTCTTAATGCTTTGCCAGTGTAAATGATAACCCTGCCAGAGTTTACATTGTACGAGTAACTTTCAGAAATATCGCGCCAGATGATGATCTGCTCAGATATTGCTAGGTTTACGTTTTAAGTTTCAGCTGTCCAGATACAGTTATTGCAGTTCTCAATACAGACCTTTTGTAGACATTTTTATTTTATGCTCTCTATTCACTTACTTACGTTGAATTATCTGAGAGAGGGAATTCAACAAAGATCAGTAAATAAAACTGTCAGTCCTGTGCTGTAGCTATACCGACACAGGGTGATGTCTGACTTTTTCCTCTTACCGCCAAGAAAAAGAAGGCTTTATACTGTACCCTTTCTTCATTTATAAAGCTCACTTTTCCTCCAAGTTTCCCTAAAAAAAAAAAAAAGGATTTTTTTCATTTTGGAAAATGCTCCTTTTCCGAAGAGTCTGCTCTTAAGGAGGCAAAAATCAGAGCTGAATTGCTTGAGGCCTTGATAGATCCTAAATGTTTTTCCCTCCTCTTTTTTTTTTAAGAATTCCATCCCTCTGTAAGGGTGTATTTTTGTGCCTGTTTAAAGGAAGATACTAATTCAGCTGCTGGAATTGCACTCAGCTGCCACTGAGTGGTGACATTTTTTATGCCATTCCCCATACCCCCAGCAGTGAATGCAAGAGGTACAACTGCTGGAGTCCTTTGCTCAGGCATGTAACCCCATTTTAAGTCAATGAATCTACTTACGTAACAAATACTTTCATAAGGGCTCAAAGGATTAGGCTCCAGAATTGTGTCTTTTCAAATGCATTATCTAGGTTTTAAAATGTATTCACTGCAATTCTAAATCAAAAAACATTGGTATTTATAATGTAGTATTTCATAGGCTTAAATGTATTCATAATTTAACAGTGCAAATACTAATGTACATATTGTACAGTTAAAATTTTAAAAGCTGAATATTTTTATATCCCTGAATTTGAGGAAGTTGTTACAATATCAAACTAGATTTGTTAGGGGTTTAACAGCAGCATTATGGATGAAATACTGCTTGTATTTTAGTCAGGGGATTCAAGTTGAAAAATATTGAAAAATGTTTAGTGCAAATCAGCTTAATTTTGTCTCCTAGGTATTAAAAGCTCTGTATGCATGGTGGGGCTATGTAAATACTCTCTAAACTATGGCCCTGTTAATCTTGCAAGTGTTATTTATGGGTCAAGCAAAATGTAAACTATATAAATGTAAAAACCACACAAGCCTGGAATATATCAGTACAACAAATATGCAACTCCTGTGGATGTGGATTTTTTTTTTTTATTATTGTTCCCTTCCTTTGCCAGAAATAGTTTCTGAAGTTGACCTACAGAAAGGGACAGAGATGCTGGGTCATCCTAGAAAGCAACAAAAATTATATCATAGTAGGTAATCTTAAACATTACTTTGAACTCTTAAGAGGAACAGGAGCTATTTTAAGTCATAATAACCTTCTTCCAATGTTTTAAATAAAGGGCAGATGTTACTTGAACAGTGGCACCCACCAACTAAGACAGTAAATACTAAAGCCATTGCCTTTCTGACCACCTGAAGAAAGGTAATTAATGAAATAACAGATGCTTCTTACCAAAAAGAAGCGAATTGAACCGAGCTTTCCCTTCTTGAGGATACAGAAGTTTTGAAATGAAAGCAGCTAAAGCTAAGGAAGGGAATGGGCACATGGGTACTGGCTTACACCAAAGAAAACAAGACTGTTGCTAAGGATAAATCAAACTAGCAAATACTTGCTGGTATTTTTCAGGGTAAAATAAGCAAAAGCTCCTTTGCTCCCAGAGGTGGTGTTCATCATATAAGTCACTTTTCTAGTACAAACAAGTCTTGTGTACATGAAAGCTGATCAAAGTAATATCATGCTACATCGTTTGGGCCAATGGGCGGCTCGTGGGATGCTTCCAGCTGGCAGGCGGCCGCGGTGGCTTAGGCAGTGTTTGCTTTCCTAGCAGCCAAATGCCTGTTGTGCTTAAGCACATTACAGCCACCAGACTGCCAAGACTTTACAGGCCCTGAGAAGAGATGCTGACTTGTTAACGCATTCCCCAGGATGCTCAAACAATGACTGAGATCGTCCATTCTTACCTGCATTTCCAAATACGGGGATGCAGGATCCTTAGAAGTGAAATGCTCTGTCTGCTTGCTGCTGCTGTGTCCTTTTTGGAGCACGTAACTGTCTCAGGGAGAAATGTCTCCACCAGTCGTTCTTCTGATCTTGCACCCCCTTCTGAGATACAGCATACGTGCTCTCCCGAAGTGCAATGCCTTGTGGAGTATCAGATGATAAAAGTTCTCCACAGGTTGTCAGTTGCTTCTTAATGTTTGGCTTTTTTTTATTAAACCCCACTATTCAACACCATGTGTCC
Organism: Tapera naevia; assembly: GCA_033556795.1. Taxonomy (NCBI): domain Eukaryota; kingdom Metazoa; phylum Chordata; class Aves; order Cuculiformes; family Neomorphidae; genus Tapera; species Tapera naevia. The sequence continues at coordinate 21,477,374 of JAUMJJ010000059.1, forward strand.
TCTACAAACCATCATCTTCAGAGTTACCTTTCGGAGTACCTCCCCCTAAACCTCAAAATAAATTAGTTGAAAGATGTATCTCTTTCCACATAGCCTTATACAAAACCCAAAGCATAACAGGGCTGAAGGTGTCATTGCTGGGGCCCTGTGAAGTCTGCTCCTGCGAGGAGGCCTCTTGGTACTTCAAAGTGAGTGATGCAAACAATGACACTTCCCCCATCCCACCACCGGTTTTTATACTGCTGTTTTTCAGCTGGAAGCCTTGGCAGTCGATAGAGGCCTTTCTTCTCCTCAGGTTTACTCAGAAAAAAACCTCAGAGCCGTGTTTGTCTGTGCAAGGAGGTAATTAATAGCCCTCCCGTACTTAGTGCTGCTCTTCCTCTTAACCACTGGCAGTTCTTCCAGGCAGAGGCAGGCGCTCTGACCTGTTTTCCCTCAGGACCAGACTCAGCCAAGGCAGGTAAGGTTTGCACAGCATGATGCCTGTGGGAGCCGTGCTCCAGTGTTATTGCCTTCCAGTGGTTGAGCAGCTTGTTCAGAACTAGTTTATAGACACAACTGCTCTGAGGCACAGACACCTCCTTACCTACACTGGGCAGCAGGACCACAAGTAATTAAGAGCATTAGAAAACACTTAGAAAGCTTTGTTTTGCTGAGGAATGGACCGCTAGAAGCCATTCCTGTCAGGGGAAGAATAACAGGTACTTGTAACCCCACTTAATGAAAGAGGGGCTAACTCCTATTTTCAGCCACTTTAAAAATTAAATGCAACTTTTATGTCAAGCTGAAAAAATGAAACAAAGATTTATACTTCATATATATATACTATGTATATGAATAATACATAATTAATAAGAAGTGGTCAAAAATATAATTGTATTAAGAAAAATGTTTCTAATCAATTCTTCCACCTTAAATATAAAGAGAGTGCCTGCTACCAGCACAAGACTCAGATACAGTCACCAAAGTTGTAAATTGAATGTTTTGTGTTATTAAAAGTAGTATCTATGTTCCAAGTGGAGCTGATACCCTGGGAGGCACCTAAGAATCACACAGCCATTCACTCACTCTCCCACTTTCTGGTGGGATGGGGAGAGAACTGGGTGAAAGTGATTAAACTACCCACAAAAAAAAACAAAGTGATACAAAAAAAAACAGTTTCTCACCACCAGCCACCTGCTACTCAGCCAGTCCCTGAGCAATAGCAGCCCCAGCAAACTTTGCCTCCAACCCCCAGTGTTATTGCTGAGCAGGATGTCCTTATGGTCTGGAACAGCCCTTTGGTCAGTTGGGATCAGCTGTCCCAGCTGTGTCCCCTTCCAATGCTTTGTGCACCCCCAGCCTATTCACTAGTGGGGTGGTGCGAGAAGCAGAAAGGCCTTGATTCTGTGTAAGCATTGCTCAGCAATAAACATCTCTGTGTTTCCAAACACTGTTTCCAGCACAAATCCAAACCAGTCCCATACTATCTACTACAAAGAAAATTAACTCTATCCCAACCAAAACCAGTACAACCTTCACAATGGTGAGAAAAATTAGGGCGCTACATTACATTATCATCACCATCAACAGAGGAAACCTTGCACAGAAAACAGGTTCACAAAAAACCAGCCCTTCTCTAATACATGGCATTAGTTCCTCTCGTATCAGTAGTGGCTTTATTGCTGATTTTCACGCCAATTGTTTACATTGCCACTCTTAAGATGCCAACTCACCCAGCAAGATTACAGGTCTGTTCAGAACCACTCAAGCCTCAGCAGGTGGTACTGAATTTCCACACTCCTTTCCTTCCTTTTCCCTTTTTATTATTTTAAGACTATCTGCACACTAATGAGCATTAGAGGTAAGGTTGTTTTATTTTCAGGAGCTCTTAAGGTGATAAAATTAACTTCTCCGGTGCAACATCTGGTTACTTCCACCAATACACACACTAGCCCTTTCCAGGAGCCCTGTCAAGGCTATCCACAACAGCAAGGACAACTTTTTACTCTGAGATGAAATAAATCCAAAGTATGTTTGTTTCTACAGGAAGCAAGACTAAAAGCCATGTTTCCTACTTAAGTAAAATGATTGATTGGTATAAATATTTTAGTTACATTCAACATAATGCCAAGTATTAAACAGAAAACCAGTTACTTGTCAATCACCTATGAATGTGAATTAAACCTTTCACAGAAATAGCACATAAGAATTCAAAAGGTTTCTTAGTTCACAGGTAAAATTTAATCCATATTTTTTAAAAAGTCAGATTAAGCTAAGGACCACCTTACCATGTTTCTGAAAGGTCTTACTCACCTATTAGCTAATATAAAGAAATTCAAGTATATTGGCTCATGGGTCAGGCTCAAAGAGTTATAGTAAGTGGGGTTATGTCAGGCTGGCAGTCAGTCACCAGTGGCTCAGTTTTAGGGCCAGTGCTCTTTAATGTTTTCATACAGACAAAGGAATCAAATGTACATTAAGTTTGCTGATGAACAAAACTAGGATGAGTTGTGGACTCTGTCAAGGGTAGAGAGGCCTTGCAGAGAGATCTGGACAGACTACAGAGTTGGGCAGTCACCAACTGTGAAATTTAACAAGAGGAAGTGCTGGATTCTCCACCTGGGACAGGGTAATCCTGGGTAAATGTAAAAACTGTGGGACAAGAGGCTGGAAAGTTTTGGGTTTGATGGCAAGTTGAATACGAGTCAACAGTGTGCCCTGGCAGCTAAAAGGGCCAACCAGGTCCTGTCAAGCACAGCATTGCCAGCTGGTCAAAGGAGGTGACTGTCTCACTCTACGTTGCCCTGCTGCAGCCCCACCTCGAGTCCTGTGTGCAGTGTTGGGCACTTCAACATAAGAAGGTCGTCAGACTATTAGCGTGTTTCCAGTGGGGGGTGAACACGATGGTGAAAGACTTACAGGGAGCAGCTGAGGCCACTTGGTTTGTTCAGCTCGGGGGAGATAAGACTGGGGAGCGATTGCGTGGCAGTCTACAACTTCCTGAAGGGGAGCAGCAGACAGAGAGGTGCTTATCTCCTCTCTCTGGTGACCAGCGACAGGACACGAGGAAATGGAATGAAGCTGCATCAGGGGAAGTTCCCATTCAACATTAGGCAAAGGTTCTTCATGGAGAAGGGTGGTCATTCACTGGAACAGGCTCCCCATGGAAGTGGTCACGGCCCCAGGCCTCTCAGAGTTCATGGCATCTGGATGACAATTATGGTTTAGTTTTCGGTTGTCCTGTGAGAAGCAGGGAGTTGGACTCAATGATCTTTATTGGTCCCTTCCAGCTCAAGATGTTCTATGATTCTTCAATTTTAAGTTTATGTCTTACTTTACAGAAAAACACTTGAAAAATCAGATAATTTCACCACAGTAAATTTAATCAGGCTTCTAACAAAGGAGTCCTAATAACGGACCCTTTAAATTAAAAATGTATTAAACAGGAATTCGCTATTATTTTCACTAGCATTTCTAACCCAAAGCAGAAACTCTGATGTAACACCCTAAAGGCTCTCAGTCCTACAGGCAAATAGTGAAGCACTATTAGTTATACTGCTGCTTCAGAGAAGACTTTTCCTGTGATTTCATGACTGATCTTGGTAAACCAGGTTGTTGCCAAGAAGAGACAGGTCAGGTCTAGCTTCTGTGCCACGACAGGCTGCCTCTATTCCCCTCTCTCCCTCCCCAGATTAGCATCCCATAGGATCTGTGAGCTAATTCCCACTCACTGTGCAGCCCACACAATCCCAGGTGCCAACAAGGTAAGTTGGAGGTCATCTTGAGTAATGCAAACTCTTAGAAACCAACAAAAGCCAACTGCAAACCCACACCCTACTGACATTAGAACTAATCAGGCATGTCAGGAATCTGACATGATACATATTTAATTTACCTTATGAAGATTTGCATGTGTAAGATGCTGTGATAGACACAGCACCTTGTGCATGCAAATCACAGCTATTTCATTTACTTTCCTGCACACCATTCTCATGAAATATGAGAAGCTGTCTTGGTAAGGGGGCCGAATTCACTTTTCATTTAAAAATATTGTGGACGTCAAACTACTTCATCGTTAGTCTTTTTATAGAATTTCATGTTTCTAAATGCAAACGTATGAAAAACCATCGTGTTTATACTTACCTCTTTGTGATTATGACTCAAATTATCCTTTCTCTAAAACATTCATAAATACCAGATGCCTGTACACAATCCAATAGTCCCGATACCAATGAGTCCTAAATATTTTTTATCTCTGAAAAGCAATCGTATAGCACTGTCAGACTCTCGGCTCTCCTCAATCACCGTTCCCAACTACAAATCGTTCTATCAGGTCAAAAGTGGCTCCAGACATTACCCACAATCACCTAGGTTTGAAATGGTGACAAATTTGGGGCCTCAGGGTTCAACTTCATGTTACACCTAATCCAAAGCAACTTGGAGTTACTAAAGAGATAGTCCTGCTCACTTTCCTTGCCCCACCTTGCCACTTCAAATTCCTGCTTCTTCTGGATGTCAGAAGATTACACACAGCCTCCTAATTGTTAAAACCAATGGATGAAAAGTGGTGAGAAGGCTTAAGGGGGAAGAGGGAGAGAGTACGTAAGGGATCTTTCCCTGCTCAGCAGCAGCCTGCAGTTACACTCTGTAAGGTACAGTCAAAAATCTAACAAAGAAAATGTTTAGTTGCGAATATTAAAAAATGGAGTTCATCCCACATAATACTGCTTAATAACTTGTGATATGGAATACATCGAAATTTCAAAAGGCATTTGCAGAAGTTGCAATTAAAGCAAAAACACAGCACTTCTTGAATCAAGTAGTTAAGAGTTGCTCTGGCAGTCAGAGACGTAATTTTACAGAATGAATTTGAAGTTTAAAATTAAACTATAATAAATAATCTAAATCATAGTTGCAAACAACTTTGCAAGCTTTCCCTTCCTCTAGTATGTGTGAAAGCAAGACATATTTCTGCATAAGTTGAGGAATGAAGAGCTGCTTCTTATTGGAATAAAAAAAAGTGTTGGAATTTACACTTACAAACATCAAAACTAAGTGTACATACATCAGACTGAACATTTTTTCCTAGGTAACTGTGTAAAGGTTTCAAAACTGGTTTGTCTTTACAGCATTTTTGAAAAGAACATACTTTGAAAGGAATACATATCAACAAGTACAGAGAGGAAGAAGACATTTTCAGAGACCACAGTGAACAAAATACAGCCACCTGAGCGACTACAAAGGAGTGCAGGCCTTCAAATCTCCAGCAAGATCTCAACTTTCCCACAAAAACCACATTTATGTATCATGGCACACACAATGCAGAGGATCGAAAAGCATATTTTTGTCCTTAGTATGAGCCCTCTTTGAAGGATTCCGATAAATCTTGATTGGCAGCATCGTACTGAGCGATGAAATGTTTGAGTTCTTCAATGCATCGCTCACCTATTTCATGCAAATTCTGCCTCAGGGCAAACTGAATGGACTTCTCTAATGATGGATCTTTATCAATTAGCATCTTCACTACCATGCCAAAGGTTTCACAGTCTTGTCTGTAGACCTAGAAGCAACACATTTTAGAAAAATGATTAAACGCAAGACTCTCCACATTAGCACACCAACAGCCCTCATTGAGTTAGGTGCTACTGCAGATACAAACCAAGCGAAGAATATTGGATTTAACAGAGTTTCAACTGTAAAACATATTTGCCTTTTTCTCTCTTCTGACCTGTGCTAATACAAATATAATTAGGTCAGAACTATAACTATGAAAGAAATAATTCTTACTGGAAGAAATGCCTTAAAAGGTGATATTAAGTTCTCTTGCAACAATACATAATAAATAATGGTAAAGTATAAACGCTAAACTGGATTTTCATTGCAAACACATGTAAAATTAATTTCACTCTGGCATGTCTAGCAATCTCAACCTTTGCAAAAAGCAACACTAACTGTGTTTGCAACCTTTCCTAATACTTTAAATACAAGTTGTGTTTAAATAATTTCACCAAATTACTTCTGTTTGTTGGATCTCTGATTCTCACAGAGGTCCCTGACAAACATTAATTACTCTGACTGCATTGGTGATTCAGTCACGAAGGATAAAAGAAATCCCGGCAGTGGTTTACATGAACCTGTCTGATCTTGTACTGCAGGGAATGAAGAGTTTGCGAGTCAGTTATGTACCGAGGCTGAGGAGAAGTAACTTCTCATTATCAGTGCAACTGTTTTCCAAACAAGCACCTGACTATGCTCTTAGGCAGTGTTCAAAGCAAGTCAGTGGCCTTCCAAATTTTCTTGTTTAGTTGGTTGGCTTGTTTTTTTTTTTCCAAATTCCAGTCAAGGCACTAACAGAAACACTCAGAAAAATGATCTTGTCAAAGTCTTCTAACTGCCAGATGCGGTTCATTCTCCCACCGCTCTGGCCAATTTCTGTTTAGAAAATATCTTCATTCAAAAAGCCAGTGTAAGTCAGTTTCATATCTTTGTACATTTTTTAGGAGAAAAAAAAAAGCTAGATGTTGATATTCTTCAAAGTACAATTATCTTTTTGTATTGTGTGCTTGTGTTAGAACTTGTTTTTTACAGAGATGTGTGACCCTTTCCTCCCACATTTCTTTAGATTGTGGACACAAATGCTACAACCGTATTGAGCAATTCTCCATTAGTAAAAAAGAAAGACAAAAACAACAACAAAAACAACAACAAAAAAAAAACCCAGAACCCAATACTACCACACTGTTTTATTCATGAGGATCAGTCCAAGGGCAACTCAAGCATATTCATATAGAGGAAGGAAAGAGGAGCAAAGAAAATAAAATGCATTCTGTATAAAAATTAAACGGTCTTCAAAAACACAATGATTTAACATGGTACAGTTAAAGAAGACAGTTCTCTCTTTTTTGGTAGTGTATTCTATAATACTTGAAAACAAGACTCACTTTTCAAACACTGGTTGGCAAATACAAGAAAGCTTTTAGAAGAAACTCATTTTCAACAGAGATTAAGAAGTCAAAAAGAAGAGCGCAGCCCAAAACAAACTTAAGCATGGAAAGGGTGTGCATGCGGCATTTTTCTGAGAGGGGGGTTGTTTCCTGCTTTGTATCTTTAGTTCTTTGGCAGTAAAACATCAGCACGAAACCCAGACTCGCAGAGTTCATGTTCCACAGCAAGTGAAACACAGTACTTGCTAAGAGAACTTCAAACAGTGCAAATTTGGGTTATTTTTTTTCCCTACTCTTTCCAAGGAAAAAGCTCAGGGAGAATTGCTGTCTCTGATTAGCCATATGACAGACAGATGGTATTTCACTTTGGGCAACTCTAGTCTTTCATGTACTTGCAGCATGCTTGCTAGCACCTCCACAGAATCAGTTCTAAAAGGATTTTTCTCCCCAGAGCCATTATGTTTTGGGGAAAAGAGTTCAAAACATTTTTTTTCCCTTTATTGCATGTCTATTTGTCCTATTTTATCACCTTTGAAGTGGGCATACAAAGGATGTGTGAATGACCTTCCACAGGTAAATGAACCTGGTAACTGTCAGTTTGCAGAAGATGCCGTGCAACAGCAGTACAAGTGAAACCCTGACACGAATAAAGAACACAGACACATCACCCGCTCTTCTGCCTGGCAAGGCACCCAAAGCTACAAGCGAAGTAAATGATCTACTTTTAACTGGTCTTCAAATTAATGGCAAATAGTGCTATCTGCTATTTCTCTCACACACAACAAAAAGGCAACCCAGATGAAATTCTCTGACCCTTAGCATATAAATGTTAGCTCAAAGCACATTTTTCTTCAAAGTTTTCACAAAAGAAGACCTGGAGCAGAATCAAGAGAGCCATCGCTGGTGCTGCATCTGGAGTCAAAAGTGACGTTGCTGTCACAACAATCTGGAAACTACACACGAGAACATTTTCACTACTTTGTGACAAAAGACAGTTTTTTAAAAAAAGAATTGACCTAAAATAGGGAAGAGGGTGAAGGTGGAGCAGGAAGACTGTTCTAACAACAGAAAACAAAGGAAATAGCTCAGCTCCTCTAACAATTGAGCAATTTTCCCTCAACAAGCTTTCTACCCCAGCTGCTAATTCTGATCCTCCTGGTGCAATCTGCCTCCTTCTCAACAGTGCTGATAAAACCTATTTGTATAGCTGCGACGTGAAACGCATCACCGAGATGATCCTTTCAAAATTACTTCCCCCAATTAATAGGATTCAGTGATTCAGTTCTAAAACCAGATGCATCAGCACACTGAAAGAACTGTGAGCCACAGCCATGAAACGAAAATAATTTCATAAACTCGGTTATAGCTGAAACCAGTGCACAACTACCAACCCTGAGAGAGAAGTTACTGTGCTTTGTTGAAGGAAGTGAAGATTATCAATTACAAGAACATCAATTACAGTTAATCAACTATTTGAAGAAAATACAATCAACTATTTGAAGAAAATACAATCAACTATTTGAAGAAAATACAATCAACTATTTGAAAAATTCCAAGACTAGAAGGTAGCTATTTCTGGAAAACAAGCCAAGAATATGATGCTTGAGGAAGAAAGGCAACTGCAGAAAAGATTCCAAACAAGCAAAAAAGCTTTCTGTTGGAGAGAAATACTGGAAGAACTTGTGACCCAACAAGGTTTGAAAACACCCCTATCTTTAAAATTCCAGCTGATATTGATTCTGAGCTCAGACCATGGAAAGCTCATCTGTAAACATCTGGAAGTAAAACCTGAAAATGATTTCATGTGTGGGGAAAGAAGAAATAACATTTTCATATTGAAAAACAAGAAAGAGAATATCAACGACATGACTATTCTGTCCGATATATACATCAGGTAATCCTGAAAACAGCTAAAGCCATAGGGTAATCATTTACCAGGGCTATGGCATACTTTTATTCTCTAACCAAAGCTACAGCACCAGCATAATGGAAAGAACGTGTAACACATCAGTGAGCAGATGAAGGAGAAGCAGAAACAGCTGTTCTATTCCCACATATAAACATATGTATATTTATTTTATATACAGACACACAAAAAATATATATAGTCTTGATTTCCTATGAATGAGAAGAACATAAGTAAAATGAAGTTCTCTTTGAAGTTTTCCAAAATCAGCACATCTGGCATCTGTGAGGTCAGAGGATCACAAATATGCCTACTTTTATATTCTTCTCACAGCATTTTAGCTCTTTTTATTCTTACACGATAATAGCATAGAAGCTGTCGCTGAGATCAGTCCTTCACTGTGTTAGTCTCCGTGTAAGCACTTAGGCTCTGTCTAGATGCAAATCTAATCGTGTGATGCATGTGCAACATCTTAGTGAACACTCTTCAGATTTGAGAGAACTAACCCAAAATTTGCACCTAAAACTGTTTAAGTATAGCTAATAAACTCTTACTTTCAGATCTAGCTGGGGCAACAGAGATGTGAGTCCCACACATTGGAGGTGATCAAGCCCTAGAACTCAACAGGCAGAACGAAACTTTTGAGAACTCTCTAATCTGTGTCTGGGCAGTTTTCACACTTAACCTCAGAACACCATCAACACCAAGTTAAAAATCAATGTATGATACTGACATGAAAGAGATGAAGGACACCACACATTCTCTTCTTCAAGCTCAGCTTTGGGACATTAACCTCTGGCGGAGAAGAAAGAGTGGGAGAAGTAAGCCTGTGGGGACTGCTCATGTCTTAGACTGCTATATCCCTCCTGCAATTACGTTCTAAAATGATCTTAGCTTAAGCCAAAGAAAGCATATTGAATGACTCAGCTGATGTGTGGAAAACACCATCACCAAAGGTTTGTTGTACATCTGAACTCCGGGCACAGATGAAATTATACCTGCCTAGGGTATACCTTGATGACACATCTACTACTCACTGACAAAGTCTGCATCATTTCCATTCTCTGCCTAGCACAGCCTCATGTTCTTCTCCAAAACTATTCTGGAGCTGCCCATGCATTTTGCATAACAGAGCTGTTGGGATGACATAAGCACTAATCAGAACAAATGCTAGAACTTCAGATGTCCTCCTACAGACTACAGTCTGCAAAGGAGTAAGAAACTGTTGACTTGGTCTCAAAGATTTGCATACCTGTCCAAAACCAGTTTCATTTCAACAGCACGAGGAAACACACTGTTCAAAGGGGATAAGGCCACGAAAAAACAGGGAAGTTAAAACAGAGATTTTCACAACCCTTATTTCAACCCTTGGTGGTTTCCCCAGCTTAGCTCTACAGTCTGTTCAAAGAAAGGCTTTTTAACTTCTCAGGGTGATCCAGAACAGTTAAAAGTACAGTTTCTGCTCTAAGCAGCCTTTGAAGAAGAGGAAAACAAGAGAGAAGTTCCCTGATAACTGGAAAGACTATCAGGCAGATTGGTCCCAACCCAGGCTACAAGTTAACCTCTGTATCTCCCCATGTCCACAGCTCCTGGAAAGTACAACTGAGGAGCAAACAGGAGATGCAAATTTCTCCTTTCCATCTCAGAGAGGACTCAACTCAATTTTCATTTCTCATTTCCAGAAGAACTGTTCTAATCAATACACTTTACTTTATATAAAGGTAGAAAACATTAACTATCTTCTCCAGCTACGGTTTTGCATGAATATGACCATGGCACTTTTTTTGAATGCTCCTGGCTTTATGCATGTGTAAAAGCCTCTTGAACAGGAACCGTCAAGAGACTTGGGCATGCAAGGCTTAAGCAGTTTATGCAATCAATGAGCAAATTCTTTTTGATGATACTTCTGCAGGACCACCAGGCATGAAGAGTGGATGTGAAGATTTAGCAAGTGAAATTGATGCCCATGATTTAATCTGCAATTTCCAGTCCTTTGCTCTTTTTCATCACAATCTTTCCTGCATTTTTGAGTAGTCTTATCATTCCATACATTCACAGATTCATGTAACACACTCTCACCTCCACCAGCATTCTTTCTTCATAGCAACATGACGCAACTGTAGGCTCTCTGAGCAGCTCTGCACCATATGTATGCAGCCCACCACCAGTTTGTGAGTCAGTGCTCATCTTCAGAGTTGCCTGTTATCAGCTCCTCATCCTGAAGGCCTAAGACCCTCAAGGCTCAGTTCACATGGGGGAGGGAGTTAAGACTGTGGCTCAGAAACTGCATTAAACAGCCAGCAACCCTTAGATACCAACTAAGATCGAACATGCCCAGCAATCACAATCTCGTATCTGTGATTCACGCAAGTATTCATTTAATATATTACCTTTCAAAAGGCAGAAACTTTTCAGTTACTAAGGGTACATTTCCTACAAGTATCAAATACCCCAAGCACGGAGGAAAGAAGCATCATGCTTACTGGTTCATTGATTTCTGACAAAGTCAGAGCTTGAACTTGCAGAGGGCAAGTATCACACAAGTTCGAAAGCCATGGGGTATCCCCTCCAGACATCCCAATAATGAGAACTGCTTGAAATCTCTCTTGCTTCAATGAGGCCACAGGGCTCCTCTGCACCAGGCAGAGGTAACAGCTTTTGTTCCCCCAGCTAAACCTCGATAGCTAGGCTGGTATAGCCCTCTGGTGGTATAAGCTAGCTTCTTATTTCCCCTCAGCAGATCTAAAACAAGTTTGACAAAGCTCTCTTCTGTAAACCCGGCCACATCTATGCAGCGTTTTCCAGCATGGGCAGGCAGACTATGAGGTATAGTTTTTATTCCATTTGTTACTAAAAGCAATGCTAAAAGATTTTGTAAAGCAGACCTAGTTCTAAGCTGATTGCATATGCAGTGAGGTTTTGCATTAGAATCGTACATGTAAGCTCTAGAAAACTGGGAAACCATTGTACATTCAATGACTTCTGTGTTGCTGGTATCAAAGGAATCTCCTTGCCAAAGACATCTTTTAAAATGAATTATTACCTCTCCCCAAATCACTTCTTTTTAATTTATTTACATACTATCTTGGATTATTCTCAGCCATGCAAATTACTTTATTAACCTACCCAAAATTTACTCTCCTCAAGTACAATAAGCTAATCCTCTACTGAAAGAGTACACAGAAATTTTCATTACTGCAGCGGCAACGTAATTGTACTGTTAGGCTTATGAGTACAATATATAAATTTATAGTTCCACGGTGCAAAGAATGCTCAGAACTGTCACTAAACCACTTGGTCCCATGATCAAGACATTTAAAATTGGTTTTCAACCAAGATGAACTATTTTTATGGTTACAGAGAGCTAAATTAACGTACAAATGTAATACTTGGTTACGATAGTGATATACAATTTTTAATTACAAAATATCAACAAGATGACTATTTTTTCTTAAAAATGCACTAACAATTTTGCCTTGAATCTATGTAATAATTTCTGTATCCATTAATCAATGTTTACAGACCAATTAGATATTCATTGAAATGCAAATTGTAAGAAACAAGTTATTTAATCTACAATGTAATAATGAACAATTTCATGTTAATTTGCTACTTACTGAAGAAACTAAAAATATTACAGTTACTTGCACTTAAAAACAATTCTGCCTCCCTTTCCATTGAAAGTTTCAAGGGCCTGGTTTAATAGATTTAATCAGCTTTCTGAAGGTAAACTCACCATTTTAGCACCTAAATACCTGACTGAAAGGTCTGCTGGAAGTCCCTCATGTGGAATAGATGCTGATACAGTCATCGCTTTAAAAGAAGCCTGAATTCTGATCTGAACTCTGCTTTCCCCTCAAGAACTAGGACCAGCAACTGGTGCAAGCACAGCGCAACAGGGACAGGCGCCAGGAGCCACAGTGCCTGGCAGGAGGCCCCTGGGAGAGACAGCTGAGGCCACCCAGCTCTGAAGTCCTGAGGAGTGCCGGTCGCTGCTCTCCAGCATGGAGCCACGGTGTTTTTATTCAGCTGATCTACAGCACCTGCTTATAGGACACATGTCCTGCCTGTGTTTTTATTTACTCCTTTGATTGAACTAATTGAAAAGAGGAAGATGCAGTATAAAATAAGACTTCCTGCTTAATTTTAAAGTAGACTTCTAGTATGAAAAGAGATGAGAAGTCCTTTATAAAACTGGGGGGCTGGGGTGTGTCTACAGTAACAAACTCTCTACTGAGTTCACACAGACATTTTAAGGCTGAAAACCCTGAAGAATTGGTTTGGGTCCCGAGACACAGCTCTGGTCTTTTCCATTCTCAGTAATACACTGGGAATTACACATGCTGGCCAAGTTATTTACTTGCATGAAATCATTATCTCCAGTTGAAGCTCAAGACATCATCTGGATACTCCTGTGCTTCATATCATGCCTCTGGTGGCACTCCAGCAATTACAGTGAAGTCATGGGGTTTTACACAGGGTGGAGACCACTGCAACTCAGGAGAAGCCTATGTCTGGCTCAGGTGTGTGATGACTGCAGCCTCATCTTCCGACATCTTTGGTTAAGACCTCAGCAATATTACTTCTAATCATCATCTGTGTAGGGCAGTATCATCCCTCCTCAGCTCCTCTCTTGTTCTCTTCACCACCCAAATGAAAAATCACAGCCTGGTGCATTCACTCAATGCTTATAAAGTAATCTAACGATGGGACATACAGCTTTTGTCTGAGTCTGTTGAGCAGAGCCAAAAATCATAAAAATAAAAAGGAACTAAGAAGACAAATCTTCAGCAATTATAGGAAGTGTTTACAGCTCCAGTTACACTAGAAGGACAAATCTGTAGAGCAAGGCTATATAGTTATGAACAACCATAGCAAAAGGGAGCCAAGTTGGTAAAGTTTATAAATCTGAACTATTGAACTGCCTCAGCTCTCTTTTAAGTCAGAGTGAACAGAGAAAGTATCGTATACAAAGTATTCAGCACAGTAAACTGCTATGACTTGTACTGCCTGGCAATTAAATTAGTATCTGGAAAGTTCAGGAACAGAGTTTTCATTTATGAAAACTTACACTTTGCAAATAGTTCCCCATTGCCTTAAAATTACTACAAGCAAGTTTTCAATAAGAAGCAAGCCATTTACTTGAAATATATTGCCAGGAAATCCATATATTTACTTTAATAATTTTTAATACCACAGTGAACAACTTTAAGTGAACTTTTATATGAACAAGAATGGACACACAACAAAAAAGGTACATGATGATACACTTCATTTAATGTCACATTTGGCAAGGGCAAGTGCATTACTACTTCTTCAAGAAACATCTTGCTCAGTCAAGCAGAAGTTGCCCCCATGTGGGAGAGCAAGGACTATTATGTTACATGGCTTTACTGGAGATAATTCTTCACTAAACCAATCAGACCACATAATAACAGCATTCTAACACTAACTACAGGGCCTCGGAGACCAGTTTGTGTGTGGCCTAGATTTCATAGGCTTCTTTACAACAGATGTGTTGGATGAGGGTAGTGTTACTTCATATATTAACTTGCGTGTTCCTTAGCTAAAACAGCAGAATTAGTTTAAGTTCCACCTCTTACATATTTTTCTTATAGAAAGTGTGTGCCCTCTGCGAGCAGATGATAAATCTGAATTCAAATAATCCACAGCAATTACAATTCATCAGTTACTAAACGTCACTCGAAGCGTTGATAATCAATGACACTCTTTCAGCTCACATATAACAATACCCAGCTACAAACAAGTCCAAAAACTGTCTGAAAGAGCAACAATTTCTATATCTATTAATTTCCCTTTGTTCTATAATGATCTTCAAGTCTAGAAACTGCATTTTCCTAGGACCAGAAATGAAAACAAAATTCTAAAAGCTTGCCTTTCTGACAGATGCTAAAAAATTCCCATTACTAGAAATGCACCAGTTCAGGATTAGACAGGAAATAATCAGCTTTATGCCAAAGGAAGGACCTCGCCCTGCAACTTTTTATTTATAAAACACTGAGCTGATGGAAAGCTATTTCCTAAATCTGCTCCATGGTAAACCTATTGCTCCATCCAAAACAGGAAGGGTGAAGTTTATCTACAAAAGACTTTGTCTGTTAATGCTCTTGTTAAAAATGCTTTAATAGCTCTCAGTTATGTCCACTGATCATAAAGGAAAATGATATTCATTTAAGCTCACCAGAACGGGCAGTACATTAATGGCAGCACTTACACAACAATCTTCCTTGTTTGTAAGGAACATTGTCATAAAAATACACATTTTTGCATGGAAGGCATGGTAGTTTAAAATTCACACATATGGAGTGTGTTGTCAGCAACGGTGCATGAGCTTTTACCAAGAAGTGACTTGTGATGATTGTTTTCCCTCAACAAAAGTCTTCATACTTTCAATTTCAACAAATATCCTCAGCTACAAATATTCTCAGATTCAACATTCTGCATTAAGAGGACTCAGTTTTGTTAATGAGCAAGACTGAATTTTATCCCAAGGTGTGGAATGCCTGTATTTTCTTCAATGGCACAATGTAAACAATCAGCAAAAGAAGAAAATAAAAAAAAAAAACAAATCTTCCTTTCTCAATTAAATGCAACTCCTAGCAGATCAGCTGCATGATTAAATGGCAGCAGCTTTGTAACTGTAAACTCAAAGCTAGTGGATCAATGTGTTTAAGAACCGGCCCTTAAATGAGAAGATTTTCTCACCATCATTGCAGGCCTAAAGAACAACTTTTTTTTTTTTCCTTCTTTAATGGTTAAAAAAAACCCTCCAAAGCAGGTTTGGACACGCAAGGCAAATCACATTTTAATCACATGTGCAGCATAAAGAAAATACTACACAAAATAAGTATTGTATGTAACAGACAACTTTTTAGAAAGGAAAAGCAACAGCTGCAAGAAGAAAAACAATTACTTAGATTACCAACATTTTATTACTTAGTTTATGTTAAACCTTAAGGTTTCTGAAAGTTTAGAATTACTTCACACATTATATTAGCCTCACAAATCAGTTTTATTAGTCCCTCAATAATAGATCAAATTTTTTTCATGTCCAAGTCATGGTCCTGTCTCTACCCTCTAAATAGTCACTCTCATCACTTACTTTGTACTCATTTCAAATATAAAATCAAATAAAAAGTAAATTAAGGCCATGTTTTTTAAGACTTCTGTAAGCTCTCTCTAGCTGGTGGATGGATATCTTTTTTCCATATGCAGCTGTGATGGATGGAAAGACAATTCCTCCTTCCCAGCTGTCACCACCCCCATGCCAGAAATCATCACCCTACTGGTCTGTGTGAGTCACCAATATACAGGACTACTCCTAAAATTCGTTTTTTGGTAAAATAAGCCTGATTAGATCACTTGCTAGCACACCAGTTGGGCTGCAGGAAGGAGTCACCTATTTTGGATAAGAAAGTGATAAGCAGCTGTGGGTGACAGCTGGCTGGATGGCCAGGCCCAAAGGGTTGTGGTAAATGAAGTTAAATCCAGTTGAAAACCAGTCATGAGTAGTGTTCCCCAGGGTTCAGTGCTGGGTCCAGTCTTGTTTAACATCTTTATCAATGATCTCGATGAAGGCATTGAGCGCACCCTTAGCAAGTTTGCGGATGACACCAAGCTGGGTGCAACTGTGGATCTGCTTGAAGGAAGGGAGGCTCTGCAGAGAGATCTGGACAGGCTGGATTGATGGACTGAGACCAATGGGATGAGGTTCAACAAGGTCAAGTGCAGAGTCCTCCATCTAAGTCACAACAACCCCAGGCAGTGTTACAGGCTTGGGGATGAGTGGCTGGCGAGCTGTCTGGAGAAGGACCTGAGGGTGTAGGTTGACAGCCATCTGAACATGAGCAGTGTGCCCAGGTGGGTAAGAGAGCCAATGGCATCTTGGCCTGCATCAGAAACAGCATGGCCAGCAGGACCATGGAGGTGATTGTGCCCCTGTACTCAGCACTGGTGAGGCCACGCGTTGAGTACTGTGTGCAGTTCTGGGTCCCTCAGTACAAGAAGGACATTGAGATGCTAGAGAGCGTCCAGAGAAGGGCAAGGAGGCTGGTGAGGGGGCTGGAGAATAAGCCATACGAGGAGGCTGAGGGGAGACCTCATCACTGTTTACAACTACCTGAAAGGAGGTTGTGACAGGGTGGGTGCTGCTCTCTTCTCACCAGTGACGAGCGAGAGGACGAGAGAGAATGGATGAAAGTTGCACCAGGACAGGTTTAGACTGGACATTAGGAAGAATTTCTTCACTGAGAGTGTGGTCAGGGATTGGAACAGGTTGCCCAGGGAGGTGGTGGAGTCTCCATCCATGGAGACTTTTAAAAGATGAGTAGATGAGTTTCTCAGGGATATGGTTTAGTAGGGAGACACAGTTGGACTCCATGATCTCAGAGGTCTCTTCCAACCTTATGATTCTATGATTCTATAAAGAGGACATCTATCTACAGCCTTACTAGTGGGTCCAGTCTCTGAGCTCATCTGCGACCATTCATACAACTGCTTAGCCCAGAGAGGCAAAGCACACAGGATCTGTGTTTAAGCGTTCACGTATCTTAGCACGTATCTTCTGTTAAATACAAAATATATGAAGAATCCAAACATAAAGCTAGGATAATGGCTCGAGGTGAAGCAGGTCTGAAAGGCTGCACTAAGAAATGAGGCTTCATCATACAAGTAGATTCATTTCTTCTGTATTTTTAGCATTCAACACCCAAACCATCTCTCCTGAATTTGTTCCCACAACACCCAAACTATCTCTCCTGAATTTGTTCCCACAATTCTAGCTCTTTCTACTTCAATTTATAACCAGAAATCTGATCCAAAAAATGGTTAAAACAGAAAGCACGTCTCTCCCAAAAGAGAAAGCCACAAGCAGTAGAGATTGTCTTTTATGGTTAGTAAATCATACATCTTAGGGCAGTGATTAGCAATTGTGGTTCCAAGGGAATGTAGTAGGAGTTCTGCATTTACTCAGTGGATACACCACTGACTGTATCCCATCATACTTGGAATTAGTTATTTGATAAGTTTGGGTTAGTGCTTACAAGTAGTATTGAAAAATCACAGTGATTAGCTAGTTGAAAAAAGCTTGGGTATCACTGTTTTTTCATGTGAAGTATTTTTCCATGTGAAGAAACAGCCTATTTTGTATTTTGAAAGATCTTCTGAGACTAAGAACACTGGCTTTCTATTTCCTTGTTACAAGCCTTTATGAATGAGATAGTTCAGTAACGCTGCAGCATTTCAGCACAAGAACTGTTACCTATCAAACTCATTAAAGGAATGTCTGCCCTGTTGAACCCAGTGTCACTGAACACTTTCCAGAAGTTGTCTGATGGGGTGAACTGACAGGGGACAGATTTGGAATGAATTTGGAAAGATATGTGAACATACTCACGACTTTTTGAAGTGTTCGCTTGTCTGCATGTTCTGGCAGGCAGTGAAAAGCTTTGATTCTTTTAAAGTCTAGGCTTTAGTCAATCCTTATAAAAACTATTATGACCAACAGAATAAAATTGGTATCATCAGATACTGTTTTATGCTGGGGTTTTTTGAAACAGAGTTTTTCAGAAGTTTAGCTCTGTATTTTCAGATAGCTTAGAGTGCCTTTCTGTGACCCCCAACATCTACAAACTGCGAAAACAGCATGATACAACAAATTCACTAAGTCAAAAAATAACAGAGGTATCTCCAGCACTCAAGAGACAAAACTTGCACAGGAATACTAGAGGTCTAGACTCGGTCCTCTGGGATTTACTTCATGAAATACCTTATTTACTCTAACTGTAAAACTGAGAGCCTGATTATGGTTATCAGTATTTCTTTACTAGTAACAACAGTAAAGCATCATGGAAATTAACAAGTCAATGAAAAAATACAGCTAGAACAAATCAGCAGCTGCCCAGCAACTCTGTCAGCTTCCTGCAGGTTAAAGATTTGTTAAGTACCACCAGCAGCATTATAAATTACGGTCACTTCAGAGATGCAGCAAATTCTGCTTCTGGCCAACAACCCAAGGTATGGAAATTCCCTCTGGCAAATCACACAGACAACTACAGGTATGCAGGGGTGTGGTGTGTGTTTGTGTGTGACCATTTAACTAAACAGTTCATAAAATCCAAATTACTACTAACATCTTGCTGATTAGAAAATATCCTCAAATGATTAGGAAAGTGGTGATTACCTGCAAGCATACTTACTTTGCCATATTATCTTGTCTTTAGAGATACATAGGCTATTGTTTGAATAGTCTAAAATAATTTACTTTAAGGTAGACACCAAAACAAACAATTTCAAGCCAAACAGCTATAATCCAGAGAAAGAGTAAACTAATGAGGAGGTAATACAAAAGAATATCTAAACTGGATAATGAAACTAGAAACCACAGAAATATATACAAAAGTATTTGTTGAATAAAATACACTGTTACAATAAGGGTTTTTTTTTATGCTGCATCTCTAAGCAGAATAATAGCGGTTGCTGATAAAGTCTACTGATGTTGGATTGATATGGTATGTTTTGGATAAGAACAGCATGAAAAGAGAGCACTGAAGTCCCTTTTGATAAGCAGAACTAAACAGTTTACTGCCTAAGATAAAAATAGGTTGCTGAAGGTCAAACACTTTAATGCAATAGCCAAAAGAAACAGTGCCGTGCCATTTACCTTTTAACCTTACTCCATACAAGATTACCATGTGCTCTCAAAGATACAGAGTAGACAGGGGTTATTCGTACAAACATATCCTGAAAAATAAGGCATTCCGCACCTCATGCAGCCTTCCAGAACTTACTTTTCATTTTTTTACCAAACCAAAAAGAAAAAACAAAAAACCAAAAAACCCCAAATCAAAACAGTTCACGTAATAAAGATCTGGCTGAACTACACTGTCTGGAAACTGAATTAAATGAGGAAAAAATTTAATTATTTAGAATAGAGCAAGCCAAATCAAATAAGAAAACACAATGAAAAAATGACATTTTCTCATTACATTCAGAAATTCCAGCGGGCTTTTTTTTATATCATATAAGGGTATAAGCATTGCGAGCTTTGTATTTTCAAATCAGCAGGTGAGACAGTTTGTTATTTCAGGGATTAGTATCCACAAATAATTGATTTGCATAATAAAAAAGGATTATGCCATGTACTTATTTACTTAAGAGTACCACGGGCTGTGTAGAATGATAACAGTAACTGTTTTGTTTAAAATAAAAAATAAGAAAACCAGAAAGTTGTCTTCCACAGAGTAAGTCAGTAGCTTACAACCTTATGAAGAAAATAAGACTAACACCAAACCAAATCTTAGGACTATTGCTTAGCTTTAATATGATCCATTGGCTCACTTCATCTTATCTCAACTCAATATTAACCTCTCTTTCATTTGTTCCCCTCTTCTCTTTGTTCTCCTTAGCTCTGCATTGCTCAGCAAATTACACTAGGGACAAAGCCAAATTGCTCTTCATGCTCCACAGACCCTGCACTTGGCCAATACGTACATAACAATGGAACCACTACTACTCCTGGACGCCTTCATTTCTGCCATCACAGTTTTATCCGTCTCTTCCCTGTTCCCTCAGCAAGTCTTCACTCAAACTCTGATATAACCTGCCTCTCTGAAAAATCAGAAATTAATTGAAAAATATTTCACATTATCTAAGCACCTTTGTATTATTTTGTGCTATAAATGTACTTGCATTTCATGCATTTCTACTCAATATAAAAAACAAAGAAAAGGATGTTCCATAAATAAATGGAAACACTACTTAAAGAACAGGAATTAACATTGCTTACTGTTACATTATAGACATCTGCGCACGTGTTCTCTCAGAGACTTAATTTTAGATGTTATAATACAGTAGCTTTATGGCAGAGGTGCCAACCCCCCGGCTCCCGCCATTCTCCTGCTCCTGCAGCGTAACACGTGTCACGCACTGCACACAGCGCTGGCAGGAGCGCAGGGGCAAGGAGCTCGGTGCTGCTGCCGGCTAAAAACAAGGTGCTGGGCTAGACAGAACAAAGTGTAGGGCTAGATTCGGCCCATGGGCTGTGAGTCTGACAGCCCTGTTTTAAGGAATACAGTAAAAGCTATTGGATGACGTGTTACACATACACGCTTAGCAATTCATATCACAATGAACTGCAAGCATATCAATGAAAGTTTGTACCCTTATATGCATAAAACCTTACCTGACGTGAGACACTGAGTATTCAGAATTAGCTAACATACTAAATGACTTTGCCTCTTTTAAAATCTTAGCTGATCCACCATAGACAAAACCAAGCTCATCACTTTATCCATTACAGCCTCTGCATATTTTAATATAACTCTTCAGCAATATGCACATGTGTTTTTCAAGAATAGTCTTACTGTACAGAAACACTTTGTAAAGTATCAACAGACTAAAAAGAAACTAAAGCCTTAGGCAAGGAAATCAGACACAAGCCATGTTACTATGAAGGCACTAGACTTTCAAAAATAACCACTATAATAATTAATAAAAGGATTAGAAGCGATTGAAGCCTGCTTTCCCTAAAGGAGAAAGGATCATTTTTATGACAAATGTAATGATCAAAACCAGTGAGCAAACTGGTCCATACACAGAGTAAAGAGGCTTGTGTTGCAAAGCAGAGGCTATGTTCTTGGAAGTCCCCAGTGCATGGCACAGGCCTAAGACAAGCAAGAAGTCACATTTCTGCCGCACTGTCAGAAAAACATACATGCAAAAATTATATTTCTCTCATTAATAAAAAGTGTATTTGAATCTATATAAATGAACAAGGAGAGAATCACCTTTACAGCAGATGAGATACTTCTCTTCAGAGTCACTGCTCTGGCTGCTTACCATGACATGAATAGCACCCACACAAATTAAAGTGCTCCAGACCCAGCTCTTTGTAGTGATACCTGCTTTTATTGGTAGCAAAAAGCCCACCCTGCTTGTAACAGAAAGGAACACTCCTAAAACAAAGTTTCTTTGATAACTTATCTTGGTCATGAGAGACAATGTAATTACACTAAACTCAAGATTTTTTTGAACACCTTCTCATTTCCCAAATACTGGCTGACAAATGATGTAGAAAATTCACACACTAAGAACCCATACCATATTTAACCAACTTTTTATAAGTCTGTCTTATCAAATCACATATAAATTTGCAATTTTAGATTAATCATATCTGGATTAGGCATGTTAATGACTCAATACCACACCTATTCTTCTGTATATCTACTAGTGTAGAGAAGATAACTGTCACACTTGGAATGCAGATGTAATTCTTGAGCCAAAAGGAGATTGGAAGAATAATAAGACCAATAATTTCGCTGTACACATTATGAAACATTTCACTGTGTTATTAAAAGCACAAATCACTCATACATGGGCTCTAGAAACCAGCAGTCTAAACCAAAGGGTGAGTCAGAGAGCTTTCCAGAGCTCAGAGTTAAACATTTAGGTATCTTTTTACTAGAAAATCAAAGGAAAAAAAGCATTAACTGGTTTCAGTGAAACCGGAAACAGAATCTCTGAGTTTATCTTTGCTTCTGATTTTACCGAAAACATATTTGCAATAAAACATCCTTCAACAGCAATGTAAGGGGAAAAAAATTGTACGGAGAACTGTAGTTATGCCTAATAGTAAATTTGAGAAAAACATTAAAAAGTATTTAAAAGTCAATCTCATTAAACTAATTTTTGAGTTATGGCAAGACCTACGCTTGGCCTAGCAGATTAACAGTATAATTAAAAAGAATATTCATACTGTTCTTATTTTTAGATGATGAGAAATACAGTAAAGTGAACCAAACAGACAACAGAACAATCAACAGTGACTGACGTATTTATGAAATTCTTCAGCAAGAGATTCCAGGTACTCGATGCAGGAATGCTGCATGTCCTGCCTTATGATTGTGGCTTCCTGCAGACACCTCAAGGGCATCCAGAGAGGAAGACACCAAGCTGGAAGCACCTGACTGCTCCCCACTTATTTCTGGCACCAGAAATAGTAACGAGTTTTCTTGCATGATGTAGCGTCTCCACCCTCCAGCCCGGGAGAAACTCCACCGCATTTGCTCATAGGCTTCAGAGCTTCTGTGGAATTAATTCCCATCTCCACCCATGTTCCTCTTGTTCCCCATCTCTTTATTTTCTCCACCCTCTTGCCTGCAGTTCCTGATCTTGGCACTAAATCACCTTTTTTCAACTGCAAGTCTAGTCCCACCCTCATTCTTCGCTTCCCACACTCCCAGTTTCCAACGCTACTTCTCCTGTCACCACAAATCCTTTCATCTCTTCCACATTTTCCCTCCACCTTCCAATTCAGAGATCATTTCATTCCTGAGCTAGGCATAGTTCCTCTCCACCTCTTCCTCAGCAACTCTTGCATCCTTCTGGATCTGATCCTGCATCCAGTTCTTTTTGCATCTTCCCTTCTGTCTCCATTGAGAAGGAACTCAACGTGAGACATGCCTTCCAACACTGGTTTCTCTCCTTTCAAGTGTGTGAAAAAAACTGAACTTCTGTGGGGGATGGAGAAGTGCATCAGTCAATGCTAAGAGCTGGTGCAGGTATGGTCTCCATCCCTTTGCTGGGAGAGCTATGGGCAAGACTACCTCACCAGTAACTGCAGGTTTCATCGAGGCTGCATCCATCGCATACACTCCCCAAAACAAACAGAGGCATCTTCATCTTAACCATAACAGCCTTTATTGCAACTTTCCTGTTCAGTTGCAGGTAGCAAATGCATTCAAAAGAGTTTTCAGTTTTACTTCACAGTGAGTTGTGTCTTGGTGTGGGAACATTCCTCTATAATTGCACACTTCCAGTTCTTCATCACGTTAGCTGACAGGCAGTAAATACATAAACCATTCAGAAATCTTTTGATCTTTGTTTTCCTAAAAGCAAGAATACTTTAATGGAAGAGGTTAGAGTTCTAATTAAAAGGCACCATTTAGTTCACAATTCTGAGCTATCTCACTACCAAAACCACGGGTTATTGTGACTGCTCTTTCCTCTCGAGACTTATCCAAGAACTTTAGAAGCTCAAGCAGCTGGGTACCAGCTTGGTTCACAACCAGATCAAAGTTCAGCTCCAACAAGCCAACTGGAAGAAGCTGTTATGAGGGTGTCTACTGAAGCATTAGTGCTTCCAAATGAGTTAATTCTACAACATATGTAGATGCAAGGCTACTGAACAAAAATGACAAAAAAGGAAACGGTTATCATGTAAATGCCCAAACTGCCAAAGATTATCACTCCCTGTAGATTTCTGCCTGATGATTAAGTAACTTCAAGTGCCTAACACAGCGCTTTCAAGATAATAAATGTTCTGAGATGGCAGTGGTTGGACACAAAACACAGCATGGGTACTCACTTGTGACAGCAGGCACAATTATGCTGTGAACAAGAGAACTGGTTAAACAAATATCTGCAAACTTTTCATTCTTTTTCCTGGTCTGATGCACAGCCAGGCCCCACAAAGACTTCTGTGCCAGCACACAGGACTGTACAACTCAGAGAGATAAATTTCTTAAATTTCAGTTGCCATCAAACTCTTTGTAACATGCAGGTGAGTGCTGCACTGGTACAAGTTCTTTCGTTTTGTTTCGCTTTCTATTTAAAAACAACTTCAGCACTTGCTTACAGAGGCTTTCTGATGACTAATGAGATGCAATCTTATTATGGTCCTCCTCCACGGAACTCGTAGTTTCTGCTACTGCCTATTTTCATATAGCTCGTAACAACTAATCATCTTGGGTTTTGCCTAAATTGAATTTAGTTGAAACCTGACAGTAGCATCATAAGATACACAGCACAGATACTTTGCAATTGCATACACTAGTTTCTTCAGGAAGTCAAGGTAAAAAAAAAATGTAATAAACTGGGCAAATTTCCCGTTGAAGATAACCACCAAAATGCTTGTGTCAGCATACCCTAATCTATTCTGATTTTGTGTTTAAAAATGCTTACATGGAGATTTTTTGTTTACACTGCACGTGACCAAAAAAGTTAATATATAAATTAAAGTTGATATATCTACTACACGAAGGGGGTGAACTGGGTGTGGGATGTAATTACAGACAAGTAAGCATGCACAGTACCCACGTAAGTACATTTCATGTTGTAATGAAACCAAGTTTTGAAGCTACCTGGGGGGCAGGGGAGGAGGAAAGACTGCTAGTAAGCCAATTAAACCATGAAGAAACAGTATAAAATTCATCTATTATTAGTGTCATTCAGAGCAATACTTGAAGTTCAATAGTTCAGAAAATTAATGTATAAACAGTCTTTCTCAAGAAGCATGAGAAGCTAAAGAACCATGAGCAACATTTTCCGCTTGATTTTGTCCATATCCAACTTCTGCGATTTTATAAGTTGACCATTTAAGCCTTTCAAAGTCAAAGTGCTAAGGTAAAACAGACACACTACAGTCTTTGTTCCGTGGCGAATCTTGGCCCTTGTTTTTCTGCCATATTTTGTGAAGCGTGCCATTAAAAGTTGTGATATCCATACCAGCGTATGTCCGGACAATCACTGAGGACTGAAAGTCAAAACACCAGTGAAAATAAGAATCAAACTAAAACAGGAACTTGATCCTTGTGGGTTGGTGATAAATGATGATGTGCATTAGTAATTCACACCCTAAGATAAAAATCTAATGTTTTTACAGTCTCACAGCAGAAGGACATGCATAAGCAACTTATGCAACAAAAGATTTTTTTTCCCACAAGATTTCAAGAAACTCAAGTTCCCAATTTTGATGTCTTTTGGCATTATTGTTCTAAAAAAGAACTATAAGATTACCTATGAATACTTTCTACGCCAAGATTTTAAAATACAAATCTTTATAAATACTACGTGCACTCAAAATGATTTGAACACAAAATATAGGACAGTCGCCTGTAATTCATAGCTTTTTCATTTAAAATAATTTATTTGCTTTCCAAACACCACCCAGCTAAAGGCTGTCAAATCACTAATGTTCACAGAACAGAACAAGCTACTAAAGACATTGTGGCCTACCCATCTTTAAAACATATTGAGTTTAACTTGCTCAGTGAAACAATTTCCAGAAGAAGAGATCAGGCTAGGCACTGAGATACAGAATATAAACAGAAATAGAAATTTAAGAAGCAGGTGACCAATGCAACCTGTCACCAAAGTGTCTTTGGTCACAGATGATCCTATCTTTATACATGAATCAGTGCTGTACACAAATCAGATTACAAATGGATTAGAGGTTTAAACTACATGCACCAGCAAACTGTCATCTACAAAACAAGTTTCTGTTATATTAAGATCAGCCCTGCAGTCTGTAAAAAACACACGAAAAAATATAGAACTGTAGATTCACACTTGAGCAGATGTTCCCTACCTACAGGTTGTCTGTGTGATACCCTTCTGTCGCTGTCTACTACAACCTCCTGAGGCCTGACAGCTCTTGTCTGTACAGGAGAAATGGAAACCAGCTTCCATGCCAAACATCAAGTCCCTCCTGTCCCCTACCTTTCTGTCACTGCTTTTCACTTGCCACTAACCAGAGGGGTTTGTGTGTTAATTCAGTCACCATCTTCTCATTATCACATATGATTTTATGAAGCCTTTCCTTTATGACACTGTTCTCCATTCCATTTTAAGCACTGTTTGCGTTTGTTTCATCCCTAAGTCTTTCAGAAGATCAATGATCAGACTGCACCAGGCACACTGATAGTACTGATGTGAAAATCAGTGTTAGGGTGGAGGGGAACAGATGGCAAACTAATTTTTTAGGGTTTTTTTGAGGCAATTTAAATTTCTGTAACCATTTATTAGGAATATAGGACTGATTCTATTCTCATTCTGTTTCAATCCAGAAAGCAATAGATTTATCTGGCAGCAATGATGAAATATCCCTCCAAAATTCAAAAGATGCCTTATTCAAGAGACAGTAGGTTATGAGAAAGAAAAATACTAAAAAGTTAAAACTAATTCTCAGTGCATTGAGTCAACTAAGAGATAATTTTGTCTTCTATCCTTAAAACAGTTCAGAAATAAAATAAACACTGCAATAAAAACCTCCCAAGTCCACCAATGCCCTTCTGTTAAAGCAAGAACAAGCTGGAAACGAAGGTGAAGAGGAGGCTCTATCATCTAAATTAAATTCAAGTTATGAAAAACAACAACATCAAAACCACAACAACCACCCCCTATCCCCCACTCACTGCCACAGAAACTACTGCCTTTATCAAAGCTCAGACTATTCATCCTCATTTCTGGTTTTGTCCTTCAGCTTTCTCAGGAGGCTCACCTGTGTCAGTTCTGCTTATCCTTTCAAGCATCTTAACTTCTGACAGTTTTCTCAGGTAGGCAATTTCTCATAATTAGTTCCTAATTATATATCAAGGTGCTCACATTTTCAGAGTTTATTCTCTTTCTAACACCTTTTCTAATACTGTTTAAACTCATCACCTCTTGAAATTAATCTTTCTTCTTCCTACTCTGTTCAGTATTACAGTTTCCATGTCATCTTTCATCTTGTTGTTCGAACAAGGAATTCTGAATCAACAACCACTGCTAGCTGTTGACTGAAGAAAATACTATTTAATGGGCAACTCCTTAGATTTTCCCTTCATCTGACCAAGAAGTGATCTTGTCTTTCAGATTCGAAGAGTTGGGCAGTGAGTGAAACAGGCATAACCTTCTTTCACAATTTCTTTAGTTTTAACTAGGCCCAGCAATTTTATCAAGTACCTAATTACTAATACTCTCTCATTTAAGTCTTTCAAAGATCTGCCATGAAATTTTAATATCTGTAAACAATTCCCTTTAAGACTGTAACAAGCAGTCCTCTCCAAGATCTTGGAATCTGCAGTCCTGCTTGGTCACATAAACGAAGCACCACAACATCAAAAAATGTATCAATTAATAGATTATCAATAGGTCGAGTCCCCAGCGTTCACCAACATCAAAGTAATGCGATTAGAAGGCCAAAACCTGCTACATTAAAAAAATATGGACAAAAAATTCTCAAACACAAACTATTCCAAAGACAGATAATGACAGAAGGCTAAAGGTGAATTCTACCTAATGTATTTGAGTCTCTGTGAGAATGAAGATACCCCACTGTTACATTTTTGATGTTAAGTTCTCTTAAAAGTATCGCCCTATGAGTGTTGCATAATAAATCACGCTCACTTTTTATCAGCATTCCTTCGAAAAAAGCTTCTGGCAAAAAGCTGAAATGTGGCAATACATTTCCTTGTTAAGCTATACCTTCAGGTACTGAAGTAGAATGAGTGAGTTGCATTGATTTTGCATAGGCAGCAGTTTGTAATTATGAACATTGCAATGCAAAGCAAATAACTCATTAATGTCCACGGAAAGGGAAGTTTTTAAAGCAGTTATAAAATGGAAAGTTAAGGACTGCAACTTTTAAAGCACAGTGACTCAAACACAAGAAAAAGTACCCAAAGTTTTCACATCCTTTCACCAGTATTCTCTTTTAAACCAATGTATTTGTAAGGAGAATCAATGATACTATGGAGATACTGACCAAAAGCTTTTATGTTCTCCATCTTGCAGTTACACAAAGATGAAAATGCAGATTTCTAAAAAAAACAGGTCTAGTTTAGAAAACTGAACTAACCCTGCAAAAAAAAAGACTTAAGGCAAATGTGAACTATAATGATGCAAGTAAGTGTAGCAGCTTAACTGATTTCATTTTGCAATGGTAAAATTAAAGCGGTCTAGAATATTAAAAGACTGCAGAACAATCAGCAAGTCAGAATTAATATGGAAGAAAAAGTGCCTAAGAATGTGTAAAAAGTAACAAAAGACCTGTCTTGTATATAAGGAGAGGGTTACTGACACAAGGAAACTAATAAACCACAGGAACATGAAACCAGATCATAGGCAGATGATACCATTAAGTAAAGGAACTGTCATCAATTTTTCTGAGTAGCCTAAGGCAAAATATCAAAACCCAAGACAAACCTTTTTTGATTATGAAAAAAATAAACACACGTAGTTATCTTTTACATTTAAATAAAACAAATGTAAGTTCAGAGGAGGCATGAAACATACTATGCTACCAACCAAACGAGACTAACGATAAGTTCATCACCAAGGCCTTGCTAATGTATATTAAGTACACAAGGTTTGCAGGACAACAAAACAGCTCGGAAGGAACCAAAATTCTACAGCTTCCCCATCTTTTACTTTCATCTGGCCTGTTACTCTTGTCTGGTCTACTCCTGTCAGAAACAAAGCATATGTGACCTCATCCATAATCAGGAATAATCCTTTAATGTGTTCTCTAGCTACTGTTCCAGTTCTCTCAGCTTCACTTCACTTATCCTCCTCTTAACTCATACTTTAATTAGGGAATTTTTTCTCTCTTATATAATTTTGCCTGAAATGAGCAACAGCACAAGTAGGCCAACAAGACAATCTATGGAAACAGTAACCTGTTTCCCTGGCTCAGTAATAGTCAAAGGAAAAAGGTACATCCAAGCACAGCTTTGACAATCTCCTTCATTCCTTCCTACATACCCATTAGTCCAATTTATTAATTTATTTTAATACAACTACTAAAACATCAATGTTCAATCTACACACCCAGAACTTATAAGACTCTTCTGATGCACTTTACCATGGTTTCTCACTAGCTTATTTCCAGCCAAGATGTGGAAGTTACTTGTATTTACACTCTTTTACCTTTACAGTCTTGAAGTGCTGTAAAACAGTTGTTTGAAGTAAAACAAAATTAGCAACAGGCACAGGATGCAGCAGGGAGAAAGCCCTGCAGTATACCTCCATACATTACAGAAATGCCTGGATATTTCTTCTCATGGTCTGGTATGAAAACCAAAACATTCTTAACTAAATCCTCACGATGTGAAGTCTCACTTTGTGAGCTGTCAGTCTTCTCTCAGACCAGCACCTCCAGAGAACAGAGTCCCATTAAAAAGTGATAAATACACACAAAGACAAATCAGTTACTGCTATACAGAACTCATCAGAACAAGAGACCTGGCAAAGCAGGAAAGAAACAAACAGTTCTTCTGAAACTTACACACATTACAATGGCTACCTAACTTTTTTTCTTAACTGCAGCTTCTAGGCCAGAGATTCAAGTAATTTACCTAAAAATGAAAAGCAGTTAGAGAGCAGGTCTGGAAACAGAATCTGGACAGCCTGTTGACCCAGTCACACACCCGTTTTTCCTTCTTTTCTATGCACCATATCAATGGAGTTTCAAATGCAAGCTTTAGAAAAAATTCCAGCATTTCCTAAGAAGGCAGCTGTCCAAGAAGGGTAACAGTTTGTTCATACTACTGAGGGCTGTGAACAAGTAATAATAATTTAGAAAGCAATTAATCCAAATGTTTGAGTACTTAAAAATATTATTCTGTAGAACCTTTAAAAACACTGTTGAACTGAAAGCATCCAGTCAGCCAGTAATTCCACTAAGAAAAAAAAAAGCATTCATGAATGCATTAATTCTTATGCTTCCTTCCTGGATGCCAGAGCTCTGTGGTAATAGACAAATTGAGGTCCGAGTGTCAAATCTGATTTAGAAATTCAGAAGTTTGATTCCTTGCCAAGATCAAGGAAGGTACTTGGCTCATTTGGCAAAATTTGTCTTCAGAAAATAATAGATTTTCAGAGGTGACTCATGTCACTTCAACTTCCATATGCAGCATTTAAGAAACTGGACACATAATAATGGATTAATTAATACAGCGTTGCAGACTGGATGTCTAGACAAGATAAGACATTTCAAGAATCCCTGCTACTCATGCTCGTAAAGGAACAACAAAGAGATAGCCTTTTGTGTAACATCAACGCTGAATTGCTCCAACTGTGAATTTAACACCAGGAACATATTTGTCATCACTTCCGAAAAAAGCCCACGCTTCAGCACATTATGTGCTAAAAGGAGAAGCTGATCCTTAACTAGTTAAAACCAGAAACTAAACAAATAAAAAAATACTTTGATGTTGCCTGTTAATAAATGCAAAAAAATAAAAAAGTGCACGAAATTATTACATTAGTAACCTATGAAAATTCATTGACCCTGACATGCCAATGCAAAATTCCCTGTCACTCCATTCTCAAGTACCCAAGACCAATTTTTTAAACATCTATTTCATGGTCATCTACCCCACCATGCTCAGACAACACATAACACGGAATTTCAAAACTATAATTGTGGAGGAGAGAGGGAAAAGCATACCCAAAGGCATAAGCAAACTCCTAGCTTCCCTTTCAAAAAATGACCAGAAAGTTAATTACTTCTCTATTTTTGCTTTTAAAAACTCTCCAAAACTTCTGATTGCTTACAAATAGATCATAAAAAGCCACATCATGGTTCTAGATTCTACTTCCCAGAACATATTCAAACACAAGACCCACATTAATGCTGCAGAATTTTCACTAAAGACGAAGAGGTACAAATGTAGAAAAGATGCACCAGGATGGAATGGAACAGTTTTCCCAGTATCTGTCGTGCAGAAGTGCCTGGAAAGATCCTATTCTACCAGCCACAAAGTGGCAAAGCCAGCAAGACCTGGGAACTGAATGCCTTGCTGAGAGCAGCTGAGCCCACTCCAAATGGAGCAGGTCCTCCTCAGGTGAAGCCATTCAAAAGCAGGGGATCACAGCAAGGAGATGACACTTCACAGTTCAAGGATGTGGACAGGAAACTGCCAAGAGGAGCAGGGAGCAGAAACCGTATCCTTGATGGAAAGAAAGCATGTTCTGGAGAATGGCATGCAGGACTGATGGCAGCTGACCTCAGAGGGAGAGCAGTGAAACACCAAAATGGGCTGTGCAGAGAGACTGTGGTCTCCATCACTGGAAATACTCAGGACTCAACTCGATAGAGCCCCAAATGACCTGATCTAAGGTCCCATTTCAAGATAAGATTGGCCTAGGTGAGGTCCCATCCACCCTGGACATTTCTATGATACTGTCACTATGCCTGTCCCTTCAAAGATCTTTCACTTCCAGAATTTGTGGTACCAATTCAGCAAACTTCTCAAGTGCTTCTGAATCTCCAGCCATGTTCTTCCTTCACAAGTAATACTGGCAGACTTCAAACTAAGCATATGCTTTGGAGTTTTTCTGGTTCAGGAGTCATACAGATAACTCTTGGCTCTGTTCATACAGTGTCCAGATTCTTCCAGGCCTTTATCCACAAACACATCTTCTATTCTCCTCTCTTTATGTCACCTTCAGTTAATACTTGTAAAGCACTGCAGACTCTTTTAAACAGCAAACAGCGCTTGTTTGATATTTTTTCCTGTCATAGTCAGCACACAGAACTTTGTTTATTCTAATTACATTATTTTCCACAAATGCTTGCAGTAAGCCCCCATCAAATAAATAATACACAAATATTTTGTTGATGAGCCAGAGTGACCACTTACAATCACGTTCCACTTGAAATTCTGAATTTGGCGATTGTGTTATTTTAGGAAAAGTACCCAGGAAAGCTAAAGGGAACTTTACAGAAGGATGGTATCAGCAATACATAAGACACAGAATGGACTTACTCATACTGATGTTCTGTATTTCCTTCAATTGTTTAAGGGATTTTCTTTGTTATTCTTAAGAGAAACAACAGTTTGCATCACAAGCTGCTGTTCCTCTTCTTCCACCTAGGCATCAGGCTGCCCGTTTCTCAGCGGTACAGCAATGAATTTGCTCATTGAGACACTGTACATGTTCGGTCAGCAAAGTTTTTTGCCTCTGGGTTTACCTGTAATAGTAACATACTATGAAGTAAAAGTACGTATCTGGAAAAAGTGATCCTTTTTCCTGGTTGGAGCTTTGGAGGCAGATGGATATGGAGGACACAAAGTAAAGAGGGCTTTATCAGGAGTTTGGAAGAGAATACCCAGGAATCAGAATGAGAAAAAATACAAACTGAAAAACAAGCATCACTAGATCTGGTGCTCCAAGAGAAAGCAGAAAAACTTGGGAGAGAGAAGCAGAAGAGGTCTGATGGCTCAAACCTTCTAATCAAGCCTCACATCTCCAAACACTAGCAAGACCCTCACCAATTCCCACATACCCAGTGGCACAAGAATTTATCTCCACCGTCTGACCCTTCTTTTTATTTATTTACTTAAAATAATTTATGGCTGTCCAGCGAAGACTGAAAACCAATCTTTTCAGAAATCTTCCTTTGCAGAAGGATTGCAGCTTCACCATTTTTGCAGCATAACTTTTTGCAATAAGTATTTTATTTCAGTAATCCTTCCACAAAAGCCTATTCCAGAAATAATACACTGAAATTAGATATTTAGAAGCTATTTTAAAAACTTGAATGAAACTCAACTGGAAAAAAGCCCACAGAACAAAAAAAACTTCTGTCTTATTTGAGTCTTCAAGACAACTAATCAGAAACGAACTATATAATCTGTCTTATAAACGTATTTCATATTTCATTAACAAGTCAGTCTTCCTTTTCCTGAAGTGTATCACAGCCGACAGTTCACTTTTAAGATTGAAATGTTGCATCTATATAAACAATACAGTATGACTAGCAATAATATGAAATTTGAACTTTAAAGACTAATTTTACCAGGCAAAACTCAAATATACTGTCAGTTAAGCAGTAGTAAAACCAGTAAAAATTACATTGAGAAGTTAATTCAAAAAACCTTTAGTAATCTGTTTACCATAGGACTATAAATTTAATTTCCATTCTACTCTTTGCTCCCTCTCATTTCTTGTACAAGTTGGAAAACTCAAGCTACACAGAACTGAACCAGATTTTCTTTTGGATGCTGAAAGCTCAGAGTCAACGGAAAAGTGTATAAATTTCAACAGAGAGACTGCTTACATATACAGCACGAATATTCATAGTATTTCACAACTATGAAAATCACCAGGACTACTGTGAGGGTGGTAAAGCACTGGAACAGTTCCTCAGAGAAGTCACGGATGCTCCATCCCTGGAGGTGTTCAAGGCCAGGCTGGATGGAGCTTTGCGCAATCTGGTCTAGTGAAAGGTGTCCCTGCCCATGGCAGGGGAGTCGGAACTGGATGATCTTTAGGATCCTTTCAACTCAAACCACTCTATCATTCTGTGACTATCATAATAATTTTCAAGATTTTTTTTTTTAAATTGCTAAAGCAGAAGCTACTTTGAAACATTTATCTAAAAAGCACATAGGTCATTCTACAGTCTTACATCTAAATGATTTAATACATATCTTGTCTAGCTCTCAACAAATTCACAGCATCTGATTTTATAAGGAAATCTGAATCTTATTCAGTTTAATAAAATGTATTCAAGATGCTTCCAGTATCACTCTAAAATCTTATTTTAGTTCTGTGGAAGCTGACGGCTTCAATATTCAAATCAACAACAAGAGACACTTATTCTATGAAATCCAAACCTTTTAAAGTTATTCCTCAGGCTCTTCTGAGCCAAGGTCCTAAAAGTACTCTGTTCTACAGAACATAATCTAGATTTCCCTAAAGATAAGTACAAACTAACATATATGAAGATGAGACTAGGTTGAAAACAACATTTGTTTTCTGTGTCCAAATGCTCATCCATCTTCACTATAAGCTTGTCCTTAGGACCTAGGGACAGATCTTCATGGGAAATAACACAATCATGGATTCACCAGCATTAGGCTAAATAATCCAAATTACTATATTCCAAAAATCTGTCCTTAGTCTTTTCAGTTTTTCAGTTTGCCTTTTTTAAACTGACATAAGTTTACGCATTCGGTAACGGCTGATTTAGGCCACATATAACCTGGTCATCAGACACACAGGGATAAACAAACTGCTTCATGACCCTCATAGCTACAACACTGAGGTGTTTAACTCCATCCCAGACAGACCCACCACACATGCAAAGCCAGGCTCATAAGAACCATGATTATGCATTAAAAAAATCAAAAAGAAACAAAACCAGTTGAGTACAAAGTTGGTTTTCCAGTGTCAAGAGAAAAAGAACAAATATTATAGCACAGGAAATTGGCTCACAGAAAAGAGAACACAGGTCACTAGAATTAAGATGGAAAGCAAAGACCTAGAATAAACTAATCTCAAACAAGACCAGAGACCTATTTTCTTGAAGATGTTATTATGAGATAATCACAAGAGGTAAGAGTGATCTATACTCCCTTCCCCTGTCCCAGGCACACACTGAAAACACTATAAATCAGAGCAAGTTTGAAGAAAGTGATGTCTGTCTTCTATTCAAATGATAACACTAAATGCAATTTCCAGAGTTGTGCAGAGTTACATTTACAACAGAAATATCAAGTCAGAAAAACCTCAAAACTCTCCATCTGAAGTAACAAAGCTATGGAAAAAACGCTTTAATTGTGACAAATAAATTTGAAGATATCTACAATAACTGTAGATATTTTTCTTACTGTGAAGCGATATTAAAGATGAATACACAAATGAACTTCCATTGAACCTCCTCAAAAACTCAGTGTTATGAGTAACAGAAATGTTGTTTTGAATTAAATCACTTACCAAGTACTCAACACAAAACAGAATGCACATTTTGATCACAATATCCAGATATAAAACATTGTAGTCAAAGAAAGAAGGTCTTACTCTTCAGACAACAAAGGCACTCAGACTCAAAGCTGATTTAAAAAAAAACCAAACATAAAAACCCCAACAAAACAAAATCCCTCCAAAAAAATCCACAGCAAGAATAAGCTCAACAAGTACCTTGTTGCGTTCAATCCCAGACTGTACACATTTGAGTCAAGGAAATTATAGTGAAGTAATTTTTGATAATTTGATCTCAAGTAAAGCCTTACATTTTAATTATGTATGAAATTATCTGCTGCATGTATGTTACAGAAAACTACCACTAATTCTCACGTGCAGATAAATGCCATGCTCTTTCAGTAATACACAGAATTAAATAGATGGGGATGTTATCATCACATCATCTCAAGAAATCAGATTACATTCCCATTACACTCCAAGGAGGAAAAAAATAAATCATCATATTTCTAGCAGATCAAACCATTACACAGGCACAGTATCACTGACAAAATGCTAAGAGGACTCACCTGTTCAATCTCCCTTGTCTTTGTTGCAATTGCTTTTGAGCGGCCAAGAAGCTGACCATCCTCGTATAATTCTGTATTATCCGTTACATTTGCTTCCGTTTCCTCTGTTTGTTCAACGTGTAATGGAGCTGAAGATCCAGTCTTAAAAAAAAAAAGGACTTTCAGGGTTTTGAGAGCAAAATAAAAAAACCTGAAGTGCAACAGCAAAAAATAAAACCCCAGATACAGTCATTCAGTTAGACACGACTTTGCTTATCAAGACTATCAATGAAGTATTACTGCTACAATCTAACAGGTACAAAAATACAGATTTTAAACACGTAGAAAGTGCAACATCATAAAAACCCCTATGACTCAGTCTTAACTGCATAAAGACAATTATGTCAGATAACATTTACCTGCCCTTCCACTAAGAAGGAACTTGTATATGTAATATTTATAACACCTAGCAAGAAATGAAAGTGGGATTAGCTTTCTGAGAAGGATAAAAGTATCAAAATCAAGGGTATAAAGGCATTGGTAAAATCAAAATGCTGTCAGAAATAGCTCTTGCAGTATTCAGAGCCACAGGTTAAACATTAAAGAAACAGATATCTGTTGTATAGCAAAAGCAAAAATGGACTTCAATGATTCCTGATAATACAAGAAATCTTACTGAAGTACTGAAATTGTATAAGCTTCTCTCTAAAACAGATTAAGACAGTGTCCCTGCCCCAAAGAAAAAAAGACTCCCACTCCAAGGATTCTATACAGATGATGCAAAAAATGAAGAAATTACTACAGCATATTTAAATGCAAAAATATGGAACAGATCTGTAGAATAGCTATGATTTTAAAATAAGATTGAAGAATTAAGAAGATGCATAAGATGAAATAAAGGTTGCTGAAAAGTTCAGTGTAACACAAAGTTCAATTATTAACCACTATATAACACAAACTGGAAAAAGTTAAAAATTGTTGCAATTCATACATGCCAGGCTACTCATTAGGGTGAGAAACATCCTTTCTTCCAGGATTCAGAATGAGATGCCCCACCTCCTTTGTTAGCATTCCTATAGCATACTTCCTTAGTCAATAAAACATCTCAGACTCTGCCATAATCAACTGCAAATGTTTCATTTTGAATCTTGTTTTGTTATTATGAGTCTTTTGCCACTGCACTTTTCTTTGAGGCAGAGAGGAAGCTTTAAAAAACTCTTTTCCATATGGCCTACTCTGTTCTTTCCTCCCTTGCATTAATTTCCCCTCATCAAGAACAGGAATAGCATTTCTCTTCACCCTTATGCCCCAGAAACTCTCACAAGTGTCCATGCTTATGTCCTCCTCTGTATTGTCACTCATGCTTGGATCACTTCGCTGCTCCTTTTTCCTCCCTTCAACCTCTCTCCCTTTTTAAAAAAAAATTGGTTTTCCTGGAGGAGCATGAACAGTTTATTTACCCAACTGGACCTTCCTGTCCAGTACCAAGAAGCTGTTGATGCACTCAGCCACTACATAAATGGAAAAGACTTAAAAGTTCAGATAAATATGGACCCAGTGAGTTTATTTCTCTAATCCAACCCTTAAGTTCCACATGTGTGAAATATAAGGAGAAGAGCTGATGCTTCCCAAGATGCTATTTTTTCCCCTTTAGTTATTCACAAAAAAATATAAAATACAAACCCATTAAAAATAAAGCTTAAGACAGGTGAATTTATAAAATAGGTACTATTTTTTTGTAAGAGTGCCTCTGAAGTTGATCCAAGTGAAAGCTGATCACATAATTAGACTATTTTACAAAAATACATTACATGACATTTGACTTGTTTCAAATAACAAATATATATTCCACTAACAGAGCAGAATCCTACAAAGACATCCTATCCAAGAGCAGCGTAACAAAACAAAGACTGAAAAGAGCTATAACCACACTTCAATACAGCAAGTGGCAGAAGAGAAGGAGGGGCAAGAAGAGATGGGTATAAACTGGCAATTAATCTATGTTGATTATTAATGAAATAAGGTTCTGGGAAAAAATATCTACCCACTGCAGTAGCAAGACAAAAGCTTAATATTTAATACAGAAGAGTATTTTCTGAGAAGGAATACACAATGTGGCAGGCTGATGTGCCATGGAGTTGAACTCCATAAACCAGAGGTTCTCTTCTGGTCTTATGTTCTACATGCACGCTCATGTTTTGACTCAGAAGTCCCTTGCTAATTTTAAGGAGTTCAGTAGGCACAGAGACTTAGACTAATGTAACAGTTCCCTGGAGAATCCTGGAGAGAGCTGAAGCCTTATTTTGTCAGTTGTAGCTCAATATGAATTCAAATTATACTAACAAAACCTAGTCTGGTTTTGCATATTTTTTAAAATCAGTCAATCACAAGGCTCTAGTTGCCCTCTCGCTCCCTTTAAAGAAACATTAAATAGCATAGGCAGAAAAATTTAGGGGTAAATTACAAAATGTGCCTTTCAGGAGAGTACAGAAAAACATGAATCCATTGTTGTAACACTTTAAAATAAATCGATTAATACTCCTGTCTTACATCATACTCTGTTATTTCAGGTAAATTGCTTTCTTCGGCCTTCTGTGACTTTTCAGCTGCCCACTTGCTTGCAGCTTCTGCAAGCTCCTTTTCTGATAGTCTGTTGCTCTTATCCAAGGCCTGTACAAAAATATAATAGTCCAGGTTTAACATGAATCGTATTTACATGTGGCAAAACATCTTCAAGACTAAAATAAGGAGTTATTCAGATACCAAAACATTTTAAAAAAGAAATAAGGAAGCTGAAGCTATTTCATTTGCTGACAGATTTCTTTAAAAAGGAAAGTAGGTTGGGAGAGAGAAAAAAAGAAAAAAGAGAGGATAAAAAAAGATAAATCTATAAAGTTCAGTAAAATGTTAAAAAAGCACCATGCTTTCTGAATCAGTTTTATTTAATTCACAGGACAGATAATACAAAAATTGAGACCAGTTGAGATCAAGCAGGCATTAAGAAGTCAGATACAAGTCTGGAGCAATCTAATAATTCATTACGATTTTCAGGCATAAAAGTCTGTAACAAATTTAGACTCATAGAATCACAGTATGGTTTGGGTTGGAAGAGACTTTAAAGTCCATCCAGTTCCACTCCCCTGCCATGGGCAGGGACACCTTCCACCAGACCAGGCTGCTCGAGACCCCAGCCAACCTGGTCTTGAACACTTCCAGGGAGGGGGCATCTACAACTTCCCTGGGCAACTTATTCCAGTGTCTCACCACCCTCATTGTGAAGAATTTCTTTCTAATGTGTAAATTTAAACAAATAAAATACTGTGTAAGGTATAAAATCTAAACTGGAAACAAAAAAGATTTTAAATATACATTGAATTATTAGAGTTGTTTCCACTAAAATTAATGATTTTTATTTGGGGGGAATGTTGACCATTTATAATAGAGTAATTCATGGCTTTACGGCCTTTTAATCTGCTTTTTCAGGTGGAAATACTCACATAAAGAACATCTAAAAATTTATTTCTCTCTAAAAATACTATTTGGCTTTCACTAATAGAGCAACAAACAATGACAAAACCACTTTTAGAAACAGCTAGCTTAATAAATATTATTGCCCCTATGTGGGTATTTTATCTGAATCACCTGTATGTATAGAAGCATCCATCCAAGAGTCTACACAACTCTAGTATTAAAAACTGCAACATTAAGATGGATATCTTAAAAGATGTAAAAATCCTACTGCATGAAAAAGTTTGTTACAATTTCTACCCACTCCCTGTTCCACTTTAGCAAAGAGACAGACCAAAAAAAGCAAACAAACGAACAAAAAAGCACAACAAAGAAACCCACTCCCCTCCTTATGATTAGTTCATTCCAAATTAAATTGCCAGAGGAAGCAAATACTATGACCTTGTAATAAAACTGCTTCATCTTCAGATCTTTTGTGTTTACCTCAAGTAAAATATTACACAAACATCTCTTTGTGCTGCAGTATGGCTTAAGTATATGCTTCACAGAACTCTTCCAGGATTCTGCATCATAAAGACACCATCCTTTATCTGATGCCAGAAATCACAATTCCTGTTTTCAAACAGGAATCCCCCCTTTTCTATAATTGCACATTACAGAACTATAACCAATGAAGTCAAGAGGTGATAAAGTTGGATATGCAGGGGATTGAAGAGAA
Organism: Tapera naevia; assembly: GCA_033556795.1. NCBI lineage: Eukaryota > Metazoa > Chordata > Aves > Cuculiformes > Neomorphidae > Tapera > Tapera naevia. Next base: position 21,517,430 of record JAUMJJ010000059.1, read on the forward strand.
TTCTTAAAAGAATGGCTAATACAATCCATAGAATAATTAACCCAGCTCACCTTTCCAAACTACACAATTATTTTTGCACTAGTCTCACTACAAACTATTTGCTGGCAAGGTTATTTTCCCCATGTTCTTATTCCCCATAGTATGTCTGACTTTGAACTTTAACGTGACTTTTCCCTAGCTGACAAAAAATCTTGTATTGTGGTTCTATTACAAATTTCTCCTTTTCCTCAAATGTAGCTCTGGCCAATGCTAACAAAAAGAAAACAGCATTGTGTTCATCGCTGACAGCTGGCTTTGCATGAAATGAAGATAAATAAAGTCTCACATGACTTCCAATATTTCCATAAGCCACAAACGAAAACTAACCACTCCAGTATGCACTGGAATATAACAAAAACAATCTGTTTAATTTTATCTCACTAAATTGAATTCTATAGGTAACATGTCAATAAATATGTATTAAAAAAATCCTGAGTGCATATTATGTAATAAAGTAATGGTATTTCCACAGGCATACAACTGAAGAATGGGGACATATTTCTTACAGGAAAATGTTTGCAGCTACTTAGGCTGCAAACTGCAAGAAACAAACAATCTAGTATATCGTGTAAAAAACAGACGAAGTTCCCTCCCTACCTCAGAACAGAGGTGTGTTTAATTTTTTATCGTTTTGTATAACACCAGAACAGCAGCAAAACCCCATCAGTTTTCTCCTATCTTTGCTGGGAGAGTTTACCTGTCTCACACATCTGCCTTTGGCTCTAATTATGTTGGATACAGCCTCCAAGGCTTGCAGTCCAGACAGCTATTAAAGAATAACACAAAAGATTTCATGCTATAGTCATTTAAACAGGTGGTTAAGATCAGATAATAACATCATGTATTATTTCACATGCATGAATATGTAAAAAAATAATTATGAGAGATAAGAATACTTTCTCAGATTTGCATATAGTTACTACAGTGAAAAGAGATATTGCTGCGGAAGCAAATACCTTTGTAAGTGCTTCCAAAGCTAAATTATGACTTAGAGCACTAAAAATTATCTCCTTTAGTCTATAAAATAAAGTAAATAACTCATATCTCAGCTCTAAGTAGATTATAAGACCCTGGCCATGGAAGCATTTCCAGCAGGTTGAGGGAGATGATTTCCCCCTCTACTCCACACTTGTGAGACCCCACCAGTTGTATTGTGTCCAGTTCTGCAATCCCCAACATAAGAAGGATATGGAACTGTTTGATGAGGTCCAGAGGAGGGATACAAAGATGGTCACAGAGTTGGAGCCCCTCCCATAACAGGACAGGCTGAGAGAGTTGGGCTTGTTCAGCCTGCAGAAGAGAAGGCTCCAGGGAGACCTCATAGTGGCCTTTCTGTACCTGAGGGGGCTACAGGAAAGCTGGGAAGGGACTTTTTACAAGGGCAAGTAGTGATAGGATGAGAGGGAACTGCTTCAAACCAGAAGAGGGAAGATTTAGATTAGACATAAGGAAGAAATTATTCACAATGAGGGTAGTGAGACACTTGCACAGGTTGCCCAGGGAAGTTGTGGATGCTCCCTCCCTGGAAATGTCCAAGGTCAGGTTGGATGGGGTCTTGAGCAGCCTGGTCTGGTGAGAAGTGTCCCTGCCCACGTGAGGGGATTTAGAACTGGATGATCTCTATGGTCCCTTCCAACTCAAACCATTCTATGTTTCACCAAGACTTTTTTTGTTGATATTTCTATGTCAGTCAAGCACTACTGTAACTCTACCAGCCAGTGCAATCCAGCCATCACCCTGAGAGGGTCCACTGACAGAGGACGGAACACTGCAAGTTGATTTTGAGACTTCCATTTGTGCAGCTGATGCACACCAAACAAATATTTCTGTTGTCGGGGAAATGCCCTCCCTCACACATAGAAGTTTCATTTTGTGTAGTTTACATCCACTTATACCCATCAAGCGGATATCCATGGCCAGCAGATGTATGCAAACTGCTGGCAAAAAACCCCAGCACAGTTCAGATTTGACTCAAGATGAAAGCAAAACATTTAAAGAATACTTTAGAGCTCAAGATCACACCGCATATTAATACAACAGCAAGAGATTTTGCAATGCCTCCTTGTTCTCAAAGGTTTGTATTAAGCAAGGATTTCATATTAAGCTGCAGTATGCTGAGCCTGCAAGCAAAATAGGTGAACTAATTATGAAGATTATTTTATAATCCAAAAATCAGTGTAACTCATACGTAACGGATTTTCTTACTTTCTTTATTTACATAACTGAAAATACATTGCTTCCCTTACCCCTTAAGGATATCAGCAATCAACTGAAGCCTAGCACAGCAGTTCTAAAAGAGCTGCATAAGGGATAAGTACTTAGAATCATAGAATCCTCCGGTTGGAAAAGACCTTTGAGACCATCGAGTCCAACCGCACCCATCATCTGTTAAACCATGTCCCTTAACTCATCTATCCTTTTTTTTAAATCCCTCCAGGGGATGGTGACTCAACCACCTTCCTGGGGCAGCTGTCTCAGTGCCTGACCACTCTTTCGGTAAAGAAATTCTTCCTAATATCTAGTCTGAACCTTCCCTGGGGGAAGCTTATGGTCATTTCCCCTTGTCCTGTCACCTGTCACTTGAGAGAAGAGATCAACACTCGCTCTGCAACATTCCCCTTTCAGGTAGTCGCAGAGAGCGATGATGTCTCCTCTCAGCCTCCTCTTCTCCAAGCTGAACAACCCCAGTTCCCTCAGCCATTCCTCACAGGACTTGTTCTCCAGCTCCTTCACCAGCCTCATCACCTTTCTCTGGAAGAACTTCAACACCTCAATGTCCTTCTTATACTGAGGGGCCCAGAACTGCACACAGTACTCAAGGCGGGGCCTCACCAGTGCCGAGTACAGGGGTACAATCACTTCCCTGGTCCTGCTGGCCACGCTGTTTCTGATACAGACCAAGATGCCATTGGCCTCCTTGGCCACCTGGGCACACTGCTGGCTCATATTCAGCAGGTTGTCAACCAACACCCCCCAAGTCCTTCTCTGCCAGGCAGCTCTCCAGCCAGTCTTTCCCAAGCCTGTAACACTGCCTGGGGTTGCTGTGCCCCAAGCGCAGGACTTGGCATTTGGTCTTGTAAAATCTTATCCCACTGGTCTCAGCCCATCGATCCAGCCTGTCCAGATCTCTTTGCAGCACCTCCCTTCCTTCAAGCAGATCAACACTGCCACCCAGCTTGGTGTCATCTGCAAACTTGCTTAAAATAACACGGCACAGCCAAAGCTTGACTTTTTCCACATCTAATTATTTCCTTCAGTGTCATCTTCTCACAACAAAAAGTACCTTTCTTTCTTCCAATTGTTTTTTGTTTAAGCATTCCACTGCTTTTATTAAAAAGATCTCAAGAATAAGGCTAGTACACCATGCTACTTAGGGCGAATACTACTTTTTAATAGGATCTCATTCACTTAGGACAATATAATACATTATTTCTTTATTTCTCATTATTTTGCAAAAATTTAGAGAAAATACACTTGTGAAAATGTTCATTTTAATCTCAAATGTAATTTACAGGCAAGCAGTCTGTGACGTTAAAATGTTTTTACTGCCATGGGACAGCCAGAACAATATTTAATGTAAATTGTTCATTAGTGTTTATTAGCCTGTCTGTTTAGATTAGGTAGTTGGTGCTCAGTCCACCAGATTTTTCTGATGGGAAATTAAACAGTATCATTTAGAACATAAAAAAACATTTTCCAAACTATCTTGCAATGTGGCTCCCTTCACAAGCAAATGCTGTCATTCTGGCCACATCCTCAAGCAGCCCTGCTTCTAAGACAACTCTGCTATTCACATTATCTTCCCAGCCAGTCAGACACTTCACCGCACTGTCTCCAAATGCAGTAACAACTTAGGAAACACTAAAGAATGGAGTTCAGCGCAAATACAGACTTGTCCAATTGATCTGTTGCTCCTAAAAGCTGTTTCTCTATTTATTCCTCGCCTTTGCTTTTCTAGCACACTTCAGACTCTCAAAAATGATAATGTTAAAATACATACAAAACTCGTTTTCCTCTAAAATGAGATAATGAATAAAGAATAAGAAGCTTTGTCAGTGTCATCATTAGATTCACAGCATTATCATCCCCTTCTTGCTCGGTAAGAGAAACCTACGCTCTGCTGGATTTCAGAGCAATTCAAGATGTTTTTCCTTAACAGCTGCAAACAGTGTATCTTTCTAACTGAAGAAAATATCCCAACAAGCAATCTGAAACCACAGTGAGAAGTACTCAAAAAGAAAACTCACTTTTGATGAGGGTACTGCTGTGGAGCCCGATGGTGATGCATCTCTTGATGTTTTCAGTGACTGAACTGATGTCCTCTCTTTACCTAAAATTAATAAAAAATTATTGTAAAATTTATTGGATATATATTGCAAATATACTTACTGGCTTAGAAAAATCACACTAAAATTTGCTCAAGTCACACATTAAATGTACACACTGCATCATCTGATAAATATCGATAACACTTTTTTCTTTTACAAACAGGAGATATGATACAGCTATATTATTTCACTTATTTAGGAAAACACATTGTTCTTTTTTCAACAGTAACTGAAAGGGTGTATCAATATGATTTGGAAGACGATGTGGTTTTACTTTTTAATATTCCTGTAATAATATAAACTGGTGAAATACTAGACACCAGTCAAGCACCCCAGGAAAGCAGGCAATATAAGAACTGGTTTAGCAGGCCACAGTCTTTTGAAAAGCCCTGCCATGGGAAACAATCCTGTGCTGTATCAACCACAGGCTAGATGCTCTTTGTATGATCAGTGTTTTTCTTAAGAGCTCAATGACAAATTCAGCAAAATGACAATTCAAATTCACCGTGGTAATCACAGTCTGCACACAGCCTTGCCACAGACCAGTCACAGGTAGCCCGCAGCGTGAACCACTGGTTTTCAACCCGTGGACTGCAGATTACATCTATAGAATCTGCATCTAAATACAAAAAGCAAACATGTTGTCAGGAGGCCTAATTAACTGGGCTATTCATAGTCACTGGAGAATAGTGGACTGTTCAGAAATGGAAGAGAGATATATTTTGGCTTCCATTAAATTTGTATCAATTCAATTAAGAAAGGGATGAATTAAAGTCTATCAAATACTTATGAAAATTGGGATATAAATTCTTTTAGTAGAACTATAAACAAATACAGCTTTAATTTAATGAGTCAAAGCAATAAAGAGCAAACATGGCATCCCATTCCTAATAGCTGAGCTATATTTTTTCTCACTCAATGTCATAAAATAAGACTGTGTATTTTAAAACAGCACTACGTACATAACACACATATGGAAAAGTCTAAGCAAAATGCATCCTTTTGACAACAGGAAAAGTTGTCATGTATAGCGCAGAATTAATGTGAAGCAAAAATGAAATGTGTTGATGTATGCACATTGTTAGAGGCAAGAGAGTTACTGCTATGATGGTGAATGCCCACTAACCCGTACAAAAATTTTCACGGCTACTGATTGGTCTTTTAAAAACGTTACTGAAAATAGTTGGGAAAGTCACTTTGGCAAAAACAAACATTCCAAATACAGCAAGCAGACTTGTTTAATAGTTTCTAGTAGCCATAAAACAGACAATGAACTATTAATTACCTTTAACTAAAAGTAGCTCTTCAACAATGAAAAGAAATAGCAAAAAGAAAAACCGTGAAAAATTCAAAGTTCCTATAAATACCAAATATATGAAAAAAACAAAACCATGAAGATAAAAATAATCATATCTTTAATCTGTCACACTCCCCAAAGAGCAGAATGTCTTCCTTGACACCACCAGGAAACACAGAAGTTTTGCTCCTGTGATACCTGCTTTCCAGGCCCATGGATGAGCCACTTCTCTTGAAATTTACAGACTGCTTTAATTCTGCCTCTTAAATGTCTCCTTATCACACAATTTTTTAAACATTCTCAGCTGAGTGGATTATATGTTTGTGCCTGAATATATGAAATAAGCTGATACAAGTGGCAGTAAATTATTTAAACTTAAGCAGGGACAGAAACCACCATCTAATTTGTAAACATTATTAGACCATTTTTTCCTGAATGTGTGTGGCTATTTTGAAACCACAAGCCCTACCCGTACAATCAAATGTGACACTTACCAAGCACCACTGCATGCCTTCTTGCACCGCCTCCACATACTACTTACAAACCCCTTACTGACTGGCCTGGTGACAGAATACCACCCTGCTTCTCTCCATGCTCTCCCACCACAGCTGAATACCTGTTCTTTCCCATCAGCCCTTTCCCTCTCTTTACAAAGCTTCTGCATGTCGTGTCCCGTCCCGTCCCCCCGTGCCCCCCCCGTCTTCTTTGTTCAAATGCTGTATTTATCCTAATTTATGAAGGGCTGAAGATCATGGAATTTTTCTTCTTCAGTGGAAGTCATCAGGCCAAAACCATTCAGACAGCATGATTTTAAACAGTATTATGATATTTAAAAAGACACAGTTCCACATGAAATAGCATATACTCTACATGTTTAGTACAGACTGAAACGTGCTGCTGACATACATGAGAGATGTCCCAATTTATGTTCCTAATACATGAGCTCACCTAAGACAAATTGTATTAAAAGATGGTTCTAAAAGTATTATTGAAACCACTCATACCTTGCAAACAGGCCATTCTAATTCAGTCCTCTAGAGGAACACTTTAGTATTACTATTTTCTAGGGAACAGGCAGTTATAAAGAAATAATCCAAGTATACAAGCCATTTGGTCTCTTAAAACTGATTTAAAGATGATGGGGAGAGGTGTTTAACTGTGCAATTGGAAAAAAATCCCAAAAGCCACAGACTTAAATGTAACTTCCCCTCTTGGCCAGCATTTTTTCTGGTTTGTGAAAATGTCTGCTTCTACTTCAGAACCTCCACAACTGTTTGAGTAATTCTTCCAATATACTAAAAATGTGATACAAGCCAGCTCAAAATCTTAGGAAAACCCTGAAACATTTTAAAATTTTATAGTTTCTCACAACAATTTTTTTTCTGTTCCTGGTAATTATGATCTGCACACCTACAACACTTCTACAAATTTAGTTGAATATCACATTTTTCTCTTCCTCTCCTACACTTACAGGGATCCACATTCACTGAGTTTTGCCGTAAAATGCCAAGAGAGTTACAATGATGAGCTAGAAAGATAATTGGTATTTTGCAAGGAGCGAAATGATTCCTCAATATTTAAACAATGTTAACTAAAATACACAAGATCTTTTTTGGCAAAGAAGTGTCAGTGTTCCAGTGTGCCACTCTTGAAACACACGATATGCCTATCAGTGAATAAAAAAAAATATCTAAATAACCTGTAAATAGCTTCCAAGATGAACAACACGTTTATATTGTTAATGAACAATGCATTTGTAGAAAAGGAATTCCAATTGGATTAATTAACATAAGCTGTACAAATAGCAGTATAAGATTGTAAGAAAAGCAGATGATGCCAAAAGGAAAACAACATACAGTACTACAAAAAGCTGTGCTGCTGACACTCCTACAGTCAGTCCATAGCTGCTACTGAAGTAACATCTACAATCTCCTCCTTGAAATGCATAAGGGAACAGAGAGTACAACGAAACAACCAAAGAGCAGACAATACATAATTGGTATAACACATACACGATGAGTCTTCTCATCATAAAATACAGGATGTAAAGAAAAAGGACTTATGCAGCGAGTTCTCATCATTAATCAAGCATTACCTTGCTGAGAAGAAATATTTCTTTTATGTAAAGATGACATACTTCTGCTATGCTGGGACTGGTGGAAAGAATAGGCTTTGCTTCTTTCAGGAGAATAGCTCCTGCTGCTGACACTAGAGCCAGATCTACTGTGTGGAGAATCCCTTCGGCTCCCTGGCGATTCCCTGAAGAAAGGAGAGTCCCTCTTATGAGGGGATCGCTCTCTCATATAATGAGAAGGATAGAAGCTTTTTCTTCTGAAGCCATCTCTGACGTCCCTTTGAAGACCACAGAAAAATAAAAATTACTTGGTTATCCTTCAAACATTCGTGGAACAGCACTAAATAATAAAATGGTAACATTTTATGTAAATACAAATAGGTAAACTGTCACGTGCAGAACCCGTATGACATCTTCAGCATTCCTGTAGTACCAGGCAACAGACGAAAAACAAGTAAGGAAGTAGGAAAAAAATATGTATATGTATGTAATTTTTTTCAGATTTCATTAAACTGCTTCATCACTAGAAGCCAACTTTCAGTTTCTCAATAATACAGCTAAAAGGTAAGAGAAAGACATTCAAGAACTTGTGACTCTCACATTTCATTTCTTCAGATTCAGCCAACACTCCATCTGGAAATTAAGCCTTAATATACCATAGCTAAAAATGCATATGCAAATATTACTCACACTATTTCAACTATTTTTCTCTTACACTTACTTTCAAGCGATTATGTCTCTCATTTGATTTCACACACCTTGCCATGGGAAATAACCTTGAGGGATTTTAGTTTGCATCCAGTAAGGACAAAACCAAAACTGCACAATTATCTGTCCTCCTACCTTTACCCAAGGGTAGAACCTGAATGAATATATAAAGACATATACGTACTAAAAAGCCTATGTCTTTCATAATAAACAGTAATAATTTTGAACTTTACTGTAAAATAACACAGACACACTCAGTATTAGATGAAACCGAACTGATCTGAAGCCATAATCCAGTAAACACCAAAACTTTCTACTAAATTTACATATGATTACTCTAGACCACTCCCCAGATTGTCCTGGTTACCTGCAAATTACATCAATATACATATATATGTAAAGGTCAAAATATAGTACCAAATCGAGTTTTTCCTAAAGAGCCTCAATACTAAGACATGCAAGAGAACACCTACTGAATCTCTGCTTGTGACATTTGCCTTGGTTGTAAAACACATTGCAGAGAGAAGCAAGTACTTCTCAGCTCCTCCACAGCATTGCTAAATAAAACTAAAAGACTTCACAGTATTTATAGTAAGCCAGAATGTACCTTATTTCATTGCTTTTATCTCCTATTTCTCATCATAGTCCAATACTTCAAATAAGACAACGTCTCACAAAGACAAGAAAAGATCTGGTGGTCTCACTTAGAACAATGTAGCTATAGCTAATTGTATGTTGGTAAAGAAAAGCCCTCTAGTGTACAATTCCTATAGCAAGTTACAGGCCCATATTTGTGATTGGTAACAAAGGACTTCAGTGTGCAAGAGGTGTTTTAGACTACTGAAAGTACTCGGGTAGCACCACAGTAATACAAACACTATTACATTGATGTGCTTTACTCAGTGGTGATTTGCTTTTGTATGGAAAGCACATCTGCATGAGTGGCTCTGTTTCAGAGCACAAACATCCCACAAGTAACACTGAGGGTTTTCTGCAACAGAGAAATCACTGGGGCAGGGGCATACAGCCAGCAAAAATATAAACAATCCTTCATCTTATTTCTCTAATTCCAGAAGGAATAAAGTATCAGGAAAATAAAGCACATTTTTATTTTGAAAAATTTCATACAAAACTAAAGTATGAATCAATATCTCTCAGTTATCCTGGCTTTCAGTAAAATGTCAGTGAAGCAAAACCAGGTTTTACAGAAATAATTATTTCACTGTTTACAAATGACAGGTCTTTCATAGGTTTATCTTACCGAAAAGCGTATTTTACAAGTCTGCATACCAAAGCTGATACAAGAAAACATTACAAGGATTTGTATCTACAGGTATGCTAAAAATCAATATTCATTGCCTTTCTGAACAACTTTTCTTCTTCTGTTTATTAAAACATTCTCTTCTCCCCAAGGGAGCCACCCAAAGAAACAATTAAGAACTTGTTAAATACAACTCTGTTTAACAGCCTTTATACAGTAGCCATTGTACAGACACATCAAAGAATGAAGCACCCCAGAATGCACAGAAGGATAATCCTCCTGCTTTCTTCAAAGGCCTAAGAGCAATGTGCCCAGCTTTAGATACTACTCTGTAGGAAACGCGTAGATTAGTGGGAGACTTTCCAGAAGGCAATAACTGAAATTATCAGAGACTGAGAAAACACATTTAACGGAAAAGCACTCAAACCCCTTTATCCACTTAAATTTAGCAAAAAGAAATCTAAAGAAGCCAGACAAGTTCTCAAACATAGAAGATGCAGATGAAAATAGGAAACTAATGCTTTATCTACATTACATACATGCACATTTCACGTTATCAATAGACTTAAAGTGAAAGTTTAAACTTCAAGCATACTAGAAAGATTAGTTCAGCACTGAACCAGTTTCTCTAGTTAAGGGGAGGGCAGTTATCAAAGAACATACAGATCAAATATTTAGCAGGAACAAGTTAGGTACAGTTCACTTTTTCTCCAGTTTCCCTCTAAATTTCTCTCTTTAAATAATCTTATTCATTTTTAAAGCACAAACTTTCTGGCAGACCAATACACCACTTTTACGCCCAAAGCATGTTTTTATAAGTTATTAAACTCTAGTATACAGAGAAATTTATTATGGAAATGTTTACAGAGCCCCAGCTATTGCACACATACAATAAATGCTGTAATATCCACGTAAAAATTCACCAAATTTCACTGAAATACAATTTTAAACAGGAAAACATTTAAAAGCTCCATTCTACAATAATATTACATACAGAAAAGTAGAATCTCACTTTCATTTTTTAAATTTTCATTTCATCACTGCATATTAATTCTTACTCTCTCATACTGAACACTTAAGCCATTTAACTATATTAAATGTGTTTCAGCCAGCATAGTAACAGCACAGCATTTCTGATGTTTTCCATTAGTGTAACAAACTCCACTGAACAGAACAAAACAAGCATTGTTTACTTTTTTTTCGCCCTTAAATACTTGAGCTAACATACACCTGCAATTTGGTAATGAAGGCCTCAATTTAGCAAAACAGTTAGGCACATGCTTCAGATTCCAACACATACTCAAAAGGTTTATTGAGTAAGGACAATATTTAATAGAGAGGCAAAATTTTGTGCTTGGCTGTAATGTTAAAATAGAACTACCGCTTTTAATAACACATACAAAATTAATTCCTTTTATATAGGATCCTTCTTATCTTTATATTTTGTATTCACGTCTCACACTTGGTCCTGAAAGCACAATTTAGTTCTTTCAGCAGTATTGCAACAGGAAGTATTGGCATTTTTAACCTCCATGAAACTTGATTATTAAATTCTCACTACAGCTGATAAGTTTGGATGAGCTCTTGAAATTTTATCAGTAAACAGTCATATCCTGATATACCATGCACCAAGAGCAGCTTAGGGAAGAGCACACATCTGAAAGTTATGTCAGTTAACCATCAGTTCCAGTTTCCTGGTCGAAAAAAAAACACAAATACAGAATAGGCAAAGGTATGGATTTCTGCATAGCAGAAGACCAAGGGAATACAACACACAGTAGGCTTTCTGTTGCCAAAAGATCAGCCACCACCTCTCCTAAGCTACCACTACCACATCAAGTATTCCTGGTCTCACCCCTCCCTACCATTTTAAGCCCAGCAAACCATTCAGCAGCAAAGTTGTGGGAAAACAAGGGCTACAGGAAGCCTTCTCGATAGCAAAAGGGAGCGGTACAGCTTAAGGTATGCAAAAAAAATGGACAGTTTTATATTTTAAGAGTACATAAAGGCAATACACGATCACTTTCTAGATATGAAATGCATGGAGTGGAGGTGTACTTGGGTACATGAAAGCACATCACATTCAATGTGGGAAAAACATTTGTCTGTAAGAGAAATCATAGTTTGTTCTCTTGAATTCGCACTGCAGGGCAACTGTGTACAACACTTCATGCTTAATATCCTCTTGGACTTACCTTCCAATACAGACATTTATCTTTTCAATTACAAGTTTAATCTACAACATGGTCCAGCCATGAGATAGAACTCACACTTTTGACAATGCACTGAAGAGACTGGCAAGTGAACACCATATTGCTGTGGAGCAGAAACTGTAGGTTCTTTCAGTAACTCACATGTAAGTGCAGTCTATCATATATACAAGTCAGATAAGTTTGTGACCCCTTCCATCTGAGAAAGATTATTGCTATTGTCAAAGGGGTCAGTCATTTCATTTATATGCTTAGGCTTGATTATTAATCTTGCCTAAAAGTAACTCACATCATTCTATAAATAAATCGAGAAAATTATCCTTATCTGCTAAGACATAACACTTCAGTGCAAAGAGACAGACAAGATTTCAACCATGCTTCTAAACTCAATACACTTTTGCTGCCTCATAATATGCAGGCAAGGGGAAGGGGGAGGAAGAGCAAAACAAAAACTGAAAATCCTCTTGCCTTTCTTGTCAGGACACTGCAGGGACCAACAGAGATACCAACGTCATTCAGATGATGTGGAAAACATTTAATAACATTTAAATTTTAACATCTTCAAGGCAAACACAGGTGGTGGAGGATTCCAGCCTCCATCCTCTCTCCCAGACCTCACCCTCTTTCTTTCCAAAGTACGCAGCACATGTTCGTGCAACAAACCAACAATTTATTTAGGTTCTGCTTTAGAGACTTACTATAATCCCTTGTTATTGGCCAAAGATCTTTATGTTGATTTATCATGAGCTAAAACCAACACAGCGAATTACATCATTGGAGGTATCAGTAATTGCACCTAGCTCCATCTGCTTTCATTTGAACAACTGAAATGATGACAGATTTCTTATGACAACTGGTTTTATGACTAAGCAAGTAACTGCAGTACTGGTGATATTCGCATAATTAGGTCTAGTCAATATAATTTTATTAACGGCTTTTCACATGAAGGCAGAAGGAAACAGGCATTGCACAACAGCAGTAAATCTCGTGAAGTGAAGGAAAATTACACATAGCAAATCTAGAATAACAACAACAAATATATATAAATGTTTCACAATTTTATTCTGCATTTGGTACTGCAGAAGTCACCATACGTAAACACCAGAACTCCACACTGATGCTACTTCTCCACCTCACTCAACATGAAAGCAACTAAACTGATCTCCACCTCTGCCTACCTCAGGATATCATGACAGATCAGGGAATAAAAACTAAGATGATCTGAATATTATAGCAACACCAGAGACAAATGCTTGCTATGTTCTTTAACTTAATAGCAAAGCTACGCATTTCAACTGATATCAGAAATCAGATTACCACCCCTCTTTATCCTTAGTAAAAGGTACCCTCTTTTCTATTGTCAGTGACAACGTACTTCATTAAACTTGCTGAAAGATAAGCCCACACAATAAAAGCATATTTAAATTCAAACTCTCTATTATCTGACAGAAACCAACCATGGTCAGGCATACCAATTAGGACAGAAGGACAAGAAAGAAATGTAAAGTCTAGAAAAACATAGATTTAGGTTTCAAAGAATTAAGAGCTAACAGCTTTATACAACTGTATGTAGAATAAAAACAAAGTATGGCAATTAGATAAATACAGATCAAATTAGACAAAATAACGGCACTCAAATGCACGTGATGTTGGCTTATCTAATTTTTAAAAATGAGGGCTTAATAAATCCCTGCAGTTTCTCTATAATAGAAAATACATCATAGGTCTGAAGTAAGTAATTGCTTAAAGTGATGGACCACGTTACAATTTCTATTAACAGCTACAGCATGTCACTGATAAAATATTTACTGACAGACACTATCGGCTGGCCAGGTTTCCCACTCTCAATTTTCTGAGCAGCACATCAATCCAGAACAGTCAAGCAGTCTAAATAAGACCATAGAAACAAGTCATCGTTACTTCTTCTAGAGAAAATTCTAATGGGATGAGTTTGCACATTTATTGTCATCCTGCCTCGGGCACGGAGACCACCACAAGGGAAAGAACTTTAAAGAGTTCTCCTGTGGTACCAAAGAGCATGGGGTTCATGGAATGGGAGAGAGAAAAATTTTCCAAACATTACCCAAAGCAAGCAAAGGTACTGAAAAGAAACATCTTTGGACAGTAACATACTATGAAACACAAGGAAATTTTTAAATAATTGTTTCTTTAAGTATCTTCTAAACGAGTATGGGAAATTACATGAGACTTGGGAGAAAAATACATGCTGTTTAGTCAACCTAACTTCATAATGCCAAACTGCTAAACTGAAGAAGGGTAGGTTATGCTTTTGTTGGTTTACTTGCTTGTTTTCCCTGGTGGGTTTGGTGGGGTTCTTTGCTTTATTTGGTTTTTTGGGGGTGATGCTCTTTTGTAACTTTTATTTGTTTGGGGGCTTGCAGGTTTGTTGTTTTTTTTTTACTTCACAGTGATTGCTAAGCAAGTCAATGTAGGCACGCACTTACCTAATATACACACTAATACCTGAAAGGTGGAAATATTTTTGCACTATATTTTTAGGAGCATAAGTGAGTTTTATGTTCAGCAAGCTACTACTCTTTTTCTCAAAGGCTACCGTTAAAACTCTTAAACAGAAGAACACAGAAACCACAAAATATCTGCTAAAGGAGCTCTTTAGGCTTTTCATTAGAATGCCATTAGTTCACTGATACTTAAGAGAAAGCAACAAGTAGCATGCTGTAGTAGTACACACTGATTTGATCAACACTTGTGGTTGACTTTCTAACACCATCAATATAAAGCTGCAAAAAGAAAAAGCAAGTTGTAAGCAGTAATACCTTATATCAGTAATACTGATACACAATATCCTTACTATATTTCATTTTCTTCTCTTTCCAAATCGTTTAATGAGATCTGTAAGTCAGAAAAACACTCCATATTTCTCTATATCAGAAAAAGGCTCCATATGTTTTTATCGTTAAATTAAAAGTGAAATTTGAAGCAAGTGGGTCAAATAGGTTTCATTCACTTATGTTTTGTAATAGTGGTAGACTTCTGCATAGCACATTTAAATAAAAGCAAACTACACCAGCTTTTGGATTTCTCAAGATAAAAGATATGTATAGGAAGAAAATTTTGAAGTTGAACACATTTAACTCAGAGACAAGCTATGCTACTTGGGTAAATTCCTCGTTAAAAACCCTTTTGCAGTTACCATATGCCTTCAGTTATTTCAGTGATTCAATAGCCATTACATTCAGTATGTATCTCCATGACAAGTCATCCTGATTCAGAGCACTGCTGCTACAATCCTAATCTTCTCAGGCTTACTTGATTCCAACTCCATGCATAACCTGGCACTGATATTTTCTCTCAGGCAACCAAAATGGTAGATAATTATTAAATTGATTATGCTTGGTTAGTAAGCAGCATCAGCTCCTGGAAGAGTAGGAACACCTGAAACAGTACCAGGGAGAGGGAAGGACTGGAATGGCACAAGCTTATACAGGTTTAAGCTATTGTAGAAATAGATTTTTACTCTAGGAAGATCAATCTCCTTGCTGCACTTGACTTTTACTTATTTATGAGAAATAAAATAGGTCCCTTGACAGAATTTCAGAGTAGTTAAAGTTAGCATCAGTGAGACTCAAAAAGTACTTTTTTCTAAAAACAACAGACATATCTAAGCAACACTGAAAAAAATAAAATTCTGACTGTGAATAATAAATGTAGATTCAAGGATAAACATTTAAAGAGAATGCTGTTTATAACAGAGACAAGTTTTAGTAAAGGATAAAAGTAACGGTAGCTGTAGAGAGAGTTTCTGAAGAAGATAATTCCTTGCCTGTCACTTCAGTTTCCTCCATTAACATAATCCTCTGCCTTACACAGATAATCCTTGTACAAAATTCTTAAAAAAAAACATAAAGAAAGACAAAAATTGTAGAATACATATGGAGTTCACTACCTATTAAATCTCTCCTCTGGTAAGATTCCACCCGGAGTGCTGTGTTCAGCTCTGGAGTCCTCAGCACAAGATACAAGAAACATATGGACCTGCTGGAGTGAGTGACCACAGGTTGGTCACAAAAACGATCAGAGGGATGGAACACCTCTCGTATGAAGAAAGGCTGAGAGAGCTGGGGTTGTTCAGCCTAGGGAAGAGAAGGCTCTGCTAGATATAAGGAAGGTTGTTTTTTGTTTTTTGGGTTTTTTTACAATGAGGTTGGTCAAACACTGACATGTTACCCACAGAGGTGGCAGATGCCCCATCCCCGGCAACATTCAAGGTCAGGTTGGATGGGGCTCTAAGCAACCTGACCTCATTGAAGATGTCCATGCTCACTGCAGAGGGGTTTGACTAGATGACCTCTAAAGGTGCCTTCCAAACCATTCTATGATTCTGTAAGTCACACTAAAATGCCTTTCCCATTCTACTTCCACATTACATAAAAACACTTTCAAACATAACCACAGAACCATATAATCACAGAAATCATAGAATGGTTTGGGCTGGAAGGCACCTTAAAGCTCACCCAGTTTCAACCACCCAGCCATGGGCAGGGACATCTCCCACCAGACCAGGCTGGTCAAGACCCCATCCAACCTGGCCTTAAACACCTCCAGGGAGGGGGCATCCACAACTTCCCTGGGCAACCTGTGCCAGTGTCTCACCACCCTCATCGTGAAGAATTTCCTCCTTATGTCTAATCTAAATCTTCCCTCTTCTGGTTTAAAGCCGTTCCCCCTCGTCCTGTCACCCCCTGCCCTTCAAAAAGTCCCTCCCCAGCTTTCCTGTAGCCCACTCAGGTACAGAAAGGTCACTGTGAGGTCTCCCCAGAGCCTTCTCTTCTCCAGTTTGAACAAACCCAACTCCCTCAGCCTGTCCTCACAGCAGATGCACCCCAGTCCTCCTCTGGAATTGTTCCAACAGTTACATATCCTTCCAATTTAGAGAGAAGGATGTTGTAGTGGACCCTGTGAAAGACTTTACAGAAGTCCAGATAGATTACATCCATTGCTTTTCCCACATCCACTGATGTGATCACTCTACCATAGAAAGCCACTAGGTTGGCCAGGCAGAACTTGCCCTTGGAGAAGTTGTAGGTCCCAGGTACAGAAGTGAGCCTGACAGGTCAGTAGTTCCCAGGGTCCTTCTCTGTAACCCTTTTTAAAAAACAGGCACAATGGTGCCTTTCTTCCAGTCACCAGGGACTTCCCCAGACTGCCATGACTTTTCAAATATCATGGCTTGGCAACCACATCAGCCAATCCCCTCAGGACTCTGGGATGCATCTCATCAGGTCCCCTAGACTTACATACATCCAGGTTCCTCAGGCGGTCATGAACATGATCCTCCCCTACACTGGGAGAGGCTTTACCCCCCGATCCCCATCTTGTCGTTCCTTGACCCTGGAGGGGTGAGAAGAGTGGTTGCCAGTGAAGACCGAGGCAAAAAAGTTGCTGAGTACCTCAGTCTTCTCTTCGTCTGTTAATATGAGGTCACCATTTTCAGTCGTCAGTGGGGGTACAGCTTTCTTTAACCTTCCTCGTCTGGTTGACAAATTGCATTAAAACTGTTCTCAAATATGATATCCAAAAATAATTAGACATACTAGACTAGGTAAGGCAGAACTTCATTTAACACATGCAACTGCTGGAAGTCAAGATTTCAGAACAGGAAAACATCCCCACAGCTGGCTGACACTACAGTGTTGCGTGTCATGGCCTCAATATGTAGTTCCACATAGACAATGGCATTTGTTATTTACTCATAAACTACTACTACAAAGCTTCATAAACATGCAAAAGAACCTTGTATGGTTGTGCAAATATATATCATGAATAAAAGTCAAGACTAAGAATAACTTGTTAGCATGCAAAAATAGCATCACCTTTTAAAAATAATACCAAGAGCACGAGATCATGGAATTGTTTTAGCAGTGAACTTTTACTCAGATGTTAATGATACCAAATGCTGCAATAGGTGGAAACAGCATTTCAAAAATCTTCTCTTTGCAGGAAAATGTCTTAACAAAAGGATGCCTACACTGTCAATAGTGCCAAACTTTTTTCTTTCCTCTGCTGTATCCTAGTATTCCCATCTTCTCTCAATGGGAATTTAATTCCCTGAAATATGTAGTATATTCAAAATACTATACAACAAACAAGTCCTTGGAAACTAACAGATGAAGAATTTATCTTCCTAAGGGAAATTACGTCCAAGTCCTCTGCGACAATACTCCCCATCCTGCAAAGGTTGTGACTACATTTATTAAAGCAATTCATTGGCTGGTTGTTGAGGTGAGTTAGTTAAAATGCCCATCCTAACAGTGTAGCTGTCTGTACTCAAAGAGAGACTCCTCCTTCTCTTTCCCTGCCTACTGTCCCTCAGTACCTAGCTGTTTTTCAACGTACTTGTTAGGAAATCTTTCCAGAACAATCAAGGGCCACCCATGGGAGTTTGCCTCATTATTTCCCAATACAGGATTAAGTTGCTAGTTTGATACCTTCTACCAACAAATTACAGTTTTAGCTATAAAACTGGACCAGGTGAGCTTGCTTTTTAAAGCCATCTTTAAAGCAAGGAGTTAGCCAAGATCTTACAGTGTAAAAGTACATAACAGATTCACAGAATATCGGGTTGGAAGGGACCTCAAAGACCATCAGGTACAACCTTTCTTGGCAAAAGCACAGTCTCAACAAGATGGTCCAGTCCTCTGTTCAGCTGAATCCTGGAAGTGTCCAATGCTGGTGAACCCAGCACTTTCGTGAGGAGATTATTCCAACGGCCAATCATTCTCATTGTGAAAAATTTTCCTCTTGTGTTCAACTGGAAACTCCCCAGGAATAACTTGTACTCATAACCCCTTGTCTTTTCCATGTGACTCTTTGTAAAAAGGGAGTCTCCCACCCTTTAAATAATAGACCATGGTGATGAGGTCCCTACCAAGCCTTCTTTTCTCAAATCTGAACAAACCCAGTTCTCTTAGATTTCCCTCACATGGCAAGCTTCCAGTTTTCATCTTTGTGGCTCTTCTCAGGACTTTCTTCTTTTTGCACATCTTTTTTGCACAGTAGGCACCAAAACTAAATACATTATTCCATGTGTGGCCTGACAAGTGCTGAGTAGAGTGGGATAATGACTTCTTTATCTCTGCTGGTGATGTAACCCAGCATCCTGTTGGCTTTCTTTGCTGCAGCAGCACACTGTTCACTCCTGCCGAGCTTACTGCCCACCAGGACCCTCAGATCCCTTTCCAGAGAAGAGATCCTCAGCCAGGCAGATCCCAACAACCTGTGCTTCACTCCTGGATTATGTTTTCCTGAGTGCAAGACCTTACACTTGTCCTTGTTGAGCTTCATAAGGTTCTTGTTAGCCCACTCTTTCAGCATTATCTTTTGGCATAAACACAAGTCAACGTACTACCCAGCTGCTCCTAATTGAACAATAATTCAGGCTGCATTTTAAAGAATATCAAGAAGCTCTTTGAGAAGATTACAACCACCAGTCTTCAGTCCAAAGAACAGTTTGTCAATTCTTTAGAGTCACAACATAGAGTCTATATTTAAAAGTATGAAAAAAGCCATACACACAAAATAAGACTGAAATTACCTATTTATAATTATGCTTTTCAAAAACAAGCTTACCCAGTTTTCTCTTACGGCTCTCAGCAGAAGCTAAAATCAAGATTTAGATCTATTCTACTCTTCATACAAAGGGCAAGCTCTACTGCATGAGGCTGTATGTTTACAAGCCCAGCAAGGAAAAAAAAATAAAAATCACAGTTCAAACTCCTGTCTTGTGGGAGGTTCGAGGGTCCTGGCTGAATGGCAGGAACACTGGCATTGACCTCAGGAGCTTATCAGGAAAAATGATTAGGAGAAAAACAAATAAAGTTATCAATACAGCTTATACGATGATTTTAAAGCTTAAACTCCTTCCCCTCAACCTGAGATGGAAAACGCTTAGGAGTTTTGCAAGACTCTCTATCAGTAAGCAATTTCTGAAAGCAGATATGTGTTTCAGCATTGGAATGAGGAATTTTGCAAAGGAAAGAAAACAAGCTTTCAATAAAGATCACAGTCAATCATGTGTAAATAAAAATATTTTAAAATTAAAAGCAATCACTCAACAACAACTAGCTGCCAGCGAAAGCGACATTCACCTTGCAGAAAACCCCCACAGTTACTGTCAAAAAAATCTAATTGAAAATAAGAGGAATTTTTAGCTTATTTTTACATTATAGGGTGGGGGCAAAAAAAAAATCTGCAACTGAAACCCTGCCCATCAGTCCCTCAAGTGAGAAACACTTCAGAAGCGAAGTGACAGCAGTCTTGCTTTGAATTAAGGTTCTGGTGTAATTGTGGGTAAAAATAAAGCAGGTCCCACCAATATCAACAGCAGAAACTCAGAAGACAGCCAGCATTCACATATATAGTTCAAAGTCTCTGCGTTCTAAGTTAAACAGAGTAAAGAGCTTCATCACAGCAACAAAACCAGACTTGTCTGAATTGAAAACTTCTCAGTTTCAATTGCACTGACCTGCAATAGCAGACAGTTCTGAACCGTTCTTAACTATAGATAGCCCTCACTACACCTCCGTTTCAAAATGCTAAGCAAGTACCTGCATGAGAAGATTCGAGTTCTTAAAATCCATTAAAAAATAAAAACCCGTGAATCAAATGAACCCAAAGGATTAATAATACAATTAGACATATACTTTTGGCCAAACAAAGAACAATAAATAATCAAACAATAAAATATAAAACTCAGTTTGAAAACTAAAAGTTGTTGCGAATACAAAGGAGCTAAAAATGGGGTGGAGCAGAAAACAGCCCTCAAATAAAAGGTAGCAACTATTAAATCAATATGACTCCTGCATAAGACATGAAGTGTAATATTAAGTCATTAAATATGTAGAGTAAACCAGAATCTACTTTTAAGTTATCTATTACCTATCTTCTTCCAAAAAGTTCTAAGACCCCCTCAACCCCCCAAAAAATCATAACCTAAGGTAAGCTAATATAGCCAGCAGCCTAATACAACGGGTCTTCTGAACTAAACATTTCAACAGACAAGCTCTTTCCTGGAGTTGCAGACAGGTATAATGAATCTATCACAATGACCTATTATAAGGAAACTGTAATTTCGTATATGAATAAACATGTTACTCTAGTAGTTTGCGTGAATACCTGAGAGGTTTAATGTTTTGAGGGGGTTTTTAATTAGTTATTTATTAAAACAAAAATGCATGTGCTAATGAATATGATTAGAACTCTGCTTATCAATCTCTGTCAAAAGCAGGACCATTTGTTTGGGTGACTGGCATATTTATTTCCCTCCACACATGTTTTTTAATAAAGAATGAGGTTCTTGTATGGTGTCCCTTAAGACCTGTCAAATATTGCAACAGAACAGCAGACTTACGTACATTTTTAGCACCATCTCATAAATCCCTTTGGCTAAGTTTCTCTTCTATAAGCAAGACAAAGATCAGTTTACATTACAAGACAGTTTAAATCCAAAGCCTAAAGACCTCCCACAATATAATATGCTGTTTTAAATAGGTATAAAATATTTAAACAGGTTCACTGTTTCATTCACTAAAGGATACATACAGGCAGCAGGAAAAAAAAAGGAAACAAGCTACCCCCCTGTAATTCTAATGTGATTGCACAGTGATATTGTAAAGAAAACTGCTTTGGCCTATGACACATCTGACATATTAAATACTACTTTATTGAAAGAAGAGTCGGTGACCTTTACCTTCTACCTGGACATTCTCTTATCAATGACTTTGGTTTAAAATAACCATTCTTCCAAAGAACAATTTTCTTCTTAACATACAATCTTCAGTCCACTCCTCTCATCACACACTGCACCTATAAGAGGTTAATCACCAAATGGAAGGATAGTTCAAGCACAGATGAGAAAGCCACAGATTGTTGGGCTTCCACCCCCACTTTACCACCAATTTTTCAATAGCATTTGGTAAACACAATCTCACTCTGAAGGTTTACATATCTACAAAAATTGGGACAGATTATGCTTTACTACCCTAAAGAGGTAACTAAGTTTCATGTTCAGAAAGCTGTGTGAAGTTTTCAGAAGACAGGCAATGTGCCATTTATTTAAAAGATTTCAAAAACAAAATAGAGAACTGACTGATGAATCTTCGTTGTTCATGCATCACCAGCTGTTTAAAATTAAGTTTCAACATTTTGCCCCAGTTTTCTTTCATTTCTAGTGTGAAAATTACTCTATTATTTCTATTTATTACAAAATATTTCTCGTGCACTCCACAGATAAGTAGATCTGGTTTATATACACAAACACGTTAGCACTAAAGACTGGACTAAGAGGGGAAAAAAAAATCCAATAAATAAAACAAGTAGTAGCAGTAAGTCCTCCTTCATTAACAAAAGAAAACATCTATATCAACAACCTGAGAGAAGATAGTAAAAATATCCTATCTGAGCCACGTCTCAGGAGTCTGTATTTTAAGAACCAACATTAATGCTGATGCAGGGTACTTTGTCTACAAATATGGCAATCCTTATTTTACAAAAATCTGGACCTCAGATAATTTTAAGGATCAAATTTAATGTCTGTATAGCTGGGATTTACAAGTGCGTCACTTTAATTTCTCTTTGAAGATGAGTCTCACCCATCCTAAGTTGCCAAGTTTCACATATTTCACATCTTATGAACCCAGTTTGGCTGAAAAAAAAGGGAATGAAGCAATGCTCTGTGCACTCAAAAGGATTAAAAAACGAACCTGTATGCAAAATCTGTTGCTATGAGGCACAGTA
Source organism: Tapera naevia (assembly GCA_033556795.1). Lineage (NCBI taxonomy): Eukaryota > Metazoa > Chordata > Aves > Cuculiformes > Neomorphidae > Tapera > Tapera naevia. The sequence goes on from JAUMJJ010000059.1 coordinate 21,540,123, forward strand.
AAATCCAGGTTCAACACAATAGCACAGCTCCCTGCAACTTTTCAAAAAATCTCACATGCACAAAATAATTTGAGTGCTTTGAGTAAATGAGTTTGATATATCACTAAAAGACAAGTAGTTACACAGCCCCAGAAGTGAACATCAGTAAGATAAGAGTACAAAGCAGTCATGTGTTATCTGATCTGCACTCCTGTCATAATTTCCAAGTTTCACAATTCTCATAGCATCAGTGACCAAGATATTAAAACTGTCATCATGTGTGTAGAAAATTCTCTCTTCTCCAAACTAAAAGATTCCACTTGGATGTACAATTCTTTATGCATGCCAACCAGGCTTGAACCAAGAGGCACTTCAAACTAAGCAATGACTGTGAAGTTATACAATTTGCATTAGTTCCTGGAGTTCAAAAATCCAGCAAGAACTCCTTAGGTCAGAACAAGAGAATAAGCACTGGAAACCGATTTTCAAGTCTACACCCAGCACACCCTCTGAATAACAACATTTTTAATATATAAAATACTACATTATATAAAATATTACCATACCGAAGTCATGGTCACGCTGAAAGCTGTTCACTCACTGATCATAGTACCAAGCACAGCTAATGACACTCAAGAACTGAGTGGTCCAGAAAGAGCAGAGGATCAATAATGCACCACTTAGTGGTAGACTACTGGCAAATGACAGTTGCTTGGAAACTGGAACATAACTCCGTAAGAAGAAAGAAGGCAAGAAAAAAGACAGCCAAGCCAAGGGGAAGAATCTCAATAATCCTGTTGTAACTCACTTGAGAACTGCTGCTGCTCCCAGACACATCACACAGCTCAAGACACAGCTATGTAACTGCTAAGTGAGCACACATCTCCTATTTTTAAGGAAAAGGCAAGAAGCATTAAAAAAATCCATGAAAAAACAACAGCAACAAAAAAACTCCACTAAAAACAGTCCAAAAAACCTTAATAGATAGTTTCTTCAACATAGGAAAATTTCACCCCCAAAATTCTGCATCATTGAAGGATTTCTGATATTCCAGAGAAGCTGCTTCTTTTACTTTAATGTTTTTCAACACTCCAAAGAAAGATAGGGGGAACAAAAATAGAAAGAGTAAGAGAATAGAAACTACTTTGACAGTTACATTGCGAAAAATCAAGGCAGGAAAATGTGAATGATTAATTCTTAAGAGGAAATAGTAAACATAACACTGACTACAATTTCTTACAGTACCTTTTTAGCTGCTGAATGAGTTTTTAAAAATATTCAAAAAAATCGATTATTTATGTCAGTAAAAGAGCTATTCTTTTGAGAATTTAGTCACTGTACCAACTATGAAAAAACATTAACTTCACAATTCTGTTGAGTGTCTTCAGCTTCACAAATCGAACTTTGTACTATGTTGGTTGGACGCAATGATCTTAAAGATCTTTTCCAACCTAAACAACTCTGCGACTCTGTTTTAGCCATGTTCCATGCAAGATTTTTAAAAAGCACTTCTGGTTAAAGTAATCTCACATCTCTTTCTACTGCCTCAAAGAAAAAAATACTTATATGTACTCTAGAAAAAATTAATCAAAACAGCTTTCATCATATCCAAACAGAAACCATTTCTGCATATAATTTTTTTTAATCTTGTTTTAAAGTGCAAATGTTTTTGAAATAGAGAGCAATTTGCATTTTTATCACAGGAGACAACATCTACACGCAACGTGTTGTTAAAGCCTCCAATAAAACAAGCTGACATTTTATGCTCATATTTTAAATTGAAGAAATCAGGATGCATTTAAGGATCGGTTTTGACCACTGGGTGCCACTCTTGTTCTGTGTAAAATAAACTGCCTGACACAAACTCAGTCTTCTAAGTCTTTCTTTTTTGGCTTTAAGTAACTCTGAGTCTTCTGCAGTTGGAGGAAAAGATTCAAGAATTTTTACGCAAGTTTCTACAAAACACTACTTTTCAAAATCCATCACTGTTGATCCTAGCTCCAAGAACACAATTGTGAGAGAAATCTAGTAAGTGCAGAGCTTTAGGGTATATGAAGGATTTTTTTTTTTGGTGAAACTATGCAATAACCTAGTTACGCTATGTCTAGATCATCACATCAAAGGAACAGGTACCTACTGCAACCGTGTGGCCCTGTAGCACTGTATTGCCATTGCTACTAAATGCTTCAAATCAAGTTTCCAAGGCCTCAATACTGAGTCTTCGAGCAAGCTTGTCAGGCTTGCTCTGTCTGAGCGTTTACTGACTTGTTGGAACCCTTTTTTTAACTTGGCACAGGTGGAACAGCAATTTTTCTAATTGACCAGGCATCTATAGCTAGCAATTTACTTTTGTTGATCTTTGTATGGTACAATGACAGTTTTATATAGATAGCAGTAACAAGGAGTTATTTTATGTATAATAAGGTATGTCTGACTAACACCATGATGCAGGATATAGATATACAGGCCTGGTATAATACAGCAGACACCCTGAGAAGCAGAAACACAAAGTGTGGCATATAAAAGTGCATGCATGCAGGAGATGATATTTTTAGATGACATTGTTAATATTTCAGTTATACTAACAATTACTTCTTGTCTGAATATTTAAGGTGAGTTTCATCCTTGTCCATAAATTTTGAGCACATCACTATCCTGTGCACTTTATTTATCATATTATAGTCTCACATCTGTAGGCAAGTGTATGTTACAGCCCTATTGTTTAATACTATTACTTACTACTATTACTTACATTTCATACATGGGAGCCTGAGGTACAGACTATACTCATTTCTGCGAGCACTTCAAAATGTATGATAGAAATACCAACTCATCAGCCTAGCTCAGAAAACAGGGAGGTCAGGACAAGGCAATGATGAACTTCATAATCCCATTATCCATGAGACCAGTGAGTTCTCTAAAGTTACATAAAGTGTAACTGATCAAGGAGATACACCAAATTTCTTACAGTTCCAGGCTAATGTCCTAAAGATGATATCATTATGACTCCTATCCTTACTAAATAAATACTAAAATAGAGATTTTCATGTCATTCCATTAATTTCACTTGTATTTCAAATAATGCAATTAGAAGCCACTTTTCCACTATTGTCTTTTACTTCAACGGATGTCCTTCCTGACATCCCAGCCACTTCACTGCTCTGCGCAAGCTGTTTTGATACTAAAGAAAAATGCCCTAAATAGTCCCAGTCTATACTGTAGTCTTATAAAATACCTGTATTCAGGCTGCCGACTTATATGATGATCATCCCTTGTCCATCTGTATCCCGATTCATTCTGCAAAACATACATGCAAAACACTTGTGTGACGCGTATCTCAACATCAGATGTCAGGTACAGTTAGTTGTCAAATGGTACTTCTTCACTGCAAAACCAAAGCATCCAGTGAGCTAAAAGAATGTAATAATCGCTTACAGCAAGGTTCTTCTCAGTTCACCCACTCTACCCCATTCCTCTTATTTTCTTCCTCTATCAATACTAGAGAGAGTAACTTTGAAATGCTGTACAAAACAAAAACTACAAAAATTTCCAAACTATATACACAGTCCCTGACTTCTGAAAAGAAAGTTTTCATCTTTAAAATTTAAAGTATCAGCAATAGCTTGAAACTACAGAATTTTGAACAGTTGGATTGAAGGAAGCAACAGCAATGAACTTGCAGAGGGACCAATTTTGTACTTAAGTGCAGATACCAGAGGGGAAAAAAAGCACTCAGTATCATAACAGAATTTAAATAAGTGAACAACTGTGCAACTTAGGATAGGTAGACAACATTTAACAAGTTCCATGTGCAAGGACTTGTTAAGTAGAGAAATTTTGCAGTCATTTTTCCATTTATCTGGATAATTTTGGAGTGCACTACAGAGAGGACCTGTGGCCGCTTTTGTTTTCCCAGTTCAGACTCTAAGCTCTCCATAGCTGGACAACGCCTCTTTTGTAAGCCAATACAGAGTAGCTAGGAACCATAAGCAGCAGCAAACAGGTATTAACATATAATCATGAGAGGTTTAGAAGTATAGTAACTGCAAAAAAGCACCAAAGTATCAAAATCTGGATGTTTTTTCCATTCATTCTATTGCAGTTTGAGAACTGCTGTAACATCAGTTTTGTGCCTATCATTTGAGTGCCTATGGGTAAGAGTCAGAGGGGCAGCCAAGTCTGACCTCCTGGTTGGAGTGTGCTACAGACCGCCCGACCAGGAGGAGGATTTGGATCTTCTGTTGTTTAAACAGCTGGAGGCTGCCTCTAGATCGGCTGCCCTTATTCTTTTAGGAGACTTTAACCTTCCAGATATCTGCTGGAAACTTAATACTGCTGCAGTCCAGGAGGTTCTTAGAGTGTATTGAGGACTGCTTTTTGTCACAGCTGGTGAGTGAGTCCACCAGGGGTGAGGCTCTGCTTGACTTGCTGTTTACAAACAAAGATGGGCTGGTGAGTGATGTTGTTGTCGGAGGATGTCTAGGGTCTAGTGATCATGAAATAATTGAGTTCTCTCTTAACAATGTAATAGGAAAAGCCAGGAACAGAACATCAATGCTGGACTTTCGGCGGGCAGATTTTGGATTATTTAAGGAACTGGTCAGGAAAGTACCCTGGGAAATAGCTCTTAGTGGCAAGGGGGTCCAGGAAGCTTGGATATACTTCAAGAATGAAGTTTTGCAGGCGCAGGAGCGGGCTGTCCCTGTGTGTTGTAAGAAGAGTCGTAGGGGCAGACGACCGCCCTGGATGAGTAGGGAACTTCTGAAGGAACTAAGTAAGAAAAAGAGGATGTATCGTCGTTGGAAGGAAGGGGATGTATGTCAGGTCATGTTCAAGGATGTTGTTAAGTCGTGTAGGAAAAAAATCAGGGAAGCAAAAGCCCAGCTGGAGCTCAAATTGGCCACTTCTGTTAAGGACAATAAGAAGAGTTTTTATAAATACATCAATGGCAGAAAGAAGGGCGGCAACGACCTCCACTCCTTGTTGGATGTGGAGGGAAATATAGTAACCAGAGATGCAGAGAAGGCTGAGGTACTTAATGCCTTCTTTGCCTCAGTTTTTAACAACAAGGATGTCAGCTCGCTTGACAGTTGGCCCTCTGAAGTGGTTGATGGGGGCAGGGTGAAATATGGCCCTCCTGCAATCCATGACGAGGAGGTTAGAGACCTGCTGAGCCTCCTGGACCCTCATAAGTCTATGGGGCCGGATGGGATCCATCCTAGGGTGCTGAGAGAGCTGGCGGATGAGCTTGCTAAGCCGCTCTCCATCATCTTTCAGCAGTCCTGGCTCACTGGAGAGGTCCCGGAAGACTGGAAGTTGGCCAATGTGACGCCCATCCATAAGAAGGGCCGTAAGGATGATCCAGGTAATTACAGACCTGTCAGCCTGACCTCGGTCCCAGGTAAAATCATGGAGCAGATAATCCTGGGTGAAATCATGCACCACCTGCAGAACGGTCAAGAAATCAGGCCCAGCCAGCATGGATTTAGGAGGGGTAGGTCCTGCCTGACCAACCTGATCTCCTTTTACGACCATGTGACTCATCTGGTGGATGAGAGGAAGGCTGTGGATGTGGTATACCTGGACTTCAGTAAGGCCTTTGACACGGTCCCCCACAGTAGACTCCTAGGGAAGCTGGCAGCCCGTGGCTTAGATGGGAGCACTTTGTGCTGGGTTAGGAATTGGCTGGATGGCCGAGCCCAAAGAGTGATGGTGAATGGTGTTTCATCCAGTTGGCGGCCGGTCACCAGTGGTGTCCCTCAGGGATCGGTATTGGGTCCCGTCCTGTTTAATATCTTTATTGACGATTTGGATGAGGGGATTGAGTCCATCATCAGCAAATTTGCAGATGATACCAAGCTGGGAGGAAGAGTTGATCTGTTAGAGGGTAGGATGGCCCTACAGAGGGACCTGGACAGATTGGAGAGCTGGGCCGATTCTAATAGGATGATGTTTAATAAGTCCAAATGTCGGGTACTTCATTTTGGACACAACAATCCCATGCAGAGCTACAGACTGGGGACAGAGTGGCTAGAGAGTAGTCAGGCAGAAAAGGACCTGGGAGTGCTGGTGGACAGGAAGCTGAACATGAGCCAGCAGTGTGCCCAGGTGGCCAAGAAGGCCAATGGAATCCTGGCCTGCATCAGGAATAGTGTAGTAAGCAGGACCAGAGAAGTTATCGTCCCCCTGTACTCGGCACTGGTCAGGCCTCACCTTGAATATTGTGTCCAGTTCTGGGCCCCCCAGTTTGGGAAAGATGTTAGGATATTGGAATGTGTTCAGAGGAGGGCAACGAAGATGGTGAGGGGGCTGGAGCACAAGCCCTATGAGGAGCGACTGAGGCAGTTGGGGCTGTTTAGCCTGGAGAAGAGGAGGCTCAGGGGAGACCTCATTGCTCTCTACAACTACCTAAAAGGAGGTTGTAGTCGGGCAGGGGTTGGTCTCTTCTCTCAGGTGACCAGTGGCAGAACCAGAGGGCATGGACTTAAGCTTCGTCAGGGAAAGTTTAGACTTGATATGAGGAAAAAAATTCTTCACTGAAATGGTGATTGGCCATTGGAATGGGCTGCCCAGGGAGGTGGTGGAGTCACCGACCCTGGAGGTGTTTAAAGGGAGACTGGATGAGACACTGAGTGCCATGGTTTAGATGATGGTTGGTGTTAGTGTTGGTGTTAGTGTTAGGTTATAGGTTGGACTTGATGATCTCAGAGGTCCTTTCCAACCTTGTGATACTGTGATACTGTGTGATCAATGCTCTGAAATGATATTTTAATTGTTCAGTATTCAAGCATTAATGAGAAGATAAATATAATAAACATGTGAGAAGAATCACCTTACGTACACCTCGGTGTGGAGGGCCACTTCTTCGGTCGTGGGCAAAACTGCGACCCTCTTCATAGTGTCTGTAGTCAGCATGACTGTAATCATCATACCGACCGTAATTCCCATCTCCAGGTCTTTCAAGTAGTGGTGGTTTCTTGGGCACAACGCTTACTACTCTATGGTAATCATCCTAAACCATAAAAAAAAACAATATCACATTGCTCGGAACAGCTGGAAAACAGTAGTGAATACGCAAAAGTAAAACCAAGTTATTTCTAAATAGGAGATCATAATAATCTTAAAGCTGAAATAGCACAGAGGAACAAACAAACATTAAGAAGCATGTCAGTTTGACGGTGGAATAACTTATTAAATCTAATTGGACACCATCCAGATGCAATCCTTTGGTGTTACAAGTTTAATTATAGAGGAAAAATTTGCAACACGGTTTAAGTTTCTTTTCAAAGTTTAAAGTATTAGCATTAGCTGCTTTCTAAGCATCAGTTACTTTCTTTTTTAAGCATTAGTTACAGGTATTTCTGAGTGACTTTCACGTTAACTTAGGAATGCAATAGTAACAGCTGTAATGCCTGTAAAATAAAAAGACCATTTGAAAAGTTTTCTGAATATCAATAACATCCTCCACACTATGGAGATCACAGTGAAGACAGTCCCTCCCTCAATCTGAATCGATAAGCACCTTTCTCAATAAAATGCAGGTGATATGAGGATCCAAATGACAGTTTTAACACACTCTCTTTTAGTGCAAGTTTTAGATAGCTTTTTTGCTAGAAAGTAAAATGAATTTATTGTATTTTCTTCAAATAAAAAGTCATACACCATTTACCAATTAAAGAAATCTTTTGTTTATTAAGCATAGATTGCACAGTTGCAAAAGATAAAAAATTCAATTTTCTAGAACCAAGCATTAAATATGCAAATAAAAAGCAAAGGAAAAAGAGAACGCAAGACCTTGTATTTTAAATCTTCCTTTGGCAAGGTATTTCTCTAAAACCCTTAAACCACATGCTGTAAATGCAGAGACTTAACATGTGCAATTTGGAGGATAGAGGGAAGATACTCAAACTACTGGTTTTTAATAGCAGTAGAGGTCACAATCTAAAGCACCAATAGGCTTTTTTCACACCCTTACCAGAATCCCAAAGCAGATTTTTCTGCCACAATCTATACTTGATACATAATTAGCACCTAGTTTAGATTAGGACAAGTCTCCTGCTCTCTCAAACAAGAGATACTTCATTCTGTATCATTGATGCTTCATACTAACCTATCAGCAAATGCTAAGTATGTTCATAGATAGAATTAATTACTCTATTTTAGTTGTCCAGTCAAAATTAAGTCAGACCTCTAAGTGTGGACACAGATACAATAGCACAGGCTTGCAAGAACTGAAACTACCTGCCAGCTATCTCGAATCAGCAGAGTTGTATGAGAAGGAAATGTATATCCGTCTTTCGGTAAGGCAGAGAAGCACCACATCTTGGTTTGCCCAGCTACTGGTGGTATTGTTTTGGTGCAAATGAATAGCATTGATTGTGATAAATGAGTGTATTCTGCCAACTCTTTTATCTCCTGTTTCAAATGCAGTTCAATGCTAGCTTTGTTACACATCTATTTAATTCTTGCATCAAAAAGTGCATTACTTCTTTTAAATTGTAAAGTAAACTTTCATAATGCATAAGCCATGCATTGTTCCCTGGGTAGCCTGAAAAACTAAAAGAATTTAGAAATGCCAGTGTTACAATGATTAAATTAAATTAGCAATGTATTAATCAAATTAAATGTTGATTAAAAAAATAGAATGTGAAATACATTCCACCTTTCCTTATGCACTGTTGCTGATAAATATTTTTGAGAAATGGCTAACTACTCAGTAAAAATTTATCGGATTTCCCATTTCTGAAAAGGCAGAAATTTTTTTTGTTGCCCATAAAGAGAGTTAAAACTGTCATAGAGCAGCCAAACACCAATATACTACTCAACAGAGAAGACTACGTTAACTAGATACCACTTTATCAACATTGGTACACTTCGAAACCAACAAGCTGAAAACATGGTAGAGCACACAATCTGCTACGCTATTATTCCAACACTTAGAAGAATCAGAAGAAAAGCCAAGTAACAGGCACAGCTACCTGACACTTTATTTTGCCAAATATACATTGCAAGCATGTAAATAGAAATATCACAGTAAGTATTCTTCAAGTCCCACTTAAGGTGTAATAGCTCAAAAGCCAAAGGTACAACCGGTTTTCTTCTTTAGAGACTTCAGACACAGGAAAAAACACTAGCCAATTCTGACACAGAGATTTTCTAAAAAGTATTCTAAAGTTATTCTACAGTAGAGTAAGCATAGCTTCTGCGTTTGTTTTTGTAAGCGTAACATACAGTAGAAGTTGCTGTGCCTACAAAGTAGATGCGCATCAACATTCCTCTCGAGAAGCATTTCCCTTACAAGGCTCCAAAACACGATTTCTTTAGCAAAGATGCATTTTCAACATTTGTTGTAAACATTTCCTTCCATACTTCAAGCAACACAATAAAAAACTGCATCAGTGACTGGAACAATACTGAAAGTAATGATTTTACCACCTTAAATCACTTCAAAGATGTATTAACACAGAAAAAAAGTCTGGAGATAAATATAACATTGGTTCACCAGAAATTATTAAAAGTCCTGTGTTTAATAAAGCAAAGAATTACACCAAAAAAATCACTTCATCAAAATACAAATATCTAAAACATTTGCAATAGATTTTAAAAATACACAAGATTTAGTTTTGTAGGCATCCTACTATCTCTGTGCAGATGCATTTGCTAGACTTTTGTCTTAGATGAATGTGAAAAGAACAGAACTTAGGGTATATTAGAAACTTAAATATGTACATAAATCCAGTCGTTATGATACAAGTCACTGTATAAATGTAGAGTGTAGCAGCATAATGCTAAAGAAACATACTATAAACTTACATCATGATGAATCCTTGGAGGGAGACGTTCTCTTGGAACTCTTTCATAGTCATATTGCTCTTCAGACCACACTTCATCTCTTCGATATGCCACTAAAGACAACAAAAATCCAATTAGCCAAAACTAGACTCATTATGAATAGACGAAAGGATCCTGAGCGTAGGAATACAGGTTCTCAGACTTCTCCCAGTATCACATATTAGGCACAAGCCCTGCACATACACCTTCTTTTAATTAGTCCTTTTATAAGTAAGTCTATCTAGTCATAGAACCTAATTAATGAACTTCAAGCAAAAATAACTGGTAGTACGCGCAATAACAACTGGAAATCAGTGAGTTACAATCAGTATAATTATAGGACTTACAGACGCTTTTTGAAATACAGGGCCTGACACAAAAGAATACTCCAGAATGCCTGTAACTCTATGTAACAAATAAGCAAATCAACTACAATCACTCTCAACATAGTTCCTTTTTGAGTTGATACAGAGCTGCATACGATGCTGCCCATGTTCAAACCAATTCCACAGACCATTTTCTGAAAGGCTGTTAAGGATCTCTGTCATTTTTGCTTTCACAACTTGACCAACAAAAAGTGGCTTCCTTTGAGCACTGTCTGGATCTTTGAGAGAGGCAGAAATCACAGGAAGCCAAGTCTGGCAAATAGGGTGGATGCTCAAGCACAGAGATGTTGTTCTTAGCTAAAAACTGCGTCACAGTCAAAGCATTGTGAGCTGGTGTGTTGTCTTGACGTCAACTCGCTGTTCACTCTTGCACACCATCTTCTGACCGAGGGTAAGAAAATACCTATATTTGAACACACGTCCACTCATACTGAGTGATCGAGTTGAGTCTTGTCTCACTGTGAGGTTATACCATGTTCTGTAACCATGCCTTTGTCTCTCTCCTTCCACTCTTGCTTCCTGACGCATAGGGTTAGTCTCATTTTTTGTTTTGGAACGCATATGCACATTGCAAACACCAGTTGTGTGTATAAATTCATACACACATGCCTTACAGTAATTTTGATAGTGCTCTGCTAAAAATAGAGTATTTTTAAGAGTTCAATGCCTATTTATTAGATTGAAGAAGTTCTACTTTTTTATACAATATATCTTTGGCCATTGGAATGGGCTGCCCAGGGAGGTGGTGGAGTCACCGACCCTGGAGGTGTTTAAGGGGAGACTGGATGAGGCACTGAATGCCATGGTTTAGATGATGGTTAGTGTTAGTGTTGGTGTTAGTGTTAGGTTATAGGTTGGACTTGATGATCTCAGAGGTCCTTTCCAACCTTGTGATACTGTGATACTGTGAATTATTTCATCATCTCAACCACCTGGAAAGAGGTTAAAACACAACATATTATTCAGTTCATACAAAGCTCTGTGTTTTGAATACGTCAATAAAATGTATTCTGTGTGTGCAGATTTTCCCTGTTTTAAATTGGGAGTCAGCAGAACACAAAGCCTCCTTTTCAGAGAAAGGTGATTTTCCAAATAAAAATTAGTAACTCCATACAGATGGAAATAAACCATCACTATAAGATAGTCTAGTCATGCTATTTTAGACAACACAAACTTGAGGAGCTGAAAACTTTCTGATTATTATTAAGGCGATAAATTATATACATCTTTGAAAATAGGCAAGAAAATGATAGAATTATATTTTTCAAGTTTCTCTTCACAATGGTAGTTCTAGTTATTGAAAATAATAAGAAAAAGAAATGGTAGTCATATTCAAAAGAAGTACATAACGCTATCTACTTTCACAAAATAAAAACACTTAACTGGAAATATACTTACGAGGCCATATAAAACATTGATTATTACAGATGTTAAGAATCAACAAGACTTAAAGTTAAAAGGGCTTATTAACTGTAAACAGAGGTAGCACTAATTCAGATTTATAAATTAGTGAAAAACAATGAACACTCAAACACTTACTTTTCTGTCAGTTTTAGCAACTCTGCTTTTTAAGACTCATTCAATTACCTACACAATAAAAAGAAACTCAAGTTAGCAAAAAAAATGCACGTATATTCCTAAGTACATTTTTTTCTTTTAAGTAAACCAGATACCTAAAATTTAAATCTTTTGACTGCCTATCACCCATGATCTGTCTGAGTTAGTCCAGAGTAACTCACCATACTCAATTAAGAAAGAATATGAATTCACAATATCACAAAACTTCCTGTGACAAATTTTTACAGACACAACACTTTCCTGGTGAATTCCAGAGTTTTCTTTCCCTTTCATCATCTTTTACTTAGTCAGTTTTTCTTCCACGTTAGCAAAAGCTTTTGGAAACTACTGTAACTGTTTCCTTAAAAACACTCATAAAAATACTAAATATATTCACTTAAATAAACTGTCTTTCAATAACATTAAGCAGAGAAAAATAAGACTCAGTTGCATGTGATGAGAGGTTAATGAAAAGTTTGATTTAACAAATGCTTTTCCTTTTGTAATAGATACTAAATCCTGGTGAAGTAGATCTTTCCTCAACTATAATAAGCCTTTACATTCAGAGATTTTGATTCTACCATTGGTACAAACGAACTGGAGCACCTTCTAAAAACTTTGTTCCATTTTTATAACAGACGACCTTCACTGCTGGGTCCAGTCCTGTTCAATATCTTTATTAATGATCTGGCAAAGGGATCGAGTGCATCCTTAGCAAGTTTGCAGATGACACCAAGTTGAGTGGAACTGTCGATCTGCTTGAAGGAAGAGAGGTTCTGCAAAGACATCTGGACAGGTTGGATTGATGGGCTGAGAGCAACGGGATGAGGTTCAACAAGGCCAAATGCGGAGTCCTGCACTTGGGGCACAACAACCCCAGACAGCGTTACAGGCTTGAGGAAGACTGGCTGGAGAGCTTCATGGGGGAGAAGAATGTAGGGGTGTTGGTTGACAGCCGGCTGAATATGAGCCAGCAATGTGCCCAGGTGGCTAAGAAGGCCAATAGTATCTTGGCCTGTATGAAAAAGTGTGGCCAGCAGGACAAGGGAGGTTTTGTACCCCTGCACTCAGCACTGGTGAGGCCCCACCTTGAGTACTGTGTTCAGTTTTGGGCCCCTCAGTATAAGAAGGACATTGAGGTGTTGAAGAACGTCCAGAGAAGGGCAACAAGGCTTGTGAACAGGCTGGAGAACAAGTCCTACAGGGAACGGCTGAGGGAACTGGGGTTGTTTAGCTTGGAGAATAGGAGGCTGAGGGGAGATCTCATTGCTGTCTACAACTGCCTGAAAGGAGACTGTGGCAGAGCAAGCGTTGACCTCTTCTTTCAAGTGACAGGTGACAGGACAAGGGGAAACGGCCATAAGCTGCCCCAGAGAAGGTTCAGACTGGATATTAGGAAGAATTTCTTTTCCAAAAGGGTAGTCAGGCACTGGAAAAGGCTGCCCAGGGAGGTGGTTGAGTCAGCATCCCTGGAGGTGTTTAAAAAACAGGTAGGTGAGTTTTTGAAGGACACTGTTTAGCAGAAGATGGATACGGTTGGACTCTATCTCCAAGGTCTTTTCCAACCAGAAGATACTATGATTGAGTATGTTCCATGACCAAGGTACAGGACTAGTCTGACGTAGCCACAGACTACAAATCAAAAGCTGACTAAACCAATAGACTGAGTAGCACTGGGGTTGGTAAAGGGAAGAGCTAGGGGCTCGGCAGTTCCTGCCCTCGGCAGTGTGCTTCATGAAACAGTTATTTATTCTAAAACCATTACTCATGTTGCTGTATTTGTTGGCCAGGCGCGTCCATCAGAAGCACCTTCCTGGAACTTGCACATTATCTGCCTCACCTTTTCTTCATTCTCTACTTTGGGTACTTTTGCTAAAGCCTCAAGAAAGAAGTCATACCAGTGGCTACACATGCATTAACTGTTCTTAGGGTGACCCTGTGCCTTCTTCTTCCCACATCACCGTAAAGGTGCTTTACCTGCTCTTACGCTGTCCCCACAACTCTATTTTGTACCTAGAACAGTACCTCGATACTCCTGTGCTTTACATCTACCAGAAAGGACAGAATCAGCTAAGCCAAGACAAAATGATTACACCAGAACAATGCCATGTGCTCTTTCTCAAAACACTTTGCTGCCAGTCCCTTATGTCCAGATCCTGCCCTAGCATGGACCATTCCTTCTGTCCATACCTGCTGGAAAGCATCTGAGCCTCCAGCAGTGCCTGCTCTTACCTCTGCTAGTCCACAGCCCACCCACCTCTTATATGCACATAGACTTTGGTACCTGATGGCAATTATCACTCAGCTTTCAGACCAGGGGTGTCAAACTCCTGGCTCCCGCCGTTCTCCTGCTCCTGCAGTATAACGCACGTCACACGCAGCACACGTGACCAGCGCTGGGAGAACTGTAGAGGCAAGGAGCTTGGCACTGCCACTGGGTAGAAACAAGGTGTCAGGCCAGATTCAGCCCACACGCCCTGAGTTTGACACCCTTGTTTTAGACCAATAGCAAATATCAGGTACTGTTTTCAAGTAGGGGTTTTCTGCATTTTGACAAATACAGTATTGTCCATGCCCTGCTGCCTGCAGCAGTTACCAAAATTAACTGGAAACAATGTTCAAAAGCAACACATTCCAGGTAAGTGCCATTGAAGCTAGCTGCAAGCTTACACATCATGCTGTTCTGTCAGTCAAGCCACCTCCAACACGCCAACACACATCACTGGCAGCAGGCACTCGCTCTGTTACATTATCAAGCAGCAAGGCTGACAAAAACACTCCCATTTCTATCACTGTTGATGGACCTCACTTAAACTAGCAAGAATTATTACCAGTATTTTGACAAAACTCAAGCTGAATAAAAGCTAGAGATACACTACCACAAAAGATAAGAGTTCAGAAAAAAAATACACAATTATGTTAGACAAGAAGAAAGTATGGAGGTGGAAGAAGAATCTAAGAAGTGAGACTATTTTGCATTTAGAGGAATGAAATTAAGAAAACTGATCTGATAGAATCAACAATCAAGTACACTGCTCAAAATGGCTGGTAAAGAAAAGAAGTAGGAAGAAACCAGTTTTATACAAAAGATTAAACAGAAATTTTAGCTGGGAAAAATGAGATAAAGTAAGGATGCATTTCAAAATATTAGGAAAAAAAACGTTTAAAAGGAGGAAAATGCATTTCCTAGCATCTTGAACACATTCTACCTGTTTCCATAGGGAAAAAAAAACCTATTTCTTAAATGACAAGATCTAACACAGCTTTAGTAACAACCAGAAGAGACTAAACAGTTAGGATCAATATGAGAAGATTCCATTAACAAGGACTGAAAAGATCAAACATCAAGTTTACTATACCGTACTCAGTCATGTGTTTTCTCACTACTAAGTTTTTCTAAAACAAAAATTAAAAGAACATCTATTTTTGTTTCACACCTAACGACACTGTCATGCATATTGACTATTTCCTACCAGCATACAAAGCAAAGGTAGTCTAAATTTCTTTACTATCATGACATATAACCACTGCTATATAAATTTAAACAACCTTTTCCTAATTTTGATCATAGGTGACTGTTTTCCCTAAAGCAAGGTCTTTGTTTTCTCAAATAAAGACATTCCAACATATGCAAAGCCATTCTATTAACACAGTGCAAGCTGCTCCTCTGTGGCCAGCTGCCAAGAATGGCTTTGCTCCGATTCACAGCACTTGGCTTTGCTCTATGCTAGTATAACTGATGTAATACAAAAAGGGTCTCTTCATCAAGCAGATTACATGGGTCACTTAGAATTTTTTTTGCACAACTGGGCTTCTTCTTTGACCAATCAATCATTACTTCTTAAATTCTTTTTTTCTTTCTAAATAATACACACTAAAAAACAAGATTACACATTTGCAAAAGCATTACAGTATTCTACAATATTTGTACATATTTCTTGTCTGTTTACACTTATTTGAGACATCAACTTTCATCAAGGTTAGAAATATCTACTTCTCCAGGACCCATAACCTTCCACTGTGCCCTATCAACACTCTGCAGAATGTACATTTTCATTTCAAAAGCATGCAGCATTCTAACACAGGTGGCTACATCTTGCCACGTGTGAACAAAGC
Organism: Tapera naevia; assembly: GCA_033556795.1. Taxonomy (NCBI): domain Eukaryota; kingdom Metazoa; phylum Chordata; class Aves; order Cuculiformes; family Neomorphidae; genus Tapera; species Tapera naevia. The sequence continues at coordinate 21,555,992 of JAUMJJ010000059.1, forward strand.
ATTAAACCAATGCCATGCTGTAAATGCAGAGGTGGGCAGCTGCAATATCTCTGATTCTATTGGCATACACCTGGTTTTATACTGTTATTTTGTAAAAGAGCAGAAACTGACAAATGCAGGCCAGTTCAGTCTCTCCTCCACTTGGGAAGGTTCTCAGAAAAAAAGCTTAGAGATTTTGTATGAGGCAAACCTAGGAAAGATGCTTAGAGATTTGTAATTTATTATAAATATCTATCATAGCAAATTTTGCAACAATTGCTACTTTGAGGACATACAGAAAGACAGAAAACACTGCTTTTTCACCCAATAATTAGAATCTATTTGATAGTGCTTCAAATATATCCCAGTATCTCTTACCTAGACAGAAGGCAAGAAGGATAAAACCTGAGTTTAGTCTCCTCCTCCTCCCTCAATACTTCAGACACGCAGAAAACACCAAATAGACACAATCTTCTACTGTTAATATGAAAGAGCAGAACGGTAAAAGCAGAGGGAAAAAGACCAAGACAGTACACATAGAACACTGAGAGACGCACTGAGAAAGAAACAGGGATCCACCTCTTCCTAGTAACAAATATTAGGCCATGGGATTTTCATAAGCAGTTAGAAGCATAACTGCAGTAAGTCTAGGCATATGCAACACAGACACCAAAAAACCTGAAGGAACAGGCCTTCTTCCAATCTGTCCTGACCTGTTCACAGTAATTTTGACTTACATTAAGAGAAAGGAAAAAAAAAAACCTTTATGAAAGCACTGACCACAAAAGTCAAAGTAACTCCCACCTCAGAAAGCAAAAAGGAAAAACACTCAGAAATGCATAAGCTGAATAGAATTGTTAACTGCAACAGCATTCTGATGCTTATAAACCCGCTGGTTCAGGTTTTTTATCACCTCATTCTAATCTGCCACTGGAAGCAAAAGAAATGGAGGCAATGCGTTAGGGTTTATACTGACGCATAAGCACTTATCTTTGCCTGAATACTTGCAGTTACTAATGTCCCATTGTTCATCAGTGTCAATGCAATGAAAAGAATATTCTGCCAGGCTGCAATGGGGCTTCTACTAGCAACATCAATGCAAGCAACTGTAAGGATCGCTGCCTGAACCATGACTTTGTCTTGCAGCATCAACATTCTGACAACAAAATATGTCAGCTCACTACACTGTTGTCACAACCAGGCAAAACTTCAATGTTGTCAACATTCACACTTAAAAGCACCAATTCTGAATAATTCACCAAAATCAATGCATCAAACCCTGCTCATTGCTTGCACAGATGCTGGTGTTTTCCACAGTTTTTTTATTTGTGACAGTCTTGATTTCCTTGAAGTCTCAGGCACCTCAGATAAAGAGCTACTATAAGACTATCCACAAAAACTAATGCTTGGTACAGAGCCTGCTTAAGGAATATGAGTGAGAAGGACCAAGGAGACTTGACTTCAGTTGTTTAAATATTCATAAAGACTTCGAATATATAACAGGACATCCTATCGTTAAGCTATGCAAAAAGATTTATTCTAGTACTTCCAAGGAGATCAGCTAAGAGACATTCGTAACTTATCCATGCCCCTGGGAACACAGACACTGATGCTGCACTATCACACCCACAACAGCCTCACAGGAAGTGTTTACTACTGGATTTATGCAGCCTCTAAGCACCTGTTCCTCATTACTGAAGTTTAGAATAAGTCTCAGAAGTTTGCAGGAGCAGAAATATGCTTTCCTTCAAAACAAAACCATAAACTAAACCGAAAATGAGGATTTTCGGTCACACACAGGTTTTTATAAGGACTAGAAGATGAGCTTTACCAAACCCACCCTCGGTGCCAACACGGCAGATGCTGCCCAGAGCTGGCGACCCTCTGCTCCTGTTCACCCCAACTCCTGGGGAACACGGGCGGGGGCACATAAAGGGCCCGTCCCCGGACGCGAGCTCGCAGCAGCAGCGGGTGCGGGAGCGTGAAAACGGCGCACAGCGGGAAAGGGCTGCGGGAGAGGGTGACCCCGCTCCCGAAGCCCCCGCCGCCGCCTCCAGGCCCCCGCCCGGGCGCAGCCACGAGGGCAGAGCAGCGCCTTCCCGCGCCCCACGGGCGGCGAGCGGCGAACGCCACAGCGAGGAGCAGGCGGGGCGATCACCCTGGCACCCCCGGGAGAGGGACTCGGAAACCGGACACCCAGCCCCACGGGCACAGACGCACAGACAGACAGACAGACCGACGCACAGACAGACCGACAGCCCCCACCCCGCCGCTCACCCGCCTGCCGCCGCTTCCGGCGCTCGCCAGACGCGCACGGAAACACCGCCTTCCCGCCCTCCTCCCTTCCCTTCCGTCTCCGCCACGGATTGGCGGCGGGCGGCGGAAGCGCCGGGCTGGGCTCTGCCCTGCCCTAGTGCCGTCCCGTCCCGTCCCGCCCCGCGCCATGGGCGCGCGCTGAGCCCGCCGCGACCGGTACGGCTTGGGGGGGGGGGGGCACCGCTTGTTTAAACGGGGCGGGGGAGCGGGGGAAGGGGAGGTTGAGTTGGGAGGGGCCTTAAAGCCCATCCAGTTCCAGCCCCCCCGCCACGGGCGGGGACCCTCCCACCAGAGCAGGCTGCTCGAAGCCCTATCCAGCCTGGCCTTGGACACTTCCAGGAAGGGCGCGTCCACAGCTTCCCTGGGCAACCTATTCCAGTGCCTCAGCACCCTCAGAGTGAAGAATTTCTTCCTTATGTCTAATCTAAATCTCCCTCTTTCAGTTTAAAGCCGTTCCCTCTCGTCCTGTCACTACTTGCCCTTGTAAAAAGTCCCTTCCCAGCTTTCCTGTAGCCCCTTCAGGTACTGGAAGGCTGCTATGAGGTCTCCCCGGAGCCTTCTCTTCTGCAGGCTGAACAAGCCCAACTCTCTCAGCCTGTCCTGTTATGGGAGGTGCTCCAGCACTCAGATCATCTTTGTCGTTCTTCTCTGGACTTGCTCAAACAGATCCATGTTCTTCCTCTGCTTGAGGACTCCAGAACTGAACGCAGTATTCCAGGAAGTGGAATTGCCTGTTTTGGCTGGGGGTTTAGAGGGAAGGGGTGTCCCAAAGGCAGTTACCAGGATCTGCCCCTCTGGGTGAAGTTCTGAGTGAGACCAGATGGGACTAAAACAAGTGACTCTTCTCACATCTTGAATATGCTGGAAATGCATCTAAAAAGAAACTGTTGTTAAAGTTCTTACTGTAGTTCCTACTGGCAACCTGGTTGTCTAGTCTTATTGTCCCACAGTTTTTGCCCTTAGTTGGGTGCCTAAGAGTCATTTGATTTAGACCACTGATCATTTTCATGTACATCTTTGGCTTGGGGCAGATTGAATGACTCTTCTTCTCAGCTTTATCTCGTTCTGATCCTATTTAATATTTGCCTTGTAATATTTAAGTGACTATATACAGGTGAAACAGATTCTGCTCTGACAGTTTATTACATACCTTTTGTGTAGGAAAGAAGTAGCTAGACGTTCATCCCCTTGTCTGGGACTAAGGAGAACACGGGACTGGTTTCTTCCTTTACCACAGACTTTTGATTGTAAGCTTTAGCCAAGTTCCTGCCACAACTAACCATTTGTTGATTTGGGTCTAAACTCTGTTGATGCTGTTAAAGCAGAATGGTATTTTAAGGATCAAGCTAGAAGAACTCAAATGAGTTGGCCTGAATGAGCGTATCTTGAGTAACTTACCAACAAATCATTTATACATACCTAATTGCTTAAGTCACAAGTCTGACTTTGCTGCACTTAAAAACAAGCAAACAAGTTGAAACTGATGTTAAGTTGTGAAAATTTCAGTAAATTCAGACTCTACTTGATGCTTCAGACATATCTAAACTATTTTGGTGGTGTCCTTATGTGTTCTCAGGCAGAGTAGAAGAGCCAGTTACTGAAATTAGTCATTGTCCTCTCTTGTGATGTTCGTAACGTGAGTGACATATGCTGTATTGTGTTGGATTCAAGCAAAACATATTCAAGTACTCAGTATATTTTGCAGGAGGCTTATTCATTACTGACAGATGGCTCTTGTCGAAGAATGGCTTCTTTTAGTTTGAGTTGTTGGAAAAGACAAAAAAAGGTTGAATTCAAGAAATCATAGCAATGAGAGACTGAAAGTTAACATATGAGAAGTTAATACATGAAATGATGAAACAGAGTGTTTTGACCTGTTGGGGAGATCTAGCAGAACATAGGAGGAAGATTGTACATGACTCTCACGTGAGAATCCTGCGACAAGTAGAAACCTCAGGTGTTGGGTTTGGGGTTTGTTTTTTTTTTTTGTTTTGTTTTGGTTTGTTTTTTTCTCAGTCAATGAAGTGAAAACCTATAGAACAGAGAGACTGGTGATCAAAGAGAAAAAAATTTGATGAAATTGTTAAACTTGTATTGGACAGTTCTATGAAGTTAGAAAGGTCCTAAAGAAAAAGCACTCTGAGCCTTATAATGATGAGCCTCTGGATGAGAAGGGTCTCATCTCAAGAGTCAGTTTAAAGCTGGAATTGGCTTTTTTATCCTCTCTCCTCAGCTGGAAAATATCAGAACAATAAATATGGTGCTGTCATGGCAAGGTTGGCATTCATGAATGAAAGGGGAGGTGGGGATGGCAGGGAAGCTATTGTTCCTGTGATGCTGGCACTTGGTATTCCCACAGGGGCTTTATGGTGTTTGATTTTTTTTTTAAAAAAGACTAAAGTATTGGATATAGCAGAGTTAAAATTGTCACATGCAATGTTGTATTAGGGTTTATGGGGGGGGAAGAACTGAGCCAGTAGTTGGATCTAAAATTACATTTATACCACTGTATTGACAATAGATAACTAGAAATCTGGATTTTGACATGCTAAGGCTTTATGAGAGATTGCTTTTGGTAGAAGATTATCTTTGACTGTTCTGCAGAAAGCTTAGTAAGGACGCCCAGGCTTTTGAGTAGGTAGGCGAATGGCCCAAATGTTGGCATTGTGCAAAGCTGTCATTGTGTCTGCTGTCTTCAGTAAGTTATTTATAAAACATCCTGATGACCCCTTAGCCTCCTGCAGATCTGGGGAAATAAATACTCTTTCCTGGAATGGTAGATTTGAACCTTTGCCATGTTGGAGATGAGCATGGGGATAGCAGTTAGTGTACTTCCTCTTCTATTATCTATCTGGTGAGTCAGACATTAGAAGTAAGAAATCCTGGCATGACAGTGCTAAACAATACAAATGGCTAAGGATATTTGGGCAGCTGGAGCAGCAAGAATTTTGCTTAAATTTGTCCAGAGGACTTGAGACAAAACTCAGCCTCATCTGTCTGGCAGCTGGCACTCCAGGGTGCCACTTCTTCAGTTTGCTTCTGGAAGAAGTAGCGCACAGCCAGAAGTGGCAGTTCTGTAGCTTGCAGTCATTAATAATTTCCTATTGATTGAGGTATTAGGCCCGTAGTAATCTTCACATGACATATCACCTTCTCTTTGGAGGTTTGCACTGCGGAATACACCAGCTGACTGCTCCCCAGTTGTGTCACCCTCACTGGTGTGTGTTCATTTATTCAGGGCCTGCCTGGTCTGTGTTATAAGGTGCTCAAATTTCTATTGTCTTTTGGGCAGAGTTAAATTACTGTCTACAGCCTCATGAGCTTTTGTCCTGTGCTGTTGCAATGTGTTAGCATTGGCAATATCGTAATGCAGCATTAAGGTAGCTCCTACTGTATCCTCTGTTTCCAGTGTGCATCTGGATAACTGCACTTCGGGCCATCTATTTGCGTGGCATGTTGCCAAGTCAGTCTGGTTAGACTTGTCAAGGATACTAATGCCAAGCAGCAACAAATTTGGGATAATGAATCCAGTCTGTGTAACACCAGATGCAATGTGTGGCCTTTGTTGCAAATTTATTCCATTTTCATTTGCTTAACCTTTATGTTGCCGTTTCGGCTCATGCCAAAAAAACAGTCTCTGAACATGGAAAACCTGAAAGTTCAGTCAGTCACTTGGAAAATGCCACTCAAATGAATTGTGATAGAGTAAGCATATCAGGGAAGAGAAGCAAAACACTTGGGTAATCAGTGTCTACTGGGAATATCAAGTCTTCAGATGACTGAATCATGAAATGCCAAAAAATAACCACCACCGGATTAGGGGGTGATATTAGTTACTTTATTGGCACTTGACCAAGCAATTGCTTAGACTCACTACTTGAAAAATCCCCTAAGAAACCATTTCAGTATGGATACGATGATGGATGTTGATTTTTTTTAATACTATAGTTCCTTTTATCCCTTCATCCTTTTGTCTGCCTATTTAAAATGAATTGGTTTTTTTGAAGAAATGGGTTGATCCTCAGGAGTCATCTAGAGGTGCCAAGAAACAGGAATAAGGCTGCAGGAAACTGGATAAGGAGGTAGTAATTGGGCTGTGTAGGGAACAGTTTTGCTATACTATTTGGTGTGCTGTCTCATAAGAGATGTGCTTTATTCTGACCTTAAATTTTCTCACGTAGCTCTTGGACCAAGCAATGCCTACAGAATGGAACAGAGAAAAGAAGTGTTTTGCACAGACTTCAGCACCACTTAAAATTTTGGGAAATGTCCAAACATGAGAAAAAACATAGGCTGTTCTTTTTTCAAGTTAGTTCTGTTACTCTTTACCAGATGATGCATATGAAATTACGACAACTTTATAACAAGGTTTTTTAATTGATCAATTGTTTCTAGGCATATTCTTAGCTACATAATTTCAAGAGCTTAAAAGAGATTGGAAAGTAAAAAGGCTTTGAGATTTCCCTGGTTCCTGCCAGCATAAAGCTGCTTAATGAGAAGAAGGAGGGGAAGTGTCTCTAGGGAAGATGCTGTCTATGATCAGCTCTGGACACTTGCAGTTGCAGAGCAGCGTAGAAGTCTGATATAAGAGGAAATGCTTGCTACTTTAGCAGCTGAGATACATTGTAAAGCCCATGCAGTACCTTTTCCCTCCGATAATTAGGAATCTGCTTTAGGGAAGCTCCCCCCCACAACTGAATGTGGTTTATTCTATGTTGAATGCAGCTGAACTGGAACTTGTATAAAGAATGATAACTTGCAGCTACTTGAACAGGGGTCATCAATTTCACATATTGGCTGGAATGTTTAATAAAAGGAGATTACTTGTTTTTCTCTGAACCAAAACCTTTTTTTGCTGCACAGCTAGGAGAGACTTACTTTAAATACACTAACTTGTCTGTCTTGTCATTGCTTACAAATTGACTCATATACTGCAAAAGTATGCTTTAGATTCAGGGGAGGGGGAAGGAATGTATGTCTTCTGTAACACATGAAGGCAGACAGTCATTTAGTGTAAAATGACGAAAGGGAAATGAAAGCTTTGCTTTTCTGCAACTTTATCATGACTGTCATTTGAAAAACGACTTTTAAAAGCTCTTGCAACTGTTTTGTAATTGATTGCTCTGTTGACTTCTTCTCTTTCTCCTTTCATCAGAAAAATGAGTGGTGGGTTGGCACCAAGCAAAAGCACGGTGTATGTGTCCAATTTGCCCTTTGCTTTGACAAACAACGATCTGTACAGGGTAAGTTTTTAAGAGCTTCATTGTGCAGATTAAACTTGTTGTGAACGATTTTGAGAGTAAATGCAATGTTGATATATAACTCTTAGAAAAGTTTGTCTTGATAAATTTATTGCTGACAAAATGCAAGTGTCTATTCTTAATTTTTATTTTGGTTTATATTTCAGATCTTTTCAAAGTATGGGAAGGTTGTCAAGTAAGTGACCTGATATGGACTGCTATTTTTGTAGCTTTCATTTTAAATATATAATGTCTTTGCTTCACTTGAAAGCCTTGTAGTTGTGATAATTTAAGTATGAATGTGGAAGTATTCAAGCCCTACTCATTTTTAATAAAGTATAGATTTAGTTAACAACTGGAAGTTCTTGCAGTTTCACACATAATAAAATAATATTTGTGTTGGGACAGATTTTGCCAACCACTTCTTAAGAGGAAGCAGAATGTTGTTATATACCAATGGTCTTTCCTTTGAAATAGTTAGAACAATGTTCTTCTACTAAGTGTTATTCCTCTTCCTCTGAACGCCATCTGAGACAGAAGTGAATAGAAGTGGGAGCTTCTGCTTGTGCTGGAGGTCACAGTTCCCACAATTGCAACATACAATTCCTCTGTTTGTGGTTCTAGAGGTACTTGTTATTGTGATTACCTAGTGTTATATTTAACATTAGGCATAAGCCTACATAGTAACAGCTTTTAGTATGTGGAGTATTCATGAAAAATACCTGTGAATAACTGCTTCTCTGTTCAGCTGACAAGAATAAATGTCACAGTAAGAAACCTGCTGTTTTGTTTTGTTTCAGTATTTTTTTTTAACTGGTCAGAATAATGAGACTCAGGACTTCAGTTTTCAACCCTACACCAGCAAATATCTACTCTTAATCTCTAGTAGCTGCTGTAATAATTTGTGAGATACAGAGCTGAATTCAAACTTTTTGAAGCCAGAAATGTGTTTCAAGTGACAAATAGAAGGAAAAGCCAAACTGCAACATATAAAAATACATTTTTTAAATTAACTGAGAGGATAAACGTTATGTAGGGCTCTGGCAGACATGCAGTGGCAAATACAGCTTTGCACCTACAGTGTCTGTTGTTTCTAGGATAGGGTGTCTGACCCATTTTAGTTAAGTTCTGAATTAATAATTTAGAAAAGTCCTGAGCAAAGGTTGTAGTAACACTGATGTTTAATATCCATCAAGGGGCCTGTTGTCCATACATTTGACACTTCCAACCTCCCTGCTGTCTTTCGATAATATACTCGTGCTCCATGTCTTTGGGGGTAGAGACTTCCTACTGTCGTGGCTTTTGAACTTGTTCAGTAGGAGGATGAGGAGTGCATGAGTTATTGGCTGTATGATGCATTGCTTATTTGAAAGGTGTCATAACAGCATTCTCTTTTTTTTTCCTCTATTAATAGTCTCTAGTGTTTTATTAGCTTTTTTTGGACTGTCATAGACAACCGAGGTGGTGTTTTCCGATGCCTATGCAGAAGAAATCCTGTGCTGCGTCCTGTGTGAAAGTAGCTGATTTGAAACATGCAATTCTAACTGCAGAGTTACTGTTCTCCCCCACCTATGTTTCGTTTTGCAAAAAACAATCACTTCTTGATACGTAATTTTTCCTGGTATTTTTTGTAGTCACTGCTGGAAGTTAAATCAAATGCAAAGAGTCACAGAATACCATGTGTAAAATACTACTTTTTTTTTTTTTCCTGTATCTAGCAAAATGTGTTTCCTGTTCGCCCTTTCACAAGCTGAGTACTATAAGCAGTGCAAGTACTGTGGGATTGTACTGGTATTCTCATTTCACTGTGAGACTGAGAGTAACAAGGATCAGTTTTCCTATTTACAACTACTCAATTCCCAAGAAAAGTCTTTTCAAATATTAGCTTGATTTCTGTTCTGTAGTGTCTCTGTGCAGGGATTTTAAAAACACTTTGCAGAAAGCTTTGCAATGCCATCTAGCTCAGCTTTAACTTAATTAAATAAGCTTTAATAGACTTTGTTTTAAGTGTGTCTTGACTCAGCAAAATCATGCTGACTTTTTCTTTTGTACTGCATTTCTCACCCTGGTATATCCTGACTATTGTGATTTCAGCTCAGCTTGTTTAGTGAGAAATCAGACTTTCTAGGGCTCTGAGAAGTTGCTGACTTTTAAAAATTTTGTCACCTTGTTTCTGTCTATGTTTGTGTTATTATCTGGTGTATTCAATATCCAAGATGCCTGCCAATAATATTAGGGTTCCATTGGAACTTTTGGAAGAGTAACTTGGCAGAAGAATGAATAGAATTCTTCTAAAGTCAGTTTTAATGACATTTCAACTCTGTGCATTCAATTGGACACATGCTTGTCCAAGAGGCTTTGGTAGAAAAAATGTTCTGAGTTCTGTCTCACTATGCTACATATATTTGGGGGAAAATTGAGCTTTCTTTAATGAGTTTATTTTATACAGTTTTTACTATGTAGGTGATTTGTTACTTATACAGGTTCTCTGGTGGGTCTTCTGCATTGAAGTGGGTTGATATGTTTGTGTTTCAAAATGTCCTATTACTTCTGACAATTTTGATTTGCGTTATGGCTGAACCTTGTTCTGCCTGTGGTGGACACAGGGAGGACTTTATTCTCTACTTTTTACCAAGTACTTTTATTTTTGTGTAGTTGCAGAATGGCATTCTGTTTACCACTGTTTGGTTTTTATTACGGCTAAATGCCATTAGCAGTAAGATTGAAAGAACTGAGGTTGTGTTTGTCCCCCTCCTTCACCTATTGTAATTCTTATTTTTTTTTGTCTGTTGTTTTTATTGAGTATAAATCTTTCTTGAATTTCTCAATGTGCTACTGGAGCTGTTGATTCCAGTGTTAGACTGAAGATTTCACTTCGTATGTCATGTAAAATAACATATGGATCCGTGATCTGCTTGAATTCCTGCTGAAGATATTTGTAGAACAATATTCCATGTACTTACCATTTCCTGTCATGAACATGCTTAGCTGGTTAGTCCTACACAAACACGGATTTCTCGGTTTGGATGCAGTTCAATGCACTGTGTTTTTCAGCAATGATAGCAGTGATCAAGATTATTCCTGAATGTTGATTTCACCTCCAGTATGTATAGTTCCTTCAGTTAGATTGTCTGCAAATCTAGAGTATTTTCTTTGTTCTCCAAGTCACCCAAGAGAATGAAGAGTGGTGTTGGGCCCAATAAGACCTTACATCCTTTTAAAAATCATCTCCGCTCTACCTGTAAGGACGTGGCTTGGTTAACTGTGCTTTTGCGTTTCTGTTCCATGAGCTCTTCTGTTGTTAAATATACTTTATGCCTTTTTTGCTGTGTAACAATGTGAAGATCCCACTGAGATCTTACAGGAAAAAAGGTCTCTGAAGTAATTTTAGTGTATCAATCATGTGGTTATATGTTTTCAGAGTTACTATTATGAAAGACAAAGACACCAGGAAGAGCAAAGGAGTTGCCTTTATTTTGTTTTTGGATAAAGAATCTGCACAAAACTGTTCTCGGGCACTTAATAACAAACAGGTAAGTTGTGGGATGTTGTTATGGTAGGAGGGTTGGGTTTACAGACCTAAAATACTTACATTTTTTTCAATTTGCTGTAGCTATTTGGAAGAGTGATAAAAGCAAGTATTGCCATTGATAATGGAAGAGCAGCAGAATTTATTCGCAGGCGTAACTACTTCGATAAGTCTAAGTGTTACGAATGTGGGGTGAGTAAAACAAAAAATGAACTGCTATAGTCCAGCTTTTTTCTTCAGTTCAGTTGCTGCTAATCCTGCCTATGGTGCTAAAATAGTTTTATGTCAATACTATTGACTTGCACAGCAGTTGTACCATATGCAGGAATACTAATACCCCTTTTGTCTTTTATTTGGGATTTGGGTTAGGGTAAAATATGAGCTTATAATTGCTGCTTAATGTGCTGATGAGTAGAGAGGATAAAACTGTATGAGAATGAAAGCCTCATAATATTTGCTTAAAAATACCTGTTTTTACTATATATTTTGAAGTTCACAATATAGTTGGCAGTAAAATAAATAGTTATTTTCAATATTGAAACGGAATGTTTTCAATTTTAGGCGATTCCTCCCTTTTCCTTAATATAATAACATAGGGGATTGAGTTTTGGATGGTAGTTAAGATCAAATAAAAACTTGGTTTATATTCATAACACTTTTTGAGATGTTGTCTGACTTTTATGTCTTAAACTGTTAAAGCGGAGGTTTCTGTCTTGTCTTGAACATAGATTGTTCTGTAGTGTATTCAGCTATTGTAGCAGCCAAGTAAAATTTACTTTTCTCATAGCTTGTTCTCAGTTTGCAGTTAAACATGCGTATCACCACCAGTTTCTTTGTTTCCATGGCAAGCTTATAGCAAAGAGTTTGTTTTCTGTGTGCTAATTCAGTATTCCATTCATCTTACTAATTGCTTCCATTTTTTCCTCTGTGAGCTGTCTTACATTAACTTTCCTCATGATATGTTTTAGCATTTAGTTGTTTGTAATGGTTTCTGTTAAGCAATATTTCTTTTTCTTCAAGGAAGCAGGACACTTAAGTTATGCTTGTCCTAAAAATATGCTAGGAGAGCGGGAGCCTCCAAAAAAAAAAGAAAAGAAGAAGAGAAAGAAAACAGTTGAGCCAGAAGAAATGTATGTATATTTATTTATATGTTAATACTTCTTTTAGGCAGTCTTTCCCATACTGAACACTTAAAGAGATACATGTTTTTTTTGTCTCTGTGCATTGAAGTGAGGAGGAAGAAGCAAGCGAAGAGGAAGGAGAAGACCCTGCTCTAGATAGCCTCAGCCAAGCCATAGCTTTTCAGGTACAAAATTGAACCAATGCGTATTTATTTTTTATTACTATTTAAATACAGCTCTTCTTCCGTTTTTTAGATGCTTTTCAAAAGCTCTAAGATAAACCTGTAGGTCTGTCCATTCTGTAGCACTCAGGGCACTCTTGCCTGACAGTAGTTGGTGACTGTAGTTAGTTTCTTTGTATCACAGGCATGTTCAGTCTTTTTGATTTTGTTTTGGTTTAGTTTTACTGTTTCATTACTCCTGGAGTTTTGCATTGCAATTCCTTCATTCCTTCAGGCTCCTTTGCTGCATAGTTTCCTGTCATCTCTGCTGTGATGCTCTTAAGTCTGTTAGCTGAAGAGCCAGAAAATGACCAGATATATCCTTTGTCCCCACTCACTAGGCTATCCATTAAAAAACATCTATTTCTGGAGCACTTCCCTTGCATAATACAGTCCATCATGGTCTTTAATAGAACTTTTCTCTCAAAACATATCTAATGCATTTTTTTGTTATGTAGATCTAGTCTGGCTTCTTTAATATGTCTTTAAAAGGTTTTGCTCCACTACACAGAGCAAGCTTGACCTGATGTTCAGATTTCATGGCTCCCTAGTCCTCAGCTGTCTCCCGCCCTGAAAACTCTCAGTTTCTAAGATAACTTTGTCCTGAGTATGACTGTAATGAGTACAAAGCTTCTACACAATGTAGTCCAAAATAATGATGCAAATATGCACAATTATTGTCTCCACCCCCAGAAAACTTCATGATTGGAAGTAAATCCTATAAATGTAAAGAAGCCAAGAAACATTCCCATTTCTCTCACTATCCAAAGATTTTAACTGGGATTGTGTGTTTCCCAGTAAAAATAGGAAGCATCTATTTAAACCTTTAGTTGAATAACCTTTACATCCCTGAACACATTAATTTCCTGAATGAATGACTGCAAAAGACAGCGTATAGAATACTTGGTAGTAGAACAAAGCTGAGTAATGTCAATTTAAACCACGATGCATTCTTTGCATCAGATCCAAGCTCCTCTATAGATCTGTAAGTCTGCCGTGTTCAAAGTTCCTTTCTTTGAAAATAGAGGATACTCTATGTGTCCTGCATTGGTGCAGGAGACTTACTGTTGGTGCTTTGAGAAGTGTTTTATAGTGCATTCATTGCACAGTTTATCTGGAAATGGAGTTAAACCCTTTGAATTCTTTAACTTATGAAATAATACAATGCATATTAATAATTAGCATTATTATTTGGAGTGCATCTTAATTTTTCTTAATCCTGGCTAATAGTTTTCCTTCTTTCATTGTAGCAAGCCAAAATTGAGGAAGAGCAACAAAGGTGGACACAGACTGCAGGGGAATCTTCAGTTTCAGATGATTCAAAACGTCCACGGATTAAGAAAAGTGCTTATTTCAGTGATGAGGAAGAACTCAGTGATTGAAATAATACTGTTTTATATGCATATAATATATATAGTGTACATTTTGTAAAGTGCTATAGAGTTTGTCTTGGTGTTGAAGACACTGAAAATCATTTTGTAGTTGCCCCTTGAACCTCCAGATTTTTGATATCTCTCTCTTTCAAAACTTCACCCTTTAAAGCAGCTTCTTAAGAAAACAATCTGTTTCTGCACTTAAATCGAGAAAAACATGGGGGAGAATGCTTCCTGCAGTTAGTACCCAGACCCAAACCCTGGGAGTGAAATTTTTTTGAAGGGCATTTCCTGAACATTTTTTTCCAAGAGGAGTTCCTCTTAGCATTACTGTTAGCACCACTGATGCTTTATGTTTTGGTCTCTTTATTGCTCGTTTGGAAGCAGTGCTTTAGTAGTACTTTAGCAGTATATTAACTTTACACTAGTTCCTCTGCATGGGGTTGAATTTCAGCCTTGAGCATTGTACCAGTCTCCTAACTCTCTGTGTAGTAATATAAATTTATAAGTCACATAAGCTTGGTCTGTGAAATCATTTTAGACTAATGTTGATCCTCTGTGTCATGCAGTTTTAGCATTGTACTGTACATTTTATAGTATTATAAAGCTTGTATAAAATATAGGCTTTATAGGAGATGGAAGTTAATTCAGCCTTGAAATCTGCATTCTTAATAGTTTTTTAAGAGTGACAGTTCTGTTGCTGTTGCATTGAAAATGAGAATGGAAGTGTGTTTTAGAAACGGGAATGTGCTCTAAACTGGTATTTAAAGCCTCTTGCTGTTATAAGGGCTTATACTGCACTGCTTCTCTGACTGCAGTTCAGGTGCCTAACATGGTAATTATGGTTTTGCACAAATTTTTAATTACACTTATATCTAGTATGGATCGCAGTCTTCTTGGGCGTCTGAAGCTGTTGGCAAAATCCAAAGGGCACGAAGTTTCCTACATCCTTAAAAATGAGCTTTCATGTGAACTTGGAACTGTCATGGTCTCCAAGTAAAGTGTCTTGGTGCCTAGTTTTCACCTGAAGTTGTTCAGAACTTTTAACAAAGGTCTCCATCCTTAAATCTCTGTAGGGTTCTGTCATGTTCTCCTGAAAAGCCTCATAGATATGTTAAGAAGGGTACAAAGGCCTGCAGCAGCAATCACTCCTCAAAACCACGGACACATGGTGGTAATGGTAACCCTTTTGTATTGACCACTTTGTGTAGTCGAACTTTTCATTTCTAGGAGGCATGATGTAAAACGCGTTCATACTTTCACACTTGGAAGGAAAGACCAGCTGTCCTATGTTTTTATTTTCAGCTCTTCCTGTTGCTCATCAGGACTTGATTTTCTTCCAAATATAGAAAATGCAAATCAAAATATAGCATTTCGTATTCTTAATTAATACCAATTTACATTTAAATATGTAACTGGGTGTGAAGAGAAGGCATGTGCACACATACACCTCCTCTAAGCTAGTATAAAGTAGTCACATTCAGAAGGTCATTCTGAGGTCTTCTGTCGCTACTTTCACAATTCAGAAACAGGAATAAGGTAATAAAGTGAATGATTTTTCTGAACAAGCTACTTGAGTCTTAGAATGCAGAGAAATAATGGTCTTTATCTATAGGAAGGTCTTTGGCTCAGTAATCCAAAGAATATTTTTTAAGAGTTACTTAATAACTTTCTGCTGAAAGCAGTATATATTCACTCCGGTTGAATCTGAAACTTCCTTTACGAAAATTTCGGGCAGATCTCTTGATGCTACTTTGATGTTAATAAATGCAAATCACTGTCCATTATGTGTGTAATAATGAAGACTGAGGAGTTCTAAACTCTACTAAGGAAAATAATTTTGCTGGCAGCATTCTTCTCTGCAAACGCTAGGTTAGGCCTCAATAGCAATTTAAAAAAGGAAAGCAAAACAAACAAACAAAAATATTATGCTGCTACTTAAAATCAGGGTTTGCCATCTCCATTACCATGTTCAATGCATTTTTAGAAAAACTAAAATGCAACAGGGGACCAGTTTGACATTGTCCATGACTAAATGTTTTGATATCTTGTAAGAATTAAGATGTCAGTGAAGTGCTCAGGCAGCAAATTTCAAACTTAAATTTTATTACACTGTGTAATAAGTGTAATAAAATAAAAATAAAATAATTACTACTGTGTAATGTAGTAGTGGAACTCACTGCTATGAGACTTTTTTCAGGGTCGTAAGGTCAAAAGGATTAGACTTACATGTGGAACGTGATTTATTTAAACATGTTACTTTAAGTACAGTCTCCACTCAGAAATATCCTAGATCACCACCATAAGCTGTAAAATATACAGAGATACTAAGGGTCTAGGAATATTTTATTGTTACACACTTTACTGGTTTGTATTTGATTGTAGTGTCTTGTCAGAAAGAATAAAACCAAAACTGACCTTTGTTCTGACCTATCACAGCACTTTTTCAAGAGTTCCAGTGGCTGAAGCACGTTGATGCATTTTGCTACTCTGCTGCTTCTGCCTCGCTGCTTTCCCTCTAGGATCTGCTTCTGTCAGCATGAAGCAGTAGCTCAGTCCAGACTGTTACAAACTGACCTAGTGCTGTTCCTCCATGCTCTTTTGTTCCAAGCATAATGTCACTTGAGGCAGGTGACATTGGAAAAGAAACAGATAAAAATGAGCCTCTAGCTCATCTAGCATTCCTTACTTTAAATCATCTTCAACAGTTTTTTTAACTCTGAACTTTTATTCGTTAGCAGTCCTTATAGTTTTTGGCTTTGAGTCAGGGTAAAGAAGAAAGCACCAGTGCCTAAAATAGGACCTAGAAGGACTTTGGAGGAGCAGGATTTTTGCACTTCGGTCTCCTGAATAACTTTTAAGATTTTGTTCTTTGTTGTAAAGGTGATGAAGCATGTCTAAGTGAGAAATTCAGAATGTTTAGCATTAGTTAACCATTAAGGTAGATAGCACAAATACCTGTTCTGCTTGCTTAAATCCAAAATTGTCTGCAGCAACCCCTGATGCTGTTGCTTCATTCTGGAAAAAAAAGGCCAAATCTTGTCAACTAAGTCCCTTTTTGGTGGTCAAACACCAAGAGATTTGCTCCTGATTGTGCCCAGTCTCACCTACTCCAAACATCATGGCTTCAGGTTTCAAGTCTGATTGGTGCCAAGAAGCTAGATGGAGTGTCAGCTTGGCTCCCCACTTCAATCAAGTCAATAGGGTACAATTAGTTTTCCAAATTTGAGCGAAAGAGTGGAGATTTTGCCAGAGTTTGGTATCTTAAAGCACTGGCTCAGGAAGCAGAAGATAGCTTTTGTGGCTGCATGGCTTTGGCCCAGATAGATGAGGCTGAGAAGCCCTGTTATCAAATGAGAAAAGAATAAAAAACATCTTGTAGAGCACCTTCCTGTTATTGTTAGAAAAACCACAGGGATTTGTGAGTGGGTTTTTTTGTGTTGGTTTGGGGTTTTTTTTTAGTACTTTGAGGATCTAGCTTAGGCTAGCAAGGTGAATGCTGGTTTTAGAGTCTATATAATGTGGCTCTGATTATAGAGACAATTAAGTGGCGGACATCTTTGTTTTTCTAAATAATGTCAAAAACTTGGATCTTTCTGCAAACATCCACTACTAGTTTTTGTCTTTTGTATTTTCAAAGCAGTCAAACAAATGCTTTCTGGGTCATGGGACCTCTTCTCTATTGAGTGACTGGGTAGTGTCTCAAAAGCCACTAGAAAATGACTTTTACCTGTCCTTGGGGAAGAAGGGGCTGTGGAAGGATGATTAGCTTAACTGCTTATAAATGGCACTACTGATACTGTGCCTGTGCAGCTCCTGTTAAACTATTGCTGCTATGAGACACAGGAGTAATTTTAGTCCATGTTTAGCAGGTTCCTACTATGTTCTTGGCATATTCAGGTTACTACTCTCAGCAGCGCAATGAAAGGGGCTGTAAATATAAAGGACTATGTGTAGCTAAATAGGTGATGTCTGGAACAAATTGTAAACACTTTATCTTTGGCTTCTGGGTCACTGCATTCTCTGGGATAGCCCTTACTTAGTCTGCAGAGGTGATTTACTGTAGCATGGGAAGGTGAGCTGTGCATACTGGTTTGACTGTAGCCTTCTGAGGCACAAAATATCAAACTGCTTAGAAAAGCTAGATGTAAAATGCGATATTTAAAAGTGGAATTTATTAAGTACGACTGAACATTTAGAAGTAACTAGTATAGAGACCTCTGTTTCTGCTTTCTGTTCTGTTTGGCGTCTGCAGTGTCAGTATGGTAATATATACCATTCACAATTGCTCCATTGCTTTTCTATAAAAATATTTCAAATGACACTTCTTATCTTAAAATAACTGGTATTAGATAGCTGATTGCTTCTTTTAAGTATAGATTACAAAACTGGTTTAGGTGTCCTTAAAATGCTCATACTAAACAGCTTTGTTTATCTTACAGATCTTAACAGGGTGAGTTTTTTCTGTAGCTGTTGATGGCAATATTAAAAATTACTACACTGTTCCTTCTATGGAGAAAAAGGTGTTGAGTGAAGGATTTGGTCATTTTTAACATAGATGAGCCTGTTTCTTGCGTTTATCCTGGTGTCTGTAAAAAGTATCCTAGAAGGGATTAGCTAAGGAGATTCTGTATGTAAAAGAAAACAATATTTTTTAAATTGAAGAATTGTACAGGTTTGTGAAATAACGTTTTGTTAGTACCAGGCTAACTCTGATCCTGATGTGCATTCAGCCAGACGAGAAGTGTGCTTCTGCAAGTATAATGCCTAATGGGTGTGATAGGTAACACAGCAAGTGAAGAGTTACAGAAATTGTGGCAGTAAAATGTGATATAAGCATGTGTGAAAAATCTAACCAACCCGGTGAGGCAATGTAGGTCACAGTGACTTGAAGAAATTCCATAGTTACTAATATAAGAACTTTCCTGTCTGATTAACAAGATGCTCCAGAGAATCAAATGGAACTCTGAGATTATGAGTCAATCAAAGGCAACAGCAAAAAGCCAATGTTAAGATAAGCTGATCCATGAAAATTCAGTTTTATCAATATGTAGTTAAAGCAAATTAGAAGGCATCCAAATTTAGATACTACATCAAGCTTGGTGCAGTACAGCAAAAACTGACTTGGTTGCAGGAGTAAAGATGCGTTTCTGCAACTGTGTATGTGGCAACAGAGGACATAGACACATCCTGCTCAATGAACAGATGTGGCTGTGGAGGAAGAAGAGACTCAAAGTAGAACCAAAAGGGATATTAAGGACTGTGTGGGTATGCTGTAAAGTTCCAAGGCACTGAATTGTATTTTTAGAGTGAATGGGATAGAACTGCTTGTACTATGCTGTGCTTAGAGAATGAGTGTCTTATATTTGAAAAGTATGAACTTTGTGGTAGTACGTTTGTATTGATGTGCAAATGTTCGAGGAAGGGAGAGGAACAAAAGGAGGATACAGTTCTACAAAGGACCTCACTTGGGATGCCCTTGATATGTGAATTTGATTATATGGCAAAGAGCCATCTACCCATGAAGCCTGGAGCATTGAGGGTGCATATAAAATGAAATGACTTAGTAGCATATGGCAGTTAGGAAAGATGAGAACATGCAGTACTTTGACGTGATGGTTTTGAGTTCACGAACCATATATCTGGAATGAGTGATTGTAGTCCTTGAAAGTATGTTCTTTCAAAGAAGGTTTTTGAAAATTCCATAGCTAGATTTATTTTGATCTACTGCACCATAACATTTTTAAGAAGTGTTTTTACTGTGGGAGGCTTTCACATGAAAAGCTCGACAGAGGAGACTCAGTTAATTAAAATCCGGAACACAGTTCTGCAGCAAGGGTGGATTCTATGCAAGTCCCATGCCTGTGGCATCCCAGAGAATTCAGGGCCCTGGAACATTATTCTTGTTCATATTTAATTTAGCTGAAGCTGCTGGAGAATGTCCAGAATCCTCTCCCTTTGCTGCACAATTTAGGTCAAGCCCACCATGGAGTACTTGAGTACAGGATAAAGTAGTCCTTGCCAAACTTTTACCTTGTTTCCACTCTTTGGTTGTGCTAGGAAGACAGATTTTGTACTAGATTGCACACACAAATGCCCACCAAATATAGAAGAGCTGCACTATGTTATCATTACTCCTGCCAACTTTACTGCAAAGTTGGAGCCTTCTTGTGCCTTAGTGGAATTGTTACTTAAACCTTAGAAATGGAAAACTGTTTGATGGGAAGGCCCTGAACTCCCTTGACCTGAATGCAGTAGGAGAACACACAGATTACTCTGCTCCTTTGAGGATGGGGCAATTGGTAATTAGTATAACTGAACTCTCTGGATGCAACTGCACCTCTACTAGGGACCGGGAGCCAGGGGAGGAGGGAGGCAGGCGAGCAGGGCAAAGAAATGAGGAGGCCAAATATCCATCCAGAATGTACATCAGTTATGCTAAATGTTTTCAGTTTCTTTTCAACAGATTCTCCTCTTAACAGTTCTTTCGATCAGAATTAATGAGGATTAAATTTATGTGGCTGTCTGGAGTACATAGGTGTAAATTCTAACTGCAGAGATTTCATTTCAGTTTCATAGAAGTATAACATGGATTATATTAATGCAAACAGGACTTGCTACATCTTACATCTTCACACAAAGTTATTCTCATGCTTTAACTGGCTTCTCCTGGGGAACAATCGCACGTGTCTGTTAGTAGAACTATTTATTGTAGATTTGTTTTTTACATAGGTGTTATATTTAAATAGATTCTGACATGAGAGGCTTGAGTACAGACAGCACAGTGGCTTTGTGTAAATTAAGAGGATGTATTATTCTTGAGAGGAGAGGAAGGAGAGCTTCAGAAGTGAAGAAAAAAAAGAAAATTGGCAGGTGAGACAGAATATTGGTAGAGCAGAGACCAGCATCAAGTAAGGGCAAAAAGGGAGCAAAAAAGGTCAACTAAAACCAACACACAGTCGTCTGTAAGATAATTCCCCTCTATTTAAAGAAGGCTTTTTTAGGAAATGAGCCCTTTTGCAAAATGTGGTGAAGGTTTGTTTTTCACATTCAACTCTGAACTCAGTTATCTGATTTTCTCAGGTGCTAAACTTCACAGCAATATGGCAAAGGTGGATGCAGTTCAGCATTTTTTTTTTTGAAGAATAAAGCCACAAATTGCTTCCCAATCTATCCTTTCTATCACCAGTTATTGTTCAAGAGCTCTTTAGGCAACAAACAACTTCTAAGATCTAATGATGCTTCTGAAAATCAGTGTCTCTTAAACTCACTTCCCTGCTCTCCTATCCCTTCTTCCTCCATGGGACTGTTATTGTTCAGAATTTTCTTCAGTTTTTCCAAGTGTCTGGATGACGAAGTCCTCCAATCTATATTCACTTCACCATTGATGTCATTTATGCTGAAGGTTTTTCCCTCATTCATAACTTGCTGTTTGTTTTCTGCCTATGATGAAGGTTTCCTCCCTAGATTTTTGACTGTCTTGGAGAGATTTCTGTTCAGTGTTTTTTTACGTGTTGGTATCCAGTCTGCACACCAACTCCAGGCTGTCTCATTGTAACTATACATTATCTGCAAGATGCTTTTTTTTTTTTAGAAAAAAAACCAAGATTGCTTTCCAGCCATGTCATTCATTTAGTTATTCTGTCCAATTGATTTTCCACTTTCATTATCATTGACTAAATTCAATATCTAAAAAAAGGCCTGGTTTACAACTGAAGGAGACTTTACTTACCCAGGTTTTTTTCCTTCAGCAAACTGTTAATAATATGAGGGCTTCAGTTATCTTCTGTCACATTTAGCCCATTTATATTTTAATTTTTAATTAACCAGAAAAATATAAAATGTTTAAAAATGGACACAACCCTAGCAAGCTGAAGTGAGCAGCTAATGATAAAGATTCATCCTACGTTTTGTTCAAAAACTACTTGTATTAATAATGAATAAGGAACATATAGTTAATTCTAAAACTTGCAGCCTGGAAACTTGCCTTTGTCACCTCTGTTTTCCTCTCTTCTTAGAGTGTAGTTGTTGCAGTTCCTTGACATAATATGAATGAGTTAAATTGAATTCACGGAGATGATTAAAAAAAATATATATGGTCATAATTAACTGCATTATAGCAAAACCAGCAATGAATCACACAGGCTAATGTATGCTGCCAAGTTTGATGTCAGATATATCATACTTAGGCTTCAGCTGATGAGAGAGGCCAGCAACCTATTATTTCAAATGTCTAGACATATTCCTTTGGAGAATACTCAAGTATGAGTTTCATAGATCACTCCAGTCCGAGTGATAAGTGCATTATTCATTGATAACTGGTTTTAAAAGATGTATTTTGTGCCACAGTATTATGATAAGCAGTATTTTTTGCTGTTGCTGTCTTAAAAGGTTTATTAGCTGTTCCATTATTTTTTTCTTTCTTCTTCTCCCCCTCCTTTTCGAGGGTTTAAGAGTACACTGTGGAAATCTGCAGATGCTTGCAGAAAATACTCACTTCAGAATCATATCTTTATTTCTAAAATGGAAAACAGTGTGGTGAGGGATCTCTGTAAAATTTTTATATGATTTCAAAGGTACTGTCTTAAGCTTATTCAGTTCATTTATTATACGTTGCTTCATTTAGAAATAAAAATTGGCTGATTGTCTCTTTTAATAAGAATAAGCCATGCTGCATATGATTGTTCTATATTTTGATTCGTATTTCTATAGTTCCACACTCAGGTTGTTCCCAAATGTTCATATTTGTTACCAGTACCACTACACCTGCACACTGCTTTAGGGAAGCTGCGTTTCAACTCAAAGAATCACAGGAGAGAACTGAGTGACTCCGAGGAGCCTCAGTAGGTTGCTGTCATTTACATGGCATGAATTGTTAAGAGACAGGAAAGTCATGAGAAGTAAACCAGCCATGTTGCTGAGGAGAAATCCCGCACGACTGATCATTCAGTCTGACTGCTTTCCCAACCTATTTTTCTCATCCAGAGGCAGTGGGTCAAGTTTCACTTAGTAAAAGTACTATTGATCCTATTAAGTTTCAGATAGTGTCACAACAGAACTGAAGCAGTAAAAGATGAGAACTTGGAGCTCATGGGAAGCAGACACAAGCAAAAAGAAAAGCAATTCCTCTAAACAACTATGATGAAATCATTATTGAAAACTACCCCAAAGTGGAAAAAAGATCAGTGAACTAAGAGCTCAAATTAACTGAACTATGAACTCTTCAACAGTGCTAAAATAGAAGAAGAAAAAGGGAATGGAAGTCAGTTTTCTTAGTGTAACGAGCACAAGGATGCAGAGGCAAAATTAAAAGATCATCCAAATCAAATAAGAAACAGTAATGAGTGTTGTATGAATAACAAGAAAAGAAGAGTATGTTCATAGGAGGGGGGAGCGAGGTAATCCACCCTGCCACAGGGAGAAGTCCTTAGTCGAGCAGCTGAAAAGGCAGAGGTGTTTCATCACTGGTAGAATCAGCCCTCATTGATAAAGTCAACTGTAATGGTAGCAACTATCTAGCACAAACTGCAGCTGGGAAAGAGAGAGGAAGGGGATGCTTAGGTTAGTTGGATGCTTTTAAAATGGCTGGGCCTCTCAGAGTGCCTAGAGATCCTATGCAATTTTAGAAGCTGTCTTTGAGGATTTGCATTTACAAGAATACACTCTAGATTCTGGTTTTTATAAAATGAGAACCGAGGAATTTTAGACCCCTGGTTAAAAAATATTCTGAAACAAAATTATTGGATGAAAAGTAAAAATATTCTGAAACAAAATTATTGGATGAAAAGTAAAAATCAATATGGATTGTAGTCAATTTGATGTTTTTCTGTAAAAGGGTATAGATTTTACATGTAAAAGAGAGGTGGTAGATATCGTTTATCTTGACTTCATTAAGATCTGTGATATTGTGACATAGTAACAAGGTGGTCTAAATGATACTACTGTAACCTGAGTGAAGAATTTTAGGGAAAATAGACAAACGAATGAGATGTACTGAGTGGGGTTCGTCAGGGATCTGTCACCAATGCGGTACTGTTCAATACTCTCTTTTAAACCTTGGACGGTGGAATGGAAAATATGCTTGTAAAACTTGTGAATAACAAGCAGCACGTAGGACACCAGCTGTCTTGGCTTTTCATCTGATACTGCTGAATACTGAATGGGCGTAAGAATAGCATTTCCTTTCCTGGCTGTTCCTGAGCTAATCAGTTACCTCCGTTGACCTCTGCAAGTACCTTCTGCTCAGCCTTTCCTTCTCCCCATGGTTCTGCCTCACTGGCAGGGGCTTCTGTCCTCTGCTCATCACTGTGGTTTTACCAGCTGGACTGACCTGTGCTCAAGGCTTATGTGTTTTTGTCCTTCAGGAACAACAGCAAGATGATCGGTAACTAAGCCCATCTCCAAGGCAGAATATTTTAATAAAAGCTTCCTGAATAAAAATGGGACTGAAACCCTTGAATCTGGTTTCACACACCTGACCACTTTTTCCTGGCTGATCTAAGTTTGCAGTAGATTCGGTATCTCTTTCCCAGAGAATGGCAGATCTGGTAATGTTTTTGTCACAAGCACATTAATATTTCAGGAAGACATCCTTTAAAGCTGGGTGGGGTGGGTTGATTTGTTTGGGGGGGAGGTGGCTGTTTGTTTTGGGGGTTGCATTTTGGTTTGGTTTTTTTATATCTTCAAAGTCCCGGTCTAGCAAAACAAGACTCTCTTTTCCTAGGAGGCAAGTTATAAGATCTTCAAAGCTAATAACTGTCTTCTGTCTTTCAAGGCAATGTTGAAGCCTGGGGCCATAAGACTGTATTTCCCACAGCCTCCGACAACATTATGCCTCTAGCCGTGATGCTCCTCTAAGTATCAATAACCTCCCATCACTAACAAGGACAAATACCACATTTATAAAGTACTTCAGTGTTCTTAGATTGAGGGCAATCTTATCTTTGCCTGGGTTTATACTCCTTTACAGCAGGAGGCTGGTGCTTTGGTGAAGTGCTAGGGGGAGACATCCATTGCCACTATAGTAAATGCCAAAGCTGAAATACAAATTTTCAGGGCTCATTTGAGTTCAACCCCTTCATTCTGTCAGCATGGAGTTTATCAGCATGTGAGGGAAAGAATGAGACACAAACTCTTGAGAAAAAAAAAGGGGAAAAAAAAGCTCTTTAAATGTGTTCTTACACTTCAAGACTTTTTGTTAATTGGAAAGAGAGCCCTGTGGGGGGATCATCATTTAAGGAGGAGGCAACTGCAAGCAATTTCCATTAGACACCAAGAGACAGCAGACCTGGGTGAGGTGTTCTCATGTTCGTTTCATT
Organism: Tapera naevia; assembly: GCA_033556795.1. Lineage (NCBI taxonomy): Eukaryota > Metazoa > Chordata > Aves > Cuculiformes > Neomorphidae > Tapera > Tapera naevia. The sequence continues at coordinate 21,581,089 of JAUMJJ010000059.1, forward strand.
TCTTATCTAATTGTGTGATGCTATCAAACCCTACTGACTGGAAACCCAGCCACTGTCATTAGGTATAGAATCATCGTGTTAAATAACAACATGGTTAGATTAGAGGAGTCAACACTTTAACGATTTTGTAGCCTTCCCTGTATGTTTGCAGGGCAATAAGATGAAAATTTCCAGGTCTCGCTTTGATAGATCACAGTTTGTAATTATAGTCACGTTGCATGGGAACGTGGGCACACTGCTGACTAAATTAGAGAAAGAGACAGACAAGATCGAAGCCTCCTTGTTATTTTTTTCCCCTATCAAGTATGCTAACATGTGCCTGGTTTAGGAATTTTGATAAGAATGTTTTCATACTTTTTCTCCTTTCTTCACTTTAATAGCTCTGAAGGTTTTGGTGGTTCTGCTTTTTTTCACTTATAATAAATTCTTCTGTTGGTTGACCTTTATCTTTTTCCACTGTATTCATTTGACTGTACTGTATTCCTTTTCTCCTTTTGCCATAATCTCTCTGAGCTCTCCACCTCCTTCAATGCTGACACCACCTCCCTCCCTAGAGGCAGTCCCTGTCATTATCACCTCTCCTTCACTCCTCTCTTCCCTGACATAAGTGAGAAGCTCGATGACACACAGTTTCCTGCCTAAGAGGAGGCTGTTTATTGCCAGCTTTTATTTATTTAATAACCCCCTTTCACAATGGTGCTTTAGGGTTTATTGTAACAGATACAGGAAAGAAAACCAAACAGTTTACAAAGTGGCGAGGTAGAGCTGTGGATGCATCCACTAACCCTCTGTCTTGCTCTGTACCAGCAGATGTGATAGTGCCCTGGGCTGAAGGGCTGTAGGTCATGGCCTGGCAAAGAGCTAAGCCTGACTTTTGGGCATATTGCTCCCAATCAAAATATTGCAGCCACATAATGCAAATTCCTGATTAACGATGTGATTGAGAGCAGCCCTGCAGAGAAGGACTTGAGGATGAAGTTGATGAAAAGCAGAACATGAGCCGGCAATGTGCGCTCGCAGTCCAAAAGGCCAACTGTGTCCTGGGCTGCATCAAAGGAAGCATTGCCAGCAGCATGAGGGAGGTGATTCTTCCCCTCTATTCTACTCTTGTGAGACCCCACCGGTTGTGTTGTGTCCAGTTCTGGAATTCCCAGTGTAAGAAGGATACGGAACTGTTGGAACAGATCCAGGGGAGGGCTACGAAGATGATCTGAGTGCTGGAGCCCCTCCCATAACAGGACAGGCTGAGAGAGTTGGGCTTGTTCAGCCTGCAGAAGAGAAGGCTCCAGGGAGACCTCATAGTGGCCTTCCTGTACCTGAGGGGGCTACAGGAAAGCTGGGGAGGGACTTTTTACAAGGGCAAGTAGTGACAGGACGAGGGAGAACAGCTTTAAACGGGAAGGGGGAAGATTTAGATTAGATATTAAGAAGAAATTCTTCACAAAGAGGGTGATGAAGCACTGGAATAGGTTGCCCAGGGAAGCTGTGTGTGCCTCCTCCCTGGAAGTGTCCAAGACCAGGCTGGATGGGGCCTTGAGCAGCCTGGTCTGGTGGGAGGTGTCACTTCCCATGTGAGGGGGTTTGGAACTGGATGATCTTTAAGGTCCCTTCCAACTCAAACAATTCTGTGATTCTGTGATTCTATGACTGGGTATAAAGTCACTCCAAAAAAGCGAAGTGTTCTAAAAAAGGGGTCAAGTGTTTACTGGTGGATCATCTTATGACAGATCATGTATTTTCTTTTCTTGCCAGGGTTTTACTGGACCTCCCATATCTATCCCAAAGTATTTTCCTGGTTGATTATTTCCCCCCTTATAACTATTTTGCCTAAGAGCAAAGGCAATTTCTCAAAGCACCTATTCTCAACCCCGTCCTTCTTCTTCCTGTAGGTACTGCAGCTGGGTCTCTACAGCCTTTACCTTGGACTTGACCTTATAGCAGAGGTCATCTCCACTGTCAGAGTATCTAGCAGTGGCACTGTCACCCATCAAAAACCATAGAAATGTAATTTATTTTCAGTCTTATTGGCTGTGACCCTATGTGGGTCTGGGAAGAGACTTGCTGAAGCTCTGGAAAGGAGCTCCTAGGCAACAGTCTGTCACTGGCAACATGGCCAAGAGTAAGGAATAGACTGCCATTGCCTTGGTTTTGCTTAAGGAGAGGCATCAAAAAGACTTAGACCAGTGTAGTATCTAATTGAGTCTCTGAAGAGGGCCTATAAAAAGTCTAATAATACCAATATATGGTCCAGTGCTGGGCAATGTCTTGTTTGTAGCAGAATAAATTTGGCTGCAATCAGTGTGGAAGCAGGGATGCTATTCCCAAGTACAACCGGAATTTAGTGGCACAGACCCAATCCTCCCTTCTGTTGGAGCCCCTACACTGATTACAGTATCACAGTATCATAAGGTTGGAAAGGACCTCTGAGATCGAGTCCAACCTATAACCAAACACTAACACCAACACTAACACCAACCCATCATCTAAACCATGGCACTCAGTGCCTCATCCAATCTCCCCTTAAACACTTCCAGGGTCTGCGACTCCACCACGTCCCTGGGCAGCGCATTCCAATGGCCAATCACCCTTTCAGTGAAGAACTTTTTCCTAACATCAAGTCTAAACTTTCCCTGACGAAGCTTGAGTCCATGCCCTCTAGTTCTGCCACTGGTCACCTGAGAGAAGAGACCAAGTACTGTGACAGCAGTGCTGGAGGGAACACTGGATAAACAAGACTCTCTCTGTTCCAGCATACGCCGGCCAACAGGGAGACAAAATGAGGGACGACCTCTGTGGGTGCTTTGCTTTCTTTTCATGGCAAGTCTTATTTTCTGGGTTCACTGCCAAGCACCCAGGTTTTTCAGCAGGGCTGTAGTCTTCTCAGTTATCCCAAACCCCAACCTTTCTGCAGCAGAGATGTTTCCTTTTCTGGCCCATCCCACCTTAGAAGCTTTGATCAAGACTCTGTCACATCCCCATCCCTCAGTGGTTGGGCAACTACTTCTAACCTCTCAGTTTTTGCTTGCTCTCTCTCTCCTAAAACCTTTCCTATTGAACAGAAATAGGCACATTTTTTAAAGTGACAGCAGACACCTTCACACATCTTATACAAACCCAGAGCTGTTATTACCATCAGAAGTGTTTTGGCAATGGATGTACAAAGAACCAGCCTAGCTGTCCATCCTTTGGCAGCTTTCAATGACTGTATATATTTGACTTAAATGATACTGGAAATCAGTTTACTGGTTTTTTTGGTGAAAACTGGGCATACTGAGGCACCTTTGTGACCAAGATGTCTTCTTGCGAATTTCTTCTTTTAGATATACTTTTAATTCTACCCAGGATACTCTACCAGGTTTAGTTACCTAATAGGTTTGATTGTTTAGGTTTAGGTTTAAGTCTGATTACTAACTCAAAACTAAGAACTGCACAGTTCTCTTCTTAAAGAGCTACTGAGCTCCTTGCAGAGCAACAAATTCCTTTTAATTTCATAGTAGAAAACATTTTCTTTTCTAAATATTGACCTCTGTTTTGAATCAGCCAGGTCTTTTCAAGATGCTAAGCAAATATGCCTAGACAATGCAGCCAAAATAATTACCCAAAGGAAACGGGCAACTGAAATGCTGCCTCCCAAGTCATGTTCTCTTATCCCTAACCTCCTAGGACAGAGAGAGAGATGAAGATATACTGCAATTTCACCCACTTATCCTGCTCCATACCTGATATTACCCGTGGCAACAAAAAAAAGCACAAGAGGGAAAGCGTTGAATATGCACTTTTAAGAGATGGATGCCCTGGAGCAACACAAACACAAAGCGCTCCCACAGGAAAAGAATAGGATTAATGATCTTGATTGTTTTATAATCAACTCTGGTTTGTTTTTCCTGTTATGGGGAAAAAAAAAGGTATTTGCTACACATAAAAATATGTAGAGACTACCTGATGCTAAAAGGCAAAGGTGTGAAGTATAAATAACTTAGAAAAGTGAGAGAATCCATATGGAAAGAGTCCTGCATGGATTTATCCAGGCATGTGTTAGTGGTAGTTTAAGGGGAAAAAAAGCTTAAGTTGAAGGAATTTTTACATGTATCTCATTTATGAAGAGCATAAACTCTGCCTCCAGCTCCTGCAAGGCGCAAGCCAACAAAAGCTAGTCTAAAAAAGCCAAAAGAAGTGGGAAGTAGCTTAAGTTACTTTATAATGCTGTGTTTTCCCCAATACAGAGAATGTGGTCAACACATTTTTCTCCTAGAGTGGTTCCCACTGCACTTTATCTGGTACAACTGTGGGCTGCCACCAACGATGCCAGTCTTTCTGTCTTCATGTCCCCACTCCCACGTGTGTCCCTGTTCTCTTCCTTGCATCACATTGAGGGATTATGCAACTTCAGGGTGAATCAGCTCCCCTGATCCAACAGAAAATGAACAGGTTTTTGGTGGGATACTTTGATTTGGGCTGACCCAAGAGAACTGAGCTGGAGGTGGGTGGGAGGATGGGGAAGAAACTGATGAATGTGTGGGGCAGTGACCTCTTTACCTCCATCAGCTTTAGCCAGAGCAACCTTTCTGACCGCAGACTTAGGCAGCTTCAAAACGGGAAAAGCACACAGGGAGAGCTGTTCTCTAACAATATGCTGATGGACCAATGGCAAATATTGAGTGGGGAGGAGGAGGTGACAAAAAAATATCATGGAAGAGGCAAAATTCTGAGGAATTTGAATACTAAAGCATATGGGATATCTGGAGAATGGGAAACCACCATTGGCTCTTTCTGGAGAACAGAAGGAGCCAGACTCATGCATCTTCCATAACCTAGTGACTGAGGAGAGTTTTTAGTGAGGAAATTAAAATCTCACTTAGCTTCAACCAAAAAATATTAATTGTTCTCTCATTTGCTGTTATTCAGCTATTTGCTGCCGATCATGATCACAATCTAGCAGATGATGTGCTATGAAAGGTGGAGGCAGCATAAAATACCTTGCTGAATAATTGATCACCACCCCTCCAGGCTACGTCCATGGATGAATGCATGTGCCAGTTAGGATGCCTCTGTCCACAGTTAATGCTCTTAATTGACAAACCCTTGATCTGAATTAAAATATTATCTTTACAGACATCTTATTTATGTCAGAAGGATTTTCATATTTTACAATTTTTCTTTTTTGTGTGTTTTTTTGATTAAATGCAAGCACCTTTTGGCTCTTTTATTTTATTGGACATTTAGAAATGGATCTATTTTTTAAAAACAGTGGTGTAATTCTTGATTACATCAAATCAACGGGAAACATCCTGTTCATCTTCCCCCTGTACTTTTTCATCCAATGTGTGTTGCTACCATCATAATTCCCTCATTTTCTTAGTAGGAATTACGGGACCAGACAGAAGCCAATAAATAAGGTCCCCGTATGTCATCCACGAAGGCAACATGAGGCTGTAAAGGGCCAGAGAGCCCTTTACAACAAGGTTGCTGAACTCAGTAAATGGCAGAGATTTCACACCTTTATGGCTGTTCCACAGATTTCTCGGCTCTTCACAAGAATCATAGGAGGATAAGAAATTCTACCTGAAAATAGCTCCAATTCCTAGACGTCTAAAATTTGTAATGTTGTGGATGTTACCGACATATTCTCTTTTGTGATTTACTTCAGACTCTGAGGGGGAAAAAAGGAAAATAGGGAAAAAAAAAGCTGAAAGAATTAAGAGAGATGGGAAAAAGGAAGCATTAGTACCAAATGGTGCCACTGTAGATGAACTCTCCTCTCAGCTTTCTGCTTCATCCCAGCTTCCTCAGTGTTGCTTCTCCTGAAATGCATGGGGTTTGGCTCTTAGAGGCCCTAGGCTATTGTCTGTTCGCCTTTGGGAGGATTAATGGTTATTTGGAGGCAGCTGCCTGGATTTTCTCTCCATGTGACTGTTCGCATGGTCACATCCAAACACGGTCAGATTTGTTTTCCATTTGCTATGATAAGCTGATTTACTATATCCTATATAAATTGTTTAACATGACCTTGTCAGTCCAAAGTTATTGATAACTTGAATTGTAAAAGGAGATAAAATCAAATATCATCATTAATAATTTTTAGAGGTTTTTTCAAGGCACTTTTACTTTTCTTTCAGGTGAAAACCTGGACCAAAGAATATACAGGTGTGTCTACACACATCGTGCATACTGCATGTAGCCCTTTACATTACAGGAATATTAATTGGGATATAAATCCCCTTATTACACCTTTTTCATCTGTATTCTGCACTAAACCAGACAGAGATCCCATGGAGGAACGCTACGTGCTGATACTGCTTAATGCACTTCGCTCAGGGGACCAAGTCAAGGTCATGTAGTCAGCTGGCATCTTCTAAATTTTGGGTTGCTGACTTTGCTACTCACAGAACTTTCTTCTTAAGTAGCTTCCTTGCTTCTTTTTGACAAAAAAAACCCTGAAGTTTATTTCAGAGAAGAACATACAACCATGTCAGCTGTGCTAGGGTGAAAAGTTCCCTGCAGTTCATTGTCACCCACTCTTTCCCCAGGAAAAATTCCTGCACTCTGGTACCCACCGGCTGAGCTTGCCATCCACCTTTGAAGTTGGAATGAAATCACTCCGAGTTAAACAGGGTGAGTAGGAGTCTTCACTCAAGTGCCTTATTTGGACTGAAATGGCTAGGGGAAACTCACTCCAGGGTGGGAGCTTGTAAGTCTCTCAGTGGAGCCTAAGGAATGGTACCTAAGACCTAGTGCTCCCGACAGACAAGGCTATGAGAGTGCCAGGGTGCTGTTTGCACAGATACATTTGCAGAATGCCCTTCTGCCTACACCTGAGCAACCCAAACAGGAGAAGGATATAGGTCATTTTTTATAGTTCCGTTCTCTGCTACCGTGACGTAGATGTTTTTCTGACAGAGGAAATGCATATGCCCTGGAAAATATCACAAACTTTGTATAAACTGTGCAGCTTCTCAAATAAAGAGGCTGATTTTTCAAGGCGAGAAAGGACAGAGTCCTGAGCAACCCAGCCTGACTTAAAAGCTGACCCTGCTTTGTGTAGGAGATTGGACTAGAAATCCCCTGAGATGCTGTTCAATCTCAATCATCCTATGATCCTATGTTTTTTTAAAGAGAAAAAATAACCAGTTACAAGTTTGCTGTCACTAGTGCCACAAAATGAATGCAAATAATCAACATTTTGGAGCACTGCTGGGACGGTTCCCATTACAGCTCAGACAATGGGATGCCTGGCTACCACCAGAAGGATGGTTTCTGCTCTGCCAATCTTTCTGCTTTCTTGTTACTGCTCACATGGCCCCACAATTTGTTGAATTCACTGGCTGAGCTGGCAGAAAGCTAGTTTACTGAGCTGACCTGGCTCACCCATGGGTCAGACAGTGCCAGAGGGAAGAAAATGGGAAAAGGTGGGGCCACATGGCCAGGATTAACCCTGGGAAAGAAAAGCCTTGGCTTCTCATGTCAGCAAGCTGTGAGATAGTAGTTTTATTCTTGTACATTTATGTAGATATGTCTAGTCACTGTCTGGGTCAGTTCTCCCACTGTCATGTTTAATTATTTAATACAGGGCCTGATCCTTCAGGACTGCAATCCCATGATGTAGGCTGCTCTCTGTGCCTCCATCCTGCAATGCATGTTTAGATTGTGAGTGCTAGGAACCACGTCCTATATCTGCGAAATACCACTTACATGTCTGCTCTTAAATAAGTGATAATCTACAATGAGCTTTTTTGCTTCCCAGTAAGTTGCGTGCTTGAAGGCTTTTCTCTCTTTTGATTATAGGTCAGATTCATGTCTTTTTTGACATTAGGACAATTTCTTTTTTGAGTGATTTTCTGTGTAATCTTATTGCTCAGGTTACCTATTTTTATATTGTGATGTGTGCAATGAAGCCTGACTCACCGCAGCCTAGAAAGAATGGTCCAAATCTCTCCTCCTTGCCTGTGGTTACAAGCTCCCGCTGCTTCCAATCAAGCAGCTGTGGGCTGAGCTCGACCAGCTCACAGATCAGAGCAGAGAAAATGAGCTCTGCAGAAAACCCAGCAGAGCCGTTGCAGTCAGCCTGGCAAGCTGATCCAGCTCACCATGCTCTGCTCTGTCTGTATGGCAGCCAAGGCAGGGAGGAGGCAGGGACAGACCCCTGGGGAGAGAAGGGGAGTTCTCCCTGGGGAGTGCAGCCTACAATTAGCTTGCATAAAATGATTGTGAAACAGCAAGATATCTTCTGCTCTTCAAAAGTACTTGCACTGAGATTTTTCTTTAGGTGATTTTACACATAGAAAAGTTCCAGGAGAAATTCCCTGTGAAGCTGTAAAATCAGTAACAGACACCCCACCAGATTTTTTTTCATTGAATAAATGTAGCAGAGAAGACTGATTATTTAAAATCATTATTACTTCTGGCATAGAAGAAGAGCAAGCTGAAGAATATTTTATACTTCATCAGTTAAATATTTACAATAGTAAAGTGAAGGGGTGGTTTTCTTTTTAGCTTTCGGCAATGAATGCAAAACCATGCAGTGATTAGCTTTGCATGAAGTCAGTACAAGAGAACAACAGTATTTTTAAGAAGCTGTCAGTGGCTTATCTCACAGCTGGCTCCTGTTAATACAGTGAGTAATTTCTGCAAACCCAGATAGGCTCCAAAATTAACACTATCCATTAACAAAGACCATGGAGTGCTATAATTATGTCAGAACACTTTCTCTGGCAGTAAACAAATCATTCTTAATGTTGTATTCACAATCATTAACAAAGGTTTCTAACCAGAAAAGCTGTGAATTTGTTTATTTTTAATGCACCTTAATCTATACATAGTTTAACATCATCCAGAAAAATATCAATTTTTCTATTATTTCCACATCAGCAATTTTTGTGGGAACTAGCCAGTTTGACATCACACTTTTTTTTCTAGTAACATTCCCATGTTAATGTGTGCTTTCACCCAGCCTCCTCAGACTGCTCAGAAGTGGCACAATTACTTCAGACTCAGCAGTGCAGCAATAAATTACAAATTGTCCTCTAGCTTGTTTTTGCACACCCACGGAAAATTTCACTGTGGTTGTTCTCAAAAGACTTGAGATTCCATCTGCTTATTTTATTTCCCAGGTGGAAAAGAAAAGAAAAAAACCCAACCAAGATCAAACTGCAAAGTCTGCATCCATTTAAACCTCTTCAAAATCCAGAGTGAATGCTTGGATTTAGGTAGAGTCACTGAAGATTTACAGTGACAGGCAGACAAGAAACCAAAATCTTAATCCAAGGCTGAGTAAGAAACACATGTAAACAACCCGGAGGCTGGTTTAAATAAGAAAGAACTTGTGTCCACTGTTTTTTTCAGTGCAAACACATAATGCTATCTTAAAATAAAGTCCATGAATCAATTCAGGCAGCAAATTTGACCCTATTAACTACCAAGAGAAGGTTCCTAAGATGGGACAGTGAGGGATTATCAAATACTAAACTCCAGTGCTCAGCAGCTAGTTAAGTGCGAAGCCAGGCTGGAATAAAGGAGAATATTGAGGTGATTCCGGAGATTGAGGTGTTGCAAGGGCAATCTCAAGGAAAAAAATCAAAAGCAAAACCAACAAAACTCCCAAACTCTTAAGAATTTACCTAACTTTGCTCATTTGCTGAAAACACAATAGGCTACAACGACTGCAAGTTACTGGACACATAAAAGCTAGTAGCAATTACTTTTTCAAAAACATAATTTAATGTTTCTCTTGAGACTTCAATGCAAACGTTTGCAGAGGTTACTGGTACTTTAGACTCTAAATTAATGTATCTTCACTTTCCAGATGAAGAATGGTTTTTTTCCTCCAATACAGCAAGTATTAGCAGTAACCCTAACTCAGCTGAAAACCATGGTATATCACAAATGCCTTGACTCTTCCCATCTGTATTTGATTTCAAGCACAAAGAATGTGAATGTGCAGTCAGATTTGCCGGTGCAAAATCTTTCATGTGCAACAGAAACAAAATCCAACTGAACCGTTACATAGTTTGTTACCCTCTGATCAGTTGCTTCTTAAAATAAATGTGTATCTAACAAAGCAACTTAGTAGCTACAAGTTTTTCCAAGAAAGTGGAAAAATTGCACTGACGTGCTTTGTATATGACATTTCTTGCCTTTTGGAAGGCTCCTAGTATCAGAATATGACCCCTCTTCCTCGCCAATTAAAAATGAAATAAACCAGCAGACAGTAAAAGAAAAATTTCACCCAGATCATCTTCTGGAAATGTCTCTTTCTTTTTAATTCCGTGTCTTACCTACTGTCCAGGTACAGCTGCAGCACATATATTATCACTGATGTTCCTGCTGTTCATCTTTATATGGGTAACATCAGCTTTACAATACTTGCCATCTTTGATAGCACCGGAAACAGACATTTCAAGGTTGCTTCTGAACTTGCAGGTTTTGTATAGCAACACCATTCATCAGCACATCTAAGAGACTATGATTGAACCGGCCAGAAATAATTCTTACAAGCTCTTTACTGAAGTAGCAGCATGCTGTGAGAGATCATCCTGACTATACCTACTACGCCAACCCTTTCTACGCCTTCTGAACATCATAGAAAGCATATATAATCTGTAATATCATCAGGTAATTTTTTTTGTTGTTGTTGCATTTCCAGACCTGTAAGGAACATGGAGCACTGGAGTATTTGTGGTATGTGTCTTCTTAGAGAAATCTGAGTGAATTATTCAGTACTCAAAACTACTTTGCTTTGTACACATCAAAGGTTCAAGGTCCTTTCAAATGGATTGTAGGATGCGTCACCTAGGATAAGGATTTCACAGGATGCATCACCTATGCTTTGGGTACTGTGCTTTCTCTGAAAATTTAGAGATAAAATGTTTTAATTATTTTTTAACTTAAAAATTAAAACAAAAACAACAAAACCCCATTGTTTCAGAAATTTGACATTTGCCAGTCTTTTATCCCACATGTCTATGCAATAATGCAAAAACATAGCAGCAGTGAAACATTCTGCAGAGTTAGAGCTCCCAAAAATCTCACATGTAGGCTTCAACTGGAGGACATACATGGACAGTACGTTATTAACAACCGGCATAGAAACTGCTGTAAGTGATAAGCAGGTACACATCTATACCTTCATGTGTAACACTGCAGATAACAAAGCCAAGCGCCTTCCTTACTCACTTATTTGCATGATTCAGTTTAATTGGGCAGAATCAGTCAGGGACACCAGTCTCATCTGTTAATAGCTCTCCCTGACAGCGCACACAATTACCACCCGGTCCCCAATGTCACTTATCTAAAGGATCTCTGTGCCTGACTGCTAGTCAATTAATGATCAGGCTTATAAGGTCTCTTTGTCTGGTGTTAGTTCCCCCTGTAATGCAAAGTAGCTTTAGACCTGGCCTAGTTTATAACTGTATTTTGTTTGCTTTGCATTGCCACATAGCAGCACAAAGCAACGAGTGCCTACTCATGAATCCGTCTCAAAATTTCAGATAAAGTTTTCAGCTGAGCTAAGATTCTTCACATATATCATTGAATCATAGAATGGTTTGGGTTGGAAGGGACCTTAAAGATCATCCAGTTCCAAACCCCTTCCACATGGGCAGGGACACTTCCCACCAGACCAGGCTGCTCGAGGCCCCATCCAACCTGGCCGTGGACACTTCCAGGGTGGGGGCACCCACAGGTTCCCTGAGCAGCCTCTGCCAGTGCCTCACCACCCTCATTGTGAAGAATTTCTTCCGAATATCTAATCTAAATATTCCCTCTTCCCATTTAAAGCCGTTCTTTCTCGTCCTGTCACTACTTGCCCTTGTAAAAAGTCCCTCCCCAGCTTTCTTGTAGATCCCTTCAGGTACAGGAAAGCCACTATGAGGTCTCCCTGGAGCCTTCTCTTCTGCAGGCTGAACAATCCCAACTCTCTCAGCCTGTCATGTTATGGGAGGTGCTCCAGCCCTCTGACCATCTTCACACCCCCCTCTGGACACACTCTAACAGATCCATGTTCTTCTGCCTGAGGGCTCCAGAACTGAATGCAGTGCTCCAGGAAATGGAATTGCCTGTTCTAGCAGGGAGTTCAGGGGGAAGAGACACCTCAAAGGGTGTTACCAGGATCTGCCCTTCTGGGTCAAGTTCTGAGCGAGACCAGCCACTATGAGGTCTCCCCAGAGCCTTCTCTTCTCCAGGCTGAACAAGCCCAACTCTCTCAGTCTGTCCTCATAGCAGAGGTGCTCCAGCCCTTTGATCATCTTCATAGCCCTCCTCTGGACCCAATCCAATAGTTCTATGTCCTTATGTCGGGGATTCCAGAACTGGACACAACACTCCAGATGGTGTCTCACGAGAGTGGAGTAGAAGTGGAGAATCACCTCCCTCACACTGCTGGCAATGTTTCTTTTGATGTGGCCCAGGACACGGATGGCCTTCTGGGCTGTGAGCGCACATTGGTGGCTCCTGTCGACCTTCTCATCGATCAGTACCCTCAAGTCCTTTTCTGCAGGGCTGCTCCCAATCACATCATCCCCCATCCTGTATGGATACTGGGGGTTGCCCCAACCAAGGTATAGGACCTTGCACTTGACCTTGTTGAACATCATGAGGTTCACACAGGCCAATTTCTCCAGCTTGTCCAGGTCGCTCTGGATGACATCCTGTCCTTCTGGTGTGACCACTGCCCCACTCAGCTTGGTGTCACCCTCAAACTTGCTGAGGGTGCACTAGATCCCTTTAGTTTGTGGCAGAAATGATGTTACTGTTCTTATGTCTTCTTATTGGATTTCATCCTGGGTTTTCTTGTTAAATGTTCATGTCTAAAAACTTTTTAAAGAAATTCTCAGCCAAGGATCAGTGTTAAATTGGAGTCAATATTGAGAGTATATATCACTAATTTAACTGAAAGTACTCCTAGAAAAGATATTAACTGCATCTAGTGATGGCTACTCACATCACTTTTTCAGAGATTTAGTCATGTCTGCAACTGATGAACTCAGTGTCAGGTGGACACTACGAAAGAGACTAAAAGTAAATACAAATTCTTGCACAGACATCCCTAGCTATTTTACATTTGAAAGCTGATGTCTGACATGTAAGAATGCTTTCAATTATAAATCGAATAGTTTATTTTATTTTAATATTATTTTATCCTTTGATCTATGGATTGCGATACTTGTTAAGAGATACAAATCTGCTGCATATCTAGGCACAGAGAGAAAAACTCTTAGATTGCATTAGTCTTTTTTATTGGAGTTGATAAATCAGACGGTTTGCTGTCAATTATAAAATGTTTAGTTTATGTCACTCTGTATTCAGACTACCAATTAGTTATGCATATCAAGGTAATCTGATGATTAAAAACTTCTGTATGTCCATCCCTTGTTCCATTCAAGCCAGTTAAAAAATCCCAGTGGTCCATTACCAGCAAGGTAAATTGAAATTGAAGCTATGTCATGGTAATCTGTGAGGCAATATCATCTTTTGATTGCTACAGTGTTTAAAATGAAAATTGGAAGGATGATAATTACTGTGGTAACCAACCAATTCTAAGCTTCAGAGATTATAGGTTAAGTACCATCATAGAATGGTTTGGCTTGGAAGGGATCTTAAAGATCATCTAATTCCAACCCCTGGCCATGGGCAGGAACACCTCCCACTAGAGCAAGTGCTCAAAGCCCCATCCAACCTGGCCTTGAAGACCTCCAGGGATGGGGCATCCACAACTTCTCTGGACAACCTGTTCAAGTGCCTCACCACCCTTGGGGTAAAAATTTCTTCCTAATATCTAATCTATATATATTCTCTTTCAGCTTAAAACCACTAGCCCTTATCCTGTCCCTGCATTCCCTGGTAAACAGCCCCTCTCCAGCTTTCGTGTAAGTCCCCTTTAAGTACTGGAAGGCTGTTATAAGGTCTCCCTGGAGCCTTCTCTATTTGCTTTGGAAGATTAGCGTATCACTAATGCTAGCATTAATGAAAATAATATCCTTCTACCCTATAATGTGCTTTCTTGCAGGTCTTGTCTGTCTGCCTTCTTCCTCATATCTAAGAAAAAGATTTCAAATATCAAGAATGCCGTATTCCGAATTCCCTTTAAATCACTGATTATCTATGCTATTTTGAAAGCTTGTTTTTGAAGCATTCCACATTTTCCCTGCCTTGTACGAGTGTTACAATGTCCTTTATTCTTTTAGACTATTCAAAAGAGCTCGCTCGATATACTTGAGTGTTCTACTCTGTCAGAATGATATCTTATCCTGGCAAATGTCCAGCTGGTATTTAATTTAAATTTAAACAATAGAAACCACTATGATTTCAAACCCTCTTCACTCAATTCTCATCACACAAACCCACGTTTGGACCCTAGTGCAAATACAAAACCTTCCCTCAACACTGTTCAAAATGAAGGGATAGTTAGTTTTTGGTCATGCCATCTATATAAACTGTATTCTATCTTAAAGCTACAACTTGAATAAACCTCAGTTTGGCAGACCAGAGAGATCATGATTCATGCTTTAATTTTATCTGTCAGGTGCTATTGCAGTGCTATTCTGGCTAGCGTCCCAGGCAAACTCCTAAGACAGAACACAGCTCTTAGAATGCATACACTTTTTAGACTTTGAAGCTCCATGGCCTCTCTTGTGTTTGACCTCCTGAGGTCACCAAATGAATACAAAATCAATCAATCATTTTCTGCCACTGCCTTGTTGAGGTGCTTTTACCTATGTCTACTATACAGCTGGTTATCTTCTAGTTACCCGGGGACAGATTCTTATCTGGAGTTAAGTGTACAGGTCAAACAGTTTGCACAAGGGTAGGATAGTTAAGCCAAGCAAAGTATCTAGCTCATTTTACTGCACATTAATGAGAGATGGCTAAAGAGTTTCTGCTACTTATCTCCCTTCTTAACTGCGAAACAGCTTTTTTTCAACAAATAAATCCAATTATAGGATTTTTTTCTTCCGAAGACCTGAACTACAGATAGAACTACTGAATTTATTTGAAATCTTCTTACATGTGCAGCTAACAAATATTCTGTTGTTGCTATATAAGCTAGGAACTCACGTTATTAATTATGTTATCTGCTTAAGTACTTCCCCAAGGATAAGGGAAATGGTAAAGCCTTTACTCTATACTCTACTGGTATCATAAAAGACATTCAATGCTTCATTCTTAGCAATATTTATCAGTGTTTATAGGAAAGTGGTAGTAGTTAAATAGACTTGGTGAGGACAAATTTGGACATTAAAGTTGTCTAGAAGGCTACAGATTTTGCAGTTAATTAAAAATAGAAGCTTCTACATAGTCTTTTCATAAATCCAATCTTCAGGAAAATGTAATTCTTCTCCAAAGCATCTAATTTAATACAGTATGTATAAAGATTTTATTCTTCTGGGAGAGGGATATTAAGGCACTGCAGGCCCTTATGTATTTTGCAAGCGGTAACTAACAAACTGAGGCAGAAATCTGTGGGTCTGTTTGAAAGCATAAATCAGAAGCTGTCACGCAAAGCTGACTTAAAGCTTGTGCTTACACTGCCTTGATCTCAGGGTTTCTTTGAAGATTTCTTCATGAGGCTGTAAGAGCATTCTGAGGGTTAGTCAGATGTACGAAATGGCTACTGACGATGATAACTCCAATGCAGTATTAAGTAGCAAAATTTGTTATTTTTCAAACTCCCTTTTGTGTTACTACATTTCCTTTTCCTTTTTAGCAGCCAGAAAGCAGCAGTTTAGCCTGACAGCAGAGCTCTTGCATCAGTGGTGTGCCTCTGCAGCATTAGCCGTTCAGCTTCCCCGGTCATTTGCAGGCAAGACAGCACCAGTCAGACTATGCTTTGTAAAGAAGTCATCTGACCTCAGTGTTCTGCTTCCAGTGATGGTGGTCTGCGATGATCATCTTGCAATATTTTTTTCCATGGCATTTTTTTAAAGGTTCAAATCATCTTGAAAATAGCAGCACCGCAAGATTAGATAGTCTTTTATTTGAACAGTTCTCTATGAATCCTGAACAATTTGGAGAATCTTCTACTTGAGCAATTACATAACAGGAGGAATCCACACCAATCCATGTCAACTGATGGGCTCCTCTGGGAGATCTCTGCTTCTGCCTGCCCCAGACCACCTGTCAGTGCAATCGGCTCACTACAGACAGTGCTCTGAACCTAGAGGCGAAGCCTGAGGGTACTCTCCCTGTTAATTAAAGAACTTCACTACTTTTTCTCTCTCTCAGTTATATATTTATTTATTTTGAAAAAGCAGCTCTGTAAAGCACTTCTGCGAAATATTTAGTCTCTACACAGTCCAGCCCAGCACTTGGCAGCAATACAAATCCAACCAAAAGGATGGGGAAAGAGACGAAGGAGTGGTAAGATGCTGTGTGTGGTTATTTAGGGATGCTGGCACTGCAGTAAACTTAGCAGAGTGGCACGGAAATTGCCTTCTCCTCAGGGGAGAGGCTTCCCTGCCTGGCCTTGATTCTGAACCCACAAGGCGATGTATTTTATTAGCTGGATCAGATCTCTGTGCTTTTTTTCTTCCTTTTTGTTGTTTAGATGTTATATTTTATATTTATTTAATTAAAATGAGAAAAAAAAAAGAAAGGAAAAGTTGAAAATGTAGCACTGGAGCTGGAGGTAGAGGATACTGGCAGGGATTATGTCATGAATGATATAATCTTTTGCCAAACTTAGACAAAGCCAGTGATTCCAAGCCAAAAAAAGAAAAGTGAGATCTCTTACCAGCACTCCTGCATACTTCACTCTTATTAAATCCATCATTCTCTTCCTTATATAGAACAACGTGGAAAATTAGAAAAGGAGATTCAAGACGTTTCTCATGGAGTTCTCTTTCCTCAGAGTATTTAATAATGAAAATGTAGTGAGCTGATACAGAATACCTTTCAAGACAAATTTGCAACTGGTTTGAATATTTATGTACCCCTGTCACTGCGTGAGATATGCTTAATATTATACTCAGATAAGGTGTTTTTCTTAAGGACACATCATCTTTGTTTGTTTTTTTCTGACAGAATGTTGGTTTGTTCATTCACTGCTTCTATTACCTCTGAAAAAAGTAGTACATCTGCAATACCCTTTTTGCCTCCGGATGCCACAGTGGTACACGTTCACCCTTTTCCCTTTGTTTGTGAGAGATAATGCCTGTAAGTCAAAATCTGGTATCAAAGTAAATCTGGAGGAATTTATATAGAAGGTTTACAGTGAGAAAAATTGAATGGCACTTTTGATCAAAAGGTGGCTTATGGCATTTGTGAATCCAGCCGTTGCAGTAGGTGTTTGCGTGCTGACTGACATGATGTTGGAGTACTGAACTGAAGCTGGAACTTGCTTTAGGGGCTTTAGCTCAAGTATTTCATTTTTAGCTCTGACAGATTTTAAAAAATGCCATGTAGAACCAGGAAGCTATGTGACTTTCAGCTGTATCCTCTAAGCAGATTCAGAATGCTTTAAATATTGCTGTAAAGTGTAAAATTTCCTCTGGGCTGCTGTTCTTCCCTTGGCACTATTTCCATTGGCAGCTTGCCACCTGCACAACACAAAAATAGGAAATTCAACCTCTGGCCAGATTTTAACATTTTAAAACAACCCCTAAAAGAGAGAGCATCAGTGAAGGTGAAAAGCAAGGAAGAGAAGAGTGAGACATGACGGAAAGAGAACTCAGAAGATGAAGCAGGCAGAATGAGCAATACAGAAGACCAAACCAGAAAGATACATCTCAGATGTAAAGAGAGGGAGGAAGAGAAAAAAAGGAAGCAGGATGAAGGAACATATAAAGAGGAACAGGAGAAACAACCAATAAGAAAGATGACAAATAGCATAGAGGGAGAGAGAGAACAAAGTAGGAGGGATAAAGGCAGATGATGAAATAGAGGAGCAAATCTGAACACATAGCATTGAGTGGGCTATTTTTTTTCTCTCCTATAGCCTGAAGGGAGCTTGGATTGCTAATCAAGGTATGTATGTGTTCACCCCGTAACCAGCTGGATCTTATGCTGAGGTCAGCAAGAACTGCCAGTTGAAGGCAAAGATTGTTGCTGTTTAAAGGAGCCTCTGCAATGCATACCTATTCCTCCTCGGTGGGCTCTGGCTTTGCGCAAATGAATCCCCCTTGGCAGAGAATGTACTGGACTGTGCTGTACTCAATTCACCCTGATGGGAGCAGCCAGGGAAAGATTTAGCCCAAATTTAAATAGTTGATAATGGCAGCTTCACCCCAATTCCTTTAATCCCTGAGATCTAGTGAGACTTCTCTCCCTCTGCTCCCTGTATAGATGGTTCAAAATAAGACACCAGCTTTACCACTTCAAACCATTTGCCCTGGAGAAGCCAATCTTTCACGATTTGTTAGGATAGAAACTTCCACTGGCTCTTCAAGTCCAGGCATAAGGTGTGTGAGCACCTTTCTGCTGTCTGAAGTGATTGCTTGGCATACATTCTATCTAGCATTCACAGGCAGGTTTTAGCACAACACTCCTGTGGAAGGTATGGTCGAAGAATTAAGCATCAATATTATTTATTAACAATCTTCAGTGACTTACCCAAAATGAATTATCATCTTCAGTCTATAGGACTGTCAAGTGTGCCACCAGGCCTGAGAATCTCAGCAAAACGACCAGAAATGTTTAATGAATATTGAGAACATTCTTCTTTCCTTAGTAGGGATCTTTCACACCTCAGATTACCTCCAAGAGAGGCTGAATGGAAAAAGTAGGGAAACATAAACTATGAGAGTTTTTGTGGCAAAGTAGAGGACTTACAGAGACTACAGAGCTGAATATTTGTCATCTTTTAAATTCACTACAAAATCTGCAAGGACAATGGCTAGGTCCCAACCTGGAAAGTGAATGAGAAGCAGGCAGTTAACTGAAATAATTATTTGATAATACCAAGCACCTGAAATTAAGTGGTTTGATAATTTCACTCCAGTCCACAGAGGACAAATATAAAAAATGATCACTATAGTCAATTTTTTTCTTGATTCTACAAGCACAGCTACTGCTGCTGCGCTATAACCTGCCAGTGCTCTATGTAAAATCCTCTGTCTTATGTGTTTGGAGCCGAATTCCCACAAACATGCAGCCAAATTGTGGTTCCAGAAAGACTTCTGGTCATATTCACCACCATGTTACTCCAGGTTTGCAATAGTATATCCCTGTTGCGTGAAACCTGAAGGATATGGTGGTGAACCAAGTCTCATGAATGCAATAGTTCCCTGAAAACTAAATAATGTGTTTAGGTCATGCTTGAACATGCAAGTCAGTGCAAATTCATGTTTTAGGCTCTCTGATGTTATGATGATGTACTGTGTGGTTCCTCTCTGCCCCAGCCCTTTCTAAACCAGCTGCATTTCAGAAGGACCCAAGGCTGAACAAACACACGCTGGCGGGGCAGTTCTCACTGTCACCAGTTTCACCATCTTATTGCAGGGTCTGCAAATACCTGTCACTTTTCCAAAAGCTCTGAAGCCTCAGTTTATTGTGGGGTGTTTTTATTTAGCTTTTTTTTTTCCAGTGCAGTAGAATATAGAAGCCCAGGCAGAATTCGGGGTGCATTATACCATGCATATTAAAAATCTCACCAGATAAACTCCCATTAATTGATTTAAAAGTATTGATTTTATTGTATCAGTGCAAACCAAGAAAAACAGATGTACTGTGCTGGAATAACATGCATTTGTTCCAGTGCAGTTTTATATTATCCAGTTTTCCTTTTTATAAATAGGGACTAAAAGCTGGTTTATCTACAATATAATGATAGTTATCTTTATGGAGAGATTTTTAAACCCAGAGAGTGATGAAGTGATTACTTAATTGCTGGAGATGCTGGTAATGCAGCAACTGGCATAGGTTTGATGTGCGCAACAATGGTTTAAGTATTGACTAAATGACAAGTCTTCATATGGATTTACACAGCAACAGCCTGTTCTTAAAAAACCTCATACGTGAACACTTTTTTTTCAGGAACAGCTGTAATTTTCTCTGCAGCAAGAATTTTAACACAAAAAGATACTTTGAAATTGCTACCATCCATTTTCACATCCTCTTTAATACGAATAAACTTTTAAGTGAGAAATCATGCATGCCAGAACATTCATACCATAAGTTGAAAATATTAGATCTTTAACTTCCACAGAGCTATCAGCATATCAACTTCAATATCGTAATCATGCTGTATTTCCCTAGTGCAATGCTATAAAGTCAATTTTAAGATAATAAGAGACCAAACACTAGCTAGAGTGTGAACACCTGATGTACAGAGAGACAATTACATTGTTCATTCCTTCAGTTTTAAAGATGTGTTTACTTAAGTTCAGCTGAATTAAAACAGAATGCAAATAACTAATCTGGAACAACTGTATTTCTAGATGAAATTGAACTTAAAACTAAGGGAATTCAAAATGAAAGTTCATTAATCCCCTTTCCTTCCCTGGAACATTTTTCCAAAATTGCTAATACTGCCACCATCAATTTTGTCATTCAAACTATCTAGGTCATGTGTCACACAAATATTTAGCAGAAGACAGATGTGTTTTCTGCATTTGCATGGATACCACTGGATGACAAAATTGCTATGCAGTTCTCAACTTTGTGAGTTTGTAGCAAAGTCCTCCTCAATCTCCATCAAGTGTTTGACTATTACACACACCTCTTCTATGTTCTTTCCTGCATTGCTGCTAAAATTTGCTTTCCACCACCATTTCAACTGCAGAGATGACATAGGACAGCTTGGTGCTTTCATTGGTATTCTCTTGTGTTCCTAACTGAGGACAAAAGAAAGTGTGAGGAAAATGGCCTTTCCTTGCCCTTCAGTGTTACTCAAGAACAAGATTCATCCTTGCACAGACTCATGGGTGGCATCATGTGGAGGGCACCATGACCTATCCACCTCAACTTCTGAATGCATCATCCAAATCACCTTCCAGCTCCCAAAATAAGGATTAGTTGGGAGTTCAGTGGGAAAAAGGCCCAACACTGCTGGGAAAACATTGCGATCTTTAAGCGCCAGTGGTTTGGGTAATGGCCATGCAGCAGAAAGTCTGGAATGCAACAACCAGAAAGATTACTCGGCTGTTAGGGATAACATTTGTGGCTGGCAGTTGCAATTCCCCCTGCTGATTAAAACCAGTTCTCTCCAAGAGTGGTTCCTGTGGGATTACAACATATCCCAGTGTTTTGTAACCCTCAGTGGAAGGTCTGTTTTGTTTCTCACAATCGGTATGGAAAAAAGTACGTTGTGACAGAGGAAAGGTCAAGAGAAAGAAGTTGTTTCCAAAAAAATTGCTTTCTAAAAGTGGGGAAATAATATGTTTATTTATACAGTAGAGAGGGTGCACTGTGGAAAAGGGCACAGGGAGACAGGTTTCTCCACTGCTTCCTGTCTAGAGATTTCTATACAATATGAGATTCAAACACAGGTGAGTTAGCACATACGATTCTAAAATTTTAAAGGGTAGATGTCCAGTTCTGGACTACTGGTGCAAAGCTGTCTTTATAGTCAATGGTGAAAAATGGTCCCCAAAGGTGCGAAAATCGTACGCCTGTCTTAGCATCAGAACAATCACCATCAGCAGGAGCTTGTTTCTCCCTGCTGGGGGTTGGGTCTGGGCACCCCATTCATGCAGATGTCTAACTAAGTGCAAATGAACCCAGGCCAGCTGTCTCTGCCTGGTGCAACCCATCCTCAGATGAGCAATCTACACATTGTATTCATAATTTACAGCAAGGTCTATGAGGAAGGAAGGGAGGAAGGGAGGAAAGGAGGAAGGGAGGGAGGAAGGAAGGCAAGGCAAATATGGAAAAAAAAGGAAGGCAGGGAAAATTACAATACTGGAAGCAGGATGTGAATGCAGAAGGAAATTAGGATAAATTGCCAACCACAAGTAGGAAATACTACGCAGGCTTCAAATTGTTGGTGTACAGGACTGCTAGAGAGACACAGAAAACTGTGAATTTTAAAAGCATTAGTACTTCTACATCAGTGTAGTGTAACAACTAATTGGTCTTTCATTGCTTCCCTAAGACAACATCAAGCACTTTATCTATATTTTCCTTTCTTCAACATACCCCAGTATTTCTAGTTGAAATTCTTTTTGACAATTTTGTCTTCAGAATCAGAAAATTTCTCCACTTGCTTAATTTTCAAAGACATCTACATCTTCAGTTAAGATTTTTCACACACTTGGGTAAAGCTTGCTTTGGGCGTATTTTGTTCTCGAAATCTCATCCATCATTTCTTGACAAAGACAATGCAGCAAAAATAGGTTTGACCACGATGCTGACCACTCTCGTCTTATTGTCTGCTTGCACTCTGCCATCTACCTGTGCCTAACTGCCGTCTTTTGTTACTTAGGACATGTGCTCTTTGTTCTGTTTGTACAGCATCTTGCAAATGCCACCGAGCCTGTGGCTGGGGCTCCTGGGTACTAACACGCGATAGAGACAATAAATGCCAGTGTGTTGTTTAACACTGCCACTCAGCAGGTACCACTGCTCTCTCCTGATTTTGTGTCAGTACCGATCATCTTCTCCACCACTCTCTCCTGGTTTTGTATTGGGACCTATCACCTTCTCCACCTGCCTCAGGCTAGTTGAGACCAAGGTTTCCAAGCAGAACCTCATGTTTAGTTTTTCCCCCTTTTCTTTACTGTAATGCATGGCATGGAGAAACTCCTTTGGGAAGGAGACTAAGGCAGTCTTAGATGCTACTGCAGCGATACCAGATGGTAACAAAAGCAGTTTTCCAGGGCAGACCCGTGCAGGCCAGCTTAAACCACCCATACAGCCGGTCACCCCATTTGCTCAACACAGCCCCACACCTCCCCACCGGCTCTGCGGTACAACTGATACTGAAAATGCTGGCAAATAAAACCACAGAATGGTTTGGGTTGCAAGAGACCTAAAAGATCAGCCAGTTACAAACCCTGTGTCACGGGCAGGGACATCTCCCACCAGACCAGGATTACACTCTTAAGTCTCGTTTTGGAGTTTTAAAAAGCAAGGAACACCTTCCACTAGACCAGGATTACTCTTTTAAGCCTCATTTTGGAATTTTAGCAAGCAGCATCCTTTATTTCAGCGCTGGGCGAGAGGGAATGGTTTTCATCAACCACGCGCAAGGAGACGAGCTGGGGACGGAACCTATTTCCCACTTCCATGCATAAATTTTCCCAGAAATCTTACGAACATCTTATTTTTGCCCAAGGACCGATTTTAACGTTATTACGAACTCCACAAGACCCAGACCTCCCCCTCGCCAGCGCTTGGCAACCCCCGCCTCTGCCTGAGCGGCACCTCCGCTCCCACAATGGCTGCGGGGCGCGCGTGCTGCCCCCCGCCCCGCCCCTCCCCCCGCCCCCAGCAGCCCCCGCGGCGCCCCCCCCCCCGCCCCTCGCCATCCCCCGTGCTCGGCCGCGGGTTGGGAAGCTGCGGCCCCGCCGGGCGCCGCGGCCTCCGGGCGGGCGGGGACACACGTGAGGAGGGGAAGGAAGGAGGGAAGGAAGGAGGGGGCAGGAGTTTCCCCGACAGCTGGAGAGGTTGCGGCGCGCGGCTCCTCCTCCTCCTCGGGTCCCCGCGAGGAGCTGAGAGACAGCCCCCCCCCGCCCCCCCGCGCTCCCTCCGTATTGACAAACACACAAAGGGCCGCGCCGGGAGCCGGCATGGGAGACAAGAAGAGCCCCACCAGGTAGGGGCAGCGCTAGTGGCGGCGGTGGTTTCTCCTTCGCTTTCCCGGGGCCGCGGCGGCGATGGCGGCCGGGGTTGGTAGGGGGAGGCTGTGAGGGAGCGGGGGGTCTGGGGCCTCTGAGGGGTTATGGGGGGCTGCAAGGGTGGGGGTGATGGGGGTCGCGGGGGGGGGCTGTGGGGGGGAGGGAGGGAGGGATGGCGTCGGTGCCGGTGTTGCTCCCGTGTTTTCTTTTCTCCGCAGGCCGAAGCGGCAGCCGAAACCCTCGTCGGACGAGGGCTACTGGGACTGCAGCGTCTGCACCTTCCGCAACAGCGCCGAGGCCTTCAAGTGCATGATGTGCGACGTGAGGAAGGGCACCTCCACGCGGTGGGTCGCGGGGCGGGGGGCGGGCGCGGGGAAGCAGCCTCCAGCTTCCCTGACGTGTGAGGGAAGCAGGGAGGTTGTGAGAGGAATTGGGATTCGGTCACATTCACGGGGGAGCCCTGGACCGGGATTCCCCGGTAAACGTGACCCAAGGTGGTCTTTCCATCCCAAAGCTCTCCCTGGGATGTGAGGGAAGCAGGGAGGTTGTGAGAGGAATTTGGATTCGGTCACGTTTTCTGGGGAATGCCGGGCCGGCACGGGTTCCCGGGTGAACATGACCCCAGCCCATTTTCCCCTGGTGAATGTGACCTAAGGTGATCTTCCCACCCCAGGCCTCTTCCTGGGATGTGAGGAAAGCAGGGACACTGTGACAGGAATTAGGTCACGTTTACTAGGGGACCCCTGGCCCCAGGTTCCCCCGATGAACATGAGCCAAGCCCATTTCTCCCCTGTGAAGATGCTCTCCCTTTAATCTGTTTTGGTTTTCCTTTTAAACCCATTTTTTTTTCCTCCAAGAGTTTTAACTTTTCCTTATAAATAACTCCCTCTTTTTATAATGATTGTTTTTTAATTCGCTTTTAGTCATTGAGCATTGTCATACAGGTTTCTGGGAGCTTTAGGCATGGATAATAACCCTTGGATGTTTAGGGAGGAATTGTTGATTACTTGAATTGTGCTGTATGGAAGCTCCCACCTTGCGTGTCTGTGATTTCCCAGAAGAACCTTTTCTCTGTGTGCCTGTTGGAAAGCTTGTGGTGGATTACCTTGTTCCTGTGCCTGCCAGGTTTTTTTCAGCATCTGCACCTGGTCTGTTGTGGCCTAAACGTGTGTGTTTGGGGAATGGAGGCGTTTTGTAAAACCAACAGGAGTGCATTGCAGCCGATGCTTGCTAACCAAAGAAAATATTGCTAAAGAATCCTTTGTTATGGGTGTCATACCTATCTGTCAGCAAGAGAAGTTTTAAGTGTCAGTAGAAGTTGCAATCCTGTCAAAAGCCACAAGTACATTCTAGATATCCCTTAAGCAGCGCTGAATATGACTTGCAACAAATGTTACATTTTTGAAATTGTAAGTAAAGGTTCAGTCCAATTACTTAACAAAAAAAGATTGATTTTTATTTCTGGAGTTGATTTTTCTAGACCTCTGAAATCCGGAATGAATGGTGAAATACTAGTTGATTTTTTTAATTTTTTTTTTTATCAAGGAAAACAGTGAGCTAAATGCACTGAGAGGAGTTGCATCTGGCCAGTATAGTGTGGTTTCCAGTTTTAACAGTGGCCAGTGGCATTTTGTTTGTATCATAAAGGTATATAGATCAGTATTATTCAGCAAAATAATACATGCAAAATCTGTAAAACGGCACAAAGAAAGCCTCTTTTACCTCCAGTAATTTTGATAGGCAAGGTCAGTTTAAAATTATGTTTTCTTGCATTGGAAACTTAGTTGGATAGAAGCACCAAAACTCAAAAAAAGTCTCACCACAAACAGGACCAAACCCCATGAATAAGAGTGTGGAAAAAATAAACAGTCTTGAGAAATCAATATTATCATTGCCTTCTTTCTTTCCCTCCTTCAATATTTAATATTTTTTTAATATTTTAGCAACAAAAATGTCTTTTTTATTGTTTATTTTTGTTTGTTTCCACTTTCTCCTCACAGTGATCTGCTGTGTAGAGCTGTGGTTGATATATTGATTTTAGTTTCTCTGTGTAAACTCTCAAATGGTGTGTAGCTGAGGTGGTTTATGGGATTCTTTTTCCCATAGGGTTTAAATGGGTTGCATTTTCATCTGTTTGCAAAGTCCAGGGATGAGGTTGACGTTTTAGGCCAGGCAGTTTTAAGCCCCCATTCTGAAATCAGATTTGAGCTAGTAGACCTTTGTGTCTATGGAGAGAATCGTTAAGAGTGCCAAAGAGGCCATTTGGGTGGATTTTTTTTTTTTTTTTAAGGAAGTGGAGTCCAGGAGACCAAATTGGGTCCTTGTTAAAACTTTTGCTTGTGCTGTCTATACAGCAAAATGTTCTTATCAATATTGGTCATAATAAAAATACTGTGGTGTTTTGATGACACTCTGAATGCAATATTTATTTATGTATTTTTAGTCTTCCATTTTGAGGCTTAATATTATATTAAGCTGATGCTTCAGCATCGTTCTTAGTCTGCAATGGTTCTTACTTCAAACTGCATTTTTTTACTGGTGCGAGCATTGTCTATAAGACATGGTAAAGCACTGGTTTTTACTTCATAGAAATCTGTTTCTTCATGGTGAATGGTTTACTGTCTGCTTCTGTGTGTTAAAGTTCACTAAATGCAACCATATTTGCAGATGGGAAAACAAGCAGTCGTAGTCAAGTTTAGTGGTTTTCAAAGCCACTGGAAATTAGGTGCAAAATCGATTAAAACAGTTGTATTTTTTTATACTCATCATATACTATATAGAAATACTTTCAGGTGCAAGGTTTTCTGGGTGGTTTCGCTGTTGAATGATTTCTTCTCTATGAAAGAATTATCTTTATGCCAGGGGCTAGACATGGATTATAATCTTTAACAACTGGTGGACTTGTTAAGATTAGTGGAAATAATTCTTATGACTTCTCGATTATATTTTAATATACTTCTAGACTGAATTTTCAAAGCAGATTAGATCATGGACTTAAATTAATTTTGTCCATGTCAGTATCACCTTGGTTAAATTTGGCTGTGCTTGAATGGGAGATATCCATGAGAAATCCTGGATGCTGCAGGAAGTGGTGTAACTGATTTCTCCGGTGGCACTCATTTCTTTGGGTTAATCCTAAAGGAGCACCCCAACGTGGTGCCAGTTAGATGTGCCATGAGTGAGAGGAAAACCTAAGATCCTATCTGCCAGCTGGAAATCCCTGTACCTTTTACTGTAGAATCATTGCCAGATTTTAATTTGATAACATCATTGAGGATCTAAAGTCTCCCTGTAGACATGGCTTTCCTATTTACTTTCTAACTTAGATTGCTCTGTATTATTGCTTGTATACAGAGAAATTACAATATTCCCCTTGATAGGAGACTGTACTGAATATAGTAATTTTCTATATGTGACCTTTAAAACATTTTGAAATCTTTCTTGATGAAAGATGTATAAATGTAGGGAATGTAGGGCTGTAGTAATAATTCCTTACTAGGACGAATCTCTTGCTGAAGTTCATTAGAAGCATGAGTAAGGAATGCTGAGTAGAACCCTAATGTACTGTGTTGTAGAGGGAACTGGTAATGAACTCTATATTTAGGCTGCCTAATAGTTTACATTATAAAGAAATTGTGTGATCTCTTTGAGAAGTTCTGTTGTTCACAAGTCATTGAAGTTTGGCAAGGGGAAGATCCCTTAGGCTAAATAAGTGGTTTTATTTCCTCACCCCGTGAGATTGTTTAAGTTTTGCTGAGACATAAACACTTGAAAATCGTCATTCCCCCTCTGTCACTCGTATTGTGCAGAAAAGTACAGTAATTGCCAGAAGACTGAAAAAGCCCAGATTGGCATCACTGTAAAAGCAGCAGTGGCAGCGATATTATGCTGAAAACCCAGAATGTAATTATTTGTCTCCTGGGGAGATTATAGTGGGGTTGTTGAATTTGGTCTGACTCTCAAAATCACTGCTTTGCCAAAAGACAGTTGCTGCCATGGGCAGACGGCAATTTCTTTTCTTTCTTTCTGCTTTTCATGGTGCTATCTGGATCAGGAATACGCCAGTACTGGCTGACTTTCAAGAAGGGGGCTGGATCCTTGGACAGACCTTACTGCAGCAAGTGTTTGCTCCCGGTTTGTCTGTCCTACAATAGATGTTGTTTTTTTTTTTTTTTTCTTGATGGCTAACACAGTCATTGTCATTTAGACGCATTGTAAATCTGAAGGTTTGTAGTTCCAGTCTTGATGGGAAGAAGTATGCAAGAGGACTAGCACTCTATCTAAGGCGTGTACTTTCACTGCTCCCCTCTCTCTTCTAGGAGGCTACATTGCTGCTCTGTCACCTTTCTGCTCCATCTTCCTCAGATCGCATTAACGTTTTTGGTGACAGCATCCAGGTTTAAAATTACCTGTCACTTTGCTTTTCTTAATGTGCTTTTTATGCATGCGTATTGTGGTCTGGTCTGTTGTTGTAGGATCCCATTCTTTTTTCCGTGCTGTGACAAGCCACTTGTCCATTCAGTGTGAAGGATGAGCATCCAGGGAAGTGTAGTGAGATCTGCAGAAGGAACTGCATATGTGGCTTTTTAAACTTCAGAATGCTTGGTTTGATATTCTATGGTGTAAATAAAGGAAGAAAGAGGGCAGGGATATATGATAAATTTCCCCTTTCCAGAGGCAATACCATTCTGTGATTTTTAAGTTCAGAAAAAGGGTGGAATTCCAAAGGATAGCTTTGTTAGTAGTGTTCTGTTAGCTAATAATAGGAGAAGACTTGTTGTACAAAGATGTGACACTTTATGCTTGTTATGGTTTTATTTAATTTTATTTTTTAGACCTACTTTTATTGCTTGCTTTGAATTCAGTAAAAACCTAATATTGCCTACGAATCTATGAGATTCTGTGCTCACTATTCAAGCCCGAAGTATTTTGCTCTTGGCAGGGGAAAAGAAGGACAGAGATTAAGGAGAAAACAAGTACAAGTGACTGTAGTAGAAATTGTTGTTTTATTTGTTTTTTAGATATTTATTTCTGATACACATGTTGAGCTATATGCAATATAATATACATAAAATAGCCTCTGAAATTTGTAGGCAGAATGAGTCAGGATGAATTTCTGTGGATTTGAGATGTATGCCTCTTAACTTCCTGCACTGATGCAGTATAGACATATAACCAGCTGAATGGGGGCATGGCTTCTGTGTCCTATGCTCCGTTGATCTCTATTATGGAATACCTTTTCTGTCAGCTTGAGGTATGAAAAGCCAACTTTAAATCATACCCAGTAGAAGAGTCTGAGGCATAAGGAACTGTGGTGCCATCTTTGTACATTTGCTTCATATTTGGTCTGTGCCCCTGATTGTGCCTGATAGAGTGGTCATTCAATATGTGAATGTATTTTATAAGCCTGTCTGTCAGTCTCCTAAATGCGAGATACGGGTCTCTACTTGTAGCTCTCATGGGTTTGTTTTATCCTTTGAGAAGCATAAATAAAATGTTTAATTTTTTAACTTGGATATCAAGGTCATTTTTCTTCAGAAAATATGTGCAATTTGTTTAGTCGTGTACCATCTGGATGTTTATAAGCACAAATCAGTTACATTTAACCAAATCTGGTATTTGTTTTTCTGTTGAAATACAGTACTGCTCAGGACAGAGTTGGTACTTATCTTGTATATCTGGTTTAACATGTCTGTTTTACAACAGCTTGCTAAAGACTCTCTCTTCTGCCTTCCAGTGTGCAGCCTCTGTGTGCGCACAAGCGCATGCGTGTGTCAGGGGGAAGGTTGCGAAGGAGAAAGAGGAAGAACCGCCTGTCATGCTGATTTTACAAATACACGACTGAATCGAGCCTAACAGACTGAAGAGCTGTTTGTTACTTGTGTTAGTTTGGAGAGGGAAATGTTTGCAGGAATGAAGTGAGTGTAAAAGTTATATATAATCCATGCTTTACCAAGCTCTATATGGCAAGCTTTATGCTTCAGCTTGAATATTTAATCATTAAGAGGAGCATGAATGAATAATTCTCTCTTGCTCTGTAGGTAGCTGTCAGGTAGTCCTTCTGGACTTTTAATCTTATTTTTAAAAATTATTTTTTAAAAGTAACCTTAGGAATTATTTGGGAATTTATTTCGGGATTTTTTTCCCTGAAAAATATAGTGAAACTTGAGAATTTTGCACACATCAGTTTGTGTGCAGTAAAGTAAGTTTTATTGATTGGGGTGGCTCTGGTAGATCCTGTTGATAAGTGTAGCTTTTATGGACAATAGAGAATGCAATGGGCTGCCAATCAAAAGAGGATAAAGCTTATATTTTAGAAAGACTATGTAAGTAGTTGGATTTTGGTTAGGATTTTTTTAAGACTAATTCTGTTTTTAAAACTTCATAGTTTTGAACGTGACAGATATGGTAATTTGGTACTGTAAACAGCTCATGATAAAAAAGTGCTTTTTCTTTAAGCATGAGCTTAGTATGTTTGATTTTGTTTGGGTTTTTTTGTAACTATTTCCTGATGTCTGTTTTAGCTTGGACTTCATTTTTTCATTTCATTTTCTTCCCTTTTCTAATGTAATCTTCCCAGAAGAAAAATGAACAGTATATCATTTGATATTGGGCTAAGATCTGGTGGAGCCTGTTTGATCTAACTTTGACAACTTTTAGTTGTTTCTTTTTGCATCATATTGAAAATGATAGTTATATCAGTGTCGTCTTTGGCCAGAAATTTAGGTAACTGTCATTGTGACTTGGCCTGCTGTGTGCATATACCTTATAGGATTAATGAAACAAACATGGAACAGAAAGAAACCTGTCGATTTGTATAAACTCACTCAGTCTCTCCTATGATAACTAATTATGTCAGAGATGCTGAGTAGGAACAAAAACTTCTTAGCCTTCTGTTTCCAAGATCTCTGATGTAATCATGGATTTAGATAGATATGCTGTCTAGAAGGCCAGGTTTGTTAGTGGGCACTGCAGGGTCTGAGGTAGATTCTGGCAGTTAAGAATGGCTTGCTCAACTGGATTGTACCAAAGCCAAGCAAAATACATGAGGATTTGTTTTCCACACTTACAAAGGAGTAAAAGCTTTGAATACATTTGGGTTCCTTATAGGGATGGTTCTGAGGAGGCTAATGTGTCTCGTTGGACTTAGCCATGTTGCCTTAGGAACTCAGGATTTAAAAGGTCTTCCACTGAGTTAGTCCCTCTCCCACACTGAAAAAGGATCAGTAAACCTTGGCAACTTCTAAATTGTTCTGTTGTGAAAAGTCTCCAGTGAAGGAGACTGTAACCCCTTTAGATAGTGTATTTATAGTGCTTTTTACCCTTGGTATTTTTCCAGACATGTAACCTTTCTATTCAGTAATGTAAGTTGATTTATACTCCCCTTGTCCCCAGTGAACTACCTGCTGTATTTGAAGTTCTTTGGCTGTAGGCTTATGGTTTCCACATTCACCTATTTTCTCTAAGTCTTTCTAACAGAAAGAAAATTTCAGCAGCCTTTTCTCATAGGTGACAGTTTTCTTCAGTTTATATCATGAATCTTTATTCTTCACTCTTCAGTTGATACACCTGTTTCTTACAGTAGCAGTCCAGAATGAGGGCAGACCTTCCGCTAGTGTAAGTTTTAGTGGGCTAGTCCCTTTCCAAAGTCCTGCCAAGTTATGATATCTGATGTTGGTACTACCCTGAATGAGTTTTCTTTTGTGCAGCACTATCATGATGTTGACGTCTCCATGCCTTGCTGTCTAGTCGATCCAGTAAGAGTCTGGTGTCTTTTTATGTTGTATTGTTACTGAAGTTTGGCCATTTTTTTAATGCAGTCCTGGGTCCTGTGGTGCTTTATGCTGTCTTTCTTGGATTGCATTGTTCTCATTTTTGAGTCATCTTAACTCAGGATGTTCTTGGCAGATAGTTCTTGCCACTTTTCAGCTTAGTGCTGTTTGCTTGCTCTATTCCTTTGTCCAAAGCATGATTAAACCGTATACCCGTTGAGCCTCACTGAGTGCTATTCTACTTCTACAGGTGTTGGTTGAGAACTATTAAAAACTTATAAACAAACCGTATTTTTGAAGTTCATTCTGTGCAATTTTGTCCCAATTATAGTCTAGCCTGAGTGGGAGAAAGTATCTTTGATTGTGCCCCAAGTCAAGGCTTAGGATGTGTGCTGCTTTTCTCCTAGTCACTAGAACAATTAGTCCATTGAAGAGAGAAAGTAGACTGTGTCAAGCCAATTTGCTTTATCTTTTAATGTGCCCATGAATAATTTCATTCTAATATCTTTTCAAAATTTGAGTTAGGCTGAGTCATGTACTACTACTTGCATTTTCGTTTACCCACCTTCTGATTTCTCTTTTCTTTTTCTCTGCAGTACTTGCTGACTTTTTCCTTCTTTCTTTCGTTCTCTAGACAATGTATTTCCAAGGGTGAATTTCATCAGATGCTGTTGGCTGTCATATATAAGATTCAGTAGCACGGTTTCTTTAACTAGTACTTGTATCACCTTGATTAGTTTGGTTATATGGAATTGAACTTTCGGCTGTAGACTGACCCAAAGAACCCTTTGTGCCATCTGGTATTTGCTGTCTTTCCATGTTTGATAATAGATATACTTTCTTTCAGTTTCCATGATTAACTGTTTTCCTTTGGAACCTAAGTAGTGCATGTTTCTGTGTGTTCAGCTTTTTTTTTTTTTTTTTTGTGGAAGCGTCATCTTTGTTTTTAGTGCCACCAAGGGTATTCTTGGTCACTGTATCTTTTCTAGGGAAAATGATTAGCTGTCCTTGTCTAGAAACTACTGGGATTTGAATAAACATACAATAAGCTTAAGTGTGTTAGGACCAGAGGTAATGGTTTTAAGCTGAAAAAGGGGAGGTTTATATTAGATATTAGGAAGAAATTTTTTACGGTGAGGGTGATGAGACACTGGAACAGGTTTTCCAGAACAGGTTGTCCAGAGAAGTGGATGCCCCATCCCTGGAGGTGTTCAAGGCTAGGTCGGTTGAGTCTTTGAGCAACGTAGTCTAGTGGGAGGTGCCCCTGCTGGTGGCAGGGGGTTGGAACTGGATGATCTTCAAAGGTCACTTCCAACCCCAATCATTCTACGATTCTATGTTAAAAGAGAAGTCTAGCAGGTGAATGAAAGCTCTTGTATCACCTATAGAATGATGAGAAGTTGCATTTTCTGCCTCCGAGAGCCTTGATATGCATGTCTTGTTTAAAAGTTGATACGAGTATCTGTACTTTTCATCTTGAAAGTCAGGTTTAAACAGCACGCTTTGCAGAAAATTTTCTCAGAGTATCAAATGATGTCTTATCTCATTGGCTGGTACTGTTCAACTACAGAATGCTTTCAAAATAGGCTAGTGGAACACAATATTAAGCATTCATTTTTTATGTTTTCATGCAATAGCTTATCCTGGTCTAAGTAGGACAGAGGGATCCTGACAATTGTCTGCTCTCTGAAGTGCATTCCACTGGTATGTGGTACGCTGATGCAGAGCAGGCTTGAACTTGGAGAGTTCAGCTGTGGGGTATTGTTGGTAGGCTTTTGGCTGGCAAGCTTTCCATCAGAAGTCAGACTGAAGACTATAAGATATGGCCTTGACGTCTGCTACAAGTTTTGTCTTGTTTTGTTAGGAGTTGGGTGTTGGGAGTTGGGGAGGAAGTGAACAATTGAAATTTTCCTGTTCTGACTTACCGAAAGTTTGGCACTTATCTTTAAACTTTTCCATAATGCTTGAATATACTTCTATCTAAACTGCACAGTTCCAGTGACAGCGCTTGTTAGATGTGTGAGTAGGGGTTTTAAAATTTACTTTAAAAACAAGAGTTCCTAATTCTCAAAGCTGAAAGAAGTTGGTTTGACACATTCAGTGAAAGGAAAGCTTTTTCTTACAGATATAATTGAATTCTGTGATTAGGGTCATGAGCTAGAAGTTCTGTAATTGAATAAGAAGAGGAAAAGAAAAAGGTGAGGGCTGATCATTATGTGGCATCTTTTTCTATTAATATACGTCTTTTCTGAAGAGCATTATGGAGACTTGATTTTTTTTAGGGAAAGTCTGTAGTCTTTTTCATTACTGAAAGTCTTTGCGGTGCTGGCTCTGAATGGAGGAGGCTTCTAGAAAGCTGCAGCCTTCTGGGAAGATTACACTCACAGTGCAAAACAAGTAGGATAGGTCAGAAGCAAGCTCCTTTGAGTTTGGCCACAAAGCTGGTGGTGCCAAGTATTCACCCTGTTTTGTGCAGCAATAACTGTGCTGCTGCATCAGTATGATCCTCATGTTTTGCATGTGTTTTTTGCATCGGTGCAAGAAGCATCATGGTTCCTACAGGAATGGCGCAGAGGAGCAGTCTGGAGGATCCAATACTTTATGGGATTGGAAGCTGGGAGAAGTCACTTCCCCATGAATCCATGGATCTAGGGGTCTAAAAGACTGTAACCACTGCCTGGTCTGCAGACTTCCAAATGCTGCCTCCTCAGGGGATGTTGTTAAGGTACTTGAGCTTCCTGACCTCTGCTCCTATGTAGCACCTTGTCATCTAGGAAACGTAAATTGGTTGATAGCTGTATGTTTCTCAAGCAGCGTGTTTTCAACATAGCTGTTACTTGTGCTGAGCGTTGGTGAACCACAGCTTGTGGCCTGTGGGGAAGAATTTCTAACAACAGTGTGCCAGATGTTGAAGCCTTAAAACTAGTTGTTGGGAAAGCAATATTTGATGGCTGCTTTAAAAACTATCTGTGAAGATGAATATGGGCTTTCTGAAGGTCCAGGTTTGGATATTTCTTCTTAGAGCAGACTGTTGTACAGTGTACCGGTTGTCTTCTGGAGACTTGCTGGCCTCATCTGTTAAATGTCATCTAGAAAATAGGGCATTCACTTTAAGGGAATGATTAAATAGGGACACTGCCTCAAGGGGTAGTTTTCTGCACATGTATATACAATGACTGATAAAACCATATGGGTCTTGTAAGTCTATTCTAATTGAATCAGCTTTTATTGAAAGACAGAATTACTAGAAATGCACTGAATGGATGAATTCCAAGTAAATGATTCACACTGTAAACCAGCTAGGAATATGAAAGCATTGTAAATCAGGGCTGTCTGAAAGTTAAAATTCATATATGCATAGGATGTGTAGAAATTGCTTTGTTACTCTGCAATATGCATATGGATCTATATTATGTTTTTCCCTGCAGACCAATAGCTCCATTGTTTGTACTGTCATAATTATTCAGTTGTGTTATTTGCAGAGGCTGTCTGAAATACTGTTAATACTCCAGGATATGACAGAAGTGATGGTAATGAGAAAAAATAATTTTGGATAAGTACTTTCTCACAAGATGAGCTTTGTGTGGTGATTAGCGCGAGCATATTCATGTGACACGGCAAGCTAAACGTAGTTTAATGTGATAGTTTTTATTCTATGAGTAGCTTAATAGAGTACTCGTGACTGTGGGAGGGTGAACTGATCCTTGTCAGAATCCAAAACTACTTCTCCTGCTAGTGATTTAATTTAATTGCTGGCAACTATTGTATGTGCATTACAAGAACTGGTAATAGGAAGTATTTTTTGCTTTTCATAATATGAGTTCATGGCTTAAAATCAGGAGTGACATCATTACATGAACTGCTAGCTTCCATGTAGACCATGGTTTACAAGACTATTTAGTATACACAGTGTTCCTAGGGTTGTTCAGCTTGGGGAAGAGAAGACTCCTAGGAAACCATATTCCGGCCTTTCAGTATTTAAATGAGGTTTATAAGAAAGATAGGGACAAACTTTTTAGCAGGACATGCAGCAATAGGACAAGGGTTAATAATTTTAAACTGAAAGAAGACAAGTTTAGGCTTGGTATTAGGAAGAAATTTTTTTTTTACTGAGGGTGGTCAAACACTGACACATGTTGCCCAGAGAGGTGGTACATGTACCATTCCTGGAAATATTCAAGATCAGGTTGGATGGGGCTCTGAGCAACCTGATCTGATTGAAGATGTCCATACTAACTGCAGGGGGGTGGACTAGGTCCCTTCCAATCCAAATTATTCTATGATAATATTTTCCCATCTGCTTTAAATATCACTGATGTGCTTATGCAGAAATTAATATATTTTTTGGTGGTTTTTTTTGGTGTTGGGAAGTAAGTTGCGGTCTAGTTCTGCTTGATCATGATAATCAGCAATGGTAATAGAAAGTATGTTTGTGCTGGGGTTTTAGTGAAGTTGAAAAAGCAGTTTCCTTTGTTCTGGAATGTTGCTTCCTCAATATTTTGGCAGAACCTGGAAGCCTATGTTGCACAAGGCAATGTACTTAGAACTTGTGGAGTAGATGCGATAGTCCATTAACAGATAAATGTGAATAGAAAAAGTAAATTTTGCTCATGTATCAAATCTAGGAAAAAATGTTAGCTGAAAAATTGCGTGATAGAAGAAAATAAAGTCTCAAGACATAATCTGCAAATATGTGGAAGGATATATTAAAAGCTGTTGTGTATAGAAATGCTTGGCAATTCTCTCTAATTATTTGGGAATGGCTGTTTTGCATTTAACAAAAATAGTCCTCTATTGAAGTTTGAAAAAGATTTCATGCTTTAAATGTTTACTGTCAAACTAGCACTTAAAAAATTCATGTCTTCTTTAGACATGAAGGAAGATCAGTACAAAAGATGGGGAAATTAATAGAATAAAGATACAGATTTTTTTTCTTGGATTCTGTACAGCCAGATTGCACGTACTTACACCTTAATGGTATAGATCTGTGCATAAACTGGAATGAATGGCCTAGAGTGTGAGCTTTTAACTTTTGCCTTCTCACTTGAAGTTTAATAAGATTCTGCCATTCTCTGTGTGTTGAATTGACTGTTGACTGTATTATTACATGTATGCATGTACGCATGTCTTGGTTCTATTGATTTCTTTCTGTATTACAGAGAACTAAAAAAACAATTTCTGAACTTTGGAAACTCTTCATCTGTGTATTTGTAAGCCATGATAACAGGATTATAAAGCCAAATTAAATTTTGTTCCATTTATTTTATTTAAAGCTGTCAACACCATTGCAATGTCTACAGAAATATAGGCCTTGGCCTTCCAACGTTTTCATGGATTCGTAGTCTTTAAAACAAAATGCAATCTTTTTTGAAGTTAAGCTCTTTGCAAGCCGAGATCAGCTGAAGACAAGAAAGACTGAGGTAGCTGTTTAATTTTCCCCTCTGTTTAAGTGAAGTTGCTTACGTTTGCTATTATTAAAGCCAGTTACAGTAAAAGAGAGAAAATTTGCCTCAGGAAGTGGGAATGTTGATTACTTGATATTTGTTTAGTAACTCATTATTGGTATATGACGGTGGGGGGTGCAATTTAACTATTAGGGAGAATTGACTGGTGGATGGGAGGAAAGTTTACTTACACTTGGTTTCTACTTAAGGGTACTGCGTTACGTCTTACAGAAGCTTAATTTGAGATATGTTTATATATTTTTTTTTTTTGTTCTGGAGCAATTTTGACCTTTTGGCATCTAAATCTATATCATTAGTCCATCATGGAAAAGTCAGATTCCTAAACTGCTGGTGGTTGCTTGTCCTGTGATCTTCAGAATAAATACCTAAGTTCTATTACAAAGCTACAGTTAGAACTTTGCATAATTAATGTCTTATTGAAAACACACGGGAAGTATATCATACTGTAATATTGATACAATATTTAACTATAGCTGTAACCTCTAAAAGTTAATGAAATAAATGCCATTAGAATTGCTCAAAACATTGATACCTAGATATTCTCCTAACAATGTGTGTTACAGGAGTAGTTTCACTTTGAAAAGTGAAAACCTAAACTACCTAAAACTACCTTTTCATATCCTTCTTTTTGTCTGTTTGTTTAAAAGCTGTTTACTGTAAAATAAGTATCTTTCCAGCTGACTCCCTTTATGCACTTGTTTTGGGGATTTAGAACAACTTTTTATTTTTAAACTAATTACTCTAGTTCTTGCATTAATATATATTTGAGAATGTGGACTTCGGTGGAGAAATGAGGACATGGTAAGAGAAACTTAAGTAGGGACTAGCAAGAATATGATGGTGAAATAGAAAGTGTGCAAAGATAAGCTTTTTTTGAGATTTCAGTAATGACTGTGCACTAGAAAAATGGAGATTAGAGTATTACTGTGGGTATCAGATTTCTATTAGCTTCTTGAGACATTAATATTTAGGATAGACTTGAGTGGAAAATGATCTTCAAATGAATTATACGATATTTAAAGCCTGTGCTTTTGTATTAGGAAATTATCCAGGCTAGTAATGAAAGTACAGAATAGGATTTGAACGGTTTGACTTTGTTCTCAACGGGATTTTAATGCACTTAACTGTATTCTCTTTAGTCTTTTAAAAGATGTGTATGATACAAATATAAGTAAACCAAAATTTTTATTAGGGTTTGGTTAAACCTAACATTTCTTCCAGTAGTTTTTAATTTACAATGGCGTATTGTTAATTAAGTTACTTCAAGTGGAATTATTTAAAAAAAGAACAAGTACTTACTCTAGTATTAGCTTTACAGGAGTGTCTTTTTGGTTTTGGTGACAGTTCCAGGAAATGTTGAGCAGGGTGGTCTGTAGGACTGTTAAGTACTCTATGGAATGAGAGTGTGTGGTTTTTCATGTTGAGCTGATCCCTTGGGTCTCATACTGTCTTGCAGTTGCATTCTGAAAACACTCATGGAAGTGTTTTAAACTATTTCAATTGTCTTAAACTTAGTTTTGCAGAGTTATAGACTAGCCAATGTATGAGAGACTTTGTGAAACAGTTTTGTGAAATTATCTAGTGAAGTGGTATTTATGAAGAGATATTTACAAAACCATTTGGTTAGGTAGCTAATAGTAAGATTTGGTATGATTTAGATGAAGAGACAGTCATAATCATCATGAGTTGGCTTTGTGTTGTCTTGAGTTGAGGAATATATGATAAGATGTAAAAATAAAGAAGGAAAGGAGCGATACAGAATATAGACCATCATAAGTGTGCATTTCGAAGTACAGATATCTGAAATACAGCCCTGTATTTAAGATGCAGTACTAAAATTGTTATGAATTTTCCAAGAGAGTATTGACTTGTCTGAAGTGAAATTCATGTTCACTGTTAGCGGATGGGTAGGACACTTTAAAAAATGGTCATTGGAAATGTTCCCCATGCTGTTGTTTTGTTTTCTGCATAGAGGCTGAAGCTTTAAGAAGGAGGTGATTTATTTAATTCCAAGGTCTGCCCTCCTTTATCAGGGATTACTCTTATTTCCAGTGGCAATGCGCTACAAAATACAGACAACTAAAGACTTCCAGTCCAACTCCTGTCACAAGAATTAAATATACTACCAAATTATAAAAGAATTGAAGGTTGAAAAAACTCAGGTGTGTTAACAAGGCACTTCTGAAATCTTTGCTGGATGAGGGAATAGCAAAAGTTGTGGGGCATGAGTACTAGTATATGATTAGGGTTAGAATTCCATTTGAAAAAAAATATTCAGTATTTTAGTTCAGTCAAACACAGAAACCTCACAGTAACAGGTGGAAGGGACATGGGCAAGTCTGCAGGAAAACTGGATAGAGAATACCAATTTTTACATAAAAATAAATCTATGGTAACTGTTAGATGAACAAAATGCGCACAACTTCTATTAGCTATGAGGTGGGTTTGGCTATGAAGTGATAAATTATAACTTTGCGGCAGAGTAAGCTTAGAAAAGTTTGATTGTGGCTTCTGAAAGCTTGCATTTCAAAAAGAAGACAGACCCCCCCAAAAAGAGGTGGGTTGGAGGGAGGACAACAAGTTACAGTTAAAGTAGAAATTAATTGTCATGGTAACAATGTTCCTATAACATAGTGTATATTACTGTAATTTGTAAGTGGTTTTCAGGCATCCAACAATTTTATCAGTCTGGTAGGCAGCGTAAACCTGTACTTGATGTATCTGAACCTTCTAGCATGGTTGAATACCTTAAAAATCCGGTATTATCATACTGGGGATATTATAGAATAGAATATAGTTCTGAGGAAAATCAAGATGATTTTAAGTATAAATATTCAACAGACATAGTGGGTTGCAAACAACATAGGGAGAGAGATTAATCTTTGTATTATATAATTACTTGGCTAGAAGGTCAGCCTGTGGCAATGGTGCTAGTTTTGAATTTGAGAAGAATGCATTAAATGCTTTCCTTATGTTTGGCATTAGTTTTGAAAAGTATCTTAACATTTTAATGCTTTTTGAATTAGTGCAGTAATATAACACGTGCTTGTGCATCACTTTGTCAGAACTGCCAGCAGGAAGGCTCCACAGTATTGTTTTCTGTCTGAAGTTACTGAGCATTTGTAGTAGTTTGAGTGCCCATAGCTGGTTATTGCATATAAGCTTATCCATGATACTTGATTTGTATTTCTGTAGATCCATGGGACACATTTTGTATGGAAATTAGGGGACAGCAAAGTTTTCAAAAGAAGTAAGCAGTATAATTATAGGTAAATGAAAGAAAACCTTCTGTAATTGAAGTAAGAATGAGTGCTTGAACAAAAAATTCTAGCTATCCAAATAGAAGTCATCTGAATTTTCAGCATGGCTTGAAGTAGGAGTTGCATAAGCTTGTATATATAGGATAAAGTAGAAGGAAAAATCAAAGGGGTATTAATCAGATAGAAGGTGGAGGCATTGTCATGGTGATGCTGTAGTAGTGCTGTTTCTTCAAGTGTCATAAGTGTGTGATTTTGAGAAGGTCAATTTTTAAGCAGTTGTCCTTCATAAGCAGTAAACGAAGAAGATAATGGAAAACTTGCAGCGTTTTGGGAACTGACTTTCTCTTATACCTAGCGATTAGTTCTAGGTATTTTTTCCTAGAAGCTAACTGTGCTTGTACTCTTATGCTTTGCCTGAAGACAATTGATTGGGAATGCCTGAATTTGGTTTTAGAGTTTCTACTACTTTAGAACTGTGACAAGCATTCTGGGCTTAATCCATAGCACATCAGCATATCTTGTGTTTATAATGCAGCTTTTGGAATAAAGCCCAAGACTTTCCCAAGGAAAAATATAAAACCAACATAAAAAAAAACCAAAAAAACACAAAAACCCCCAAACCCATGAGGAGATTGTAAAGTTTTGTACTGGTTTTTGTACTGATCCTATTCTTTAGCAATCAGCTTTGTAAGTTTGATCAAAGATGACTTGTATAAATGGGTTAGTTACTGCTTGTAAGGCCTTCTGGCAATAGAAGAAAATTCTCGAAAAAAAAAAAACAAACCCCAGAGAGTGAAATGTAAGGCATTTCAAAGAATGAGTTCTGCCATGCCTTGCTGGTGGCATGGAACAGGTTGCAGAATTGTGAATGAATCTGATGTTGAAAACCATGCTGTGGTCATTACTTGAGTCTTGTGCACCGAGGGCTTTAAAACAACGAGGAGTAGAAGATTTAGGAACTTCCATTAACATGGAAACGTTTGTTCTGTCCTCCTGAATCACCTAAAAGAGAAGAATACTTTGTA
This sequence comes from Tapera naevia, assembly GCA_033556795.1. NCBI lineage: Eukaryota > Metazoa > Chordata > Aves > Cuculiformes > Neomorphidae > Tapera > Tapera naevia. Next base: position 21,622,316 of record JAUMJJ010000059.1, read on the forward strand.
TTTAAAGAATAATGTGGATTTTTTATTTTTGAGGAAAGAATGTTGTGACCAAGGGCAAGAGAAAATCAATGAGGTTTCTGTTCCAGATAATTCTAACCCCTCTTTCTTGAGGGATGAATTTGCTGTCTTGAACAAAAGGTCAGCGTCTCTCTGCAGGGAAGACAAGTTTAGATAAGTGGTACTGCTTGAGGATTAGGGATGCTTTTGAGTAAAACCTCTCTAAGTCTCTGAAACCTTTTTTTTTAAGAAGTGATGATCTACAGTGGAGGAAAGCAGAAAATATGTGTGCAAAGTTGAAGTAATGGAATATATGAGAAATGCCACAGAATCATAGAATCACTTTGTCAGAAAAGACCTTTGAGATACTTGAGTCCAACCGTACACAGGCTTTGTTTTGCTCAGGATCTGGTCTCTTCAGGGAATGAAAATGTGAGAGGAGATAAGAGATTGCTAATCAGCCTGAAAGCTCAAACTGTTCTGATGAATAAATGATTCTTGGTGTATAATAATTACCTGTTCTATTTGATGGTATAAACTTCTGTTTCATTGAATACTTCTGTGGTTCAAAAAGTAGCTTCTAAGTATCTGGAGGAGAACCTTGAGTCCATGAACAACAAACATATCAAGACCATGTTGGGCAGCTACAACGTAACATCCTTCTGTAGGAATAGTGTTTCACAGACCCAATCCCAGAAATCAGGAAGACAGTGCAAGATGTGTATAATTTCATAAGAAACCAGGGAGTATGAAGAATTTGAAAACAGAATTATATCAGCTTATTGATAGGTAAATAAAACTGGACTAGAGTATTGCTCTAGTTATTGTAGGAAAAGTGTGGTAACTAAAGTGACCAGAGCTCAATAGCAGACTTAATATTTTAGCTTAACATGTGGTATTCCAAAGGTTTTTAGGTATGCTGTATGTTGCACTTGTTTTACAAAAGAGGTAGTTTCTCACTCTAGACTGAGAAAGTCTCCAGCAAGGGCTTTTTGTCTGAATTGAAGCCAGGAGGTGGATGGACTTGAGAAGAGTAAAGGGAAGGAAAGGATCATATTAGAAAGGAAGCTCTGCTTGGCGTATATTATTATGCATCCAGGTTACCTGTTAAAGAACATCTTTCAGTTTAATTGAAAGCTGAGGTAACATCATTTCCTTCATATTGACTGTTCTGTCAAGATTGAGAAATTAGAATTCTAATACTTCTGCAGTAGTAAAATACCCAAAGCAGAGGAGGTTTAGCACTAAAATTTAATGATAGCATCTAGCTTTCCATATAGAAAAGCACAGGTCATGTTCTGAGATCTGTAGATACTGGGAGGATATGGATATCGGTTCTATGGACCAGTTCAAGTCCAGCACTCACACTGAATCAAAGCTAAGGTGTTGGCTGTTCTTTTGGGCTGTTGATGTGCTTGTGTTGTGCTTTCTCAGCAGTCTTGCTTACCTAGCTGCATTGTGTGCTGCTTGGCAGTCCTACTTGTTGGCTCTGTGCGATCAGGATGTGTAGCACCAAACAGACGAATCTTCTTGGAACCACGCATGCAGAGGTGCAGTATGCTGACACAGGACTTGCTTGAGATATAGGCAGATTTGGGGTTGGTTCATAGAAAAACTGTCCACATCATCCTCTTTGTTTCCAGATTGTAGCAGATGGACCCTAGAGGTGATTTGACAGATAACTTCTGTCTGTCAGAATTTGAGCTCATACTCGTGAGTAGTGCAGGAAACATTAGACTGCTTTATGGACTCGTGGTGACTGTAGGAGCAGTACTGTGCAAATGTAGTTGTGCTCTGTATAGGTTAAATAAATTGCATCAGGAATTTATTCCATCAGGAGAAGTGTTGAATGCACAACTCAGGCAACTGAAGTTTTACTGTACTTCTGTTGCATATGTTGATTACTAGTATTGTACAGAGATTTTGGTTGTTTGTTACTGTTTTCAGAACTGACCCACTTTGTTGTAATGAGACCAAGTTATTCACCATATAAAATTGGTCAATTTTTTTTAATAGATGATTGGTGAATAAGAGTTGAGGGAAATTGAGGAAGTGTTATACTGCTGTGAAATGTCCAAAAGGTATTGTGTCGATCTCTGGGAGAGGGAGATGACAGGAGTCAAAAGTTGCAAATATTATTTTCTAGTGCATCATCTGTAGACATGTAAGCTACTATGCTATAAAGGTTTTTTTTTTAAGAATGCCAACAATGAAAATTAGTCCGTCCTTCTCAGTATTAAATATTGGTTTTCTTTGAGAGGATCAGCGTTGAGTTTCTGCACACAAAACCTAAACAGACAAGTCTGCAGCCTCTGTAAATATACCCTTTAAACCAGCAGCTAGATCAAATCCTGTAAGATAAAATGTAATCATGTCCTTCAGCAAGAGGAATAGAGTTGAAATGAGATCCTTGTCATTTAACATTAATGGGAATTGTAGGGAAGACAAAAATTGTATCCTTGAATGTTTGTATTACTGTCTGTTGGCTTTTAAAAACTCAGATATGTTAGTTTTCTTTATTTTTTAGGGAGATTACGAAGTGTGTAAGTATTTGTATGCAGGACCTTGAAAGCAGCATTGGAATTAAATAATTAAATAATGGATGGGGTTGGAATAGGAACGTATGTAGAAGAAAAATAACGCAGGCTGGACAGGAAAGTTAAGTGACAGGGAAGGAGAGACATAATATTCAGAGTTGGGATGTTTAGTGATCTCTTGGAAGTTCAGTAAATCAGTTTGTTGGTGCAGCTGCAGTGCTTAGGACCTAAACCATAAAGTTCCCCTCTGCTAGAAAGAACTAATAGCTCTTGTTTTGTAATAGTGTATGCCTCTCTTGATTAGTGTTCCATTTTAAATGACTAAAGTGAAATTATTAGATGAAAATGCAAAGTTTTGAGGGGCTGACTAAGCAATATATGTTGTATTTATTAACATTTCTGCCTGTAGTTCAGAATTGCTACTTTATAAAGTAGATCTCAGTGGTAGAGGTAAAAATGGCTTGTCATCATAATGCAGAAGTTTATAGAGCTTCTTTCTAACCACCAGTTAGCAAAGGTGCGCTTGAATGTGCTCAAAAAAGCAAATTACCATAAATATATTGATGAATTAAAAGGTGGTGTTAACATTGCTTGTACCTACTTAATCTATAGCAGCCCATTACAAAGAGTCTTTAACTAACTGGTGCAAATCATCAAAATCAATTTCCTGTTACAGGAAGAGTTTTTCTTACATATATCTTCTCTGCGAGAAAACCTTCTGTGTATGAGTTCCCTTGTGCTTGAATGATAAGATTCGGCTACTGCTAAATCATGAACAATTCTATCAAGTTAAAGCTTCATGAGTGGTAAAGTTGTCTCCTGAAGCCTGTGTGGCTTGCAAAGTGTTTGTTTGCAATTCAGTAGCCCCCTTTGAATACCTGGGAAAAAAAGCCCAAAACTCTTGAAAGATAACTCTCAGTGCTGAGATATGATTTTTTTTTTCCCCTCAGTTTTTAAAAACAAAAACATTGCTTTATTTAAGATATCTGGAAGCGACAAAGCAGATAATAAAGTTTGGAACATAAATATAACTGCAAGACAGCTATAGACATAAATGACAATGAAAAAATGAATGTTTAATTGGGAGGAATGAAATAACTGAGTGTAATTCCTTGTCACAGCAAAATCACATAGAACCTCTTGATTCATTTTTAGTGCATCTTCTCAAATATGATTTCTCTGTTTTTTTTTTTGGTCTTAACTGACTTCTGTTCCCTGTGGCAAAGATCTTTTTTTGTCACTCGTTTGTTCTGTAGAATTAGAAAAAGAAATTCTAAACCTAGGACTTAGTTCTTAATTTCCTTGCTGTGTTCTAATAGAAATTATCTAGTTTGCCTTCAGGAAATGAAATTGTTGCAAATTGAGCACTCCTAAAATAGTTAATTAAGATTTCCGCCCCCCCCCCCCCCCCCCGCTTTTTTAACAAGTTTCCATGATGGTGGTGGTGTCCACAACCCTGGGCAATAATTCTGTGCCAGGGCGTTCACCACTGTCTTACTTCATAAGTAACGTGTCAGATTATTCTCTCAAGTCACTGTGTAGTAATGACAGGACTGTCACTTGGCTGTCACCAGAAATATTAACTCCCTGTATCCTTATCTCCTGGAGCAATCTTCATTTCAAGATATATTATTGGTTTTGTTTATATATCATACGTGTTTTCCACCTGAAATAAGCTTGTGCATCAGTTACACCTGGGTTGTTCTTGCTTTGTTATGAACAACTGTGACAAAAGGTCAAAACATTTCTGAGACAAGTTTTCTTAAAAATATCCTATACACTCTATTAATGTAAACAATTGTAGTCTATCAAGACCTTTCGGTGATTTTGGACTCTCTATACTGTGTGTGTTCCAAGGTCCTAGTTGCAGTGCTCTCTTGAAAAGCACGTAGTCATGTTTTCCAGTTGTTGAAAGCCAGGTAGTGTTGACAAAGTGCTCCGTTGCTCATCTTTGTCTCTCCATGAGTTAGTGTGGCCTTAGTTCATGAGTGGGTATGAGGTAGTTTGTTTTTTACCCTGAAGTTCTATTATGTGGACTTTTTAAATAGTCTTTATTTTTACTTAAATTCATTGAGGACTTGCTGTGACGACTCACAAAATCTCAGTTGGTTTATAACAACTGCTTTTCCCACTCTTTATGGATTCTTGTAGCTTGGCTTTCACTCTGTAACATGAACTATTGCAATCATTACTGAAAATATAACTTGCTAAAAGGAATTGCTTTGATTTTCTGCTTTTGTTATTTTGCTTGTTGCTTCACCTAAGCGAGAAGTGCTGGTAGCGTGATGCTGTTTACTGGGATAAATAGATATGTGTAAGAGCTGATAGCTTCTGTTGCCTTCATAACTGCTTTGTATTTCTTTTTAAAAAACCTAACAACAAAACCCAACTAACAAAAGCCAAGAGCCTGGCAGATATTCTTTCAGAAGAAATTTGCATCTTCAGAGTCTTAATAGAATCACAGAACCTTCCTTTATATATGGCATGACTTGAAATTTCTTAATTCCAAAATATCCAAACAAAGAAACATCTACATTGCAAGGAGTAAAATGTTTCATCTCAAATCAGAATCATTGTATTCCAATACAAAATAAATTAAAAATGAAGCCATTTCAAACTACTATTTCAGAAAATGTAGAAATAATAAACTGTTGAAATTGTTTTGCCTGCTATTCCTCTTCTCACCTTGGTTTTTAGTTCGGACCTGCACTGTGTATACTGATGGGATGCAGTTGGAAGTATCTGTTGACAGCTTTGAAAGTATATATGTTCTGGCAGCTGTATCCTACCAATACTAGTGCAGTATATTTTTTTTTTCCAGTGAAAAGCTTCATAAAAATGATACTCAACCAGATTTGTCATTGCTATGAATGAATTTGATCTGAAAACACTTGAGTTACTCTATAAGGCAAATTATCTCTGACCTGAAAGGTCAGCTTTTTGGTGATATGGGTTGTATGCTTCTGTACTGGAGTACAATCAAAACAGGCCCCTTCATTTGAGGGGGCTGGGAGTGTGTAGTAAAACATTCCTCTGGAAGCTTCATCTTTTGGACTTCACTCCATGTAAGTCTCGTCTGGATATCAGAACTGGGAGAAGAGGTCACATTGCAAAGTCTTGTCAAAGTCTTGTCTCTAAATCCTTAAATACATACATACATATAAAATATATATAATTTGTTGATAATGCAAGTGTGTGAAACCAAAAGGCTGTAATGGGTTTAAATTTGATATGCTAATCGAGTGAAGTAGTAGCAGCAAGATAACTTTTAGCAATGTTTCTTTTTCTAGTGATTGTTAATAACTGAAGCATAGAGAGTTTGAGACTTGTTGTAAAGAATAAGCATTATGTGTGTCTATTATGTATGTGCACACAGGAAACCTCGACCTGTCTCTCAGCTGGTTGCACAACAGGTTCCTCAGCAATTTGTGCCCCCTACACAATCAAAGAAAGAGAAAAAAGACAAAGTAGAAAAAGAAAAAAGTGAAAAGGAAACAACAAGCAAAAAGAACAGTCATAAGAAAACCAGGTAATATTTTTGCATATTGGTAAAACATAATTTAGAAAAGAAAGTAAGAAAATATTCTGCCATTTTACTGCTTTGTAGGTGCTGTGGCAAACTCAACAGTGAGGTTCAGTATTTGTGTATGAAATTTCATTCATTTAGGATGCCTATTAAATGTGAGGAAAACTTGCAGTTTGTAATTTTGACCAGAGGATGGAGACAAGCTGACTGTAGAGAGAAAGACTTGGGTATTTTTGTTAAGGGTTACAGATCTAATTTTCACACCATACAAAACTGTAGATAGGTAAATGGATGATGCTAATCTCTGGAGAAGAGAGGGGACAGAGGATTCTCATTTTCACGTGCAATAACAGGAGAGAGAATCAATGCAAAAGAGTAGGAAAGGTAACGTGGCTATTGCAATCCTTGCAGAGCTGGAATAAGCTTCAAAGGGCTGAGCCTAGGGTATAAATTAATGTGACAGGATAAGGCATGTATAAAATGATAAAAATCTTTATACTGCATCTGGGATGCTGAAGGAAACCTTCGACTCTTAGAACTGGGAACATGAAATATTACAGTACAGACAAGCAGTTGTAAAAGCCTTGATCTTGCTTTAAGATGAGGTGGAAGAAGGGTGCAAACTGCAAAACAAAAGCAACAAGTTTAACCCCTATATCATCACAGCCTAAGCATAAAGTTATTGTGGCAAAAATGCTGTGGTTGTTTATTTAGTTTGCTTTTTTTTCTTTTGGAAGCCAAAGTCATCTTGCCAAGGAAGATCCTTTAGGATTAGTTATGCACAGAAGTAGCAGATTCTTCTCTTGCACCTGAAATAGGATCATCAGCATTAGGTCCAGGGAGAGGTTGAGAGTCAAGAGAGAACAGTTGTAAACAAAATCATGGTTAAGAATAATGATGCTGAGATGTTCCTTCATTTTCTTTTTTTTAAATACTCAAATTCAGTAGCTTACCTTATGCAGCTGAGCACTTCTAGTACTTTATAAATTAAATACAACATAGTGAGTTTTAATTTAGCTGATTTAAATATTAAGAATTGAAATATTGATGGTTGAATTGCAATAATACATTAAAAAAAAGCGAAAGTGAGGTAGGGAAAAAGAAAGAACACTTTAAAAAAAATACCTGAAATAAAAATCTTGGACTGAAATAAAAATCTTGGACTGAAATAAAAATCTTGGACTGAAATAAAAATCTTGGACTGAAATACCAGGATTGAGATGTGCATTAAGAATTGATATTTGAAATAACTAGGATACTTTTTTTTAATGCTTCAAACATTTCAATTTTTTACAGAATGGATTCCCTACATAGGATAGCAAGTTAAGAATTCTTGATTAAGGAGATTTCTTCAGTGTTGTTTAGGAAAAGGATATCCTTTTCTCTTTGACTTAGAACTGGTAATTATCAGAAAAATCTGTATGCACACTCAGTATTATCAATAAGCTCCATGCATCGCACAGGTTGATAATTCTGAATTTTTCTTTCCATTTCCATGTTACAGAGCAGCAGATTTTCAGTTTTCTCTTAGATTCTTCAGTCATGCTACTTCAGCCCCAGGGGAAGAAGATGTCAAAGCCAGTCTCTATTCTAGCAGAGGAAAGGTGTGAGGTGTTTCAGCTGAAGCAATTGGGAACTAATTCTACTTCAGACTAAGTCAGATGATAGGGTAAAAGTTAGGGTTTTACTCTTAGCACACTTGCTAACATGTAATTGTCATTAATGTATTTGATTGCAACCTGAGCTAGTGAAAGCTGTGAAGTTAGTTAAATGTGTAAAGTGATGCTGTTCGTAACAGCTTGTATAAATTCACCTGTCTGGTGACAGTTTTTTGTGGTAGTCAAAGGAAAATAGTAAATTGAACTCATCACTAGCAAAAATATGATAAAATATAAGTCGAAGTGTTATTTGGTTCTTTTTGTTGTGAAAATGAAACAATTGAAAGATTACATGAAGAGACTCTCCCTATCAACACTCTGTGTAATGCTCATCTCTGTGCATAATTTAAATCACAGCATATGCCAGGAATACCAGAGTTATATTGTGAAGTCCAGTTCAAATTGCGTTCCTAGTGAGGCTTTGAAATTAAGTGGTACGTGCTGCATGCTGGCCCTGTATGTGGTATTGAATTCAGATGGCTGACGCCAACATCTTCGTTATTGAACATGATTCTGTACTTGAAATTGTTGCTTAAATCTGCTGCAGAGATGGATGCTTCTCTGGATGAAATTTAGAATGTTCTATACCCACAGTACAGAAACACTTCATTTTTAAAAGTAAAAACTTTCACATGTGCAACATGTCCATATTGTTGCACAGTTATGTTATTTATAAGGTCACCTTTTAAATAATCTTAAGAGAAAGTGTTGTGTTCAGCTGTTCTATAGTATAAAACATACACAGCAGGAAACACTCTACCATAAGTATTCGTGGTACATAGCAGTCTTACACACAGGTATGTTCTCCAGAGCTCCTAAAATGTAGGAGGAAGACAGGGCAATAAGATGGTGCATGTGCTTTTGATATGATATTTGCTTTATTTAGGCCAAGATTGAAAAATGTGGATCGAAGTAGTGCTCAGCATTTGGAAGTTACCGTTGGAGATCTGACCGTCATAATTACAGACTTTAAGGAGAAAACTAAGTCCCCACCTGCTTCTAGTGCTGCTTCTGCAGATCAACACAGTCAGAGTGGTTCTAGCTCTGACAACACAGAGAGGGGAATGTCCAGGTCATCATCACCCAGAGGAGAAGCATCATCACTGAATGGGGAATCTCATTAAAGTTTTATTTTCTCCAGTTTCTTTAGTCTCTTCTCTTCAAAACATGCAGATTCATAACTGTCACGTGTTACCACATTTTCATGACAGATTATCCATGCACAATTGGTATATTGACTGGAACATAATTTATGCAGTTTAGAAAAAAAAGAAAGAAATCAGTGGTGGAAACAATAGTTTAAATGCAGTCTACAAATGCTTACAAAGTATTTTCAGACCAGCTTTTTAATCTCCATGTGTAAAGGTGCCATGAAAATGTGGTTTGAATGTTCATTATGCAGTGTTATTGGTAAGTCCATTTTCACTTTTAGGTTAATGAATTCTAACACAACTCTTGGAGTCTCTACTATTGGCATGTACTGAATTTAAATTTTTATAACAATTCAAGCTGCCTAAATATGTATTATTTGAGAATTGTGAAACATAGTAATATGTATGCAAGTCAAAGGTCAACTTAATCAACTATTGCTGCAACAGAATTTTCATAATAATTATCTTAAAAACACCTGCTGGTACTTGGTGTGGTTAAATAGGAAAAATGTTATTAAATAAAGCATTTGTATGAATTTTTGCCAATGTTTGACACAATTTACTAGCTTACTGAATTATGTTGATGGTTTTACCGATATTTTTTCAAACTTAAAACACTTATTGTAGTGTTTACAAGCAAAATAGAAAACACATTCTAAGCATTGATTGGTTAACCTTGCAATTCAGGTAAAGTACAACGTTGTCACTGTACACTGGTATTCTGTGTTGTGTAAAACATATTGAACCTCAGATGACAACACATCTGGCAAAACCTAACATTTGGACAAATGAAAGTTTGGAAAAGCTTTAAAAATAACAGAAGTGCAGTTCTTATTTCTGCTTAGTGCTGTTTCCTTGCCCCAAATTTATCTAGTGTCATATAGTCATTTATTTCATTACAGGAATATCAAATGATGCACAGGAATAAGGAAATAACAAAACTATTATTTTTTGTTCCAGAATCAATTTTATTTAATATTGATTTGGCCTGTTAAAATCTATTATGTCATAAATCATATGAAAAAAGTCCGTACCCTATTTATGGCATAAACTGTCAACACTTACACACTTAGCAATATACTGCTACAGAGCAGAAATATTTACAGTCCCATCTGCTATTATGTAAAATTACCAATAAAAATATTTTTGTGAATACAGATTTTGCATTTTTGTTTACAACCAATAAGTGTTTTGATAGACACATACCATCTATGTATAGATTTTAAATTTTAGATTCAGATTCATTACAAAAGTCCATTTAGCTCCTTTTAGTGAGGTACTACACTTGCACTCCTGTGATTCTTTTCATTTTCATTCAAAGTAAATATATTTTTAAGCCCATGTAAAAGTTGGATGGACCTTCTTGGTAGTGAATCCAGCCCCAAATTATTACTCATGTATGATAGGACTTCTTAACTGCTAAAACATTGGATTTTTGTAGCCCCCGACAATTGTGATGTTTGGTGGTTTCTTGTAGTAATGTATTTTTCTGTTTTTAATGCAGTACTCCTACAGGCACAATGGTACTGTTCTATTTTGTAAGATGCTAGTTGTGAAATACAGTTAGTTGCATAAAATGAAAGTCTGATGTGATATCTGAGAACATACATACCTCATTCCTTGGTGTTGCTGTTTAAACTTTTTAGACATCAAATGTTAACTATAGGCTATTTCAGATGGATAACTACTGACTTGTTTATTATGTGTTCTGCTTTATCTTACTAAATAGGATGTCTGTTCATTGCCGTTACCTGGCCAAATCTTAGTATCTGTAAAACAATGCATTTTAAAGTTCTTAAATGTTTTTGGGGCCGGGCTGGTGTTCAGAGTAACATACAGTAGTTTTTAAAAGAAAAATACATGCTTCTCAATTTTATTTTTTTATATTTTATTTTTAGGTGGGACTATTTACAGAATATACTGTTGTAATGGATTACAAGAGAGCTGAAACTGTTTAAGCAGTTTAATGATAGCAAATCTCATCACAAGACATCTTATGAAATGTGTTTCTAAATTTAAAATGTAATGAATGCCAACACATTTCAGAATTCCTTGCAAACAAATAATAGTCTATTACCAGTAGTTCACTAAATGGGAAACTTATTTTGATTTAACTTCATATGAATAAGCCACCCAGCACTGCCAATGAGAGGTCTCTTTGTATCTTGAAGTAAGTAGCCATTTGGTTTCGAAGGAAGGGAGGATGGAGTGGATTTATTGTGATTCAGCTGTCTCTCTCTAGGGAATCTCAAAAATGTGGTACCAGTATGGTTATCATCAAAAAGAATGCAGAAAAGTCTCACTGTTCTTAGTGGAATAAGTCACCGAAAAGCAATTTCTAACCACAGATAAAACACAAGTTAATTAGGATCTAAAAACTGAGCTCTGGTGGTTTTAACTGAACTATTATGTTGCCAGTGTTTACATTGCAATGATGCCTGTTTTGGCATTAAATAAAGTTAAGATAATTTTAGCCTGCTTGTTATTAAAGGGATGTGACAATACTGACAGCAGAGTAGACAAATTCTAAGTAGAATATGGCATTTGACTCAGTTCATAATGTTATAATTTAAATGAACTTCACTTTAATAATTCCTAAATAATTTTGATTTGTAGTAATCCTAAGTCCTTTTTCTAACTGTAAATATATTTAAAAGCATCTTTACTTCATTTATAAAAAGTGAAAATTTAATGTTGTAATGTGTTTTGATTAGCTATTTTTCTCTGTGACTGCTTTCTGCATAAAAACTGTTATTTGTTAAATCTATATATGCACCAGTCTTCAACAGCCATACATCCTGGTTTGTTCATGAAATGGTGACCCAACAAAGACAAGTGTGATAGTGTTCCATGTAAATGAATTCCTTTATGTGCTGATTGATTGTCCAGTTTCAGAAAGGAAAAAAAGGGGAGGGAGGTGGGGAAAAACAAAGTATAAATAGTTCACTGATGAAGTGTACAATAATTCAGTCTCTTATCTTTCTAACTTGGCTGCTAATTATAGGTGGTATAAGGAAAAGAACAAATATACAGTTGTAGACAAGGATCCTTTTTTCCCCTGCATTTAAGTTTACATATTGGAGATAAACAAAAGTAGGAGGTTAAATTATGCCATAAAACATCTTGATTCTAACAGAAGTGGTAATAAAATTATATTAAAAATTTTCAAATTCTTCATATTGCAGGTGTTGAGATTAAGACTGACTGAAGTGTTAACCTGTTGTATGTTTCTCTAAATATTTGATGTTTTGGGGCATAGATTGTAAAATCTCAAAACCTGATTGATTTTACAATTTGTGCACTTTTTTAATATTAGGGATAGCACATTTCTAGGTAGCCACGTAAGGTAGAATACTTCTTAGAATTTTGTTTCCACCAGTTCACTATAGTGTTCAGGCAGGACTTTGAAACTTGACACAAGCATATGGCTCTGCATGTAGATTCTTTAATTTTTCTCTCTCCTTGTCTCAAAAGCCTGGCAGTCTCCCATATTATGTTGGTTGAGTATACTTTTGTTATACAGGATGGATTTGGCATGGAACTGTCTATTGTTTACTTTTAATGTACTTCCAAGGTTCTTTCTGCTTTTTTTTTTTTCCTGTCACATGCCCTTATTTGACTCTGCTCCCTGCTAGGGAGTCTGAGAATATTTCCTTTCAACTAGCAGAAACTATATGGAAATTGAAATGTAATTTAATTTAAATTTCTCCAAATGCAACAACAAGTGCTATACTTGTAGTAAACTTGGCCTGTACTTACTCAGGAATAAGATAAGCAGGATAAAATGTCAGTGCTGGTTTTGGCTAGTGGAACAGTCAAATACAATATTTTGCAAATGGATACTTCTATGTTAACATTAAGACTTGGGTGTGCTGGAATTGCAGTTAGAGCTTTCGAATGTTTTTCTTACCTGAAATCATGCCTTGTCTTTTGTCAAAGCAGTCTCAATTTGAAAGGATGTAACTTCACAAACTAGCAATAGCTATTCAGTGAAATCAATCAAACAGAGGAAGCTCCGTTTTTTTGTACTGTCAAAATTTTAACGAGGAGAAATTGTTAGAAGACAATTAAGAGATTTGTCTAAGTCAGCAATCATACTGATCTTAGTTAAAGAAGAGCCCATGTTTTAGTAAGAATTATCAGGATTTAACTAATAAATTAAAATCAGAAAAGTACTTCAAGTTAATTACAAATCGATGCTTTACAGAAATTATTGTAACTTCCTGTCTAGAATGAAGCAGGTGGTGCAACAGCAATGGGTAGTTACACACTTGCTAGTAAATCGTGTTATCCAGCAACAAGTGATGTTTAAGTGACTTTCCTCAGGCATTACACAAGACTGTAATATGTCTATGAACAAGGCCTAGGAATTCAGGTGTCCCCCACCCCTGCCAGAACTATACCTTTGGATTCTAACAGTGAAAGAAAACACATGAACAAATAAATTAGTGTCTGATCCTAGAGTCTTAGTAATGCAGGCGCTGTTTACAGCTTCTGTTTAACTGTATCGGTCAAAACTAAGTAAAATGAACACCATCTCCTCAGGAGATGTTTCTGATCCCCTTCTCGCCCCTTTTGTTATGGCAAATAGGTATCTGAAGGTCGTCTGAAAGAACTTGCTCTGTCCACCGAAACGGGATTTTAAGAGTAGACCGTTTAGTGGACAAAGGAAGCCTTAGCTGTACTTTTAAGGAGTTAAATATGGAAGATAAAAGCATATACGATAGCTCAAATACGTATTACTAAGAATGATCACAAGAGATTGCTCTACCATTTGGGGTTTGTAAAAGACAATAGTAACAACATCTAATCACTCCTTGTGTCAGATGTTTAAAAAGAAAATTACCACCAGAAAAATTGTGTTCTAATAACAATAATTTAAGCAATAGTTCCAAAACATTATTTTGTGGAAAGTATGGCATATCTTGACAGAGGTAGGAATATTGGAGCAAGAAGCCCTTCAGGACTACATTTTCAGGATCTAGGCCACCTGGAAAAGTGTAATCTTCAATTAGACTCTTCTCCATGTGTAAATATTGATCTTGGTCAAAGTGCTTGCAAAGTGAACAAGCTCCCTTAGACTTCAAGATTTCAAGAAATGTAGCTTTAGACCAATGGTGCTCTAATTTACAATGGAGTTATTGAGAAGACAACTGAGGAAAAGAGTATTGATCTATTTTTGATAACCTGCTAAGCATGTGCTCATAATTTTCCTCTTATGTATGAAGAAGCAATAGTCAGAAGAAGGAAATCTATGTAACCAGGGCTAATGAAATTGGGCTCTTCACCTCCTTTCCCTCAGCACATTAGATTCTACAAACTACAACTTCTGTTTGGTCCAAAAGCAGCTGCAGGGACTTTGTCAGGAGAAAAGGAGAGAGTTGTTCAATCACTTAGAATCTGTTAATTAAGGGAAGTGAGTGGTCAGGCTGATTCTAGTTTCTGAATACCCACTGATTGTCTCTTACTCTAGTTGCCTTCAGCTATGAATTAATCTCAGCAATGGAACTCTTAAGATTACATGTATTCTTGAGTATCACTACTCCCATTTCTGAAGGAAATACATTCTGGTTACTTCTTTTATTTCTGAAGTACATCTATAGTATAAGTGGATGCAATGACTTTGAAATAATTTATTATGCCTGCTTTTGTAAATTAGGAATTTGACTGCTATTCCCAGTTCTTCAACTATATTTTGGTTTCTATAAGACCAGCAGTGGTATGGGAAGCTTGGAGGTCACCTATCAGTTTTTTTCACCATTGTTCTTGACCTACTGAACAGATTCTTGCTGAGCAAACCTAGCATTCAGACTTTCTGGCTGAGGTAACTGGCATTCTGGAATGATAATTACTGGTCTTTGTATCTGCATTTCTGCAAATGGTCTGATTCTGTTGCTGGGAGGCTTCCCAACATGGAAAAATAAGCAAAATGCTTTCTGGCTGATGGAGGTGTAATGTTGCCAAGTAATGTGCAGTACCTGGAAGCATTTTGAAAGGTGCAAGAGAATGCTCTCGGTGCCAGCTGGAGAAAGATCAGAGGAACATGCAGAGATACTGAGCACTTTCTCAGCTTTCCTACAGAAATTCTGAGTAGCTTCTGTTCCTAAAATGGAAAACACCTTTATAAAATCTCAGTACAACTAAAAGAGAATAAGGGGGGGTAAAGAACAAAGAAAATGTATTTTCAGAATAATACTTAGAAAAGCCACTGCATAATGGCTTCTTTGTGTGTTTAGTATTCCTGTCTCCGTGTACTGTATTGGAAGTAGGCAGCATCCCACACCTATAGGTGTGTTTTGCTTTATAATTTTTGATACCTGTTGATTCAGTGACTTTTGGCCTAAAGATAGGTGTCGGGTTGTGAATTTCATAGCAAATACCATGAACACGTCACTCTTGGATACTGGTCATTTATTGAAAAAGCAGAAGTATTTATTGAAGAGCTAGTCAAGAACAAAATTAATTCCTCTTGTACATTTAGACACTACCCAGTTTTAAACGGTCTGACTCCTGGACTACTAGAAAAAGTGATAACTTCATGTTGAAAGGGGAGTAAGAACTCAGAATAGAATGGAAGAGTTTTTTGTGGCCAGTAGTTCATATGACTGTTTTCAGTGATTATTCCACACCTTAGCCGATTAATCTCAAAAGCATTGATAGAGCACCCTCACAAACTAATCAAAACTACCAACAGACTGTCAGATGCTCTTAAAATTTACTAAGTGCCTTATACAGAGCATCACTGAGGCAATGGTTTGAAAGGAAGTTTAATGAAAGATTTAATCCTCTGGATGGAGTCACAGGTTATCATTCGTAACCAAGGTGATATTCCTGGTTATAACACATTGGAATCTTATATTTTATTGCTGATACAAGTACCTAATAAGAAAGAGTCCAGAAATTTCTGAGGCTTTCAGTTTGTAAAATATACATTGTTTGGAGGAGAGTTTTTTTCTTCTAGTTAGCTGTGATAGCCTACTGGAATATCACAGAAGTGATTGAAACTTCTGAGTATTTCTGGATGCTTTCACACTCTTAGTTTCTCAATCAAGGACAGTATTACCTTTCTTGGGAAGGAGTACATAAGTTGATTTTATTCATAGGGTTTGTGTTCATCCAACAGGAGTTTTAAAGAATTTTATTGTCAGAAAAAGGGCTTGTTATTTTGAAAATAAAAATCCTACCTGCCAGGTGTCTTCCCCAAAATGAGTAAGTGCCTTTTCTGTTCTGACTCTTAGAAGTATTTACTTTGACAGATTGAATCTGAATGTCCTGGATAAACCAACTATTGGTACTGAGTGTTAACCAATGGCTTGAAATCCTTTCACTGAAAGAACAAGAGACAGAATGTAAGCCACTTAAATTATTTTGAGACCTGATGTTATCAGAATTCTTATAACTGCTACAAGTAGTATACTTCTAAGAACAATGTAACTTTTCAGGAACTTGGTATTAATAGGAAATAAATATTTATTAAAAGAAGTATATTAAATAAATATTTATTTACCGATTTAAGTAAGAGAAAATGTTACACCATGGGGTCAGCAATCTTACTGTTAGCAGTCCTGACTACTTGAGAGAGTAAAACTGAGGTCCTGAACTCCAACTGTAAAAGAATGTGTGGTATTTGGTGAGAGATTGGAACTGTGAATCTTAGGTCCACTTTCTAATAAAGCAATTCTTCCTACGTAAGTTTTGACCAATTCTGAAGCAGAAAGGAAAGCATGAGCAGATATGAGTAAGAGGCCCTGTGGTTTTATTGGTGCTGCTTCCTAGCTCTGGAGGATTTTTTTTATTTATTTTTTTTTTAAACTTTGCTCAGGACTGGTACAGCTGAAAGTATATTTTCCCTTCATTCTTAAGTCTAGACTTTGAATGGAGTTTCTCTGAGACGCTTTTGTAGTGATATCGTATTCCCTACAAACATTGAAGACAAAAATAAACATCTCTGTGAACAAAAGATTGTGTGTGGTTGTAATTTTTTTCTATATGTAAATTTATTATAAAAATTCTAAAGTTACTCTCAGAAAAACAAAACCAGTATCTCGGCCTACACTTAAAATGTCTTTTTGTACAAGTCGGAAAATACAGCATGCATCCTGAGATGCTACAGATTTTCTGTCTGATAAACTAAGAGTTGCTGAACATCAATTACAGTTAAGCACTCCTTTAAATAAAGATGACAATACATTGCATTTAGCCAAGTGTGTAGTAACCCATTAGGACACCAAACTGACCTCCTCCTGACCTCAATTCAATGGCATTATTAAACGATTTAAAATTCTGAAAGCTTGGCAGAAAAGTTATGGGGAAGTAGCTGGAAGGGAAAAAAACAGTAGGAGCCACAGTGCAAAGATACTTTTTCCAGAATAAATGTCAGACAATAATGTAATTGTTTAAAAATTAACAACTCTATAATTACTTTCACATTGTTTGATAACATTCAGTTGGTTTCAGATGAGTGTAAATAGATGTGTTTGAAGCCCAGAATAGTGATAGGTATTGAAAAGCCTTATCCAGGAATATATTAATACTTCTTGCCTGTGAAGAATCTGACAAGAACATCTTTTTGGTGAAAAGTACTGTGGGTGCACCAGTGCAATCTTGACTTCCAGTGGTGATGCTCAGGGTGTTGCGATAAATGAAATGGTAAATAAAATCATTAAAGTGTTCACAACACTTCTCAATGTGTTATTTACACTGGCTAGGAAAAAGTGCAAGAAATGTAAGTGGGCAATCTGGGGATAAAGAGCAGACTTAGGGAACTTAATCTCAAAATGTTAAGAGGCCTCTGCTAATTCATTGGCACAGAAGATTCATTACCACTCTCAGCTATGATGAAAGTTGAGATACTCCTGAGTATTTCTTGCAAATTAAAGTAACAGCTGGAATAAGAAGCTTGAGTAGAAGACATTGTAAGGCTTCATCTCATTGTGTATACTACTCTTTTTGTTGCTAAAGGGTTACTAAAAAAATGGTCTGTGTGGATTGTCTCAAGTTATCTTCAAGTTGCATACAGTGCCACTGTTCAGTTCCCTCTGAACTGTCATTTGCATTGCTTTACAGCACGAGACTAAAATCCTACAAGTCATTCTTGAAAGAAGATGGTTGCCTGATAAAGAGGGTCAGAGTTTTCCAGTGCTGTAGCAGGTGACTGAAGCAGTGGCCCCGAGTTACATAAATGCATCCTTGCTCCAAGAAGGACATGCATGAGGCTAATGCATCCTCAGGTGCAGGATGCTTCTAGTGCTGCTTTGCAAGTGTCGGGCATAGATCCCAAAGCCCAGAGAGCAAACGGAGCTGTTGTCATTAATTAAGGGAGTCTATTGTACTTCCTTGTCTATTTTAAAAGAAGAGAAGGATTTCAAATGAGGACAGCAAGCTGTAAAGCCCTCCTATTGCCCTTCTTTTCATTGCTTTTCTCTTGACTGTTTGGTAAGTCTGCTACATAATTACAGGTCTGAAGATCAAAACAAATTTCTTAAATTCCACACAAATGTTTTGGCAGCCATGGGAGATCACAGCATTGCACTGTGGGCCTGGTGCCTACAGATAGCTTAGGACAGTATCTGATTTTATTTTACCCTTTTTTGACAGTTAACTTCCTTAAGAGGAGAGATACAAATATTTTGACTCTTCACTGTTTAACAACTTCTGATTGTTCCCAGAGGATGTTAAATAAGTTTTGAAGTACAATTGATGAAGTAATGATTGAAAATAGAAGACTAGGAATTTTGTGAAGTATCACCCTACTTCCCAAACTGCTTTCAATGAAGCTCAATTAATTTTGTGCACTGTTGTCCTTGGGTGTGTATATTGCTGATACCAAGAGCAATTGCAAAATATTGTAATCACCTGCTCATGGTCTGAACAGGTTAAATGCACACTACAATGCAAAACAATGACAGCTGAAAATGGAAGGAATGAGGGAAGACATTAATATTTTCATCATAAAGTTCATTATGAAAATTTTCATTAGTGTTTTTATACTGGGGGCTGATGTAGGGGAATTTGAAGAACAGGTACTGTAAGAGTAGAAGGCAGTTGTGACAAACCATGCTGTTGTCTTAATGAATGAATTGAAGAATGATTTGGAAGGAAAGAAAAATGGTATCTGGCAGCAACAGAAAAGGGACATTGCACCAAAAAGCCTGATGTTACCATATGCACAACACATGGTAGTAAAGCAATTTCCACTTGCTTACAAAATCTTTCCGTCTATCACAGCAAAGTGCTGACACAAAGCTCCAATTAGCAGAGATTTGGTGTTGTGAATTTCATAATAATGTTAAAATTAGTACTTGGAAAGTAATAGAATATGCATAAGATTTCTGGGAAAGTATATATATGCATATAAGTGAGAAATGTATTCTGTAATGAGCTCTTGTTTTGATACTGCAAATGCCGACAAACTCTCTAAAGACTTGTTCTAGTGTTTCAGAAAACAGTATCCTTTATTTCAGCACTGGACACATGAGGGAGTGATTTCCATCAATCCTGCATAATGAGACAAGAGCTGTTATGAACTTCACAACAGCCAAATCTCTGCTAATTGGAGCGCTGTATGCTTCTCTGTCTGACATTGCACTTTAGACAGGCAAAGACTGCAAATAGAGGTGGTTACAGAAGGAGACACATCTGTTCAGTACCGACCATACTTAACACAAGATGTTATCATTTCTCAAAGGTTATCTGGAAAACCACTAATTGAAAAAAAAAGTGCTATAAGGAAAACACGCTATCAGAGGACATTCTGTCTAACTTTCAAAAATACAGTTACTTAGATAAAGCTCTACTTCAGCTTAAATAAAAATATTCCACTTTTTGTAATAGTAAAAACTCTTGCATCAGTCTCATTACGCAGCATTGATGGAAGCCATTTCCATTTCCTCGTGCATCCAGAGCAGAAATATAGGGCGCTGCTTTCTAAAACTCCAAAATGAGTCTTGGAGAGTTTATTTGCCAGCATTTTCGATATCCATAGGGCACTTCCAGCTGTTTTCCCAATTGGGGCAATTAAACGGGAATCCATAGCCGTCGGTACGGTACGGTACGGTACGGTACGGTACGGTACGGTACGGTACGGTACGGTACGGTACGGTACGGTACGGTACGGTACGGTACGGTACGGTACGGTACGGTACGGTACGGTACGGTACGGTACGGTACGGTACGGTACGGTCCTTCCGCTAGGCGCCGCCCCTTATCCCTCCCCTCCGCCCCGAGGCCCGGCCCCGTCCCGCCGCTCCGCCCCCTCTCGGTCCCGCCCCCTGGGGCGAGGCCCCGCCTCCCGGGCGGCACCCGGCTCCCTCGGGGCTCTTCCCGAGGCTCTTCGCCGCTCAGCTCGGCCTCCTCGCTCAGCCCCAGCCCCCGCACGCCGGGGCTGGCGGCGCCGCGCTGTGTCCCGCGCTGTGTCCGGTGCCGGCGCGGTAGGATGCGGCGGCTCGCGCGGGTGGCGCTGCTGTGCCTGTGCTGCGGGCTCTGCTCGCTGCTGTACGGCTGCAGCCAGCTGGCGCTCTCGCTGGAGCCGGGGCGCGGCGGCGGCCGGCAGCGCCAGGCCCGGGACCCCGCGGCGCCCGGCAGGTACGGGGAGAGGGGCCGGGGCCGGGGCCAGGCGGGGCTTCCGCCGCATTCCTGCGGGGAGGGGAGGGGGAGGCGCGCCGGCCGCTGTCCTGCGGGCGGAGCGGGGCTCGGCGCCCACCCTCGACCCCAGGGGGCCCCGGCGCGGTGCTGTGCGGGCCCTCCCGAGCGGCTCCGGCGTCCTCCGGGCCGGGACCGGCGACGGGGGCTGGGATGGCTTCAACAGTATAAAGGAAAACTTTGGGAGCGGTGCTGCGGCCGGAACCGGAGGCATCGGGGCCGGGAGCAGGGGGAGGCTGGAGTGCGGCTTCAGCGTCCCAAAATCATGGAATGGTTTCGGTCGGAAGGGACTTCGAAGCCGTCCAGCTCCAAGCCCCCTGCCGTAGGCCGGGACACCTCCCAGCAGGCCAGGCTGCTCAAGGCTCCATCCAGCCTGGCCTTGAACGCTTCCGGGGAGGGGGCATCCACAGCTTCTTTGGGCAACCTGTGCTGATGCCACCACTCTCATCGTGACAAAGTTTTTCCTAAGGTCTGATCTAAATCTTCCCCCTTTCAATTTAAAGCTGTTCCCCCTCATCCTATCACTACTTGCCCTTGTAAAAAGTCCCTCCCCAGCTTTCCTGTAGACCCCTTCAGGTACTGGAATGCCACTGTAATGTTCCTCCGGAGCCTTATCTTCTCCAGGCTGAACAATCACAACTCTCTCAGTCTGTCAGTCACGATGATTCCTTGTGGCAGGAGGGGAGATAAAGTGAGGGGGATGTTTTTTTCTTCCGAGCTAAGTAACTTTCACGGTGTTACTCAGTTCTGAGACTTGATAGCTTTATGATTATCAACTATAACTTTTATTTGAGTAGAATTATTTCTTCTTGGAATACTTTAATAGAGCCAGCCTTTTCACAGGGACCTATGAGTTCAGTTCCGTAGTTAAAGGAGTGTAAATGTGAGCAACTCACACACCACATAACTGCGTGTTGCTGTTGCCTGCCTCCTGTCACCAGAAATGTTGATGTAGTCAAGCAGTGAGTGAGATTCTGGAATGAAAAAATGCTAGTTTTTCTTAGATTATAGTTTTGTGGTCCTGTTCACCAGTGGCTACCAGAATGCTAACGCAAGCAAAAAAGTGACAAGAAATCTGTTACTAAAGTCAGAGGAGAAATTAGGACCAGGCGTTTCAAGGCCAGCCTACCTCTGTCTCTGCATAGATTTCACAGCACTTTAAAGCAACGTGAGTTTTATGGTTTGCATGTCCCTCCTTCCCAAGTGCTGTGCACACCCTGCCCCGTCCACTCCTTACACTCCTTGTGCTTCTCTCATCAGGCAGGTGAAATGTTCTGGTGTGCTGACCTGCCTGAAAACTTCCTGGAGTTTGGTTTGCTCATGAATCTGAATTGGCTCATCGTGTCGTTACAAAAGTGTTGGTGCTGCTGCAAAGGAGTTATGGTGGCTGGCAGGATGACAGAAGCTCTGACTTAATCTTAAAATATCATGAAACAGCATTCTGAGTTGCTAGGGGTAGAGGTAGCTGAAATGTGAAGCCCAGCTTTTGACTGGTGTAACTACTTGAGAGAATGTTTGGTTTAGTTTTTTTTCTCCACATGCTGTTGCTTTAGTTCAGATTAATACAGACTATGACTTGGAAAAAGTGTGGGGAGACTTGTTTCCTCACTTGTAGTCATGATTAAAAAATCATTGTAAGAAGTTAAAATCTATTAGTTCTACAGAACATAACTGGAATGAAGGAGTTAACAATTCTATGTAAGATTTCATTGGTTTAATAAATCGCTTCTAAACAAAAATTTGAGGAAAAAATTAGGTGTGATATTTGATTTACAAAAGAAAATACACAATTTACATGAAGAAAACTTGTATTGGGTAGAAGGTAATAATCTAAATAATTTGTATTAGTAAATACTGCAATTACATTCAGGTGCATCACACTCCTGGTTAGCAAAAGAAGAAACAAGTTTATTTTAAAAGCTGTACTTTTTTAGTATTTGTACTGAAGTGTAGTTTTTAAGTCAAAGATACTGGAGGAAGAGAACCCCATCAAGGTGCAGGAAGCTTCTTGCTTGCTGGAATGAGGTGGAATAAGGTACAAATCTGCCCTATGTTGCAATGTGGAAAAGCCTTACAAACTGAGAAAGTTATTTTCCAAAGGTCTTAAGTGCTGTAAATAATTCCTGCATAAAGTTTCACAGGGGCATGTTGCCTTGGAAAATCAATGTCTGTTTGACACCTGTGTGGGAATTCTTCAGCTATAAACTGCTGTCAGACTGAAGGATAAGGATGAACATCATCCTGTTTTAAGTTATTGAAGTTTTATATGCTGTTTATACAAACTGGGCGTGCAAAACTCAGTTGCGAGTCAGTCCCTTAGAACAGTCCCTAAAAGACTTTTGTTTAGGGACAAAATGAGTCCCGGGGCAGTTATGTCCTACCGAATGTTCCTGTAGGTGCACGTTTCAATTATTCTCAAGTATTAAATTGTGTTACATTCACTTTTGTGACTGATGCACAGATCTTGGTGAATGTATTGCTGGATTTCAGCTGTTTCTTTAGCAGAGACCGAGCATGACAGCCACATGGCTGTTTTATGTCCACTTCTGACTATCTTGTGATAGTGTAATGTTCTAAAGGGTTCAAAACCTTAAAAATTGTGTTCAGATAACCTTCTAATCCTTCTTGAAGTTTAACATTTTATATGCATTAATAGTAACTTTCAGTAATGAATTGCTTCAGCTGTTTTCACTGATAGCTTTAAAATACAGTTTGGCAAAGTGAATATGGCTGTTGTCTCAAAGCATTTACGTGCTCAGCAGTGATTTCCCCTTCTGTTTAGCCAAGAAAGGTTTTCTTTGCCTGAATAATCTAGAGTTTAGTAAAGGACACTAGGGCAGAAAAGAGCTCAATACCGTATGATGGAGGGGAGAGCATTTCTTGTAGTTTTCAGAAGTATGCAGACATGAAAACTGCAAGCTTCAAATAAAGCTCAAGCATAGCGCACCTGGAAGAATTTTGCAATGATGCTTTTAAGTGTAAAGTCTTTAATTAAAATGAAGTACCATATTGAAACTAGAATTACAAGTTGAGGCAAGATCCTCCAATAAACATAATAATTCAAGGGAGATTGTTGCGTAATTACTTTGGTAAGTTGTTTGTTACGAAGACTACAGTAGTAGCCCGAGGAACAAGATGACTAGAAACTAAAGGCTTGTATCTTGAAACTTGTTTTTCAGTTATTTGTATCAAATTTCAAGACTTTTTTTAGCTAAATGTGAAGATTGAGTTTTAGCTGTGAAGAAAAATTCACTTTCAAGGTGGATTGTCCTCTTGATTATTCACTCCGGTGAGAAAAGTAATAATGAGTAGTCAGTACTCTTAATCTAAAATAGCTAAATGAACAATAGATATATTATACCTGACTGTATGTGTATTTTGTTCTCTACTGTCCTGGCAAAAGGAGAGTTAAGTGGGATTGTAGTGCAGGTGGAGTGTAGGAAGTACGCCCGCAAACTTAGTCAGCAGAAGAGAGTGGTTGTAACAGGTAGTTTGTTCTTTCCTCGCACTGTATGCAGCAGTTCTCCTCTGTGTCAGAACTTAACCAGCAGTTTCACGGATACACTTCTCGGCTACCCTTGTGCCTTAAGAAATTGGCGTAAGCGTTTCAAAATATGAGTAAGACTTTCAAAAAGATGAGACATTGAGCAACTTGATGTTGAAGCTTCATTTAATAAAAATCTGCTGAATTTGTCGAGCAGTTAAATTGACTAGCAAAAGTTATTGTACATAGAAATGTTGTAAAGTAATGACACATTCCAGTTAAGAAATTTGTCCTGTCTCCTATCTAATAAAGCCGCTGCTTCCCTGACAAAATACATCACAACAAATGCATGCTACTGCTGCAAATGTTCAGGAAAAAGCTTTTCAGAAAAATCAGAAATTCGTAATGCATTTGGGAGTCGAATTGATCATCTCTTATCTCCTCATTTTTTTTACTTCTGTGATTATGAGCAGGAAGGAACTTCAAAATGTATCCTTTCGGTTTTGCTGAACATTTTGAGTTGTGCTGTAGGAGAGACACTAGTCTGTCTCTGTTAGTTGGTACTTGCCGTTGATTAGGCTTAGGTTATTAATGCAATACTGAGAGGAAGGCAATAGTTGTGACTGCAACCCTCACCATTTGGACATGCTGATAGATTTTCCATGAAGTTACAGTGGTGTAAAAGATGCCACATGGACTTAAAAGTACACATGCAAACTGTGATCTCCATTAAGCCCATAAGCCAACCAGTGCATTTAACAAAAGGACTTTTTTTTCCACAATTGTTTGTTGGGGGATTCCTTGTGGTTAAAGCTTGCCTTAGCACAGGGCCTCAGTCTTCATGAGTGTAACTTGTACATTGCTGTGTATTTTGCATACAAATTTAAAATTATGCTTTAATTCTGAAAAGTATTCTTCTCTTCAGGTCACAATGTAGACACCTTTCCTACGTCTGCAAGACTAAAATTTTTAGTGTTGAGTGATGTTGAAGCTAAATTACCTGATGAAGTTAATTATGAAATAGCTGTTTGCCTAAGGGAAAGATAACTTGAACTGGCAAACAGATCTTTGAGAATGCTTGTCTATGATACCAATGACTCTAAAAACTTTATTTCTTTGGTTTTATATTTTTGGAAATGGATGGTGTTAGGAGTTCACCAGCCCATCAATGTGATGGAAACGAGGCTGCTGCAGCTCCATATACCTGGGTCCAGCCAGTAGCAAAGCTGAGTGTTTATTCCCCCTGAGTACATGCCCACAGTGCATACACACACAGCTACTGCAGAGATCAACGCAGAGAACACAGTACTTGCACAACTAAGGCCTGATACTGTTCCCTTCTCTGGCTGATCAGGGTAAAAGGCTTTTAGTGAGCAATATTGATATATACAGTATGGATCCCTCCAGTAACTGGTCTTAGACACTCAAGTCTATCTGGGAACTGGCTCCTGGTCCTCTGTTCTCCTCTGTTGTTGGCCTGAGTATGCAAATCCACAATGCTGGCAAGCCAAATTCAGTTGCTGGTACTTGGGCCCTCTTGGACATGCACGCACATGCACAGATGAGTACACTATGGATCCTTCTGGTTACTGGCCTTAGCCTTCTGACAGCTGGCCGTGGCATTGCCTCCTGTGAATCAGTCTTTAGAATAGTTGGTCTGGATGTTAAGGTTAGCCAGCCCTCAAACCCCAAGGCCTCTCAAATGGCTAGCTTAGACATTGTGGTCCTTACAGTAGCCATCCCTCAGACCCTAGTCTCTTGTTGGCTAGGTTAAGAGAGGGGTTCTTTCAGTAGCTCAGACCGTATGACCTCTGCAGAGTCTGGCCTTTCTGATCCCTTCCAAGTCTCTTGCTTCACTTGTGGGCTAGTCTGGTATGATGCTTGCTAGTGATTATGTGCACCAACATGCACACCCAAATACTGTGCACACGTCTCTCCAGTTTCTGTCACTGCAGCCTCATGGGCCTCTGTGATCAGTGGCCACCATTTCATTTCCTGGCACTAGGGCCTCTGTGCATGCACACAGAATGGAGACCCCGTCACCCAGGAAAACAGAAACTGTTTAATAAGGAGGCTGGTGGTCATACTGACTGGCAACCTGTTTATATGTGACTGGATCTTCTCTGAATTCTTTTGCATTCTCATTCCTTCCCAGTCCTCTTTGATCCCACAGTGACCCTCATACTCCTGGGGGCAGTAACTTCTGGTAGGGTGGTCTGGAGAGCCTGTTGTGTTGTCTAATCTGGTGGATCTTCTGCCTGGCTTGTGGGCTGATAGCTCTCCTGTTTGGGGCTGGGTCAGGGTGCTCTGTGTAAGATTGCTGGGTTTCCTTCGCCTGATGTTATTTTCTGCTTTCTGTTTGTGAAGAGTGGCTTTTAGTCACATAATAAATAGTTGATGTGAGCAATATGCCTCTCCCTAATGCTGAAGGTGACTGTTCTGTCTGACTAGTAACCTTGCTCAGGTAACAATGACTGTGCCTATTTGATGAACAGATAAAATGCGTCTCCCTAGCTTTTGTAAAGCACTTGTGGCATTTGTTTGTAGTCTAAGCTTTCCTCAAGTTTTGTTTCAAGTAAAAATAATACCATCATGAGCAGCCCTTTGAATGATCTTATTGTGACTATCAAGAAGAAAATACTGCCCAAATAAAACTTTGTATGCAAAAGCTTTGTGAAATAGGGTAGCATATGATCTACTGAGACTCCTGCTGGCAGGAAAAAAGTCTTGGTCTAACATTAGGTAAATTACATATGTATGTATTCTAGTAGCATTTTTGATTCAAACATGAAATTTATGAAGCAGATCCAAGGGTGACAACCTTGTCTTGCTAAATGAGATATTGAAAAGGCCTACTGTGGCAGAGAAATGACTTGGGCATTAATTCAATATTGCTTCTTACCTTGATATTCTGGATAGTAGTTAAGGCGCAGATGAGAAACCACAGCTCTTGACAGCTGGAAGATAATAATATTCCAAACCAGAAAACTGTTTTTGGGAGAGAGTCTATTAATTTATCCTAAAAGTAATGAGAGACAGTTACTTCAAAAAGATACACAGTGGAGATCATAAAGATTGTTCTTCAGATAAGCACAAGGTCTTAATGTACCTTCAAGTTTTCAAGAAACTTCAAAAGCCACAAAGTTTAATGTAAGAAAGAATCTGGCAGAGAGAACTTGCAGTTTTATACCATTTACTTTAATCAAAGGAGTGCGGATATCCCAGTCACAATCCACATTATCCTTTTCTGTAGCTGGATACTTATTTATGGAGACCATTAAGTCATGAGATAGAATTACTTGACTGATTCGTCCAAACACATGTATCTACAGGATATGAGGTTTTCTTGTGATCTCTATCAAAGAACTGCTCACCCATCCAACACTTAATAAGGCTTTGTGAAACACTGTTTATGAAGTCATTTTTCTCAAGTGTTGAAAAGAGGAAGTTATACAGCTTGTCATTTTTGAATGCTACATTAATCTATTAAATCTGGTATTGGCAAAACATTGGCTTTACAGATACCAGAGAATCCTACCAAGATGATAAATTAATTTCAAACTTGCAAAACCAATTTCTAGAGTTCTGAACTGTAGTCCTTAAATACCTTTTCACCATCAAGCATTTGTGTGGGTTTTCTTTTTCCATGTCTTTGTTTCACAGACACTAACTTTCAAAGGAGGATAAATGCTGTAGGCATTGTGTCACCAGGGCAGGAAGCGGAAGCAGAGGAGGTCACTCAAGCATACACTTTGCTTTGCAATGTTCTACTTGCTCATTTAAGATTTTTAAATCTTGATGTTACTTTCCTTAACAGAACCTTTGAAAATACACTTCTGTAGCTCTTTCTAATTATTTTCTATATTACTGCTGCATAAAATGACTAGTAAAACCTGCTTTTTTAGTTGTTAGTGTAGCACAAGTCAATAAATTATTAGTCATTAGTATGAAGAAGGAAAATTTGACGAATGTGGTGATTATTTCTGTATTGCATTAACTTTTTTTTGTTTGGTACTAAACAATGAAATTCATTGGTGCTGCAAACCCCTGGTTTTTGTTAGACATCAACTTTGCAGGTTTGCATTGAGTCGTGGATAAATAGGGATTGTGTTTACATGGACCAGGTAACTTATAAAATGAAATATTGTTTGCTCCTTGGCTTGAAGTAGACAAAGGTATTGCAAAGGTGAAGGAGTTCCTTTCAGCAATAAGTATTGCTATTCACTCTATTATCTGTGGACTTAACACTAAGCCAGGATCATAGAATGACCCTCAAAAATTCCAGACCCTCTGTTTTTCTCACTCTGAAAATATATGGAGAGGAAAGGCTAAAGGGTGGGGGACTATTCTTCCTTAAAAGAATCCTTCCGGTTGGCATGTAATACCTCTTCTTTTTTATTATTCAAGTTCCATTACATAGCCAGTCTCCTGCCAGGTAATTAAGTATTCAAATTATGTTTGAGCTAGAAAATAATCAATTTAACTTTGCCATAAAATCAGTAACATTTATATAGGTTATTTTTGTCTTATCCTGTTAGGTGTAAGAATTTGTCTGTATCTTTCTGGAATTCCTATTGGATGCTGCCCTCTGATGTTTGTGGAATGAACTGCTTTTGGGAAGCTGCTTTTAGGTAGGATCTATTATTAAATGGTACTTTATTATTTGATTGTGGACAGGTGTAGCTGATAAGTATTTTGGGCTATTTAGCAAGGTGACAAATCAAAATATTTTCATCACTTCACGTACATTTCACCTGCTTATATTATGATTGCCTTTATCTGGGCTTTCCCTTTTCTGTTATGTTTTTAAAACTATACATTCAAGTGTTATTACAAAGAGTAGATTTTTTTAAGTTGCATTGCTTCCTTAAATAGAAAGTTGCTTACGTTGCTAAGAAGTCAGAATATAGTCTGAAAAATTACTGATGAATTAATTATTTTTGATGAACAGAACTTGCTGCATGGTAGTACCCATGATGTAATTTGTAATAAAAGCTGGCAGATATGCTTAGCAGTTAATTCAGAGGTTTTTTTATTCAAGTTATATGTTATATACAATTTGAGGATACCACTTTAGAATGTGTTTTAAGATACTGTATATTACAGCATAGACTGTGTCCTTAAAATCGCATCTTTTAACAGTAATTTTAAGTGGGTTTGTGTGGTTGTTCTGATGCTTTAGGCTGTCAGATTACAAAAGTAGCTTGAAAAGAGAAAGAAGCCTTAAGCTAGTTGATAAATATGTTCTCCAACCTGCAGGTTCTCTTCAGTATATAGCTAAAGTTGTAAGTTAACTTTTCTTGTATTTAAAATTTTACAGATCAGCCTTTGGTATGGTTCTATCTTTCTTTTTATTCTGAAGCTTGAATATTTCTAGGGAAGCAAAGAAAAATGTTTAGCTTCAAAAAACAATGTATATTTGAAAATTGTCTTTGTGGGGAAAACTTTGGATCTGTTTCATATTTCTCTCAGCTTTTTAAGCTTATCAGTTCCTAAGAAGTTACTTGAAGAGATTGCTTAGATTGATTTTCAGTCTGTTAGTGAACTGCACATGTAGTTTGGGTCTTCTGCATCTTTCTCCCTGCCCTTAGCAGCCAACGTGTCATCCTGTTTTGGCACAGGGATTTATCTGACCTTCCCTTTGATGGATTTGGCGGTCTGAATGGACTCAAATTTAATTTTTTTAGCTTTATGAAGGTTAGCACAGGGAGTTAAACCAAATGTCAGTGCTGTTCTGATGGAAGGCAGAGGGTCTTAGCCTATCCTTAGTGAGGGGACAGGATGTGATTTTAAGTTTTATTTATACATGGAGATATGAGCCAGTCTTTCTGTTACGCAGTGCTGGGAGGAGAGTGTCGTCTTGTCCTCTGACCCGATTGCCCATGATGGCGTCCATGAACGTTTCACAATACAATGTAATTCGCTAAAATAGCAGAAAACATCCTTTCTAGATTTTCTGCCAGGCTTAAGGCAAGTGGGAACCTGGAACCAGATGTGGAGAAACCCCATTCAGTTCCTTTGCATTTACCTTAAGACAAGTCTGTTGAAGTATGCGTTAATGATGGCATTAATGGGAAGAGCAGTTTCTTTGATGGTGAAACAATTGTCATGATGAACCCCTAATATTTGCACAATTTCATATTTATGCATTTTGAAACTGGAAGAAAAAAGCTGATTAAATGCGTAAAGGGGGATGTGGTGTTCAGATTAATAATTTTGGGTTTAGTTTGTTTGATCAATATGCTACTATTAAATTAGTCCCTGTGGGTTGTGCTGATTCTGGTGCTTGTTGAATTCCTCAGTGAGCTGTGGGAGGGCAGGGGGCTGCCTCCCCTAAACTTTATTTCTTTCTTTCTCCGCTTAGTAAGTTCAGTTGGTTTCAGGGAGGTGTAATGAGTTTGTGTAAGAGGAAAATGCACCCTCTTTGGGTAGCAACAAGCAACTACAGTGGCTCAGCACCCGAACGTGCTGCCTAAGATTGTTTCCTTGTGTACATTGGAGTGATACGAGATAGTTGCGTTAGTTTTCGGCTTTCAATGTGAGTTATAATTTTGTTTTAACTCTCAATGCTATATGTGCATTGCACTAGGGTATAATGAGAATTTGAAGGCTGTAGACCTTTGGTGTCATCTTATGTTTCAAATGTGATACTTCATAGTTGTTCTCAAGTTTGCAGTTAGATTTTCAGAGGAAGAACCATGAACTTAATTCCATGCAAGTTTATTAACCCCATCAAATGAAGTCTGGCGTTCTTATGTTCTGAGCTTGTATGTGTAGGGCTGCTTCAAGATTCTTCATGTAGATAAATCCTCTTGAACGCTTTTTCTGTAGTGAGGTAATATTGCGGTTCTAAATTGAGTATCTTTTGAAATAGGAAGGAATGAAATTTCTACCTTAGTGTCTTATTCCAAATAATTTGATACTAGGCTGACAAAGCCTTTGTGTTCTTGTTAAATGC
The DNA here is from genome assembly GCA_033556795.1 of Tapera naevia. Taxonomy (NCBI): domain Eukaryota; kingdom Metazoa; phylum Chordata; class Aves; order Cuculiformes; family Neomorphidae; genus Tapera; species Tapera naevia. Next base: position 21,653,267 of record JAUMJJ010000059.1, read on the forward strand.
AGTTGTAATAGTGAGGTTCAGAATAAAGCTGGAATCTGAAGAGACTGGGATGAGAAGAATATGTGGAAAGAACTAAGAGTTGCATATCTGGTTGAAATTTTAGGATAGATAACTCCACTGCCTATAGCCGTGCCAACAAAATAATGGGAACTCCAGTGGGTTTGTTTTTTATAGGAATGGCAGAGTCTAGTCATTGAATTGCATTAACACTTAATCTGGAGTCTTCTGTTTGGCCTGGCTTAATCTGTAAAAAGAGGAGTGTTGTTTAATTTAAATCAAGTTTGCGAATGTAGCTTCTGATGTTCTATTTTTGCTGTTTCAATTAACTAAACAAATGAGTTTGTTTAGAGGAGCAGATCATATAGAGTTTTTTTGCCAATAGTAGATAAATAAAATTTATCTCAGAATGTATCCTTTCCCTTTGCCAGTGAAGTTCTCCAAACTTTGGAAGACCATCCTTCAGCTTTTGGATTTTTAAGTCTTTTCTTCCAAAAAACTTACCTTGTTTTGTCTCTGTTTTTAACTTGAAATTCCAGTTTGCTTTTTTTGTCCTGGATGTCAGAACCACAGGGATTTGTTTATCCGTAAGAGAAAGAACTTACCATAGATATTTTTGAAATGCAGCTTGCTACATCATTTCCTCTGAGTAGTTGTAAGGGTATAAAGCGTGACGTGACAACTAATGTTCTGTGGATTTGTAAGACTCAAGTTAGTGTAGTAGTTGTGTTGGAAACTTATAGAGGAATCCTGAGGTTTTTTTTTTAGGAGAGGTGTTTATATAGACTTCAGTATGACTAATACTTCCTCTAACTCAATGTCATTTGAAATCGATGAGCTTGAAGCTGTTGTTGATAATATCCTTACTATCCATTATAAGAATCTGTTTAAATTGATCAGTGTAAGTTCTGTTGCCTGTGCTGTATGTGGGAAGGATTTTGGAGCTATTCTGCCCCCCCATTTTTTTATCACCATTCCGGTTATCAACATTATTGAGAAGGAATGTCTTGTGTCATGCTTGTGATACAGGATTACTTCTTAGCTTTCACAGTGATAGAGGAAGCATGAGACCGCTTTTACATCTAGTGGCATTGTTTAAATTTTTGATTATATCTATGTTGATAAAGATAACATGAAGCTCAGGTTTCACAAGATCTAGGTGATGTGTAGCTTTTCTGGTACATCTTTCAAGGTTCCCAGTGTCATTTATTTGGTATGGCTCCCTATTTCCTACTGACACTTAATAAGAAGAAATTCTTAGGGGTCATTACTATGGCTGTCTGACCTGCCTGATTTCAGTTGTTGGATGTTGCTTCTAATTGAGTTTGAACTAGTATTGCACTTTTTTCATAGTGTATTGTGGTCCCAGGGGTGTAGATATATTGAGATGAATTGTGACAGTCCTGAAAAACAGGACTTCTCTAAACTAGCTAGTTCATTGGAGGATGAGGCTTCAGGCTTTTGTAGTAGATTTTTAAGCAACTAATATATTGTAAGTTAAAACCTAATATACTAATTGAGTTTGTAGTTGAATAGATGACATTTGGACATCATATGTGCTGATACAATTTTTACAAAGTAAACTCTAATTATGGCCTATTTTTAATTCAGTGCAGTAGTAGAAATTTAAAAAGCAAAGTAAAACCTAGAATTTTCATCACTTTAAAATCCAGGTAACTTCTGTAGTTACCTTGATCATGCTTCTTAGAAATGCGGAAATGATTTAACAGTTGCATTTTAATCAGTAGGCTTTGTTGCCTTCTCACTCTGCTTATTTGGTTTTCTTTTTCTGGTGACTAAGGTCTGCTGCGTTAGGCTCCTTAAAGATTGATTTATTTAAATCAAACCCAAAGCATTAAAAGAAGAAAGCATGTGATGTGAGCCATTTGTATTGTGTTTACATTATCCACCATTTGCTCTTCTGAGGCATACCATGGACCATATATTGAAATAATAAAGGTTGATTATATGAAAATATTTTCCTTACCTGTTCTTCACTAATAGTCAGAAAACTTGTGTGGGTGAAATATTGGTACTGATGATGTGGTTAGCTTTTTATATTGAAGAAGAAAACACGTTTGCAATAGGCTTCCATTTGTTCTTTTTTTTTATGCGTAAAAACAACTTTAACACAGTTGAACCTGGCAACCTAGTCTGTTTGATTATAATAACAAGGAAAGTTTCTTTAATGATATGTAAGGACAGAGAGACTTTATTAAGCGACTTTGTTAATGTCTTTTGTGGCATACAAAATAATTCTTATATTACATTATGTAATACAGTGGTGGTTGTACATAAAAAACAGTGGTGCAAGTTAGGATTATGGCAATTTTTTTCAGCAAATGACAAATATTTTTACATTGTTCAAAACTTATGCGATTATATTCAAAATCTTAAGAGTCCTTACAGGGCTGGAGTAAAATTTGAAAGGACATCGGAGGTAAATTTATTGCTTCAGTTATTCATAACCACTCTGTGCTCTCAGTGCCTGGATGTTAATCTTTCCCTCCTTGGCTTCCCCAACCATTTTGAGGGAATAAGAGAAGACAGCCTGATTGCCAATGAAGCTGAGCAGGGAGCTTCCTGATGATCCCTAGATCTGTTTTAGTAGTCCCATGGGTGAGGAAAAAGGAGCTCTAGTGCCCCCGGTTTAGTAGCACAGAATTAAGGCTGACCATAGTTCCTTAATTCTGGCTGGCTTTGCCCTTGGTCTTTGCCCTCTCTCTGAGCATTAGGCAGGTCACACTATATATGCTCTGGCAGGTTTGTAGCTTGGAAGGTGGCAGTGTTTGCCTGCAGCAGAAGCTCTTATACTGCAACCTCAGTAAAGCAGGCTAGAATTGGGATAGGGTTAATGATCACAGATTAGATGGAGTTATACAAGATTCCTTACATCTCTCTGGCATTCCTGAGGGTTTGGTACCCTTTCAACTCTTGCTCTTAATGTGTTACATATGGATAAGAGTAGAAGAACCCTGACTTAAACATATGCAGGAGCCCTCCCGCTACAGTACCATGTGCCAAGCCTAGAGAACAGAGCTTAGAACTTTGTGGAGCTGGCGAGTATTTTGGTGACAATAACACTTTGGTTTTGTTTTTATTCCAAGAAGTTCATTTGGAATGCAGTGAAGGTTGTAGGAGAATACAACCCATCAAAACATACCTCTGTAGCTTACTAGCAAATTATATATATATTTGTAATTTTAATTGACCTAGAAATGCTAGTTAATATGCAGTGTGTCATGGTATACATTTTTAAAGATAAGGCTGTCTTGACAGATAGGCTCTGGAAAATCTTGTTGTAGCAGATTCATTGAGCATATCTGGTTTTGCTCTCATAGTGTCAGAGTGGATTGCTTTTAATGTGTTTTCTAAACTCATGGTTGTATATGTTGGCCACTTGCTCAAGTGATTTATTTAATTTATTTTTACTGCTCCTACCACTTATGTGTAATTAGCATCCTCAGACAAATAAATTTCTCTTATTTGTACCTAAACGTGCAAATCCTGTTACGGCTTCTTGCTCAGTGTCTTCTGTTGGGCTACAGGTGCATTCTTTGCTCTTTCATTTTAATTACCAGAGGTTCTTTCCTGCAGGAGTTAGGACTCTCACATTATTGGAGGGTGTTTTTTTTTTTACTTTAAAAATTAAGACTCTCAAATTTTCCTTCTTAGTTTATCCAAAAGCCTCTCTAAAATACACTGGTTGTATCTCCCTCTATTGTTGCTTTTTCTATCTTCTCTATGAACTTCTCCACCACCAAAAATTCAGGTTACTAGTAATTAGATATGTGCATGTAAAAATCTGCATTCGTATTTTTGTGTTTTCCATGTAGCATCTCAATATTTTTTTTAAAGTATCTCCTCACTTTTGAAGGTATCAGAACCTGGATTTGAGGTTCAGTAAGGGTATTGCTCTGATGCTGGAGTTGGGATACTCTGATACCAAACTTGCTCAGGTTGAGGCAAGTTATGGTTCTTGTAAAATACATTTTATTTCACTCATGCTCAACTTGGCTACTGACCTGCTAAAAGAAAAAAATCTGTATTGCTGAAAAAGCTTGTGTCATTAGGTCATACCAGACCCAGGGCTGTCTAAATCAATCGGTTTTTCCTTTTCTGTGTCTTCTGATGAGACAGTAGAGGGAAGATGGGGGAAAGAATTACAGAAGCTGGAAAATTCAGGAAGAAAAGGCAATGTGGATAATTTTGAAAGGAATTAGGAGAAAGGACCAAAGTCACATAGATGTAATATTAAAGAAGGGAGTGAGACAAGTCGTGGCTCTGGTAACTGGCTCTGTGGGAGGCCATGTTAATAGTAAAGGCGAGACTGCAAGGTTCAAGATGGTAAGCTCTGCTGGACAACTTAAACTTTACGCTGCTTCTAACAGGAGGATGAGGAAAGAGTAATAAAAGGTGCTGGCAGTGGAGGATTAGCACAAGACATGTAGGTAATTAGCGTCCCTGGATGAAGATGGGACAATGGTTTCACTCTGGGAGTGGAGAGCAATCTGTATGTAGGGAGAGGAGGAGCACCAAGCCTTGATGATTAAAAAGGGTGCTGTGATTGCCAATGGTCTGTATGAAGTGAACTCAAATGCAGCTTATAGTCACTGAAGGATGTCTCTTAATGGAGTCTGGAGTAAGAACGACAATTCTGGACTCTCACAACTGCTCCTACCACAATATATCTCTAAAATATGTAATATCTTATCCCCTTCTTAGTCCACAGAGGGAATGGTGGCCTGTCCTTTCCAATGGCTTGTGGCTCCATCTGCTTCAGGGATAAAGCTTTGTGTTGTGGATTTATGGATGAGTCCAGCTGTTCCCCATGTTATGCAAGCTGAAATTCAATTGTTTTTAGCTTTTTCTAATTTTCTTTTGCCTTTTCAAAAAAATTTAAAGTACAGATTTAAAAAATAGAACTCATGAAGTTAGAAGCTCATAGAACAGATTATCTTGAACAAAGTGACTGTAAAAGCATTGTAATATGATCAGTCTGTTTTTTGTTGTGTCGCTTGAAATTTTGTTATTAGCAGATGTCACAAGATATAGAAATAATAAAGTACAGTCTTTGAATTTCAGTGTGTTTTAGAGTTGCTTTGGTGTAATTTTTGTCATACCTTATTCGTGGAAAGGAATGTATTACATGTGGTTCAGGAACTTGGCTTTCAACTATGCAGTTTGTGTAGGTTGTGCCCGTATTTATCACATGACCTTGCAGTATAGCTGTAGGCTCTCCTGACTTCAGGGCTTAATTATTGTAATTCCCTTTTCAGTGGATTAGTGATGAGGCTAATCTGCTGCTTGCAGACTTGTTCAGACTGCAGCAGTGTACTTGTTTGTGGGTTTCAGCTACCCTCATCACATTCAACTTGCTTTGTGTTTTTTTTACATTAGGTACTTAGTACATGGTGTAATGTTTAAATTAGCTTTGTGTATGAAGATCTGAATGGGCATGCCTTGGTTACATTTAAAGATTCCATTTTATTTTTTTTTCCTGTTAACCTGAACTAATTTTTCAGGTTTTGCTGCAGGTTTTAGAAGGGGTTTCAGTCTGGAGATTAAATCATCTGAACATAGATGGCTGCATATAGGTGTATATGTCAAGTAGGTCTTAAGGAGTGATTAAAATTGAAAGAGCATAGAGAATCATGCAGGTGACTAGGCATTAAATTGCTGAGAAGTAAATGGCTGGTGTTAAGTGAGAAGCACGTGCGTATCCTAGACTTCTCCTTAAGAATAATAGATACACCATGATCTTTGAGATACCCAGTCATTTTGGAGTGGCAGCTGTAGGTCAGGTGGGATATTCTAGGGCTTATTAAATGGCACCATACTCATGTTAAAAAAAATTTATCAAGCCTTAGGTATTTCCTTTGAAATAAGATAGATTGCTGTCTGTGCTCCATATCTTGCTCACTGGATCTCCATCAACTTTAAATGAGACTTTGCACACAATCTTATATGTTAGCATCTTCATATAGGTGTCTTACTTTGGATCTGAATCCTACCTGTGAGGTCCTTCATGCATGTGATTTTTAAAAATGCCCCAAACCTTGATTTAAGACTGACTACATATTCTAATTTAGTTACATAAATTGGGTGGAGATTATGTGCTAAGAATCACATATGTGAATTTCTGTTTTGAAATCTCTTTGGCAAGTTTCTAAGAGTGGGTGATCTGTTTGCCAAGCATTTCTCTACTATTACTAGTTTGGGAAAGTTATAAGCTTTAAATATTTTTTTTTGTCTGCATAACTTGGAATTAAACTTGTAATCTAAACATTCAGATAATCTCTCTTCAAATACTCTGTTAGACACTCCTCCCATAGTCCATTCAAATTGCTGAAGTGCAGAATATTGTTTTGAAGATTGGCTTTGACTTGAGATGTGATTAAAACCTTTGAAAGCTTTTCTGATTAATTAAATATAGGAAATCCAGGAGAATGTGGTTTTAGTATGCCCACTGTGTTTGTCACCGAGTTAGTGGTATTTACCCAGTGATAATTTTAGCCTATTGTATTAAAAGAATGAAATAACTTTAAAGTGTACCCTGTATAATACATACCATGGACTTTTCACTGTAACTGTTTGACTGCTTTCTTCAGGAAGAAAGGGCTTAAAATCATAGAATGATCGGTTGGGAAAGACATCTGAGATCATCAAGTCCAGCCGTACCTGTCCCCTTACTAAACATGTCCCTAAGAAACTCATCTACCCGCCTTTTAAACACCTCCAGGGACAGAGACTCAATCACCTCCCTGGGCAGCCTCTGCCAATGCCTGGCTACCATTTCAATGAAGAATTTTTTTGTGATGTCTAATCTGAACCTCCCCTGGCACAACTTGTGGCCATTTCCTTCCTGCACCCTCCTGTGCTTTAGCCCCAAGAGCATGGGCAGTTCATGTGGTCAGTGTACTTGGGGGATTTTCCAGAACCACTGGGAGCGTCAGGGTGTTCCACAGGCTATTTCAGCTGCTGATTTCCCCTGCTTCCATCCCAAGTTGTACTACTGCAGGGTGGAAGGAAAGGAGAAAGCTTTTTGCGTTTTGCCAGTGCTTGAGAGAAGCCCTGAGAAACGGGTTTGACAAAAGGACTTAGTAGAGCAGAAAATGGACAAAACACGTAGATCATTCAAAGACTCTTAACAGAGCTTCTTAAAAGTAGGGGCTATCTCACTTTTGTTGTTGAGTTTAACTCTGCTGTATTGCCCACATGCAGACTTTTGTATGCTATCAGTCTTTCTCACATTTTGATATAACTTTGTGTGATCTTTCTTTTAACATATCTATTTTGATGGAATTCCTTGCTAATAATGGATAGCAAAAATACTAAAAAAATAAATGTTTAGTTTCTGTATAGCCCTTCCATACATAGGCTGGGATGGTGGGAGTGATTATGAGAATAGTTCAGGTTAAATGTAAGCCTGCATATGAGTTGCTGTGGTTTGTATGTTTTGTTTGAGTTATCCTTTGCTGATTTAAATATGATAAAGGGTATTTTGTTATGTACTGCAGTAAATAGAGATTTTCTTTAAGTCTGTGCTAGAAATAATGTCAAATGAAAAAATATTTTTATATCAGATATGATTACATGAAAACACGTTCTTCTGAGAAAATGCATCTAGCAGTGGTTGCCTGTGGTGAAAGACTGGAGGAGACTGTTACTATGTTGAGATCAGCCATTATTTTCAGCATCAAACCTCTTCATTTTCATATTTTTGCTGAGGACCAATTGCATGAGAGTTTCAAAGACATAGTAAGTATTGAAGTAATTTATTTAATCAATTTGTAGTACAGCTTGAATAGTATACAGCATTTTTAACCAGTTATCTTGTGTGAACTTACTTGAAGATGCCTTTATGAGGGAAAAATAGAGATCTGTCTTTCTTTATCTGCAGTAGGAGTTGGCCTTACATTGTCTAAATAAAGTCTTTGAAAATGTTAGGTATGCTTATGTTTAATATTAGTAAATTCTGGTAGTTAATTCCAGTTAATGAATGTGACAATATGACTGGAGTAGCAGTATTAGAAGCTGTGTAGTAGCTGTGGAGGGTTTTACTATTCTTTGTGCTTTATATGTCGTACTAATTATGACATTATTATGTTACATATAATAATATATATACATGAATGTCATGGGAACATGTGGCAGAAAGTGGGTAAGGTTATTTTAAATTAAGAAAGGTGTCATTGGTATTTCTCCTGTGAAAACTAAGGAGGGGGGGAAGTTTTATTTGGTGTATTTACTTTTTTAATTCTATTTTTTGTATATTATCTGATATGACTTTTTTTCATAGTGGCCTGCAGGTGCAACTTCCTGTTCAAGTATTTTGAGTAGTTGGCAGATTCTTGTAGTTCAGGAAGCATTTATGTTATGGAAGAGAGATGTTGCAGTTGTGTTCCATTATCAGTTTGAATGGTGGTGTGATTTCTTTTTTGTAATAGAATTGAAGTAATTTTTGTGATCTCTTCTTTTCGCATAGCTTGATGACTTCTTCCTCTATGAAGGAAAAGTTAATTACACGTTATATCCAATAATATTTCCTACTGAGAGTGCAGCAGAATGGAAGAAATTGTTTAAACCATGTGCTTCACAAAGGCTGTTCTTGCCAGTAAGTTATTCTTTAATAGGACATTAGAGACGTTTGTATATGAAGCAATAAGCTGCCTTTATTAATCTAATTTCTTCTTAGTTTTCAATTAAGAACCAATACCACTCCTAAAAATTACCTTTGTAATATCGGAAAAAACCCTCTGAATTTAACCTTCTGTGACACTAACACACTGGAATAAAAGCACTTTTCTCCCTTACTGCATTATGGCAGTGACTCCTCAGTGAGAGGTACAGGTCGTGTCATCCTCAGAGGCAAGAAGGATTTATCACACCTCATTTCCTCATTTATTTGGAAAGCTTCCTGCACATGTGGGTCTGAGAAGTGTTAGAAAAAATGAGACAAGAAATAGACTAGTATTGCAGGAGTGTTTTGTTCAGTTCTTTCTTTGCTCATCTGAGACGCTTCAGAAATCATACTTCAGGCTAAGTGAATTATAGCAGTAGCAGCTATCTCCCAAACGTTGTCTTTTCTGTGACTCCCTTACACTTCACTCTTGTATGATGAGATGCAAGGGAATGGGATGTCCTGTTATGGTAATATTTCATCTGGCCTGCATCCTACTCCTGAAGAGCCCTGGGATATAAAATGTAGACTGAGTACATTTACATTACTGTTCTATATAAACCTTCCGTTTCACTCTATAAAAGTTCTCCAAAACAGGAAAAAAGGGAATGATCACGAATTTGTTGATTGCAAACTGTCAGTCTAAAGTGAAATTATCTGCATATGACAAACGTATTAAACTTCATTGTGTAATGGCAGCAAGTTGTGTTTTGTGAAGAGGAGTTCAATAAAACTTAAAAATTTGGTTTCAAATCTTTCCTTCACAGTTAATCCTCAAAAATGTGGATTCGCTACTGTATGTTGATACCGACATCCTGTTTTTGAGACCTGTTGATGATATTTGGTCTTTTCTGGGGAAGTTCAACTCCACACAAATTGCTGCAATGGCACCAGAACATGAAGAGCCTCGTATCGGGTGGTATAATCGCTTTGCTAGACATCCCTATTATGGAGTAACCGGAATAAATTCTGGAGTCATGTTAATGAATATGACGCGTATCAGAAGAAAGTATTTCAAGGTATGTGTGATGCCTTTATTGCATTTTCTCTCGTTCTAATCTTGTTTCGAATTTGTGTGGAACCGTATTTTTCAAAATATTTTTCATGCGATTGGAAAAATGCTCTTAAGCATACACTGCATTTAAAATGAGATCAAACTTGTGTTTTGAAAATGTTGTTCAGTGTAAGGCTTGGAATTCCTGAATTTCAAATGTGCTTGATTGTTTTCATTTTTCTTAATTCGGAGAGATCCTGTGACTTTGTACAGTATGCTGTATCTTACATTTGTCAGTGGATATTCTGTAATTTTTCTTCACTGTAGAGATCCCAGAAAACAATGAACGTATACTGTAAACTAACTTTAAATAGTGGGTTGTAGTGTGGCCAGGAGGTGGTGCTAAAACATTTAGTAAGTTATTTTAGCCGTGTGGTTTCCAACTTTTGATCTTTTCCAATGTAACCAGATGATTATCACCTAAGCATCACCTGATTTATTTGAAGTCATAGTTTTTGTGGGGAGATAAGTTCATAATGAAAGTACTTTTTAAAACAGTGCATGGAGCGGCTGAAATGGTTCCTGCTTCACAGATGGCAAAGTTTTTTTTACATACTTGAAAGACACATACAAAAGCAGTTCTCTATGATTGTGCTGGGGAAGAAGTATTTCTAAGTTTAAGACAAGATTTGTTAGGGAAAGAGAGTCATGCAGTCAAAAACTATTGGAAGGTGCACCTATGAGAGGGACAGTATAAACTTCCAGTAGACATTACTTCTCTGTTTCCAGTTTAAGAAAGATTTAGCTTTCATCTTAATGTTCATGCTATGTATTTTTGTTATGGAAATACAGAGAATTTAAGAAAAATGGAGAATGGATTATCTCAGTTGTAGTTAAAGTTAAAAAAACTACAGTAGCTGTAATCTATAGCTGTAGTTTCCCCAAGAAGAAACTTTTCTGTGTATATCATCAGTGGAACCTTGCTTTGTCTATTTTGTTTTTCTAATGTGGAGAAAAGAAAATACTGAAAAGTATAAGAAGAAAAATATGGACTGAAAACTGCACAAATCTTAACCTCTGACAATGTGTTTCTGTGAAGTGTATTATTTTTAGTGTCGTAAATGCTGAGGTAAGGTTCGTCTTCTAATTATACTGTGTTAGAATTCTGGTTGGTTTTCTCAGTATGACTTAGGTTATCAATTTTTTTTGAAAATGTATGCATTTTTATTAAAACTGAAGTTAAAATTTGCGAAAGTATACAGATTATATAGATAATAAAATTGTCTTTCAAAGTAACTGCAGTTTTCTATAGGACAAGTCTTCTCTTGTAACACCTGAAATTGATGGATTCTTAAAATTTAAGTCTACATATACATATTTAAATAGGTGAAATGATTAATGAATATTTAGAAATTCAAAATGGAACATTGCCCCTTTCCCTTGGTACTAGAGGGCTGGAGTGTTTTCCAGGTCCTGAAAATATCTGCTGCATGTTCCTGTTGTTGCCATGCTGTGCATATGTTATGCTATGAAAAAATGTTAGATTGCTAAACCAAAACCAAGCTTGGAGGTACTGATTTTTTTATAATTGATCTTTATTATGGGGGTGAACATTTGTGATTTATAAGAGCTCAGCTCTAAGGCAAGACACAAATCCATATGCTTTTCTCACGATTTTGCTGGCAAACTGCAGTATACCTAACATGATGCACAGTGAAGTGGACCACTGAGCTTTCTGTAGAGGTGAAGATTGTGTGTTGTAACTACTATGGAGAATCAGAGCAAAAAAAATTAAGTCTTAAATTGTCCTGAAAACGTTTACCTTACTGCTGTTTCTCGAATTATTCAGTAAGTACTGTACTAGGGAAGTCTGCTTGTTGAGTTACAGGCTTAGCATTCATACAGTTAAGGGAAAGAAACTGAGACTGGAGCGAGCTACCCAGTGCTGTGCAAGTGTACTAAATATTCAGCATTATGAAAAGGCACTTGAGAAAGGGAGGCAGAAACAGAAAAAAGCATCCCAATAGTAAAGCACATGATTCAAAGCCCTTTTTGACAGCTGTAGTTAACAACAAACCAAAGCAATTAACCTATTCCCTGCTCCACTTCAATTGTTTTAAATGTTAGAAATACAGCATTTTCTACCTTAATTATTAGTCATCATTCTTTGGCATCCTTCCCAGGGCTGACACTACAAACTTGGACTTCCCCCTCCATGGCTGATGCATATGTACTTCTGGCCCTTGCTTTCCCATGTCTTCTTAACTTCATACTTGCCCAGGCATGCGTGTGTGCAGACAGTGACTGTTGCTCAAACGTTTGAGACTAGTGGTGCACGTAAAGAAATATTCTGTTGATCATATTTGATAGTAAGAAGTAAAAAAGAAAAAGATGGCATGTTTGTATACCTTTTTTTCTGTGTGCAGCTGATAACATGTTTGCTGAGAACTTACTACTTGTATGAATTTCATCTTTTTCCTTTCATTCTTATACCTTTTCTCCCCTTATGTTTTCATCATCCTGTCTCATTCATCTTTCCCGGAGTCTTAGTCTGATTATCTTGAGCAAGAAACACAGATATAATGTTTGGATCCATGCTGTTTTGACATATATGGATTTTTTTGGCTTGGCTGAAGCATTTTTAAATGCCCTCCTTGAATACCCTTCTTGATTTCAAAACCTTGCCCTGGTATCTTTCAGGCCTTTGTATAACAAATGCTGAGCATCTAGCAGAGCACCCGGGTTTTTTGCCTCTGTCTTTGTATGTCCTCACTGGTGTAATATTTGTTATTCAGGCTTTGAATTTGTAGAAATAGATACTTTCTCCAGTGTAATTGCCTTGCTAAGACTTTACTGCCAGTGATCAGTATACTTATTCAGTGGAGATTTTTTGGTATTGGAAGGCTCTGAATTGTTTCTGATGGGAAACTAGTTCATAATTTCAAATCTGTGCTACTGGCTTAGTCTTGTCACCTACTGGGCACACTGGAGAAGTGTCCTGTACTATCAGGCTTGTGGTAGTGTGCTCAAACTGGTCAAAATGGTTTGAGGATATCTAATCAGAGAGCTACTAGGTTATCTGAAATTTAAGAATGGTAGTGCTTGATTGTTCTTCTCTGCTGTCGTAGCTAGATAGTGCAGCCTGGGTAATGGCGATGCAGGAAATAAGTTTCTGTTATACCATATTGATTAGTGAGATCTTGGCTTAGAGAGCACTCAGCAAGGAAACCATTTATTTTGAGCTCCCCTAGTACGTAGAGTGTGATCCCATGAACTTGCAGGGCATTACAGCACCCGAAGATACATGGATCGATTACAGAAACTCTGCTGTTCGTGGAGACTTGAAGAGACTTTGTTTTCATCTGCAGGTTCCTTGAGTGTCTTACAAGTAGGATTTGTCAATACAAAAAATTGCAAAACTCACACCAAGCTTTGAAAAGTATAGTGTAGTTGAGACTATTCGCAGTAGGCCTGATGGTTTGTCTTCCCATGTGACTGATAGCAAAGGAACTACAAGTCTCAAGCCTTTAAAAGAGAGGTAAACCAAATTAAGGGGTAGGGACCACTCTCGTACCCCTTGCCAGCAACGCTGCAGATATTTTGGACCTTACAGTTACTGTCCCATGTTGTGTCCTGAAAATGTGATCAAATGCAGTAGAACTATGCTTCATTGTTTTATAGGAAGGTCTGAGTTTGTTTATATTTATTCAGCAGACTCAACAAATTCCTCAAGGAGTATACAAGTTCAGGGAATTTTTGTATTTGTAGAAAACTGCCTAAGACTTTTTGTATGATTGCCTGGTGGCCAGAGCACTTTTGGAAGTTTTGGATCAGGGTATTCCTCCAATATGATGGATTTAAAACTGTAGATTCTTCATCTGTTGTAGTTTATTCACCCTGAAACTAGAGACTGAGCTAATTGAGGCCTTTAAGCATCAAGCATCTTTCTTCTGTTGTCACAATGGTTTCTGAGAGTCAGGAGGAGCCAGAAGATGAATAAATGAAAAGGAGAACTGGAGACTTTATCCAATGGTTACAGCACTCACCTGAATGACAGAAAACGCGTACTTCCATCTACTCCAGGATTAAGCTGTCTTTTATCCACTTACTTGTTCGAGCCTCGGTCTTAGGACTGTCAAGTCTATTCATTTAAGACATGCATCCTAGCTACTTGGCTATCTGTGGTGCCTAATGAAGTTGTCACTCCTTGTTCTATCTTTCTGATTTGTTTCATGTGTTTTGAGACTCTGTATAAGTACAGTACAAATACATGCACACGTGTGTTAGATACATACGCATGCACATATATGGTATTGGATATAGTGTGGACATTAAACTGTGCATAAGTGGACATAAGAATAGAGTTGGTAATGAAGCATCTGATGGATAGTGTCTCCCTGTTGTCTGTGCTAAGCAGCAATTAGAAAATGTGAATGTAAAAAGTAGAAGAGTATTTAGGAGATAGAGGAAGTAAGGTGACTTATTGTATGTATAGATTTAGATAATTCAGACTCAAAGACGGATAGCAAATACCACAGATACGGTGTTTTAACAAAAAAATCATGGTCTGGTGAAGCTTTGTGAATAGAGAACAATAACTTTTATCAAATTTATTAAGAAACTTTAGTTGTTGCGATGCACAAAGTAACTCCAAATAATGCGTGCAGAGGAGACTTTCATGAGCATGCTTTAGACCAAAAAAAAAAAAAATCAAAGTTCAGAGCTTCTAAGACCCAAATCATTGTACACTTTATTTTTTTTACCATTCAGTGTTGCTTAAGGCTACAGTTCCAGGAAATAAGATGAGCCTGTGCAAAAGCTAATAGCATCTAAAAGGAATGTTCCCATTTCTTATCAGCTGCTTTTCCCTGCTTTTTTTATTTACTTTGTCCTAGCCTCTGCTGTTTGTTGGTCCCTGCTATGGTTCAATTAAATATGGTAACAGTAGAAAAGAGAGATCCTTCTGCTGAGTAAGTGATGTAAGTCAGCTCACAAAAACATCTAGTAAATGTTAGTATTACACTGTTAATGGAAGGACAGGTTGTAGTCATGTAAGCAGAAGGAAAAGGGCTGTCTTTTGGCATTCAGGAAATTGAAATTCATCAGCTGTTGGTGGGACACGGCTGCAGTTTGCTTAGGTACTGCTGTATGATTTTATTTTTCCTCAGCTTCATATTTTCTTATTAGAATTAAGAGAGCAACAATACTAGGTTGCTTCAGGCTCAGTGTGGCAACTCTTCTAAGTCTGACTTCATCCTTGGCCAGGCAGGAGTCTTCTGGGGCAGAAATCAATAGCAACCAAACTAATTAAAGTACAGCCTCTAAACTACAAAAAAAAATAAAAAAATAGGAGAATATCTTAATGTCCTTTTGTATGTTTTGTTCTTACACATTTTCTTCCACTCAAAAAACCCTGGAGTTTTGAGGTTCGTAAGAGCCTGTCTGTATCAGCTTGATGGTGTCACAGGAATGCCCACTACCATTGTTTATTTTCTTAAATCTTCTTACCTTTCTTTGCAACTTGTTGAGTATTGGAAGTTTATGTTCTGGAAATGTTCAAGTTATCATAGAGTTATTCTTTTTATATTCACTTGAGTTAACTTTTGAAAAGCAATTCTATTATCAATTCTGATTGAACTTGAGCACTCTACATCTTATAGTGTTTGACCTCACTACTAGTTACAGTAGAATTTTAAAGGAGGAGGTTGTGTAAGTATCACAGTATCACAAGGTTGGAAAGGACCTCTGAGATCATCGAGTCCAACCTATAACCCAACACTAACACCAACACTGACACCACCATCTAAACCATGGCACTCAGTGCCTCATCCAGTCTCCCCTTAAACACTTCGAGGGTCGGTGACTCCACCACCTCCCTGGGCAGCCCATTCCAATGGCCAGTCACCCTTTCAGTGAAGAACTTTTTCCTAACATCAAGTCTAAACATTCCCTGACGAAGCTTAAGTCCATGCCCTCTAGTTCTGCCACTGGTCACCTGAGAGAAGAGACCAATCCCTGCCCGGCTATAACCTCCTTTTAGGTAGTTGTAGAGAGCAATGAGGTCTCCCCTGAGCCTCCTCTTCTCTAGACTAAACAGCCCCAACTGCCTCAGTCGCTCCTCATAGGGCTTGTGCTCCAGCCCCTTCACCATCTTCGTTGCCCTCCTCTGGACACACTCCAGCATCCTGACATCTTTCCCAAACTGGGGGGCCCAAAACTGTACACAGTATTCAAGGTGAGGCCTGACCAGTGCCGAGTACAGGGGGACGATAACTTCTCTGGTCCTGCTTACTACACTATTCCTGATGCAGACCAGAATGCCATTGGCTTTCTTGGCTACCTGGGCACACTGCTGGCTCATGTTGAGCTTCCTGTCAACCTTCCCAGGTCCCTTTCTGTCTGACTACTTTCCAACCGCTCTGTCCCCAGTTTATAGCTATGCATGGGATTGTTGTGTCCAAAATGAAGTACCCGACATTTGGACTTATTAAACATCATCCCATTAGAATCGGCCCAGCTCTCCAATCTGTCCAGGTCCCTCTGTAGGGCCATCCTACCCTCTAACAGATCAACCCTTCCTCCCAGCTTGGTATCCTCTGCAAACTTGCTGATGATGGACTCAATCCCCTCATCCAGATCATCAATAAAGATATTAAACAGGATGGGACCCAACACCGATCCCTGTGGGACACCACTGGTGACCAGCCGCCAACTGGATGAGACACCATTCACCATCACTCTCTGGGCTCGGCCATCCAGCCAATTCCTAACCCAGCACCGTCTAAGCCACGGGCTGCCAGCTTCCCTAGGAGTCTACTGTGGGAGGCAGTGTCAAAGGCCTTGCTGAAATCCAGGTATACCACATCCACAGCCTTCCTCTCATCTACCAGGCGAGTCACATGGTCATAAAAGGGAGATCAGGTTGAAGTATTCAAATAGTTTCTCTTATTCTGTGATTCCTAGGCTGGTTTCATCATATATCAGCGTTAATAAATTAATACGTAACTCATAACCTCTGCATAAATGGAAAAATTTTACAATTCACAATTCTTAAATCTGATGGCACTATTTGTCAAGTAGTATTGCTTCTAGACATCCGACAATGTGATGTATGCCATTAACTGCTTTGCATCTCCTTGGGATATAATCTGGATTTCACTGCTGTTAAAACTGTGCAAGTTAAATGAAAATTATATGAAATAGTAATTTTAACAAATAAAAATAATATAATCTTCATTTATTACTGTAAATTTGTTCAGTGTGATTTTCCTTGTATCAGTGAGTCAATTTATGTTTTTAAATCATAGAATTCTTAGCAGTAAGTCTAAATTTAAAACTTAGTTCAATGTTCTGTGGATGACAAAGTCATCAGATGAGGAAGTATTCTTTATCCACTGTGATTCAGTCCGATTGATTTACTATTTGAAAGGTTTTAGCTGGTGTTAAACCTGCGTTTTCTTTTGTTTAATCACATTGAACTAAGCCTCGTGATAATTCTTGCTGGAGAGGAGTTCTCTTGTGTTTTTCTTATGCCTGCTCTCATCAAGTACTTGTAAGCAATTGTGGTCATAAATTTTTTAGGACAGAAGGGACTGTAATATTCCATTTGGCTTATATTATATAAGCTGTAGATTTTTTTTTGGTATTCTTGTCCAAAATCTGATAGTATTTCTATTTGTCTTCAGTTCTGAAAGCCCTTCATGTTTGGTGGCTGCAATGATTTGAGGACAGACTAAAATCTGAACTGCTAGTTTTTACACTTTCTAGTTTGTCACTGGGAAGCTCAGAGAAGTCGTCTCTGACACTGTTATTCTTAAACTGAATATTTTTCTTCGGTTACTCTCTTCTGTTTCTTAGCATGGTGGTGCTGTATATAGATCCCAAACCATACTGGAGTTCTAATTTAATTTTTTTTGGCAACTTGGTTAAAGAGAATCAAAGTACAATCTTGTACTTTTTCAGGAATTTTCTCGCTTTGGGTCTTACTGATATTCCATCCTCACTTTCTCAACTGAAGTAAAAGGTACAGAGTGAACAGCCTTGTTCCGTTTCTGTTCTAGCTGAGCTTAAATGTAGTGTAAAGAGAAGAAATTAGCTTTAGACTGTGTAACCTGTTACATTGCAGATGGTAACATGGAGTTCCGTGTAGGCCGGCTTATTCCAACTAACACCTCCTTAGCCAAAACCTTAGAAGATCTCCTCCTTCTTTTCCTTTGAAGTGAGTTTGCTAAATCAAGAATTTGGGAATTAAGTAACAGCTGTTGGTTTAGAGTCGTACTGCCTTTTGCTAGTAAAAAGTTGTGCCTTTGCTGTGGAAGTTCAAGTTCAGTAACAAATACTAGTTAGACTCAATGAAAATTCTTTTAGGAACCTTTGTAGCCAATATTTTTGACCTGTGTGTATTTGGAGCTATTGATCTATTTTGGATTCTTGAAGTTAACTTTAAAGCCTGTATATATTATCACTCTGTAAGAAAGGTAGAAATTGCATGAAGTGTGGATGTTTAATGCCCATCTGCTTGCACACATCACTTCAATGTACTTTTTGTTTTAGATCCTACTGCTGTATAAAAACCTTTGCTATTTCTTAAATTAAAAATCCCACGATGTTTGAGGGAAATCATAAAGACGAAAATTTAATGTGGCAGTTAAATAGAAGTAGGACACACACTTTATTTTCCTTATAAGATGATAATTGAGGAATAAAGCACATTGGAGGTGTCCATAACGATTTTTCTTAGATATGCTCATTTGTTTAAAAGGAAGAAATCACCTATACATTTGAGATTTGTAACTTTGGAAAGCAAATTACTTTGATTCTGTAGGGTGTATTCTTCTTTATAAGTATAATTGTCCTGAATATGTGTTGTTCTGCTTTGTGTTCAACAGAATGATATGACACCAGTCCGGTTACAGTGGGGAGAAATTCTTATGCCACTGCTGAAGAAATATAAGTTGAACATAACATGGGGTGATCAGGATCTATTGAACATTATGTTTTTTCACAATCCAGGTAAATCCACATTGTTTTTAAGTCTAACGTGACAAAGGTAATCTTCTCTATGATGTTTGAAAATCCAGGAAAATACTATTTAACAGTCTTTTCAGGGAAAGTCTTCAAGGGACTTTTCTTCTGTTTTCTAAAAGTTTTTACTTTGAGAGACAGTACTGGAGCTTGCTATAGTGTAGTTAGCTGTTAGGTTTTGAAACAACTATACAGAAATTTATGAAGCAGTCTTAAGGAAAAAAGAAATGATTTCTGTATTTCCTGAAAGAATTTTGATGCTTAATCCAGAGTTCTCATTTTTTCTATACAGAAAGTCTTTATGTCTTTCCTTGTCAATGGAATTATCGGCCTGACCACTGTATCTATGGAAGCAATTGTAAGGAAGCTGAAGAAGAAGGTATATTTATTTTGCATGGTAACAGAGGTGTTTACCATGATGATAAACAACCAACTTTTAGGGCTGTCTATGAAGCAATAAAAAATGTAAGTTTGCAGCTTTGTACTTGTGCAAAATTTTTTAGTGTAGCATGTATTTTGTAAATTTTGTTGATACTTACCTTGATTGCAACAAAGTAAATTGAAGTGTTTCACCCATTTTTCATTTGCTGCTTGAATAGAATTGCAGTGCATTTGTTTGTAATGAGCATCTTTTGAAACACGGTATGAGTGATGTTTAGTTTCAGATTCTAAAACATTGCCTATAGTTGTCAATGGGTATTCAAAAGGCTTTATTCACATTCCTTTAATAAATATTCTAGTAAACTGTTTGTATGAACATTTAGAGATCACCGAAAGCTTCATTTCCCTGGAAATTTTAAAATGCGAAAAAGAGCCACCTTCCCAAAGTTTGTGTGTATTTACATTTTAACATTTAATTGCAGTTAGATGTGGATTATACAAAATACTTTTTTATACTGTTTTTTGACCTTTTGTAGAGATTCAGTGTATTAATATGTTGCTTTTCCTTTAAATAGTAAGTACAGTGACTTCTTTTTAATTCTGCAAAGAAGTATTCTAATAAACTATTTATCACTACATCAGTATACTCACTGAAGAGCTGTAATATTTAGCAGTGATGCACATTTTAATGTAGCAGGCTATTGTGTGTGTATAACCTTCAAAAATCAATAGTATATTTTAATGGTGCTTTATTACGTGTTGTCATATGGGTATAAAAATGAAGAAAAGTACTTTTGGGGATCTGAGAATACATTGCAGGGAAAGTGAATATGCTTCTATAAAAATATGATTTCTTTGTTTCCTTTGAGCATTATCAAAAACAGGAGGAAAAAATTACTTCTTTTTATTTATGATCCCATTTGGTTTATGAATATGTCAGAGAGGGTATGTAACACACTGCTGATTCATGGGTAATAAGATGGAAAAATCATATTACTTTGAAATGCTGTTTTAGCTTAACTTTTGTTTATTAAAAATATTGTGCTGTTGAATTAATGACTTCTTTTTCATATCCATATTAAACATAGTATGTGTTTGACCATCATTCAGTTTAATGAAACTTCAGTAGTACAACTGTTCATACTATTGTTTCATCATAATTTGGTAAGAATTGTATTCCCTCAAGTTATAAGTCAGTCGAGAAAGTTACTGCTTGACTAACAAATAAGCAGAAATCATTTTAGACATAAATTTTTAATTTATTAATAAGATAACTTTAAATTTCTTCCTTGCCTGTTTGCATATGTGAATTTGCTTACATTTTCAAAAAAACCTCACTTGTTAGGCTTATTGAAAGCATTAGGGAATATTTTTCTAATTTAGAGTTCTTGAAAACATTTAATAAACCTATAAAAAGCCAATACAATGTTCAAGGGCATTTTCATAAAAACTTTTGAATATCTCTGAATAATGCCACTTTTCCACATTGACTTTAAATCTTCTTTTCTTAACTTCTTTACAGTATTCGTTTGGAAATGATCTGGTTCATTCCCTGTTGCAACCCCTAGAACTGGAATTACGGAAAACCGTGCATACATACTGTGGAAGAGTATACAAAGTGTTCATAAAGCAGCTGACAAAAAGCATAAGAGACTTGTATGCCAGAAGATCAAGGGGAAGGTGATTTTTACTCCAAGCTGTTAAGAGACTGAATTAACACACTGGTCAAAAGGTGCAAAAATTCCAATATGACTTGAATTGGCTCAGACAGAGGTTTAATAGCATACAAAAAAATGAAGAAAATACTCATGTAATGAAGAACAGGAACTTTTTTTCTGCAAATTTGACTTTTTGCTCTCCTGAAGTTTAATCCCTGCTAATGTTTATCTTGGATCCGATGATTCATGTGTTACTGGCTTCTACGGTCAGTAGTTTTAGTCTGCATAATTCAGTTCTCTAACAGTCCAATGAAAAAGGAAGAAATGAAGATGGCATGATTTAGGAGTGTACCTCATTGTCTAAAAATCTATCAAACTGTGAATGTAGCAATAACTGTGTCAGCAGCACTAACCTCACTTTTAAAGTGTAAGCCTTTATATAAACAAAGTTGTTTACAAGTGCAGAAAATACTCTGTTTTCAAAGAAATGTGATCTAATAATTGACAATCTGCTTGTGCCTTTATATGTTCATCTCTTACATGCTGAAGTACTGTTTTGACAATCTTGTTTTGCTTATTTTAATTGTAAACTGCACACTACAAATAGGATTTTATGAGAAATGAATAACTAGTATTTGATACTAGTTTGTCTGTAGCTACAGAGACTTTTTAATATACTGCATTTGTTTCAATGTTGTTGAGTCGTCATGGGCAAAAGACAGAGCAGAGTTGAGGTATTTTTTAGCAAAAATTCAATTATGAGGTTGCTTGTGTCACAATACTTTTTAAAATTACATGGTTTTGCAGCTTTATAGGACATTTTGGAAGTAGTGAAAACCAAAACAAAATAAGCTGTTGTATTTACTTACCAAAAATTATTACCTGATGATAATTGCGGAGTATTTAGTCCCTAAAAGTGAAGAGCTGTAATAGAGTGTCTGATGAAGCGTGAGAACTCTTATTGGGTGGGTTTCTTAGATAGTATGACCTGCTACCATGTTTTTTTTTAATAACATGGCTTTAAAATAGTTTGGGGGCAGACCCTCAACTATATGAACACATTACTATCCGTAGGGTGATAGGCATTTAAAACAGGTAAGGATTAGGCTTTCTTTAGTTATCTTAGTGAAAACAAGTTTTGTTTATATAATGCAAACTTTTTTCAGAGAAAAACATGAAGAAAAAGGCTGAGTTCTAGTGTTACAGTAAAATATTATTTAAAATTCCATGTTATGAAATGTATTTGTAAAATATATTTGAACTTGGATAATCTGAGATGAAATCTTCATAAAGTGAAGACTTGATAAAGTGAGGTTTTGGATTCTGGAAAAGTTGCTGTGTGTTGAACATGGAGGATCCCTCACTGACTTGCACATTCATCCCAAACCCATTTTAGAAGCTCCATTTTTGTGGCTGTTTCTCTGTCAAATGGAGGCTGGGTCTGACTCCCAGATCCATGTGAGCTGGGTGAATGCTTTAGCAGTACTAAAACACACTCCATTGTATGCACAGTTTATAGTCTGCTTGTAGTCTCCCTGCTGGCTCAGGGTGTAAATTTTTGGGACAGAAACTAGAAAGCAGTCTGCTTTGCATGGAGTTACGGTCTCTTTTCCTTGCTATGTAACCTCTTGAAGTCTGAAAATCTAGAAATCTCTTTGAAGGGGAATACTGTTATTGACTGATTTTGCAGTATGTAATGCATTATTTTTTTATATAAATACTGATTTTTATACCAATTTGTCTTCAGCTTAGTTTTTTTACTTGTATTATGCGTTTGTACTTAAATTCTTACAACCTGTTGTTTGTATTTGTCTTTGCAGAAACTTTCAGATTTAAATTGATTTTTATTATGTTGTATGCATGTGAAGATATTGCTTTTAAAACCTAATGATCAATTTTAGAAAAAAGGTGGAACATGAACATTAGCAGCAACCTTTCCACTTTAATTTCAGTTTTTGTGGGGAATTAGAACAAGAAGTGTTAATATTGAAGTTTATCATGGGATAAAATACTTTGTGCTTATTTTAAGAGCTGTTTATTAACATATTATAAATAGAATATACTACATTATGCCATAGTTTTTAATTTTTATTAATATAAACTTTAACTGCTCATCTCACCTATCCATTCCCAAGTAACATACTTTAGAAAACTTAAATAGCAAGTGCGTAGTAGCTTCCATTAAGTAACTCTCCAGAGTATTTTTCTGTTTCAAATAAATTTTTTCTTCTGTAGTTGCTATGTCTTAAATTTAGAAAGACAACCTACCTTTAAAAACAAGTCTTACTTACAAAGAATACATTTGGAGAGAGTAAGAAGATTGGGAAACCAAGAAGTGTGATAGAAACTAATTACATTCCCAAACATTTCAATACTCGATTTGTAAGTCTGATCTGGCTCATTCAGATAAAAAGTTTCAGCAAATAACTGTCTGTTAAAAACTGCTAATAGAGGTGTAAAGTTTCATAGGAAAATGTAAACATCAGGAAATGTATATTCAGCTTAATTTAAGATAAATGTCTTCAGCATGCTTGATTTATCCCTATATCACCGTACTGTTAATCTGTCTATTTTTAAAGGGATCACAGTCTCGTGGTAGGGAGATCTATTTGACAATGTGTTGTCTCATTTGTATGAAATGAGAATGAAGTATCCTTATGTATCTCTCCCTTTTAGGAAGGCTGCATAAGCCTTATGAAAGTATCTTTCCAGTTATTTGTTGTTTTGCCAAAATTTAGACTGAAGGTGACCTTTAATACCGGTTGAATTAGTTTTTGGTGAGCTTTTGAGTTAAATGTGGAAAGGTTAAGAAAAGAGATTTAGAAGAAAACCAGATTTTAAAACAATAGGGAATATTGACCTAAACTTAGTCAAGCTATAAACTTCTGGCAAAATGTTGTTTAGGAAACTGAACTGTCAACATTTTGTTATTCTTTACCAGGTTTCTGCCCATACTAAATACATTCCAGTCATGCAAGATTTTCAAATATCAAGCGAGTTTAACAGTACCCATTTACTGATTTTATATATATATTTTTTTTTGGCTGGGTTAAGTGGAATACTCCTGTATAAATTAAATTAATGTGTAGGCTGTTTGTGTCTCTATTTTTTAAAATAAATGATTCATTTTGAATATTTTTTTTTTACATTCTCTCCTGAGGTACATAACGTGATTACTGTAATTATGGCTTCTTTGCCCTCTTCACTACTTTGTGAATGGGTGGCAGTAGGAATAGCTGCAGTAACTTTGTATATTAAAATAAGTTGCAGAGAACTGCAATATGAGGATATAGCTTTTTCTTTATTAGAAGGAAGTGCATGCTTTTGTAGCACAGACAGTAGAAGTATGAAGTAATGGGAAGGTACTTCTCATCACCATGGATCTTAAAACAGATATTAGATGTTTCTCACGTGGCTGTTGCTGTCAGTCTGAGCGCTTCTGTGCACAGAAGCTCTCAGCGGTGATGTCAAATCTTATATTTTTAAAAAGAATCTCCAGTATTTTTTCTGTCATTGTTCTAATTTCTTTGGATGTCTTCTGGTCCGTTTCTTTTTTGGCACTTCATTTTTTTTCCAACTTTTTATCTTTACATTGGAGAAAAATAACTTAAATTTCTGCAAAGGTTTGCACAAGCAACAGCCAGGTTATTTGCTCAAGTTGCCCAAGTGGGCAAAGCATGAACCCAGCAAGTCAAATTTTAAAAAATTAAACACAAGTGTATATACTTTCAGTTCCCTTAGAAAAAAGAAAAATGTTGTTTATTCCAAGTTTAGCTCTACAGAGAAACACTTAAAACTTGGTTTCTGTCATTTAACTGCCAAATCTTAAATAACGCAGGGTAATTTTCTATAGAAATGCAGGTTACCTCAGTTGCTTTGCAGTCCTAGTGGACTACTGGAAACTATTACTCAGGTTTAAATCCAGAAGATGTTTGCAGAGGTAATAGTGAATTTTCCACTTCAGGAAGTGAGGAGAAAATCTCATTTTAAAGTAGTTCTCAATCTCTCTCTTGTAACCACTTAGTGGATCTATATAAGAACAGTTTGTCCTCCAAGGTTGTCATAAAATTTAAGATGAGTGGTTCTCCAATGCATTTTTAAGCCTTTGTGACCCATTAAAATTTTAGGTTCCTTGAAGGAATATTAAGTAATCGGAAGTTTTTGTGTTGAATAAGTTCAGTTGTGCCTCTTCAATTTTGCTGTTGCTTTATGCACAGTTACATTCAATTCTTTAGAGAGTCCTCATTTAAACTTATGAATGTGCATCTTCCTGTATGTTTGGTAGCAAATTTCTACGGGGTTCTTTTTTTCCCTTCCTTCTTTTCCCTGTGCTGCTTTTAGAAGATAATCACTAAGCTTTTTTTTTTTTTTTTTCATTTGAATGCCTATAAAAATTATGGGAAGTATTACAGGTCTCTTTGCAGAGACCTGTAATTAAAGGACGACCCGGCGTCCTACTGTGCTTGCTTTATTTTTTCTTCCTAGATTGCTGTTTGAGGATGTTTGGGTAGGAGGAATATTTGAGCATTTATAAAGTTTTTATATTTGTTGAATGATCATCTGGTAGCTTTTTTTCCCCTGAATCAATTAATATCCCTGTCCTCTCTTATGATAGATGCTTGGCTGCTGTCTGCCTACTTGATCTATATGATTGCCAGTTCCTTTAATCAAAGCAGAAACTGTCACTTCTTCTAGATCTGGATTTTAAATGCTTTTCCAATATCTGGGTACCACCTTAGTTGCACAAACCAGGGACCTAGCCTGTTTCCACTTTTAGGTGTCCACCTTTGGTTTAATTTCCTGGTGTTAGATTCCAGCTATTCCTGTAGGGATGAAGTAGTGTCATAACAAGGAATGCAGGATTTTTAACAAAAGAAACTAGAGAACTACAGATTTCTGAAATATAATTAACAATTTTTGCTGTAATGAATGTCCTTTTGAAATCAAATAGGGCTTTGCCAGGGAAGGAAAGGGACTGTGAAGTTCATTTGCTAGTGATCATTTCTGCCCTTGAGACATCTGTAAGGTAATGGAGTGCAAACTTGGAACATACCTGTGGCTTCCTCACTGCTTGGAGAAGTGCAGCTAGATTGCACTGTCTTTAATTTCCTCACATATTTCTAGTGTCAAACACTGATTTCTAAAAATGCTTTTTGTGTATTCCTAAATGGCCTCTCTGTTTTATCTAGTTTGTATTAAATTATTTATTAAACCAATGGATGTGAATGATTTATTATAATACCCTAATGCATTTTCCTCTACCTTCATATTCTGGAAGGTCACTCTCTCTCTTATTCTTCCTTTGGGTCATTTAATATCATATGCGCATTCTCAGAATTATAATCTTGGTAGAACAGGTTCATTTTTTTATGTCTGTGTCTTATGAATCTTAATGTTCTGCCAGGCATTTGTGTACACATTTTACTAGAGCAATTCACATTAAATCAGTCTGTAATATTCATATGACTTGCTTTGAAATACAGAAGTAGATGTAGAAGTTGTCCTAAACTGCAAATCTTTGTGGTTAACTTAATGAGTGCTTAGGGCATGGGTCTTTTTAGGCTTCCAAGAAAATGAAAGCAGTATAATCAGTTTTAACTCCTGATTTAAGACTAGGAAATAGATTCAATTAAAACTGATGTTTTAGCCTTTAATGTTAACGTACTATGCCTCACTCAGCAGCTGGTGCATAGGAGATACTCTGCTTCCCTGTTGGCTGTCACAAAACTTCAGAAGTATGTTTCGTGCAGTTTCTGACTAGTCACTGGTACTCCTATTTTTTTTTTTAGGGTATTCTGCTATGTTTTATTTTATTGCTTTGTTTTATGTATTTATGCCGTTGTTAGTGTTATACAAGGTGAATTGGGACTACAGATCTTATCTTTCCTGCTTGCTATTCCTGACTGGCCTCCTTTCTCCACTATCTTTGTGGTCTCCTTGCTGCTAGTTTTTTTCCAGGAGGTGGTGTCACTCTGTTCTTGGTATGATAATCTTTCTGGATCTTGGTGGCTCTTAACACCCATTAGTTAATATTGCCATTAGGTATGTGCTTTCAGAACTGGGCCACTTGCTGTAATAAGCTAGCTGTACCATTTCAAGCCAAAAGGGTACCCTGGAGTGGCCGTGCAGCTTCTCCACAGTGCTAATGGATGAGCACATGTATGGGCATGCGAGCATGTTCTTGACCCAAAAAAGTTCCTAAGCAGTGCTGTGTTTTTCTTGGCTGTATCTTAGGGAATAAACTTAGTTTTCCTTTCAGGTTTGTGTAGACTATGACAAAGTTTTAGTTTTCTTTATTTATCTGTAGAGAGAGAGGCTTTGTGCTTTTAGGAAGAAAGCTTGGCCGATGAAGCTGTTACAATTAAACAGAGTTGATCTGAGCTATTCTGCTTGCCTGAGGCAGACAGGTTCAGCAGGGCTTGGGAAAACAGCATGAACAAAAGACAAGAGCCAGGGCACCTGGTGTGCAGTGAGGGGCTTGATCTCTGCCCTGTTCCTGTAGGTGCTGGACAACCTCTGAGGGAAGAGCAGTCTTCAGTCAGCTCTTCTTTCTGTGCGTGTACGAAGAGAGAAGTTTGACTTATGACTTCAAAAAAACCTAAACAGATTTCTAGAGGGATTACAGAATGCTGTAGAGAATGCACAGTGTGTAAAATTGTTCTGGCTGAAAAATTAATGGCTGCAAATAGCCCATTTGAAACACACAGGGTTTTGAGAAGGACCTTCTTCACTGTTCCATGAAAATAATGAATAAATCAGTAAAAATAAGCAATTGTGGGACATTGCTTAAAAATTAGATCAGTGTCTTATTTTTGCATTAATCTTTGATCTTTCTTTCGCCAGACCGATAGGTTGTAAATAATGAAAATTGATCTAGCTTGAAGAATAAAGCATTAACAGTTTGTGATTGCAAGAAAAATGAAACATCTATAGAATTTGCTATTTTGAGTGCTTTAGACCTCAGGTAGTGTCTAAGTGAATTAGAATTTGCTTTGTTAATGTACAATTTGTCAAGTAATACATTGTAAAGAACTTTCCTACTTTTGTACAAAACATACTTTTGTGTTTTTATAAGTTTCAGAGTCTCAGGTTGAATTTGCAAAAATATGTATTTTGAGGACATCACATCCTATAGCAGAAGTCTACAATAACAGTTAGATACAAAAATCCAGTTGCTTGGGAGTGACAGCTGTTGTAGAACAGACATGTTAGAGTGGTATCTTGTCTCTGGATGTACGGAATTGTCCTGGATTTGGCTGGAATAGAGTTTATTTTCTTCAGCTTGTCGTACTGGCCTGTCAACAAGAGTGCGGGGAGTGTGCAAGAAGCTGGGAGTGAATACCGCCAGGACAGCTGACCCAGGCCAGCCAAAGGGATGTTTGAATACCATATGACGTGATGCTCCTTATGCAAACTGTGGGAGCTGGACAGGGAGTGGGGGATTGCTGGTCAGGAATGGGTTGAGCATCAGTTTACAGGTGGCGAGCAATTACACTGTGTATTACTTGCTTTGTATGTTTTTCTTATTATTTTTCTCTTCCTTTGCTGTTCTATTAAATTATCATTATCCCAAGTATCTGTATGCACCAGCTGATCAGTGAGGCACAGTAGGTAAGTGTTTTTTCTGATTCTCCACGCCATCCTACTGAGAGGAAGAAGTGAGTGTGATACTTAGTTGCTGGCTGGGGCTAAACCACAATAGTAATTTTTAGGAATAGATTATATGGTGCATCGGGCCTACTACCTACTCTTCTTTTTCATTGAAATTATGACTCTTTGAGGATTCAATCATTTTTTCTTGGTATCAGCAAAGCAAGCGTCCATTACCTAAACAACACTAAAAGGAGAGCTCTGAGACAGTTTTGTCATAAGTTTGCAAGCATTAGAGGAGACAAGCATGACTCTGTTTCTTAAACAGAATTATTTAGCAGTACTGTGCCTGAATGAAATCACCAGCTCACTGCTTCAAAATACTGTATAAGCACAGAGGAAATACAGTAATATATAACATATAGCAAGGAGGATAAATACAGACCTTCCGACCTCCTCTAGAATACCTCAAAAGTCTTCCCCTAATATTAGTTTTACAAAAGTAAAAGTAAGAGTTCCAGCAGCCCTTAAAGTCCACCAGGGATTTTGCTATTGGTGTGAATTTAATATGTAAGTGCTCAGCTACTGTAGCAATGGATGGCAGCATAAAGCACCAATAAATCGATTAATAGAGCTTAGCCTTGGGGTGTCTGTAAGTTCATCTGGTCTCATCTGTCGTATATCACAAGCCATTAAATTTCTCTGTGTTACCTCTGTACTGAAGCCAGTAATTTGTTCAACGAAAGCATAACTTGTGTGAAGGTAAATCATACCTTTCAGAGCGATGCCCGGTCCTGGTTTGAAGGCGTGAAGAGGTAAAATACTTCTCTTTACCAGTTTGTTGCGATGGTTCAGTGTTCTCACAGTGATGAGTGTGCCTCATGTCTCAGTTTCTCTGGCATTAGCTTCCAGCCATTGATTCTTTTTATGCCTCTCTCCACTAGGGTGAAGAGCTCCTTAATATCCTGCAGTTTCTCCTTGTGGAGGTACTTAGGTGTATCAAATCACTTCTCAGTTTCGTTTTGCTAAACAAATTGAGCTCATGAACTTTCTGACTATGACGTGTCATTTATGTTTCATGACTCTTTCCTTATACCTTCATTAATTTTCCAGAGTCCTCTTTAAAATATGGCTACCAGGATAGTATACAGGATTTCGGTATAGTTAAGGACTTGGTAATTTTAATATTTAGGTTAAATTTTCTTAATCTGTTCTGAATGTATACATCAAATGCTCCTGTTCAGTTTACTTTCCATTCCTGGGGTAAAATCTACATTCTTCAATGTGGTGGCATTTGTCTTTGTTAAAATGAGCTTACTCTGTGCCATTTCACCACTGTAATGCAGATCTGTCTGTGCACTGATGTTGTTATCACTGTTTATCATCTTGCCAGGTACTGTTGTCTGCAAACTTCATCAGCCATGATTTTATATTTACTTCCAGATCAACAATGAAAGCTTTTAATAATGTTATGTCCTTTGTAACATCAGTGGAAACAGCTCTTTAATAACACTTTTCTATAAAAGCTTAGATGTTGATCTTGCAAGATTTTGATGTTTCTGTTTTTTTTTCTCTGTATAGCACAAGTTCTAATTAATGAAATGAAACAATATATTCAGGAATAAATACCAGATTTATTTGACAAGCTTCATTTTCCTGGAAATTCTGATTGTAGTATTTTCTTTTAATTCTTTTCCAGTTAATTGTTTTGCAGCTTTTGTAATGATTTTTTTGTGGGAATCGTCTCCTAGTAGTCTGACTATAAGTAACTCAGTATTTTGAATAATACTAAAATTATTTAGGTTATCTTCTGGAATTTTCTGGAAATGCTAAGATTTATTGGGCCTATTAACAGCAGCATTCTTCAGGAAGTTGTTTCATGGTTTCAAGCTGTAAATTATCTAGATCTGTTGATTTTGAAGTATTTATACCTGGTCAATGTTTGTTTAACTTTCTTCTGGTTTTTACTAATGGACAAAGAAAGTATTTCAACATCCTCATGCGATGCAAATGTATTTTATTTCTGAATGCAGAAGACTTAATTGAATGTTTTTGCATTATCAACAACATTATCATTAGTAGTGAAAGCAGTTTTATTTCTTTTGTTCTTAATTTATTCCAAAAATTACAGCATTGTGTTCTTAGTCCTTCATTCCATCAGCTGCAGGGATTTTTTTTTTTCCCCGGATGTAATGCTTCTCAGATTTGCGATATGAACATTATGGTAATTCCTACATAATTCAGTAATTTCTGATTTTTGCATTTTGTTATTTTTATCTTTCTGAAGCCTTGCTTGGCACCATCTTCTTTGTGACACTCCGAGAAGCTTGTTTGCCAGATGGAGTGCTGGATAAAGCTGGTATATCTGCACTTACTCTCTGCATCTTTTCATCTCCAGGTGTGCCGAAACTTTCATAATCTGTTCCAGAAGATAATGCCTTTGCTTCTGGTCTTGTGCATTCACACAGAAAATATGTCACTCAGTATAGGAAACTTCCTCCAGGAGATTCAACAGATTTCAAGCCTGCTTTAGTCAGTGGGCAGAAGGGAGTGAGATGTGAATGTGGAAGGGGGTGAGTGGAAAGAAACTGCCTGATAGAGGCTCCTTTCAAGTCAGCTCACACTGGTGAGTGAAGATGCCATAGTATTATCTTAGAGCTAATGCCTTGGACATGTGTTGGAGTCTGACATCTCGTCAAAAAGAGGACATACCCTAGTCTGTATTCTCTCTGCAAGGTTCAGAGAGGCTGTGATAAGGTATGAAATCAAACAAAAAATGAATGCTGCCTACCCTCTCATCTTCATTTGTGCAAAAAGTTGCTTGTACATGTGTAGGATGATCAATACAAGGACACAGGAGGAACACTTCCTCCTCCAGCCTCTAATGTTTTAATATGAACATAACCATGACAAAGAAAAAGTAACTTCTGAGACTTTAATTACTGATGCTGGCAAATCCTGCACCCATTTTGTATGTAAAACAGCTGATAAACTGAAGAAGAGGAAATGTATCTCAGAGCGTAATCAGCAGAGACCAAATATAGGTTAGGAATAGTAACAAGCAAGGTAGCCCCTAGAACTTCTGAAAATTTATGGACACAGAAAGGCTGAGGTTGGAAGGGTCCTCTGGAGGTCATCTGATTCAATCCCCCTGCTCAGGTAGGGCCACCTAGAGCAGGTTGTCCATGACTGTCCAGATGACTTGTGAATATTTGTAGGGATGGAGACTCCATAGGCAACCCGTGGCCGTGTCTTGTCACTCTCACAGCAAAAGAAGTGTTTCCTGAACCTGTGTTTCAGTTTGTGCCTATTGTCTCTTGTTGAAGTTGTTGAATACCAAACCCTTCAGATCATGTACGTGATGCCCATTCCCTTAAGACTGCGACAAGGAGAAACCTTGCTGGCCAGGCTAGTACCTGCTTCAGAACAGAGTTTGTGTCTTGCAGTTTATTTTCTATTTAAAGTTAGCAGTCCAATTTATTGTTCCTCAGCAAATTATTAGGAAATAAGCAAATGATGGACTTTAGAGGAATGGAGATGTTCTTTCCATGCAAATGTTTCTGCTGCAGTGAAGAAAAAATCCTAATCCTACAGTTAGTTATTTCTATCCCAGTGCCCTAGATTTTGTTTGCACCATCCTTGAACTGGCACGTAGAAGATTACTTTTTTTCAAAGCAATCCTTTCAGCTGCAAACTTGTATTAATACAGAAATACGTAATTATGGTCCTAATGGTCAATTTATTGTTATATTGGATAATCTGTTCTGAAGTAGCCTACAGTTACTTCTGTTCTTTCCATGTAAAATTTAGCCAGCATTCAGTTTTCTTTTTCTCACTTCAATAATATTGATGCTCAGAATTTTGTAATGGAAAAGAAGGTTTTTTGTCTGTTACTTTTACAATATACCATGTACTGCTCTTCAAATATTCTTTGGTGCTATTTTACAAAGGAATCCATGCAGGAGGAAATATTATAGTTCCTTTACCGAAGTAGTATGTTGGATTCATAGCATCAGAGTTCTCTGAACCAGTGGTACCAGACCACCATTTAAATGAAAGAAGGAAAATAGCGATTTCCAGAATAATGCAGCATGAATCATCTCATCCTAAGGTAGATGTATAAAATATGTCAAATAAATTGAACTCTGAAAGTAGTTGTGTTTTCCCTACTGATAGGGAAGTTAGGTCAGCAGCAGATGGCACAATATGGACTTGTAACGTGAGCTTAGGTGAATCTCAGCCAAACCTGAATCCATTTAAGATTTATTCCTTGCCTTTCCAACTACTTGTGAATATATCCAGGAAAGAATGTTGGGTTTTCTGAAACATATTCATTGAAATTATTGCTTGAATAATTTAATTGGTAAGTGTTGGTCTGTGGTTAGTCTAAAAGAAATTGCTAGATAGTAAATGATATGTTTTCTGTTTCCTGACTGAGCAGGAAGACATCCTGTAATAGGGTTTCTGATACACTGCAAATGTAATTCTATTTTTTTTTCCCTCGGCTAATATATCATAAAAATCTATTCTGTGTTAGCTACTCTTGTTAGTAACCTCTGAAGGTATCTCACAACAATCAAAGTTCCCATTGGACAGTAGGCAAAGCTTCTTCATTGAGAGGGTGGTCAGTCGCTGGAACAAGCTCCCCAGGGAAGTGGTCATGACACCAAACCTCTCAGAGTTCATGGAGCATCTGGACAACGCACTCAGTCGTATGGTTACTTTTAGGTAGTCCTGCAAGGAGCAGAGAATTGGACTCCATGATCCTTATGGGTTCTTTCCAACTCAAGATATTCTATGGTTCTAAAGCAAATTATCTTGAAGTTTGAACTTCAGAGGCTGGTATAAGGCTCTTCTGTCTTTCACTTCTGGGAAGGAATCCATTTAACCCAACAAAATCAATTCAGAAGTTTGTGAAAGTTACTTTCTTTTCATTTGTGCTCTGTGCTCGTAAGTACTGGCAGAGAGCAGCGTGAACAACTCTCTGCCAAATTGTCATAGTCAAGATCTGCATTAATTTTCAGCATTGAGGAAACAGTATTCACTACTTCCCACCTACTGTCTTGTGATCCAAGGCTGAATAGAAGCTTGTATCAAATAAGCTGTGGAAATAAACATTGCCTCTCTTTTTCAGCTCATTGAAAGAGAGTAAATGGCAAGGCCATATAAGGTATTTATTGAGTGAGTAGTTGTAAGAACTTGAAAAACAAGAAGACAACAATGAAGCTAATGACTCGAAGTCATCCTTATCCGGAAAAATTCTTGATGATGCAAACCCCAATAAAAATAGTGCCATTTGACTAATTAATCATGTACTTCTGGTCACCCAAGCTGTTTGAAATTAGACCATCTGCCTGAATTACTTGTGGCATGAAGACTTGCAATGATACAACATAGGTGGAACCTGCTCACTTTTGTAACCTGACACAGGCTCTGTATTTAAAATTACTTCTAGATTTGAAAAGCTGACAAGTGCACAGTCTTCACCTGAATTTTTTTAGACAGGAGATTGGTCCAATCTTGCTTTCTCCTGTATTCTGGGTGACAGTTCTGAAGACCACAGGATCACTGTTCTCAACATGAACATAAGTATGGGCAGTTGATGGGGGATGAGAGGAAGGTTTCTTAGAAGTATCTGTATAATCATAGGACACTTTGCATGACTACCTTCAATATCTGACCACTCCCCTCTCTGACCTTGCTTTCGGCATTGTTTGTGTTTGAGCCAATGTTGACAGATTCTCCCACCTCTTTATACCACGTACAGGGAGAATGAGATGTTTAAAGGTCTCTGGGCTTAAGTGTGGCTATACCCTTGGCACAGTGTTAATGTGAATTTAAATGACAAATAGACAGAAGAACATCCATTTAGGGATAAGCTATCTTTTTTTTCCATCTCTTAAAGGACTCTACTGAAATAGTTGGAAATACTCTGAGGTTGCTATACTTAAAGGAAAGGTACTTTGACAAGAGATTACCCCTTTACCACAGGCTACTTTTCTTCTGATCATTTTTCTTCTCATCACAAATTCTCTTTGAGGCTGAAATGTGGAATTTCTTTCTGAAAATGTTGACAAAAGTAAAACTCATTAATACTGAGCAAGCAGATGCCTATGTTAAAGTGTAACACAAGGTCTAGTTACAGTAGCCCTCCCTTGCTGTTTTCAGTCCTAAGTTTTATGAGAAGATTGTGGAAGTAGTTTATGGGTGGATTAAACATTGTTTTTCCTATGGTACTACCAGGCATTTTTGTTTCCCCAGGGCTGTCTCCAGCAAGTGCAGAGCCCTGTGCCCACACACAGCGCCCACCGCAGCAGAGCTGCTGCCCGTGTGCAGCTCTGCTCACGCAACGTGCCTCGTGCCCTGCTTTGCTCCCTTTTACACATGGGACAACACCATGACATCCAGCCAGCCTGGCTCTGATGGCCCACGCTGGTGTGAGGCAGAATACCAGCACTAGCCCTAGATTTAGGGGATTGGTGTGGAACCCCAGCAATTCATGGCTGTAGGTGCTGAGGTTCCCTGGCTCCTAGCAGATTGTAATCCCATGGCCCAATTTATCAGGTCCATCACATGCTTGAAGACATCATTGTGAGATCTCGCATCATAATGAATTTTAATCTCTGCAGTTTTTTTTTTCATCTGGAAATTATACAAAACACTGTTGGGATTTTTTGTGTTGTAGTACTTATACTGTATCATTAAAACAGTTGCCAGCTGCTTTCCATTGGTCTATTGTGTGTCAAGCTGACTTGCTTTGTAACAACTCCTGCATGGGTATCTTTCTTCTTTGAACAGCAGGGTTTATTTGCTTTGCGTTTTTCAATAATGAAGTAACTGAAAGTCACCTTTAGTACTTTTCTTAAAAGTAACTAATCTTTTGATACCCTTGGGTTTTGAATCAATGCTTTAAAATCAATATTTTCTATATAGAGTTATTGTTTATTTTCACCTTGTGCTGTGTGGACTGAAAATCAATGGGGTACATTTGTGAATTGTACAGATCATGGGAAAGGCAAAGAATTAAATGCTGTGCTCTTCTGGGAAATGCATGAAATTAAGGAAATGAAGTGGCACTCTACTTAATAAAACCTCTAGTAACTATCGCTATTTTCATGCAGTTTGGTTATTAAATATTTTTTGGGCACTAACTGAAAAGGAAACAGAATTTTATTTTCAGGATGAGTGAAATCTTGAACAGCAATTGAAATTCAGAATGTTTTGGCAGTGTTTAATAATGTAATTGGTTCTGCGGGCAGGAAGAGTTCATAAACTGCTTTGCATTTCGTTTGGTCTTAATTTTAAGAGACCGTTACTGCTTACAGTCATCTCAGTGTCCCAGATTCAGCAGAATCTCTGGGGAGAGAGAGCGCAATGGCGCAACTTTAATAGCATCAGATATGTGTTTGTCTCAAGCTTCTTATTTTGCTCTCTAGATTTGTTATATTAAGAGTACTACTACCAGTTGTGTTCTTTGAATTTCTTTTTGATCCATATTTTTAAGAGAAGTTACTTGGCCCTGAATTTTCTAAGAAAACAAATATTAATTTTACATAACATTAGTTTCTGTTATTTCATGAAATTAACACATTCCTGTGGTCTGGAGTAAAACAGAAGTAGCATGGGCATGTATTTGATGCCAAAAGCCTTCATTTTGTTAAAGAAGGCTTTCACAGTGTTTTTTTTCTGAAAAAAAAATTGATAAAATGGTGTACAGTTTCAACTGGACAGTCACTCTGGTGAAGTGATACTGAGAAAAACTAAAACACTGACAATTCAGTAACTATGAGAAATAAAAAGATTCTAGCCCTCTCTAGCCTCTATATATGCAGAATAAACTCAATGATAATATCTTGATTCGGTTACCTGAACAAAAGGGAAAAAAGGTTTTCGTTCAGGTATTTTCATCCCATACTGGTGTGAAAGTTCACAATGCTGCATTTCTCTGGGGAAGGAGTCTGGCTTTTCCTGTATTCCCTATTAGACTAAATGCACACCATGAAGGTGGCCTAAGAAGAGGAAGAGATGGAAGGGTGCTGAAATGTTCTGCCTCCTTCATGTGTTAGTGTCTCAATTTTAAGGTGAAATCTGCCTGCTTTTGGTGATTTTCCTTTTTTCTATTTATCTTTGCTACATGCACTGACAGCTTAACTGTTAAAGTAAAACCCAGCTGTTAGTCTCTGCTTGACTGTGTATCTTAGGCTGCCATTCTTTGCAATGATGTCCTGTCTGGATATAGCTGTATATTCTTTTGTCCCCTGTGACTGACTTGGGTTACTGCTGACCTCTCACTTACATGGTGGGCTGCTCCACTTGGGACTTTCAGAGGTGGTCACTCCTCTGCCAGCATCCTCAGTGCTGACCCTTTCACCCTACAACCGTGGATTCCCAAGCATAACTCCCAGACCCACTGGCTGTCCCGACCCTTGAGTCACCCCAATGGGAACATTTCTTCTTATTAGAGCTTTCTTACTTGGTAATGATTGATATAAAATAAGTTATGTGAGGAACTCTAATTTCTTAATTACAGGAGGCTGTAGAAGGACACAGACCGTGACAAAGTGCAACTTTTCCCTCTGAGAGTTGGAGTCAGAAAACCTTGTATTTCTTCTGACTGGTCAATGCAATAAACTACACTTACGTGATTTAGTGCTCAGTGAAAACAATCAAAATATTTTTACCACCCTTAAGAGTAGGGAAATGTTGAATCAGCCTTTCTCATAGGATCACTGAAACCATGCTAAGTGTGCTGCAGGCTAAGGAGAGCAGAACATTGCCAGCCTTTTCCACCAGGTCACGGAAATGTGAAAGAAGCAGTGTAGTGTCGCTGTGAAACTTGTATATGGAATCTCCACACTCATTGTTTCTGCAGTACAGGTGGCCAGTGGGTGAAAATGGGCAGCATATCTGGTTGATTGCTGTTGGCAGCGTGGCTGGATGTTTGTTGCAGCTTTGGGAAGCAGAGAACTGGAAATTCTCCCCACCACAAAATTTCGTGCAAGGTGAATGTTTGCAATGTGTTTTTTTCAGCTTTTCACAGGCAATTTCATTTTCTTAATCCTAACAGCAAGATAGTGATAGTTAAGTTCTTCTAGCCTGAAGTTCCTACACTTCTACCAGCAAGTCAGAGTAATTTGAAGTTCTCTGGTGGAACTAGAGAAGTTCCTGTCCTTGCACTAATAATGACTCCTTCCCCTGCCTCGAGTAAAAGAGCTGAACAACCACTGACTACCCTCGTCTCTTTAACACTTCATAAACTCCCTCCCATGATCCCTAACGGAATTTTGTCTTGGTGTTTTAGGAGCTCTGACAATGTACTCTGATGATTCTCATGTGTCTATGCTAATGTCAGCCCTAACCAGTATCACTGGTGTTGTTGTGTATACTTTTTTAGTGGATCAGTGCTAATTGAGCAGTTAGACATGAGAGATGGAGATGCACTGTATTTATTTCCCAGGAAACTGTAATTTAAAATCTGATTTCAAGTGGTAAAAGTCTTGAACTGGAGTCCATGACCCACTGGCTGGAGCTGTACTGGCCATACATCTACACAAATTAAGTAGGGTTTGATTAGCAAGCCTATGAGTACCCACACAGCCTTGCCGTTAGCATCCCCCTGCTTGGTTGAGCTCATACCCATGGCATTTCTCTGGCTTTGTCTGTACCGTTGCTGTTACTCCCAGGAACAGAAGAAGGGTCTGGTCCCTTTGATTCTTTAGAACAGATGTAAAGCTGATGGAGTTACTGGCTTGCTGGCATTAAGATTTCCCTTAAGGCCTGGATCCCAAAGGTTCAGCCAAATAAAAGGCAAAATATTAAAAAGATGAGTCATTAAGAAAAGATAGAACATTTTGTGATATGTTCTTAATACTGGTTATTTATCGTTTTGTGTTCTGCTTTACAAGTAGAGATGTTTTTACCTTGTGCTGGGGTAAAACAAAAGAGCCCCGTCTCTTGTTATCTGTTAGAGCACCAGGAGAGTCAGTTCACCAACTCTGACCAAGGGGCAGTTGTGCAGACAACCGTTATCACACCCCATGCACATCACCAATAACCCAGAGAGAAGAGGGGTTTCTTTCTTTTGTTTAAACCCAGAATGATCACGTTCAGCTGCCCTGGTACAGTTTTGAGCCTTAATTGTGTGTGAATAATTTGGCTGCAAGTTTGGCAGCTGAACCCAACCTGCAAGCTCTTTGGCACCAGAGTTAGTTGTGCCACCTGGGTGACCTTTTAAGTGAAGACTGAAACAAAAAGAAGTGTCAGACATTTTATCTCTCTCAGTATCACTCACTAGCCTTTCTTCTCCTCTTCTGGCTGAGGTATTTCCACAAACAACTTTGTTGTTGTTTTGTAATTTTTCTTGTTTTATGACTTCCTTCTTTTCTGATTTAGTTGTTACATTTCTGTTGTTTTCCTTTACATTATGTTATCCCTAATAAGTTGACCTGGTTTCCACTGTTTGTACATGTATTTGTGTTTCTGACAATTGAGCAAGGCATGAATTGACCAAGCTGACTCTTATTATGCTTCGTGTCTACTTTACATTAGAATATTTTTTACTTGTATGTAATATCCTGACCACCTTCTGCGATTTATTTCCCAAGGGACCATCCTGATCGGTTACTGAGTTTCTTCCGTGAATTCTTGAAATTCATTCATTTTATTGTGGGCTTCCTTTCATAGAACTGTGGAGCTAAAAAGTCCATTTCACTTTCTGCTGTATGAAGAGAATGTCCAGGGCAGAAGGGGGAGTATGTGGGGGGAAATCAGGACATATGGTTGCTCTGATCCCAGCTTCTGCTTACACTACTTACATAATTTGATGGTATCTGTCCACCTGCAAGGCTCTTCAGATTGCTTTCTTCTCTTCATTCTTGCACGTCTTATGATGCTAGAATGATTCTTTAGCCTCTCTTTATTTGATCACACTGCAACTGCCAGGTTGGTTTTTCTGTTTGGGGATTTTTTTGTGCAGGTCTTTGCAACATCCCCTGATAATCCCAGTCCTGATCCTTATGCAAGCCTTTGTTCATAGGTGCCTCATTTTTTAGAGTCTACTCCTAAACACAGAATCAAAACTTCTTTGGTACTTCTGTGTGCACAATTGTGTGCTAATCCCTAGGATGCTCCTGTTCCCATTAGGACCTTTTCTTGAAAATGTGAGACCCTGCAACACCGACTAAGCTTGTGACTCATATCTACTACCAATTCTTGGTCTTAGAGCTGTTGTGGAGAGCATCGTTAATGCTCATTTTGGTTGCTCAATATTTAGTGGATGAGCCTCAGTGACTCTTCTGAGTGACAGATAAAGGCAGATAGCACATGTCTTTGGATGTCAGGCTTTTGGACAGTCCCTCATCACAGTATCACAAGGTTGGAAAGGACCTCTGAGATCATCAAGTCCAACCTATAACCTAACACTAACACCCACACCAACACCAACCATCATCTAAACCATGGCACTCAGTGCCTCATCCAGTCTCCCTTTAAACACCTCCAGGGTCGGTGACTCCACCACCTCCCTGGGCAGCCCATTCCAATGGCCAATCACCCTTTCAGTGAAGAATTTTTTCCTCATATCAAGTCTAAACTTTCCCTGACGAAGCTTCATCCTCTTCAGGACTGAGAAGGAGCCCACTCTACTCCTTATTTACTCTTTGACTTGGTGGCTTTGAACTCTGTAGTCCTTAGAAGAGTCCTCATTTACTAGGGGTGACAGTCTTAATTTTGATTTTGGCAGCTTGTAGTTTGAAAAGTGAATTTTCTTTTCTGCTCATAGGACAGAAATCATTCCCTTTCTATCACTCCTGTACTCATCAGTGGCTCATGTTAAGTGTGTTGGATGGCAGGTGACCCTCAGGCTTACTGTGTGTTTCTGGAGTCACTGGCATCCGTTTTCCTAACTCTCGCATCCTCTGCAGAAAGTGATGGGCATGGCCAAGCCTGTTCTGCTTTTTGAGATCCCTGCAAAGAAATTGAACTTTCCCCAAAGAAAACCCAACCTCCTCACTCCTGACTCACTTTCAAATGGCTACCAGCCCCATACAAATTGTGAGGAATCTCACAAAGATGCTGACAACACCCCCTGAGCATAATAATGTTCCTTTTTTCTGAGGTGTAGGTGTGCTAACACAACTTCTGGGCATTTTTTTCCAGCAGTGCTTTAATCTGAGCAGGCGAGTCTGCAAAATAGGATGTCAGTATAGTATCAGTCAAATTCCGTACTTGTAAAAGCCAAAGTCATACTCATCCCTCTAGAGAAACAGCACTCCTTACCTTGTTCCTCCCTGTAGCTTTTGATGTCTAACTCTCAACTATAGCTCTTCATGTCTCTCTCTTATTTTAGTCTATATCCATCTCAAGCTCATGGTCATGCAGGGTTGGATGACGATGGTCTTCCATAAGTCCTTTCTATCTGAAAGCTTAAGGAAGCGTTGGTGTTGGAGCTTTTGTTCTGAAACTTTTGTGTGGCTGTACAGCAGATGGTGCTCTGCTTCCCTTTCTTCCCAAACAGGCTACTGTCATTAGCTAAACTTTTCAAACCAAGACTGAGGATTATTAATAATATTTCTGCACTGGCTGAGCAATGGACGCTACATATTTTCAGAGATGGTTTACTTAGCCATGAACAGATATTGTTTTAAGGAGCAAGAAAGCATAAAGTCTGTTTGTGGATGAATTTACAACACTAATCTATTTTCCCTGTGCAGTTAGAGCAGATCAGTGACTTACATTTATTAGGGGATTCTTTTCATGTGTGCAAAACCCGGTATTTGTTTCAAATGTTCTTTACTAAAATGAATGAATGACAAAAGAAAATACAGGTTGAGTTTAAGCAAGGAAAAAGTTTCACAGCTTAATTAACGGAAAACTTTATCCAGCTACCTGAAGTTAGATGAAATAAAAAAGCATTCTCTGGTTTTATGCTGAACAGTTGAATTCCTGCTTTAGCTCTTTTGGCAGACTAAATGCTGTTTTCTGACACTTAGCACAGTCAGCCCAGGCTTTCAGGGGCTTGTTTCACAAGTGATAGCTCTTAGACAACTAGAAGT
This sequence comes from Tapera naevia, assembly GCA_033556795.1. Taxonomy (NCBI): domain Eukaryota; kingdom Metazoa; phylum Chordata; class Aves; order Cuculiformes; family Neomorphidae; genus Tapera; species Tapera naevia. The sequence continues at coordinate 21,694,646 of JAUMJJ010000059.1, forward strand.
GGTGTTGAAAAAGTCAAATCCATTTCAAGGATTTGGTGAGAAACAGTGCTGTAAGCTTTGAAATATTGCAGACTGCAGTAATACCATAGTAATCTTCAACAGTATTAACAGCTTAGACAGACAAGCCTATATAAATTGGCTTAAAGCCAATCAGGTAGGAGAGCATCACTAATTTAAACTAATAACTCTGTGAGCTGTATTGTGGATTATTAGATGTTGCAAATTAGGAAGTAAAAGCATGATGCAAAGCTCATGGAAATCAAAGTAAAGACTTCCATTGGTGTTACCATACTTGCATTATCCCCTTATGTGGATTTCCATAATAAAGATACCAAGGCTACAGAAGCACAATAGATAATAAATATATTTTGACAATTTTCCTCTATTTGCTGTCATTTATGATACTACCTTTTTCACTCTGTGGCATTGTACTTGATAAAAATGTATTGCTATTCACATGATAGTAGATCAAAGAACATCAGGCATTGATCTGAGCCCATGGTAAATTCTGTACAAACACAAACTGAAAGGACAGTCCCTGACCTTACTGCTCAGCATTTTGCCAGTGTGAGGCTGTCTTATAAACAGTCTATTGACAGCAAAATTTTCTCTGAAGTTCTGTGAGTCTACGTATAGCATATCAGAGAGGTTTCTCCACATTTGTAATTCAAACTGAAAAAACCCTCTACTAAATTAGTTAATGGTTTTCGTCATTTAGGATCATGGAGTCAGTCTACCTATGAAAAGGAAAAGCAAAATTCTGTTTCTGTGAATTGATATCTATCTTCAGAGGAGTATGTCTTTTAAATAAATGTGACTATTTAAATAAGTATATTAAAATAAATTACATTTAAATACAGTGACTATTTCCCACAAAAGATTTTCTTTTCTAAAAATAAATGTGTTTCTTTTTTCTTTTAAGGGCAAGGGTGGTATGAAGATTATCAACGAAAAAAGGATCAAAATCTATTTTTACATTTTCAAGATTGTGGAATAAAGTAATAAATTTGTTTTTTCCTGGCTTGGAAAGCATTTTTCCCAACCTAATATCTAAGAAACATATCTTTTTATTGATTGGAAGTAAACTATTAAATATATATGTATCTCACCATGCATTTTATCCCTGAATTAGAGCTACATGGAGGAAATCTTATGGAACAAAAAAAAAGTGGGGAGATAAAGTTCTTTCCCATTTTTATGTAGTTTCATGCATAGAATTATAATGATCAGGTGGCACATTGTTACATCTGTGCCCAGCCTCTGGGCAGCTCGGAGAGCTGACTTACTTGGGTAGCTCAGGTTAAGGTAAAATCAACCTGGATTAGTAATAGAGGGAACATGGGGAAAGGAATGTGGCATTTCAGAATGAGGGAAGGGCGCAGAAAGGAATTGGGCATCAGATTCACTCCAAGGGGTTTGAAATAGGGACTGAAGGCTCTCCTCACTGCTTGGTCTTCAGTGAAACCAGCTGAAATACTGTTATTTATCGCATATACAAGCTGTACCATTGCCCTTAAAGAATGAACATGCCAGATGAATGGATTCCCTCTGTCACCCACAAAAGATATTTTGTGGACACAGAACAGAAATCCAACTCCCTTTGAGGCCCCATTGAATTCAGTGCTGATGCTACATTCTAATTCACTGCAAAGTGCTGATAACTTCATTCCTCCTTCCTCGGTTGATTTGATGAAAATTAACTTTCAGCATTCACATCTGATCAAATCACAAGCTAGAATTATGTGCAAGCATGAAGAAGATGACACCTTATTCTATAAATACACACTTGGTAGTAACTTTCAAATTATGTTAGCAGAGTTCACACAGTATTAGTCAAATCCCTGTCATTAAGAAATGGTATTTCATAAGAAAGCTGATAATAGGATACAAAGATCCTAATATGATTAGATGATGACTCGTTAATGGGAATTCTTTTTTGTCATAACCAGTGATTTTCAGTTTACTCTAACAAAGATGATCTCTCTGATGGGAGATGATAATGTAATAAAAATACTGTGAAAAAAAGAAACGAAATATTCAACAGTACGGTCAATAATTTTGCAGGCCCAGGACAATGAAATTTTAAATACGTTGTTGGGGGAAAAAAAGGCAGTTCTAAGGCAGAGCAAACACCACTGCACATGACCTATCCATCGAAGCCCCACTTTTACAATTTGATCCCATGGGTATACGATGACTGTCTTTCAAAGCATGGCTAAAAACAAAACAGAGCTTCATATGGGAAACGTTCTGCTCCTCAGAACATGAGCTGTGACTGGGACTCCACTCACAATTCAAACAAGGGCAAAATTCTCAGAGGCTTCACTGGAGAGAGTTTTACAATTGATGGGAAAAATATTGAACTCTTTAAGATTTTTTTTCCAGGGACTGGAAGACCATTTTTCACCAAGTCCAGTTATTTGAGCTGGCCAATGTATCAGTATACCCCTCTCAACAACATTTCATTTTAGCTTTTAAAGTGTTGATCAAAGTTCTCTGTCTTGCCTATATTTGTTTTGAGCATACTAAATCAAGTAAATGTTAAAAAGCCAAGTTTTGTTAGCAATTCCTATATTTGTATATCATGTATATTTGTACACTGATAGCATAACATAATGTTTGTGAGAGTGAAAGAAAGGTACCTTCCAATTGCCATAGAATGCTTGCAGATCTGTCTCATGTTCCATTGCAGCACCAGCTGGGGCTCAAGTTATGGGTTAAAAGAAGGACTTTTTCTTTAGAGACTGCACACACAAATAATCTTGGCACATCAGTTTTCATTAGTGGAAGTAGCTGCACTAAGGATACTCCTTTCATTAATTTGTTTCAAAGTAGGAGAAGTAATGTCACCTAAATAATTTGGGCTCCTGAGTGAAGACTCGTGTGATTTTTAAAAGAAAACCACTGTAGTCACTGAATGTCAAAGGTGTGATTAAAGAACAAGAAGCTGACATGGATATCACTGTAATAGTTGTGTGTCAGCAGGAACCTACTGCCACCATCAGCTTTTTATGATTTTTGTACTGCTAATATGATACTAAATGCACCACTAGGGATACTGTTGCATATCACACTCTCTTATTTCATAAATTATTACTATACTACCCTCTAAATGTCCCAATGAGTGTAACAGCATCAAAATACAATGTAAAACAATAAAAATATGTAAAAATCAATTATTAAACTGTACATTTTTTTCCCTTTTCCCTTATTTCTATCCTGAATAAATAAACAGTTTGCAACTGATAGGCTGATAGGGTCATTCAACTACCTCTGAGATACCACTGCCTCTAAATTGGAACAGGGCAGTTAATTATTGCTGGGAATGTGATGTGACAGGTTTTAAGACTGGATAAACCAGAGAATGACTTTTGATATTCAAATTTGCTCTCACGTTCTTTCCATACTCTGCTGCTGGCACTAACGAAAGAAGATGTGAAATGTGTCTCATCACACACACTTGGAAGGGCTGAGAACTGACACATCTCCTTTCTTCTCAAAGCTCCATCTATCAGCCAGCTGGAGCAAACAGAATTTTGCCTCCCACCTTTGTGGGAGGGAGAAAGTTCATCAGTCAGTGCTTACGTCCTTACCCTGGCTGAGCCTGTGGCCTCATAAAAACTTCTTGTTCTAGTTCATGGAGAATTCTGTAATTTAATAAAAAATCCTATTTGAAGCAAATATATCAGAAAGTGTTTTCAGATTTCGTTGATGTGAAATAAAACTAAAATAAAAATTGTGGAAAACGTATTTTGGAATTATATCTCCCATAATTTTACTTCATGCTGTGTTAATAATTTACTTTCAATGTTTTGAAAGAGGTTCTTCTTTCTCTTTAAAAAATCTAAAATATTCTGTTACTCCTTATCAGAAAGTATTTTTCAAGGGAAGTTAGAGAGAGGTGTTGTTGAAATCAGCAATTTCACCACAGGCCAACCAGCACTTTCCAATGGAGAAATACTTTATTTTAAGATTTAGGACTGAATCATTCATTCAGAATAATTTTATTAAAAACAGGAAGGGTAAGATTTATATGATTTGTTTGAAGGTGAGAAGTTCTATTTAAAACTGTGTCAAAGTTCATTTGGGAAACACTGACTCATCTTTACAGATAGCCCAGAATATAAATAATGTATTGGAAAAACAGTATTAATAATGTCTTTCATAGAGATATCATTAATAATTATAGTTTATATGGCTACAACTCAAAATAAAAATGTTCTCATGTAATAAACCAAAGAAGTAAGCTCAACTAGTTTATGACTTCATTAAAATGGTGAGCTGTAATTGCAACCTTGCAATCAACAAATGCAAATGCTCTATCTGTAGTGTTGCCAGTTTTATTTTATGTGTAACTTTCTCTTCCAAGAAGGGGAGCTTATCCTATTTTTCTAGGATTTCAGTGCACTGAGAGTTTATTCTTTCGCAATACACTAATAGGACAGAAATGGAATTGGGATTATGAAGTATCTGATGCCCTTTTCACACATTTATGGTGTGCCTTAAAGCAATAGCACTGGTTGTAAAATACGAAAGGGCTAAAAAGAATGTAGTTGTCATGAGAGTATATGTGTCCAGATTGCAAGCCAGAAAACTGTCACTGATAGTTGGAATATAATTGACCACAGTGTATGATAAGCACATTATTGATTGATTAATGTAACCTAGTTGTATTTGAAATGCCAAAGAGGAAAATTGAGTTGTCATTTTATATCGTGTTCTTTTATGAGTAACAGATAAATATTATAATTAATGACTTTTCACTAAGGTTATCTAAAAAATTTAGGGAATATTAAATATCACATTATTCACAGTCATCATAGGTGAATATATTATTGATGAACATTGATAAATCTTTGCTTATATGAAACAGAACCCAAAAGATGTTCATGTACTTAAATAATGCTTTTTAGTAAGATCTCTCTTCTGAAAGTCAGAGCTGCCCCAGTATATTCTCCAAAATACCTGATTGCATTACTCCTCTGTTTTTCCTGGTAGTGAGATATTTGCATGCAAGCACACATTTGCAGGAATGGTCAGCGAATAGAGCGTAGGATCCCTCAGGTGGGCGTAGACATCAGAGGGACACCTTATGCAGCCTCCTCCTGCTCAGGCTTGTGAAGTGCCTGATGGGACCAAACAGATGCTGACCTTGCCTCTGAGCTTAGTTGTTACAAGCCCACCTACCATAAAGCTTCTTGATCTTCCAAAAAGCTGGAAAATGAAATGATATCTTTCAAAATAAAGGGCAACTGGTTGTCTGACAGAGTTGTGCACCCTGGGTAATGTTTTGAGCAAATGTTTAATTACAAAAGGATGGTGCCTAAATTGTCATAATTAATATGAACCTGTACTAGAGTTCACAGCAGCCAAGACTTTTTACACTGGTGAATCACTCTCATTGAAATACTCTGTGCTTAAATAGCAGGAAAAGCTGCTATTAGAAATCTCTGTAATAGCCTTTATGAAAGCTCTGGCTAATTTAGAGCCCAATTAAACCCAGAAATCCAATTATTTCTGAATAACATAATTGCAAGAAAGTAACTAGCATTGTAAGTATGTGCTAGCTATTATAGGAGATGCTTTAATAAAAGAAAATCAGTTCTGAGCGCCTGAAAAGATGTGTTCTTAGTTATCATAAAGATTGTCTGCAAATTTCAGAATTCTTACATTTTCACTGCTCTTCATCCAGGGCAAGTAAACCCTTTTCTTGGTTTTCTCTAACTGTACATTTCATGTTAGAGCAGAGCAATTTATATATATGCTTGAACAATCTCCATTGAATGAGACCCCTACCAGTTAATAAAACTAAATTCTCTCCTTCCCACCACAAAAAAAACCCAAAAAACCAAAAAACAAAATAATGATTTTAGCACTAAAAAAGATGAAATATGGTAGAAAACTGAGTTGATAATTTTGGATGTAAAATAGCAAGGATATGCTGCAAACGGAAAGTCTCAATGTAAATAAGAATCAGATTGATAGTGTAGGCTTGGACAGGCAGAGATGGGGAGCCAAATTCATCTGGTAGCTACAAAGACTGATGTTCAGTAATTATTAGTTAACTGTGGATGTAATTATGAGCTTGGCTACCTACATGCACAAAAAGCTTAAAGAAAATAAGAGAGATCAACCTGGCATCTCAAACTGATGGTTTTGCTGCTGGTAGGAAAGGGAATCAGTTCCAGGCCACCCATGGCTTCACTACTGTTGTGACAGACAGTGTTGGAAACCCAATACCGAGCTACTGACCCTGGAGCTCTGTGGCTGCAGTCAGTGAATCCACAAGACCACTAATCTTGTAGCATGTTTGCCTAAGCTGTGCATTGCCTTAGCAAGGGCAGCACTGTAACATCCTGCTAATGGAGAGCTGTCCTCAAAACCACTCACAGTAGGGTAGAACAGAGACTTTCTGCTTGTCTTTCTCAATGCTGCAGGAGAAACAAACTACAGTTTTGTGCATTAGGAATTTTGTATGGTTATAGGTTGGCTGAGTGAGAAGGTATTATGATTGTACTGTAAAACACTATATAAATTCAAGGGCAGAGCATGGTTTTGACATCTGCACAGAAGACATTGAAGTGGAGCAAGAGCTTTCACCTAACACAGCTATTTGTAGCAACTGTACATTTTTTTTTTCATTCCCAAAACCACAGATCAACTTTCAATTCATACTTAGGAGGAACTTCTTTCTCTAATCAACCAGAGTTTTGCTTGAGTGGAGATTTGCCATGTTAACATTTAGCTTACTGATTTCATTGCAGTCCGTGTACTGAAAGACAGCATGAATAAGGCCTTGACCCTAAGGGAAGGTGGGAGGAGGAGAAAGAATGACCTACTGAAGGGGTAAGGATTTTCAATTTGTTATGTATATTAACGATCTCATCTGCTCACCCATATGGAAATAAAAATAAATTTCATTAAATAGTTCAGTTCCATTACACAAATGCTTGCTAAACAAATCTCTTCAAAAAGATAGAGGGCTGGTGCAAAAAGGTTATCAGCCCAACACTATTGTCTATAAAGCTTTGCACACGGTATCTCCCAGTTTGATGAAGACCAAGGTTATTCAAGCTAAAAGGCTCTGTTTTTTTTAAAGATATCTGAATTATGACCACTTAAAATACTATCTGTACAGAGCTGACAGAAGGAATTTATTGTTTCAATTCTGGAAACATGATAGAAGAAATGAAAAAAGTCTAACTCGAAAGTGTAAATTAAGAAAAGAAAGTGCTCATCTTCCAGTAGTACATAAACTCCTGTCTATTCGGCTTGCTTAGACACAGGAACTTTGTTTAATATGTGTTGGGAAAAAATTACCCTAAGAAAGATCAGATTTATAATATGTGAGGCTCTAGTTTTGTGTTTTGATTTTAGAAGGTCAGCAGACCTTTAGGATTTGTAAGAATAACTTACAATATACTGCTTAGGAACAGAGCTCATCATCCCAGTTTCAGTCCTAGAAAAATATATCTTTCTTAAAGATGCTTTTAGCATGAGGGAATCTTTGAAAACTACATCGGCAGATATCAAGGCTAGATGAAGAAATTCTCCAAGGATGATCAAATCAATGATCAGGGAAAGGCTGCACAAATAGAGTGCACTAGATTTGCCTCCTCTGTAAAACTAACTAAAGAAATATTTTCAGAGAAATCAAATTTATTTTTCTGGTGCAAAACATAATGCTTTACGTGGTTGGAGGATCCCAGCCAGAATTGAGTTTCAGTGAATTGTAGGTCTTTATAACCAAATACTTTGTTGAATTTTTTTTTAATTTGGTGTTGTCATCATGTCAAATTTACATGTTTGAGGTATAATTAACCAGTCTGATTGCAAAAAAATTGACTATAATTTAAAAATATAAATTAACATAAAATGACAAGCATTAAAAGTTAATATCAACTTAATGTTTATTCTCTTGCATTCAAATGAGTCTTATTAAGTTATTAGGTCCATCTAAATATCAGTATAATTTTCAAGTCATACACAATAAGTTCCACAATCTGCCTCTCTCCCTAACCCTCCATTAGCTCTATTGTTTCTCTACTATTTGTTACACCAACACACCATTTTAGAATTACAGTATTTCACTTTTCATTTAAAGCACATAACTTGAATTCAGAAACAGGATTTTGTTGCAAGCTAGACCTTTGGTGACCATGTGCTGCGTTGATACCAAATACTCTGTTACAGCCCATGGCCTTTCTTTGAAATACACTGAAAGAAGCAATATCTGAATTTAAACACGTAAATCAAGCCAATTGGCTTAGAATTATGATGCTTGGTTTTCTAATGCATATTCAGAGTGGTAGAAAAGAAAGTATGAAATTTAATTGTACCATAAAACTGTCAGGAGAGAGTATATACTGAATATCAAGCAGGATTGCATTTCTTCAGTAGGGATAATCTGTAGAAAACTTTTTATTTAAAAATTCCTATATTTTTAATGCTATATTTCTGGATGGAGAGCAGTTCTAAGAATCTCATTACTGAAAAAAAGTGACAAAATACGATGCATTTCATTCGCTCTCTACAGTAGGACACACAGAGTGCACACACTCTGTCACTAATAACTTTTTAGTATGAAAGACAAAATAACTGTAAGGGTAAACCAGTGTTTTCTGTTTTTTCAACAGTAGCACAAACCCAGTAGCAGTCTGCAAGCCACAAAATCACAGAAGTATCAGCTGATGTCCACAAGAGTCATTTATAGAACCTGTATCATTTGTATGCAGGAAAGCATAATAATAAAGTTTACACTATACCTCATTACGTGTGGAAACACACCTTATCATAATCTCTATTACACTGCCACCTATTCATTCGTTTTATGTAAACATATGAACTCAGACACTGAAACTATTTTTTTTAGCTTCATACCTCTAAGAAAGTAAAATTAATGACTAATGCATACAAAATATAATTCTATATATGACATGGTATATACACACATATATATCCATCGAGATACATCTGAGAAATGAGTTTTCATGTTATAGTAAAAAATTTTTGCATTTGTTAATGGACATGGATCTGGCTTAAATTTCTTGGAGACTGAGGAAACAATCCTGAGCTGACTTGGATGGGTTTTGGACTGAGTCCTGCCTGTTACTACTGATTTTACCAAGCTGAAGACATAAATGAACCCATTAGGGAATCAGTAAGCTAAATTTACTGATCGTGCTTCCAGTCACACATTTAAGTGCATAGCTAGTTACTGTAATCAACTATAATGACAACTAATGATCCAAAACCATTAAAGAGAAATAATATTAATGACATTGTTTCTTGTGGCTGCACCAATGCTAAGTTTAAAGAAGAGACTGTACTCCTTGCTCTTTCCCCAGGCATTTTTTTTTCAAACAAGAGGCTCTCTTGGGGAATCAGTATTTCCAGGTTACTTGCTTTCCTTATTTTTTTTGTTAAGGGACAAGCATCCTTCCTGTACCATTTTTGTGTATAGCAGCATTGAGATGAGTTTCTTTGCTACCAGTGCCTTAATCTCAAAAGTACAGGATTCAGTTTGATAATCTGCCTGTATTTACCTCATCCGTAATTATGTGATATGTTCTTCCTCTTCCTAGTACAGAGAAATGGCAGTGGAGAAGATGTGTTCATTACATTCATGTTTGCTTCTAGGGCTGATGGATTGAAAATGGGAGGTGCATGAGGGCGTGAAAGTGGCCTTTGTGCTGTGGTCACAAAGGAAAAAATCTGAGTGGAAGTCTTTAGTCCAGGTGGTGCTGACATGGTACAGTTTTCCTCAACCGTAAAAAAAATCCCTCATGAAAAACTCAGTGCCTGATTATGGAAGAGGAAACTTATGAGGAACTCTGGCATCTGTCCCCATTTGCCTTCCTCATAGCTGAGAAGAATTCCCATTACCTGCCAGTGACCTGTGGATGACCCCTCTGAGATATGGAAGATGTAGTGAATATACCTGAAGAAGCAAAACTTGCTGACAGATAAAAGGACAATTTAATCAGTGAAGATCTGGAACTTTCTGACTGAGATCAGTATCTTCATAAGAAGCGACTTATTAGTTTGCATAATGTTCTTGCAATATTTTTTGTTACTTTAACTTGCTTGCAAGCCATACCTAACCAAGTGTCTTGTGTCTTTAGACCCCTGTGGGATGTATTCAAGGGTTAAACTTCTAGTGCGGTCTTTACTTTTCAGTATGCCAGACTAGAGAGCGGTCTCCATGACAAATCAATGAGAAATAATACCTAATACTAGGACACCCAGGTGCTCTTACCCTCAGGCCACTGGTTAAAATCCAGTACAGCATCCAGCCCTATTCCCCTCTGAAGGCTGTTATGAAGTGACAGGTGTCTGGCAGCCTGGGTTTAATGAGTCAGTGGTATATGCCCTGCTCCGCTGGAAAGGTGCTCACATGACTGCTAACTGACCTCCTTTCCCAGCACAAATTCAGAGTATCTGCCTCTGGAGATTAAAATGCTATTTCAACCCCAAAGAACACCCTTCCACAGCATCGTTTCTTCGAGGGACAGGACTGGTTTTCCAAATCTTGGTTAGGTATCTTGTACTTTTCTGAAGGACAATAGGATTCTCAGCTGGGCATTTAAGGAGAGCACTGTATAAATTTTAAAGAAAATACTTGTTTTTTTTCCAACACATACTAAGGAAATAATACATGCAATTCACCTTTTATATTTCTAATATCTTTTTGCTGATAAGCAGTCTTAAGAATTTTTGAGAGCACTTACTTGCCATGCATTTTTTCATCAAAGCCACTTGCTTTGCAAGGGCAGGTACAAATCTGAGAAAAGCAAAAGGCACCATGAGAGAGATGAGGAGGGACAGGAGTGAGGGAAAGTCCAAAATAAAATAATCAAGTCATATGAGTTGTGTTTTGATCACATATAGTATTTCTTACTGTGCATGTGACTTTGAGGGCTTTCTATTAAAACAGGTAGATCATTTAATGAAGGTGTCCCTCATCTAACAGGTGGAGGCTGAAGAAGGGATATTGGGGAAAGGGATATATAGATAAAAGGCTGCCATTACATTGTGTGATATAGGAACATATGAGCATTTTCGGTAATGCAGGTGTTTGAGAACCTGCTTAGTTCCTCCTCAAATAAATTCTTGCTTGTTCACTCTTTCCAGACAATCCTCCGCTTCCATATCTGCAAGAGAGGACACACACGGATACTGTTTTTTCCTCCCATGACTGGAGCTCCATCCACTGTTTTGGTGCTAATCTGCCCCTCGAGTTTCAACAGGCTCAGTATGATTTGGTGCACTAGTGAACCAACATAAGCGTGTTAGCTGGGAAAAGCCTCCCTTAGCTTCTTTGAAAAGCAAACCACAGATTATTCCCAGCACAATAGAGATACAGAAACTGCCTTATTTATTGAAAGTGTGGTAGCTTGCTTGATTACATTTACATCCATAGTTAATTCCTGGCACTGCTGAACATACGAAAAGATAATTATGACAATGGTGCCAGTTATTTTTAAATGGCTATATGAATATACATTTTTTAAATGACAACCTTAAGTGCATGTCTTTATCAAATGAAAAATATATGTCTGCTATTCATTCATTAGCAAAAATTTGCATCCACAATAAAATATTTGGCTTTGACTAAAAGAAGGTTCATTATAGCTCCAAAGCAAAAGTGCAGAATGAAGTGGAAATATTCTCTGAGTTTTTTGTTGGCAGTGTGCTGAAGCAGTGAGTAAAGCAGCTGGGAGTTCTGAGGACTCTGAAGATTCCTACTGCCTACAGCCCAGATGTTGTTCATGCCTCTACTACTCCCATTAGCAGAAGGAAAACATGTTTGTGTAAGGAAAAGGCCAACAGACCACTACACGTGTGTTGAATTTTTAAAAACATGTAATTGAAAATGTACACTGAGATCTGTTTCAAAGCATACTAGCCGGGCACTAAAAAGTTATATTCTAATACTCTCTAGTTAAGCTTCTTATTTCTTAATCCACTGTCAAAAAAGATTGCTGACCATTCTTTTGATGCCATGCAAGATTTACAAGGTTGAGTGATAAGATTTCTGACCTCTCAGTCACACATGAGGATGCTTACCCAGAGGAAAAACCCTTGTGTGAGTTTCACAGTCCAGCAAGAATTCTGAGTATGCAAAAGTTTCAAAAGTGCATAACTGAAACTTTTGTGACTCTTGGACTGGCAGGAAAATTAGTGAAAGAGAGAAGATTAATAGTGAGTAAGTGTGTGTGGGGGAACAGCAGTCTAGAAAGTATGATGTAAGGAATCTCCGGCAGAGTGGTCTCTATTTGAGACCTCTGACCAACAGTAACACAAAAAGTGTTCCTCAAAAATAACTTTCTTCAGGTACACTCAACTGACATGGGCAGGGAGTTCTAAAACAGATGCCTTGACATACTGACTGCCAGTCTGCAATGCACTAGCACCATTGTCCAAGAACATATGCTTTCAAACATTCAATAATTTGTTGGGTTTGAGTAATTCTATGAAAACATTTTGGTGCTTTTGGATCTTTTGGCAAATTCCAATGAAATATTTTTCTTTGAATTTTTTTTCCCCAGATAGTCTTATGATGTACTTGGTGCTGCAGCAAGACCCTGACATTGAAAATGTAAGTTTAATTAAGAGTGAACTTCTCCTACATGCTGTCACTAAGCTGTCCCTATGGTGTTTTATTGGTGTAGGACTACTTTTATCACCAGAAGGATATGTGCAAAGCCCATTGAAGTCAGGGAGTATTAACAGGCACATTGACAGTGAAAATGAAGCCCCTTAAAATGTGAGCTAGTAAGACAGTTCTGAAGCTGTCTTTCTGTGTCTTGTTGAAAGCTGGAACTTCTTCAGGCTAGGTGACAGTACAGAGAGCACACGTCTTCTTCAAGAAGTTCTTCAGAATTCATTTCTATGTAGTATAAAAATAAAAATAATATCCTTCCAGTGTATTCTGGCTTACCAGTCACTTGCAATTTTACTGGTGGTATTCAATGGCCTCACAGTGAAGGGAAATTTTGCAACAGCAACTAAGGGAAATGAGAGGAATGAACCATTCTGGTCTCTAAAGACTTTAAATCCTCCAAACATTTGCTTTATCCTTTGTTCTCTTTTGGAGGTGAATGGAATTCATCCTTATTCCTGGACTTGCAGCAGAGCTCAGCTGTCTGGGTGATTGCACAAGGGATTTGGAGATCAATCAGGATCCAAACACAAGCCTGAGCATCTCAGCTCCTCTCTGCAGTAAGTGATTCTTTGATATGAAAAGGCAGAAAGCTATACCATTGAAATCAATGACAAAAGTCCTGCTGCCTTCAGAGAGGATGAATTTCATTCTAAAAAGAGCCAGAGTGTTGCTGAACTGAAGAATTTCAGTAGGAATTTCCTATTAAACTACATGTTGACTGATTCTGGAAAGTATCTTGAATAAAAATTAATTTCATGATACAGATCACAAAAAAAAAAATTAACTTAAAAATTCTGGCAGCTATAAAATAAAGAAATAGCTGTCTAAAAAGCAGTCAAATTCTGGCACTGGAGCTATTTAGACTCCCTGCTCAGAGTTCCCCCCCTCACCCAGTAGAGCTATAAACCTGCTTATCCTACAAAAATAAGAAATTCATTTTTTATCAGTGGCTTAAAAACCCCTAAGATTTCAAACTAATGGTAAAATCATGATGACTGGCAGGTCACAGACCTACAGATAAGTCACATTATCTCTCTGCAGCCACCGCTAATGCTTGGCTCTGGGAAGGAGAAAGACCATAGAGCAGGATAGAAGGAACCAAGTCCTTCATGGAGAGCAGGTCCTGGGGCCAGTCACCTGGACAAGCAAGGGGAGGGCACATGAGATTCTGGTAGGTGATTAGGATGAAGGGAAAGGAAATAAGTAAGTAACTACAAGCTAGGACATGTAGGTGATAGCAGGGTAATTACATGCTTGTGAGTGCTTGGAGAAGCAGGGGCTGGAAGGAGTTGGGGACCAGGGCCCTGCTCTGAGTATTGCAGGAGAATGAATGCATAGATGCCAAACTTACCAGTTATAGGTGTACATCAATAAACACAAGGGCTGGTGGGTGAAGAAGGAGGCAATCTAGCTGTTAAAGCAAGTACAAGTCTAGGCTGATGATCATACATTCAAACCCACCTGAAATGTGAGAAGTAAGGTCATTGATACGAGCTGTGTTGCCCGGGTCAGCACGCTGCCTGTGCACACACTGTGTTGTGTAATGACACTGGTCAGCAGTGAGGCAACCAAGCAGCTGCATGCTCATTCCCCTCTCCCAGCAGGGCAGGGAGACAATAGGAAGACCAAATGCAAGAAAACTCATGGGCCAAGATAAAGACAGTTTAATAAATGAAGAAAAGAGAAAAAGCCAAGCGATGCAAAAGCAATCACTCACCACCTCCCACCAGCGGACTGATGCTCAGCCAGATTTTTGGCTTTTTGGAAGGCAAAGCTGCTCCACCTCCTTTCTCTAAACCTGTTTTATTGCTAAGCATGTCATCATATGGCATGGAGTATCCCTTTGGTCAGCTATGGTCATCTGTCCTGGCTGTGTTCCTTCCCAGCTTCTTGTCCATTCCCAGCCCACTCAGGGCAAAGTGACAAGAGAGCAGTGTGAATGAGAAAAATCCTTAGTGCCATGCAAGCACTGCTCAGCAGTAGCTAAATCATTGGTGCGTTATGGACACATTCTTAGCCACAAATCCAAAACAGCACCATACAGGCTGCTTCATTCAGGGCAGACCTATCACAGTACAACACAATGTTAAATTGTGTTTTGCTGGGAGTAAGCAAAGCCTCACTGAAGCCTTACTAATTTAGAAAAAAATAGCAAAATTGTTCTTGTTTCTTTGTGGAATAAATAGAGGAAACAATGTTTTTGTACCCCAGAGCCCAAAGCTACCTTCAAACTTGGCACAGACATGGAGTCTGGGGAATCTCAGGTGAAGCTGCTGTATGTCCGTGGGATTTCATAGACTAAATCTGTGCATAGCTATTCTGACACTTCCAGTTCACATCATACATACTGCACGTGCATGAACCATCTGTGTACCACACATGTCTCTTTTTGGCAGACTCTGGGGTTGCCAGATTTCTGGATATTCAGATGAAGCTACTGTGTAGGTGTTCCCATAAGTTGCCATGTGTCTGGAAGTTGAACAATTGTAACAATTTATTTCCTCCCTCAAATTCTTCACAGCTAAAATTTTCAGAAAATAGCCTCCATCTATAGCAGACAATGTGATGTACAGTAGCTGTACTTTCAAGAGGATTTTCAGTTTTACAATTTACTATGACAGGTAGATAGGTGTATGAGAGAAGGGTAAAAAGAAGCATGCGGTTTATACATAGAAAGAGTGGTTACTCCCTACTCCAATGTTTTTTAGTTGATGTGCCAAATTTTCTCAGTAGAGAATACTGTAGCAGATTTCTGTGAATATATGTGTGTGTGTAATGAAGGCTCGAGAGAACAGTACAATGCAGTGTAAAAACAATACACATCACTCATTGCAAAGATGTTAAGAACATGCGACTGTTTAGTTGTTGCGTGTTCCAAAACAGAACAAATGGCCATTGTGTTGCAGAAAGCCTTCCAATTTTCTGTTGTGTACTGCTTTGTAGGTACTCTATGGTCACCTCTTTCAACTTAGGTAGGTAGTGAAACCTCTCTTGGGGTTTACTGCCCAGACTCACAAGTGCACAACAGCTCCGTAACACTCTTCCTTAACTTGTTGATAGGTACAAAAGATCTGCTTCATTCAGTTTTAGCACGGAGGAGGGTGGGAGCACACAACTGTACAATAAATTACCACTGCTTGCTTCATCAGCACAAGTACAAGACAACCAAAGCATTGGGACTTTCTCAGTTTCTCCCATGCACTGCTTTTTCTGCCTGAGCTGCCTGGTGCCTGTCTAAGCAACTTTGGAAACAGCAGAGAAGTCCTGCCGAGAACTGATATAGAGATGCCATGTACTTCTTGCTCCCATGGGCTGTGGTGGGGGCTGTTGCTGCTCAGTGCAAAGGGAGGTGAAGCACAAAAAGAGTTTATCAATGGTTGCAAAGCTGTGGCAGGAGTGGATGTACCTCACTACAACCAGTGTAAGAAATACTGCTGCATAGTAAAAAAAGACAAGTTAGAGCAAGCTGGTGAAACACTGCATGAACCTGGTATGAAATGAACAATCACATTTAGAGGACACATTGCAGAGTGGAAGCAGAGCTGGAACAGGTATTTGATTCATAGAAACACAACAATGGTCTTGTTTTTCTTGCTAAAGAGCCTTAGACCAGACAAAAGTCTGTTTTCTTCTTTAATTTCTTCTCCTTCTAACAGAAGCAACCCACCAAACCCTTGAACACCGGCTAACTGGCAGAGAAAGGGAGAAAAAATAGGCTAAGATGATCCAAAACTTTGCAAAGGCCAGTTAGAAAAACTCTTTTCCAAACAGAATTTAACATTTTTGGGAGTAAGTTGAGATGTAGCAGGTTGCAGCATTTTCCCTTGAGGGTGGGAGTCAATAAACACTGCAGAAACCTGTCACTTTACTAGCTGTGCTGTGCCTTCGTTTGTTTGTATATGTTTTTCACACTGCTCATGAAAGTCCCATTTGAAAGCACTTTTCAAAAAGATTAATGCTCATGGCCATGGATTACTACTCTTTCACACCCAGAAAGAGCGTGTTATTGATTCAGAAAAATAAACCTTTTGATTTCATTGAATGTGAATATGTGTTTATTAATATTTATAGCCCCTCTGGAGGTGCATGGTGCTGTGCAGACCACTGAGATGACAAGGTCCCTGCCCTAGGATGCTTACAAGACAGACAACACAATGAATTACGACATCGGCTAAGAAGGGTCAACAGAGGGGATGAAAGAGGAAGGGAAACGACATAAGGAAAAAGAAAGGGAATTTGTTCCATGAAAGAGCCATTATTTACAAAGCATGGCCATCAGGTAATTTGATTCTCTCTGGCTTTTTGTTTGGATTTGGTTTACACTTTGTTTTATTATGTTTAATAATCAAGCATGGGTGAGAGAGTGCATAACGCAAGAACTGAGATTAATGATGAAAGGCTAGGAGAAAGCTGTGGCTCTTGAGGAGGGATTTGAGGAAGAAAAGCATTTGCTTTTCCACTCATTAAGAGCAGGCAGGCTCAGGCACAGAAGAGTTTCACACTTGTGTTAAACTTTAAATTAACCACATGTGTAAGTCTTTGTGGGAATAGGAGACTAATTGGGTAGATTAGAATACAATTAACTGTGAAGTCTGGCTAGCACTAACCGACAATATTTAAAGAGTGGAAAAGCTGGTAAAATCCTGCCTAGTTAAAAAAATAGCTATGAAGGCATTTGGGGAGGGAAGAGATGGGACCTTTGGCCATGAGAGGGTGAATACCAGCAACAAAAGTACAAAGGAACATGGTGCTCTTGATTGTTGCTATAGCCTTACTCGGCTATACTGATTTTTCTTCCAAGATATGTTTCAATTGTCTCTTCTCAACTAAACCCATTGCTAACACACAGAAAGCTTCATCATCCTCAGAGTTCACAAACAGGAAGGTGCTGTGCTGCCCCAGAACTGGCAGAACAGAGTCAGCTAATGAACATGTCCAGAATTAACACCATTTCATCACAGTGTCTCCTGAAAGGTCATAAATGCTTTTAACTAGTTTGCAAAATGGCTACAGTTATCCAAGCCTTGTGGGCATGCTTCCCAAGCATTCCACTGTCTAAAGAAACATAGATAAAAAGTTATGCCAGGGCTTTCGAAGAGATACTAGATAGTTTATTCACACATAAAATTAAGAAAGACTTTAAAAAGCAGCCTCTTTCAAAAAAACATATCTTCCACCTGTCAAAGATGTAAAAAATGCCTCTTCTTCATATTTTTGGAATTGTCTCAAATTTTATGAATCCAGTGAATAAAGCCCTCCGTGTCAAACGAAGATCTCTGACTGAAGGAGGAAAAGCATGTGTTGAAATGTCTCCAGTGATGGGACTGCCTGAGTTAGGAAATGCATTAATTCAATAGCAATAAAGGTTTAGATGCTTGGTATTGGGAGATAATAGTCTATGTGGAAGTTACTTTGGGCACTACATGTTAATAGCAATTTCGGTTTGTTTTTCCAGGATAATAAAAATAAAGTAGTGCATTTAAATGTCTGACCAATACAACTCTTGTACTTCTTATAGACAAATAATTATGCCTGATCTCTGTTTTGCCTTTCTTCCTAAACAGGCATTCAGCACATATATGACCATACAGCTAGTCACATACACAGATACGTATACGGGTACAATCAAAGAACATCATCTTACATTCTTACATCCCAAGTCAAGGTCATGACTACCATGAATCCGAAGAGGAGACTATATTCACCTGCATAGAATATAAATCATGTTGAAAACAATAGTTATGACATGGTTTGCCGTCGTTACATCACCTGAGTGAAAGAGTAAAAATCACTTCTCTTAGCTCCTCTGCCACCACAGACTTGCCTTGTCACTGGAAAACTGAGTGATCCAAACAGGCATTTGAAAATTTATCACTCCACTTTCACAGTGATTTTAGGAAAAATAATTTGGAAAAAAAATAAGGTATTTCCAACACAGTTTCTGGAGTCTGCGCAGATTTTTTTATCAACTCTTAAGTAAGCTGGCCTTGTCATACTCCCAGTTTGACAACATAATCTTTCATACGAGTGGAGTCCTGAGAGCTGTGTATTAATGACACTCCACACTTACCTTATTGCAGATTGTCAAGCAAAGGGCCAATTTCAAGAACATCTTTGCCCTGTCAAGCACTTACTCAGCTAAGAAGTGTTAGTGAAACCAATGTGTCTCCTGCTTCGATACAGGCTGAGGAATAAAGATGAGGGCTCTGCTGCCTGCTTCTGGGGACTAGACTATAAATGAGGAGAAAGCAAATCATCCAACTTAGTTTTTCTTATGTATTACCTGAATTTTATGATGGTTAAAGCCCACTTAAGAAGATTCACTTCTGATTTTTATGTACCAGACACAAGGAAATGCAGCACATGATTATGTTTGTATAACGTATTCTCAACATGTTTATGAATGCAATGTCCATAAATGTAAGTTGCTATTGCAGTGAATGTTCTTATTTTAGTCTACCTAGGTTGCTGTTTACATTATGTTCCCTTACTCCCATTTGCACTTCCCAGTCTCAGTCTTCTGTACTTTCCAAATTAAATTACTTCTCCTTTTTGCCAGAATCTCTATTAAGTACTTTTCATTAGTCTCCTTGGTACTGTACTGCTTTAAAAAATCTTATGCAAAAGATTAATCGGATATGGCTTTGAATTACACTAATGCAATGAAAGGCCTGAATATAACCTGTCGTGTATGTTGTAGAATATAAATTCCTATATGCAAAATGTTTCACCACTGAAGTCACCTATAGCAGGTGAAATCTTATTATACAAAACCTGGGTGTGTTCTCATTTTAAGCAGGGCATTTCCATTGCTGTTAACAAAGGACAAGACATTTACAACTAAGGCAAGAGTAAAATTCTTGTCTGTCATTTTTTCAGTGATTTCAATTATACTGAAATATTTTGTAAAAAGGTGCCATTTTCACAATAGATATTAAAGAAAACCCCAACCTCTGACAGTCTTAAATAGGACTTTTTTTTTGCTGACATAAACATCAGTTCTTAATGTGGATTTGAGCATTTGGCTAATTTAAAATTTATTTTTAAACTGCTGAGAGGTTTGCATGTGGAAACAGCTGCTGAGCACAGCCCTGTAGCTACCTTTAGCAATGTTTTATTATCTTGACTAAGCTCATAATGGTGATTCTTTGCTCTACCACTGACATCTTAATGGCTGCCTCACCAATACTGATGTTGTAGGAAGTATATGGGACTGACTTTTACATCTATAATGATATGGTAATGTGAGCCATTACAATGTCAGTGGTGGTTTATTGGCATTATGGTTTAAGATTATGAGGTTATTACAATGCCATTGCAAACAAATACTGCTGATTTTAAAATGAGCAGATGAAACACAGAAAAGAGCCAAAATAGTTGTATTATTAAATTCACAATAGCAAGATGGTGTTTGCTTAAGGCAGGCACTACCCTAAAATTCATCTGTTATCTGCATAATTCAGCAATGCATACTGTGCAGTCATCTGCTGGAGATTCCACAGCATCAGGCAAAAATAACAAATGACCCAGGATAAACACATTTGCCTATTTTCTGCATTATAGAGTTCAGCCTAATTTTAGACTGTATCAGCTGGAGCATCAGAGCCTGCAGTCAGAAACTGTCTGATATCAGGGAGTGTATCTCTGAATTTCCAAAGCCAACAGTGTATAAAACAAAATGGGTTGTCTCCCCCCCTCCCCAGGTATTGCAGTTCCATGAGGAGGAGGGTTAGAGACAGAAACAGGAAACAACAGAAAGCAGACAACCTTGTCTGGTAAGAGCTTTTGCAGATCAAAACAGCAGATTTGTCAACATAAACTCAGGTTAGACTGCAAACAGACCTAAAATTCACATATGAACTTGAGGTTTCCAGAGGAGGGTTTTGAAAAGCATTTGAGAAAAGGCTGTTCCTGTGGAGTCCCTGTTTATATGCTGCATTGCACTTTTTTGTCTTAATTCTTCCCAGGGAACAAAAAAACACGATTTTCAACTGACTTGATATAAAGTATTTTGATTAATACTTGGAGGAAATCTGGAGTAGGCATACTAAAGAACTGCTAAGAAAAGGTGAAAGAAATAAATTTTACACTGATTTAATGTGTTCTTAGGGTCATGGTCACTCTTGTCTCATAAGAACAGAGCAGCTTAATCTCCATAAACAAATACTGTGGCACAATAGAAATAGATCGATAAAGCAAATCAGTTGGTGCTCTGGAACCAACACCCATACCATTCACATTTTAGAGCTTTACTGAATATTAGTTTGGATCAGACTCTTCTGATCTTGAGGACTGTACACTGGTTAATGTTTGGGGATCATCCTGTGTACTTTTGGAGTGCATCCTGTGATTTAGTTTCATTTGAAACGAATTCGGTTTGCATTTGTATACAATAACTCTGCACAAAGTCATTCACAGTGAAGCGGAAACAACTGGGAGATTCACTTTGTAAATGTGTTCCTGATCTGAGCTAAACACTAATGGAGATGCACCAAGAGAGTTCCGTGCTCCCGATTCGGTCATGCAAAACTTTTTTTTTTTTTTTGTGACTCTGACTATTCTTCTCTCTCTCAGAGGCTTCGCATCTCTGGTGGAACATAGCTTTGTGGGAAATCAGGGCTGATGAAACTATCTCAGTTCTGAGTTAGTTCTGCAGAATGCTCCAAATGCAACGAGAGTGAAGGTAGCAGGAGGCAGCAATTATAACCTTGTACCATGATGTACAGAACAAGAGCAGAGGATTCAGACGAACATTTTGTGTTGAGCCTAACTTCACAAAATTCTTAATTATCCTGCCATAGAACTAATCATTGCACATTAAAAATAGCTGATATACTTATCTCCCTTGCTTTTACTCAGAGGTGATACCAGAAATTCACTGCTTTCATAGTGAGAAGCCTTTTAGTTACTGTATGAAGTTTATTCAGGCCTGTATATAGCTATTTGTTCCTGGGTCAGCCTGTGTCTGTGGAAATCTTGTTTCTCTCAGTAGATTTTACAGAGATGAGCCATGTCATGACTAGGCCTTGCAATAGCAGACTGCCAAATCCAGGCTTCTTCACAAACTATCAGAAGATGGACTTTCTGTCCTTTGATCACCTTTTAAGCCCAGCAAGATGAATTTGCCTTCCTGGAGCTTAACCCTGCGGGAAATACTGATGTATCCTCAGATTCCTCTTGTGTCTTTTTATTGCCAAAATATACTGGCACTTCACCATGCATTTATCTGGTATATCCAGGTCTTTCTCTTTTCTCTTATTTCTAACAAGGGTGATCCCAGCTTTTAACAGGAACTTTTTCTGTAAAGGAATATCTTTACAGGCATGACCTTTCATGTCTATTATTAAATTCCTGCTGTTACTTAAGTCTTCAAGGTTATGCACTCTCTGCAGTATGGCACTGTGCCCTGGACTTCTGCAAAAGATGTATCAGCAAATTTTAGTGGTGTGTACTTTTTTTTCATGTGCCTCGTTCATACATAAAATTCCCTCCAGCTCAGGAGTTAATTTTCCATTACAAATGGTATCATCTCTTGTTCAGCTAGTTAAGTATGCAATATAGAAATTTCATATTAATATCCATCTTTTGCTCTTTAAAAAATAATTTTCCATTTGACATTGTGGCTTATAATCTTCTGAAGACTTCTGCTAACTGTGTTTAATCTGTCTGGAAAATACATAATACCTAAGAGTTTAACAAGTTCAACTGTTTTCAGTCAAGTGAAGTGAAGTACCATATGAGGCCCATGCATGGATCACCAGTTCTGGCCACATATCTGTTGGGAATTATACAATCTTCCATTCAGTCAAGGGAGCAGTAGACATTTTACCACGGAAATACTTTGGGTATCCAGAAGTTTTGAAGAATCTAGAGGCCTCCAAAGCCAGAATTACTTTGTGTGTAGCCTGGCCTGAGGATGAAGCAGGTGATGAAGAAGCTTTTTACATCTTTCACCTATTCTGTCAGGGTCATCTTAGGTTCTGCTTATCCTTTAAATTAGGTATGCTTTTCCCAGTTTTGGGTTTGGGGTATTGAAAATATTTCGAAATGAAGTAACAACAACAAAAAAAACCCCAGAGAATGCATCTGAAATCTCGCCCTGATTATATTAAAGATGTGGCATTTCTTCCATGGACCAGAGTTACAGTAAGGCAAGTAACCACAGAATTTGAAGAGTTTTTTTCAGCCTGAAAACCAGAAGAGGTCAACAGGAATTTGATGATCTTTAACGCTCTCTGCTGTTAACTATTTGTAGGTTGACTACCTCAAGGTAACCGCCTTCACAAATAGTTTACCACTAACAGAATTTTTTTGTCGATAACAAAGAAAAAGTACTATTCAGCGCAGGCTTTGCCCAAAGGAGAGTTAACAGTGTGTATTGACTCAGTCAGGATAGAGAAGACTGATCTGCGTAAAAGGATGTTACACTCCAATCATAAGATCTTTTCCTGGTGGCTTTAGCGAGATCTAAATGATGGCTGTGGGACTACTCTGGAGATTTTCTGTTTGTGTCTTTGCAGTCTTGTTTAAATATGAGTTAAAACCTAGGCAGGAGTTTGTGAGATGGTATTGAGTAGTTAATTTTCATTATTAATCTCTGTTTGGACTATGATATGATTGGAAATGAATCCTCAACACAGCAGATATTGAAAATGTCTGTGAGCAGGCATCACCCTTCCATTGTGTGTCCTGGTTTTCCCCTCATATCCTGCAATGGTTATCAGTTCTTTCGAAGTGCAGACTGAGCTGGTTTGAGCTAACTTTCCCAAGCTCTCTAATGCTCAGTTTAAGACGCTGTCCCAAGACTCACCCCTTTTCAAAGAAAAAAACTATAAAAAACCCGAAATCACACTGAATACATATGTATTTATGTATTTCCTAGATATAAACAATTACATACAGCAAGGATATCATGGAAAACTCCCAAGAAAGGGAAGAGGGGAAGGGAAAATGGGAAAAAGGACAAAAAAGGAACTAAACCAAAACAGGTATGCACACTTATAAGACCCAGTAGCCAACAAAGTAAAGAACTAGCAAAATCTCACCACTTCGCTTGAGGAAAGCAGAGCAGCTAAATCTGACCCAGCACTCTCCCCTGACACGTGGGCAGACAATGGCAGCTGCTGCAGGCCTCAGCTCCAGACAGGACCAACAGCAGTGGAGCTCCTGCTCTCCAGCCTCCCAGAAGAAGAAGAGAGTGGTACTCTCTTATCTACACCTTATTTATATGTCGTGTTACGTTAAAGGATGGTAGGGAATACTTCTGTGGATTCTGACCTCCGTTGTTAAGAAAGACCTGTAAAGGCCACTTTTTTAAGGAAGATCTGAAAAATCCAAAAGTCAATCCACTACACAGACTCAGGACCTTTGTAGACCCTTCAAATATACAGCTCCTTCTACAGCGTTTAGAAAGAGGTTTTTTTGATCACTTTTTGCAGACTCCTCAGAAGCTGTGCACAGACTCCTAGAGGCTCTTCTAATCACTTCCTCTGATTAGTAATGCAGGTCATTTAAGTTGTGGGATCCTGTTTTATGTGTAAATGGACACAATCCCATTACAGGTTGAACATTTCTGTAATACTAATGATAAAGAAGATTGTGGTAAGAAAGGAAGCCTCTTCATTTATGCTTTTCTGGAGGTAGGAAAGAATTTGACCTATGAGGCCAACGGAACTGGACTGATGCCTGCCTTCTGAGGATGGCACAAGCATTTTTCAGAACGATGGAGGCAGTAGTGCTGTTATAGTTACCACAAATCCAAGGAATGAAAGTTCAGGACAACTGCAAATTCTGAAAAGTAAAAATTGTAGTTATTGAGAAAAATTAGGCTAAAAGAGCACTGTGGAGAGGAGTAAAAGGAGAATATGCATCATTTTTCAGCAAAGTAGGAATACAAGAGTCTTCTTTCTGGTCAAGTAGTGGAAAATATATGTTCAAGAAAATGCCCATTGCCTCTCTATAGTGTTAGATTAGCAACTGTGGCACTTTAGCAACTCATTTGTAAAAATACTTATGTAACAACCCTCCAGGAAAGATGTACAGAAATGACAGAGGGGGATGCCAGGAAAACAGAAAAGAAAGGCTCAGAGGCTAGAAAAGAAAGACTTATGAATGGCATAATATTCCTGGCGTGTAGATACATATGCATAGCTCCTCATCAGACCTTTCTCTTTCCCTCCATCTCTGCAAGGGGTAGTTAGTTATCTCACCCACTGACCTGTGTCTATCAGCAGGCTGCTCGGCACAGGGAGCCAGGAAACTAATTCTTCTGTGCAATGAGAGAGGTGGAAATGCAATGAGGGACTGCATGACACAATCAACTAAAAAGCACAAGCAGAGGTAAAATCTTGTCTGCAATGTCTAGAAAAACCTTCACTGGTTTCTTCAGCCCTTCTATCCTGCTGAGAGCAAATAGCCTGAGCTTTGTCAACTCAGCTGGGGGCAGTGATCAGCAGAAATTGCCAAACAAAGCGTAAGGGACAAGAAGGAGGGTGCCAGCTTACTTTAACATGACTTGTACATCTGGGGTGCCAGAACCCTGCCATCCTACTAATTTCTCAAGGAAACAAAACTCTGAGCTTAGCAGCTTACAATCTCCTTTCAAAACCCCAAACTGTAATTAGCCTGCAACCACATTTTCACAAGCATCATTTATATTTGGAAGTGTTGCTAGATTGCTCCTCAGATCCATTGACAGGACATCACAGCCAGCTTTTTCAAGAAAACTAAATTTCCCTGAAAAATCCAGCCAGGATATGTCTTTTTTAAGACTGAGATGGAGAGGAAGAAGTTCAGTCATTTCAAACCTCTACTATTTTGCCAGACCTGCTCAAATTGCCAATGCTCCATAAGCCTCACCAGAAGACTCAAGCCTGGGAAAGCATCAGCTCATATCACACACCAGCACGCCACAGTAAAGCCATTGGACACTAAAAATTTTCAGCAACTACCATATCGGATTAAATTCAACTGATGACCTAAAGGTCAAATACTCTTGTTCTTATTACTCCGGTGGCAACAAGGTATATAACCGTATTCTCACATGGCTAAGTGTGAACAAGTAAATCAAGAGCTAAAAGTACAGAGTCAGCACCCTGCTTCATCCATGAGGGGTAGAATGACCTGAGTTAGACCACTGGTACAGCAGAGAAAGCCAGAGGTATCTCTCTAGTAGCTGTGCAACTCGAACAGAGCCTGTTATTCCTACTGAAAGAAGAAATGCTACCCTCTGGGGTTTTGTAACTGCAAATAAAAGATTATTCCACCAACAAAAAAACCTGATTTTTTTTTTAGAAATATTGTATAAATGAATAATTATCCAAATTCTGTAAATCCTGGCAAATTGCAGAAAGAATACGAAGTGTGCTGTTTGCTTTTGTTGTTATTATGGTTTAGAAAATCATGTTTTTGACAAGGCAAAAGTAAGGGTGACATTTCCCAAAGTGTCTGAATGATTATGCTGGGTTATTCCTGAAAAACTTCAGTCAGAAGATGTAGTATAAGACAGGTGAGAAACATTCAGTTAAAGTTACCGCCCCAGACCTATTTGCCTCTTCTGAAAGATGGATATAGGAAGAAATACAAACCACTGAATCTCTGAAGAGTAACCTGGAGCCAGGACCAAAAGAAAAACACACATCTGACTGTGGCACCTAGGCTGACCTTGGCAGTTAGTACAGTGTCTTAGCAAGAACAGTAAATCAGAGAGCCTGTTACCTGAGGCTGCCAGATCCTAACTTAACCAAAGGAGAGATGCAGAGGTCAGACTGGGAAGTCAGGTACTTTGCCTGGGCATAGCAGTTACCTCTCTCCATTAACGTGAAACTTTGAAAATCTTCCAGAAGGTAGGATACCTGATTTGTATAATTCTAATATGGATTGACTTTCCAAATCCCTCAAGATTAGTAGTGTTCCTAATCTTCAAAGGAAAATCCCCTTATATTTGACTCATGAAAGCCTTTCAGGGAGCATTTCGAGATGGAGTTGTCGTCACGTTAAGACTATTCAGAAAAAGATTATCAGCTTGATTGAGGTAGGTGAGCATTTTGTCTTGCCTATGTTTTGCACTTTTCTACTCATCAGCTGCAGTCTGCTTCATAGAATGATTAGGGACCTTCACATGGGACTTCATGTATTTCTTGTGTCAGTGATTTTTCCTTGTACATTTTCCTTTGGTGCATTCAGACACCTCTGGTCTATTAGTCTTTAGTTTGATACAGTCTGCTGAGAAATAATTCGTTGTCACTGGTGAGCAGGTCTTTGTAAGACAGAGGTTCCAGAAACAACAGATCCAGAAGGACGTAAGCTTTCTGCACTTCTAGATATTTCTTGTGGACTAAGCAGTTATTCCATGTTGTCTTTGATTGCTGTGGATTTGAATCAATAATCTGTGTGATCTCTTGAAGACCTATGTTTCTATATTCCCAGAAACACAAAATGTTTTTAAAACCTGTTTCATGCCTGAAATAGTGCTTCCTGTCACTCTCATTTTAACGTATTAATCATGAGTTTATCTAATGCACCAGTCCCATAAGTCAAATGACTAAAAATTCAGGTTGCATGTTTAAATAACAATATTAACTATGAAGCTGGTGGTTAGGCTGGTTAATGGCTGGCTAGTGAGAGCATTAACAGGCTGTGGGAAATCTTGTTAGCTCTAAATATCTTGGGAAAAGACACTAGACTGCTGAAAATGACTACTTTGTCAACAATTATTGATGGATTTTTAAGGAATAAGAAAATCATTCATATGAAGAGAAAGATTTTGTTCCTCAGGGTTTTCAGGATGATTCGAGGTGATACTGAAAAATTAGGAAGTCTGAAGCTGACACTAACAATTGTTTAGTTTCAAGGATGCTTAATAGGGCAGATACTGTATAATCAAGACGGAAAGTGGTTTGTGCTGTGTCAAAATTCATAACTACATGAACCTCACATGAAGTTCACAAGAGAAACCTCCCAAGAGAAAATAAGTACAGCACATTATTGAAATAAGTTCAAGTATTGAACATGTTGAATTGCTTGAAGGGTTACTTTCTCTTTGTTGTTGTGGCTACGTATATTGAGATTTTCTACTGGAGAACATCTATGCTGACACACAGAGAAGTCAGGTTGCTGATACACAGCAGTACTTTTTTCTCCCCAGCAATTTAAGGAAGAATAATTAACTCAGAAAAGCTCAGAATACAAACGCTGTGCCTAGAATGCAACTGGGTGCAGCAGAAGAGGCAGCAGACCCAGATCTGTATCATATGGATGTTTTCCAACATTTGAATGTATTTTAGTCTTCTAGGTAACTGTGAGTATATGGATTTTGGATAGAACCAAAGTGTCATGAGAAACATCAGGACCCAGATGAATCATTGATCCCTCAGGCAGTGGGTGGTGTGAGTTTTGACAGAAATTTTTGGAAAGGGAAGGGGAGAAGAGCAAAGCTCCTTGGTTTGAAAGCTGCTTTTGATGACCAAAGGATTACACGAACAGACATTTACAGGAAGCAGCCTTCTTCTGCCAGTTCAGTGGCTCGACACACCAAAGAGCAAAATACTTCTCCCAGGGAAGCAAACCAGAGATGATACTTTTTCTGTTTATTATATTATATTATTATTTTATTATATTTGTTATATTATTATATTATTCTGTAGTTTTTCTCCACCACGAAGTTTTCATACAGGTAGTGGGTCAGATTGATTACAGAAAATTCAGATTACATCACAAAAATCAAGGCTGCCTAAATACATAGTTAGGATTTGTATGCAGGTGAAATTATTAAAGATTGTTTAAATCTAGCAAAGACCTGTGAAGTGGGGTTTTGCAGCTGCCATTCACCATGGCAAATTCTTGCCTTTTGAGAAATGAAGTTTGCATTCCTAATTTTATATCTCTTTTAATGAGACTGTCTCACTGGCTGATCAGCAGTACTGGAGGAGATGCTTCTGTCAAGATATTTGTTCAGGATCTGGCAGCTGTAACAAGCAAGTCCAGTGATTGAATGGGGCAGGAGAGCTGTGCTAAATGGTTGAATCTCTCTCATGTCTGAATGACACTTGGCAAACACTGCCACATTCTCTTATTGATGTGCTTACTAACTTTCATGAATGTTATTGGAAAAGATACATGCTCACTGAGGAATGACAGGAGATGTAGCTCATTTATAGCAGATCTCTTATTCTTGTTGTGCATGTTGTAATACATTTCTTCTTGCAGCCAAGAGCCACAGGCTGGCCCATGTCTTCTGTACTCACAGACTGTGACTGAGTTTCTCTAGTAACACATTGCTTAAAGTTGTATCTTACTGTTTTTTCTCACTCTTTCTTTTCCTGCACCACAGCTTACAAATTACAACTTTTATTTGGCATTAGTGCTATTTGTATTCATGAGAAGGAGGGCAGAGATTTCCGTGTAATGTTCTCTAGCAAAATATATGAACAGGGACTTACTGGATTGGCTGTGTATCATAAAGGAATTGGAAGGGAAATGGGAAGGATTTTTTTGTTTGTTTTCAAAATTGTTAGTTGTAGCCATGATCTTTTATATTAACTTTAATATTGATGCTCATGGTTTGCTATGCTGAGAAACCAGGCAACATTATAAAATGACCACTCATTCCTGGCAGGCCCATCTTTGCCCACCATCATACAACTTGTCTTCTCTGAGACAGCCTGTGAACTCTCTCCACTCTCAGATCTGATAAGCCAAATGGCTGTGGCCACTGGTAGCATGGTTTGTGAAATACCTATGATTTGCGAGCCCAGCACGTTCAGATAAGTTGCAGGATAGGAAATGGGAGGCTCTGATAGATATGGTACCTAAAGTCCTTGGGGTCTGCTTTCTCCGCTTCCACAGCTGGCATGCAGGAGGAAAGCATTCATAGCATCAGCTCCACTGTCTGGGGTGAGTGGTGTGTGGGAGAACTGCCATCATTTGCTGCCATTGGCACACAGGAAAAAGAGAAATGTGAGCGAAGATTGCGTGAACTGGTGTCATGTCAGGGGTTGCGATGTTCCCCCAAGCAGGGCATCTCTGGGAACCAAATCTTGCTCCAAGTTGTGCAGAGATCTCAGTCCCCAGAGATCCCCAGAGGCTGTGTGAAACTTGGGAGAGGCACATTGCTAAACTCCAAATCTCTGAATGTGAATTTGCATCCTAGACATGAGCTCAAATGGGGTTGGTAGAAGTAAATAGAATGAGTACACAGGTGAGTATGGTGTTAGACTGTCACTGGCAACCTGTGTTCCTGCAGAGCTAACTCCTCTTTCTGATATTAAGGGTCCCAGATCTTGTCTGTATATTGACTTATTCATTAACAGTTTGTGTGTATGAATAATTCAACATCTACATACTATATCTCTACTTTAAATGCATTACAAAGCATATATTAGACAGAGATTGACCTCTACTGTGGTTAACATTAAGATTTATTGTTCCAGGAAACTCCAAATATATTGACTTGAATCAAAGCCTGGAGGTTCAATTAAAGTTGATACTATATTAACAGAAGGCCACAAGTCACATTTCTTCTGTACTCTACTTTGTGAAGGATATCAGTTCTCTTTCTTTAATTTTTTTTTTCCACAGAGGCTGAAGTGTAACTGTAATCATAAGCTGCTTGCCTAGCTCAGCGTAGCCTTCCTGTTTTATTTAGCTGCCTCTGGGATCCTTGCTAAATCATTATTAATGGGATGTCTTGCTCTTGCTCTAGCCTGAAAATAACATTTTTTTCTTCTACACTAATAAATGGGTTTTTTTCTAAATCCATTCTTTTGGTGTAACGTGGCAGATTTTTCACATTTTTCACTTTAACCTAGGAACAAGCCTACTTGGAAAAAAAAAAAGCCATCCTATCCCAGTGTGCTCAAATGGAATGGGATTGCTAAGAGTAAGGCAGGAGCGGGGACAAAGTACTTGGACTTTTCCTCCTTTTTTGCCCATAAGTTGAAAGTAAATGAGGAAAGAAGACTTCACAGACAGGCTGGGGCAGTATGATCTCCTCTCTAGCTGCTGCATCTGATAATGTTCCCATTTCTCCAGTGATTATTAGTATGACCTTCTTATCCCTTTTCTTTTCCTTTTATAAAAAATGCTCTGGTATCTCTGCACCATCACCATGTGCTGTACATTTCATTGCTGAGCAGCAATCAGCAGGGTAGTGCCAGATGTAGTTCCTCGATGATTGTGCTTCTGAGGTGTAGGAGTGCGGGAAGCCAACACTTAGATTTGTGCTTGTGTGCAGTCCAGCCTTCCTTAATCAGACATGCACACACATCCTTCCACCCATGCACCAATGTGGAAGGAGTATTAAGCACTAGAGTCAAATCTAAAGAACCAAGATGATCCTCGTTTGGGAATGGGAACTGTCATGTAAAGAAAAATTACGAAAATAAAGGAAGACAGGAAAGTAAAGGCTGCTCCTTTTCATTCAGTACAAAGCCCTCCTAAATATGTCAACTTGGGGACCACATGAGACCTTCCTGTACTTTCAGCAGCATACAGCCAAAACAGGAAAGGGAAACCAAGGCATGTTCAATAGGAAATACACAGATCAGGATCTTTAAATTCTGGCTGTTTGCAGGGAGGTTGTAAAATCTACAGTTGCTAAGGAAAACAGATGTTTCTTAGTGCATGAACATAAATCTCATCAGAGAGAATTTAGTCCTAGCCATGAAAGTCACAAAAGCTGGAGTAAGGAGTAGTGTTTTCATGGCAAATATATGTTTTTCTTCTTGAAGAATCTGCTGGAAAATCCTCCAAACTACAGGTCACTCCATGTCTTGAATCTTCCCAGCTTTATTTCTGGTACAATAGTATTTCTTCTGATTTAGATTCCAAATCTTTACATTTATTTCAAAACAGATAGGACACAGAGAAGAAAATCAAACTGATTCTCCAGAGAGATTGCCACAGCCTCCGACCCTGCCACCTGATATTGAGCAGAGACTCCAACGTAAATGGGGAGCAAGTACTGCACTGGAGGCAATACAGGAGACTAAAGTAAAGAAAACATGATTAAAATATCTCTTTGACCAAACTGTTGGCTTCTTACATTACTATGAATCCAAAGATATTCTCTTAACATTATTGTTCAGGTAAAGGTAAACAGAAGTTGGTACTAGCTAACAGAAATGAGACTGTTGCTGTAAAGAGTATTTAGTTATCCCCATGAGGTCACTCATTGTTACACTTAGTTGGAGTGCCTGAAACTGTTATAGATCTTACTCAAAGTTCATATTCTGGTCTCTTGGTGTATGCCTATGACTCTCAGTGGGAACTGGTGTAAGATCCTTTGTATGGGACTATAGGGAAAAATTCAGCTTCTTGCCCAATATAAAGTAAGCAGGAGAAATTCCAGTAGCTGCAGGACAGGCTCTTGATAATGAGGGGTGTCTGATATATTGCTGTTGTAATGGATGGCTCCAAGCAATGTATACTCAGACTGCTTTTAAGGATCTGGTTTAATTGCTTCATCTTGCACTCAGCTTGTGGTATGTGTGGCATTCCCCTGATTGTAAAGAGCTAGCTGTAGATAACTGCAAACTACAGGCCATTATCTATAGCTTTCTTCATGATGAGACTCTGCTGGGCAGATGGGGACATTTGAACCCATTCTTTCTCTTCTGGCCATGACGAGTCCTCAGGGACCATGTGCTTGCACTGTCTCAGCTAAGATTTAAAGGTGTGCTATGGTTCTAACTAAGATGTTCTAAAAACCTGCCCTTCAGAGGGCAATGCCCCTTAACACAGGTGAAACTGGTGCATGCTCATGCTAATAGAACAGGCTGCACAGTAATGTTCTCCTCCTGCCCTTCTCTTGAAAAATGTGAATACTTTAGTATTCAGCTCATTCTTTAAAATATGGATTCCCATAATTTAACTTAATATGCTAGTACTTTAGGTCTGATCAGAAATATCCCAGAAAGCATAGTCTTTGAGTGACACAATGTCTGTAAGAGCAGTGTATCTAGTTTTACTTCAAAGGCAATTTTGCAAACCACTCCTCTAGTAGTAGAGCAATGATATTTTTCCTATTCCTAGTAATGATTAGGGTTAACATTTTAGGAGAAAACAAAAAGGTAAATGATAAAATCCTGATTAATTCCTTCAAACAGGCAGTTGCCACAGCAGTTTCAAAGTCGTTGCCATAGCCTTGTCTGGCTGAAGTATGCTGTGAAGTTTTTCTGTGCTCAGTTTTTAGATGAATGTGAAAGATTATTCCTACTGAAATCAAGACACAGGTATAATTTTAGGTACCTGTTACCTATGGTGCAAGCAGTATATAGCAAAAAATCATTATTTTGTCATGAACAAATACTTGTGCTTTGCAAACCCTGCTTCTAACAAGCCTTTGGCGCAACACACACTGGAGGCTGTCTAATGAGTAACTAACATTGTTCTACATTCCCACACAGAGCTCAGATTTGGTTGCTGACCTCTGTGCAAGGTCTGACATACTGGGGTGGGCCTGAGGCCATGGTGGCTCACGCAGGGCATGTTGATTTTATTAGAAGAAACTAAGTACATTAATATTCATTTGCCCGTGGCTGGGTGGGCTTGCCGTGGTGTTGTACAATCTCAGTTTAAAATGGAGTTGGTAGCAAAGTAGGTTGTTGACCTGTAAAGGCAAAATAATGTTTATCTAGCAGGATGTGTCTAGCAGGTGTATTAACCTTTGCCAGTACCTTTACAAAAAGTGTGAGCCATAACATCCTGCTCTAAATGTGCTGCTGTGCTTTGTGATTCCTGTATAAGAAGAGAACCCCAAGGGCAGAGATTGTAACGATGCCTGAGTTGGGCATGGGTCAGGTCCACAGATGAAAAAAGCATGCACTACCTCCAGAATTCCTGGCAAACTAAAAGCTTTGAAAAACAATATTAAAGGCTCAACTCCCCCCCCCCCGGCTGTGGAAAATTTGGGGCTGGAAGATCTCTGAGCTAAAATTGTTCCATAGTGGTTTTTTGTCAGACTTTTCTCTATACATTTTTTTTTTTTGCAATTCTTTCCAGAGACCTGAAACAAGCAAGCTATTAGAGCCTTAACTTCTTTGTTTATAATGGAAATGCTCAATGACCCTTGACTATAGAGGTGCTTTTGCACTCTTCTAATATATGCCAGCCACATCTAACACATGTGTGATCCAGGAATGCTCAGGCTTCTTGCCAGCACACTACTTTTTGCCTGGTATCTTATCCTGCTGTGGCAAAACCAGTTGGGGAATTAGACATATGTTTTTTCTTTTTACTACCTATGTGTGTTTTTGAAATGCTACTTGTCTCTACGTTTTAATTGTTCCAAGTATCTGATAGTAATATGGTTTCTTAGCCCCTTTTTTTTTTTGCTTCCTAAGGCTTTTTAGTTCTCTACTAGAAATTAGCAGGAGATTTTGCAGAAGATATGGCAAAGAATGCGTGTGAGTTCCTGTCTGCAGTGAAACTCATGGGTATTTTGCCACTATCTTTCACAGGGACAAACTTCTCTGTGGGATTTTTCTTCCCTGTTTGATAAGTTTTTGAAATAATTGTAGCTTAGTACTTCTTTCTGGCTGTGGGAAATGGCACATCACTCAGGGTGAGCCAGTATAAATGGCTGGTATCCCTCCATCCCCATTTCCTGGTTATAGGCTCTGCTCTGCCACTCATTCACAAATAAACAGACAAGAAAAGACGCAATTAACCCTGTCCTCTAGGTTTCTGACAGTTTAATGAACTGCATGGACATAATGAATTGTCAAGAAGGACCAGGGCCATGAAGATAAGAGGTGGAGGAACAGCAAGTTGGGAAGCAGGGTTGCACTCTAAGAGGCATCTAGCCATTACAGCAGCTCTATTGCCATTTGAAACAGTACCCTTGGATGCTTCCTACAAGTCAAGACATTTTTAAGTCCCTTTACTCCTTCATTTGTGTAAGGAATATGTGGATACCCTTAGCTTACATCTCCTTTTCACACTGGGTGCTCGAGCCCTGAGCTTTGTGCTCAGGGTGCCCCGATTCTCTCGGGTCTCCTCTGAGCTGCAGCACCCCAGGAGGCAGGCAGCCCTGAAGTTGGTGCCACTGCTGTGCCTTTGCTGTGCACTGAATCCTTCTCCTTTCTCTGACATATCAGAAATGCACAACTTGTATAAACCAGGTGTCTGTGCAGGGGCTGCGAGGAGGCCTGTGCATTTAGCACCATCAAGGTTCATCTGGGACTTCAAGAGGTACCATACCTTGGATCTGGGTGAATTTCACCCTTTTGCTGTCTCTTCACCTTCCTTCCCTCACCTGATATCTGTGCTTATACCAGGGTATAAGTGTCTCTGATTCTAAGGGGTTTAGTATTGTGAAATTTTTGGAACCACTTGCCTGCTTTTGTGAATGTGTTACAAATGCTGAAAATGTTTCCAACCTAGCTGGGAATTTCCTGATGTGTTGATATTAACAGTCTTTTCCATTGAGATAAAGGAACGTTGACAGTTTTTACCAGCATCTAGAGATCTGTGGTTTCTTTAGCCTCTCTGTAGTTTGATCTATAACAGTACAGATAAAACAGTGTTAAATCAACACAAATAAATATACCTTCCATCTTGGAATTCATAACTGTCATGATGACCTCAGCCTAAGACCTCTCCTGAAGTTTAATGGCCAGTTGGGGTTAATGGCCCAAAGTTCCACCTCAGGCTATTAACACTCTGAGGCAGTCATTAATTTTCACAAAATGCCCAGGGTCTTTATTGCTGTTGCTTAAGTGATGCTCAAATGCCTGTGAATATTTACACCCCTGCTGTGGATGTAAGCAGTAGGACCCACACACAGTATTTCAGATGTCTCACTGTTCAAAAAAATTTGTGTATCTGATAATAATCACTTCCACATCTGAGGTTCATGAAGTAACTTTGACTGGCCACCAACAGTAGTAATCTAAAATTACAGTTACTTGAATAGATGTGTCCTTGTTTTAAAAATAATGAATGTAGAGGCAGACTTGCTGCCTTGAGGAGCTTACAGCCTGAAGTCTTTGTAAAAATATGCTTAAGTCTATCTTTATTTAGAATAGTTGTAAGGGGTAATAAGCATCTACTTGCTGTTATACAGATACCTCTAAATATAAACCAATGTTGCTTACAATGATTTTCAACATAGCAACTTATGTTTAATGCTTTCTGTGACATAAGATGCAGGAAGGAGCTGCTCAAGCTCCCCACCATAGGTTATCCTCTTCCAAGAAGACATCACATCATTGGTTGATAGATTAGTTAATCAGTCCATTTTTGAAGAGATGCTTTTTAATTATTATGTGTTATTATCTAGGAAGGAACACAGAACTGGGACTGGTCTTGTGGGGCATAAGGTAGTGATGTTAGATCATTGTTAATAAACTGACCAAGTTCAGCTTGGAGAGAGATGTTTTCATCCCAGCAGCCTTCTCAGTGTCTCTTTCAAAACCTCATTGTCCTGATGATTAGAAACTTTCCTCTAATTCCCATTGTAAATGTATTCGTGGTCAGTTTGGGTCTATTTGTACTTGTACCAGTACTGGCTTTTAGACTAAATAGCTCTTCCTTTCCCTGGTGCTTACTTATCGGACTTGTTTACAGAGAGGCGTGATATCTTCTCTCAGCTCTTATTTTTCCAGGCTTACAAGACAAGCTCTTGACTCTGTGTTCCCCTGATTATGATCTGCACCTGCTCCTGTGTGAGAGCCCTACAAAGGCACACAACAGGCTGGGGAGATCTTCCCAGTGTTCCGAGTAGTGAAGTTACAACTGCCTTGTCTCTGTTGATATATTCACCTGGTATATATAGACTTGCATTTCCTTTTCCAATAGTGTCAACTCTTACTCATTCTCTGATAAACCTGGATTTTCTTCTGACTGGTTTCTGGCTTGTATGTTCATGTAATTACTATACTTCTTGTTATTAGCCATTTTATACTCTAGTTGTATATGCTATCTTGAACTCAACAACATGGGACATCATCCCATTTACTTTGCCCTGAAAGGTTGTTTAATTCATATGATGCTTACTACAGGAGGAATGGGAGCTATTAACCATCCCCTTAACTAAATGTGAAAAGCTGCAGGGACATTTAAACCAGCATCTCTTTAGGCCAGATTCTATCCCTGTTGTTATCCTGTGTGTTCCTTCTGCTGTTTATAGGGTCCTTTGTCTGCCGTTCTGCTTCTACAAGATTATATTCAGTGTGTGATTATGTACCATGTTTGAATATGGATATTGTTACCAGCATCTAGAGATCATCTTCAAACATGTCATCTTCATTATGTACCATGTTTGAAGATGAGATGTTTGAAGATGATCTCTAGATGCTGGTAACAACTGTCAACGTTTCTTTATCTCAATATGCATATTCCTTTGTTCTTTAAATTTTGGGTTGGAATCACTTTGGATTACAGTATCCTTTTTTTTTGTGTATTATTTTTTCAATTGAGAATGTCTATGTAGAAGTAGGTAGACATCTGAGAGTGTTTTCCTATAGCAACTGTACACTCTTTAATGTATTTCTGTGGTAAGTCCTGTTTTTCCTCCGTTTTGTTCTTTACTGATATTACTAACAGTATCATCAGGAACAGCACATATTTTAGACCCAAATCACTAGATTCTCATTCTGAATCTACTATGTAGGCTTCCTCGTGATTCTATCTAAAGTCACTTAAACACTAAATTTAAGAGAAGAATGCTATTTCTTTCCCTTCAAGGGCCATTTAGACGCTAAAATCTATTTTAACAGTTCTAACATTTTTAAGAGTTCAGACAAAAAGTGACCCTAAGATGTGACTTCATGCTGAAAATCTTGATTAATTTTCCCATCTATACCAGTTTACCTAATAAAAATATTACCTCAATCTGCAAACTTGTCCTGCCTTTATCCTTAGACCACCTCAGACATAACAAAGTGCCTGTATCTTTAGTGTAGCTGAAATAGGTTTTTATTATGGGAAACAGAGACACATAAATCACGGAGCAAGGAGCACCTGGAAAATGCACTCTATTTTAGTCTGAGGTGAGGATCATGTAGAAAAACATTTTGCAGTGCTGTTAATGTTCTGATAAAACACCCTAGTTACCTAAATAAACACAGAACCTGAGGTGATGAACATGATAAAAATACTTAGATAGAAAGGAAAATGGAGTTTTTAATGTACTATAAAATAAAGTTTTAAAGAAAAAAAACACCTCACAATAAAAAAGATTGTGATTGTAGCAGAAGTATTAATCTTCTTCCAAGGGTTGGACTGAATATTATGGAAAGGGGCCTTCCAAAGAAGAAGAGTCTTTTCTAGGCATTTATTTCACCTGAATCCTTGGAACAAGATTCTCCTAGGACAAAGTCTGCTGTGATAGGTAAGAGAAGCTTTAAATTGCAGAAGACAGCACATGGGGAGAAGAAGCATTATTAGGGAGTGAGCTGTACTACCCTCACCCTCTTTCAGTACAAAGAAAGTAAAATCAAGTCAGCGAGGATATAACAAAGATAAAGGAATATCAGATAGCAGAAAACACAGGGTGAAAACACCTGCAAACCCCAGTGACTGGATAGATGATAAGTCAGTTCAAATATTGTTCTTAACCTAGCTAGGAAACGAGGCAAAGTGAGGAAGCAATAACAGATGCAACAAAGCAACCTGCACATGAAGATGGTGGAATTAGAAAGCTTATTGGTGCATGACATGAAACAGGATATTAGAGGGATAACAGAAACATGATAGAATACTAATTAAAACTGGAGTGCAAGTACCACAGGGTGCATACAATGAAAGGAACACAAAAGAAATTGTTATGGCAATGTGGTAGCATTATGTATTAAGAATATGGCTGGCAGTAAAGGAAAGTTCATTAGTAGTATGGACAAGAGAGGATCCCCTTGTGTCAAAATGTGTTAGAAAAGGATTCTGAAAGAGACTGTAGTGGGGAAGGGATTGTGCTCTGCAGTGAACATTGAACTTGAGATTGCTTTAGTACCATGAGAGAGATAACCTACCAGGGGACTCCATCGTTACAGGAGGCTTTATATTTCACAGTCATAGACTGGAGAACAGGTGCTACATCCACAGTAGAATACAGTAATTTCTCAGAGTGTAAGCTGAAAAACTTCCTTTTCCAAGGAGATGTGGAACTGCTAAGCCTTTATAATACTTCAAGTTGGTTATGGGCAAGTAACAAGGTACTACATGGGAAGAAGTAGAGAAAATAATATCCTATCAAGTGATGACAATACTGACTACATTTCAATTTAAATGAAATGACAGTATATACAATCACAAGTTGGTAGTTAAGGCTTTTAGCCAGGCAGGCTATATCATAGCAAAGCAGACTGGAGTAAGGGTACTGAATCGGGGTAGACTGCTGGTCTGAAATTCATATTCTCACTTAAGAGAACTCTAGACCTCTGGATGAATAGGTCTGCTAAATATACTGTTGAGATCTGCCAGAAGATATTTAAGAATCAAACCAGAACTTGGAGGACTGAAATTGAAGGTTCAGAATATGAATTGCGAACATTTGGAATAGTTTAGACCTTGAGAAATCAGATGAAAGGGTTAAAGAATAAAGAAGTAAGGGAAAAGTAAAGATGCTATTTAAAGCTATTTTAGAGGTAGGCCCCAAAACGATTAATACTTTGCCTTTGTCTCTGAAGACAAGTAGATGAAGCACCAATGCAATAGCAGGACTGTTTATGGGGAATAGGATTATGAAAAATGGAAATGGTCCCACAAAGTCTGGATTAGAACTCATCAAGTTACCCAACTCATCAAGATGCCTTATCAAGATTAGTAAGTGTGATGCCTTCAGGTAAAGGAAATATGTTAAGAGACAAACCTAGCAGCCATAGAGTGGCCATTCTGACATGCAGGATTTTAGGGAAAGTAAAAGACATAAGAGTAAGAAGATGTGATAAAATATAATGTCAGCTTACTAAAGGGGACCAAGTTTCAGGTTTCTTCATTAATTGATTTTTTTTTTTAGCAGTAACACTGTAGCTGTAGCCTACCCGTTCTTCAGTAAAATATTTCATGTAGTTACTAGGTATTCTCTGAGATGAAAATTAATACAAGGAACTGTCCAAAGGGCAGACAGTGATGGATTATGCTGAAAGGGAAACTAGAGCTCCTGAGCAAGGTTCCAAATAATGTTCCTTAAGTACTTTTATTAGTGATCAAGAAGTGGATGTGCACTAATTAAATTTGTTGAAGGTACAAAATTGAGAAGCACCCACCCATATCAACAGGGCAAATTCAGTAAGAATCTAGTTAACTTGAGGCCCACAATAATAGGGTGGGATTAGTTGAACTAGAACAAAATCCAAGGTCATACTTTTAAGAAGTAATAACAAGAATGGTTTCTACCCATTGGAAATGAGAAGAAAAAAAGGGAAAAAAAAAAGATGGATTTGTATTGGCAGTCACAGGATGTCTCTGAGCCACTGGTGTGAAAAAAAATAGAAATAATATTGTAGGCAGCAGCAGGACTATTTCCAGTAGAGAAGGGGAAGCACTGAGGTACTGTAATATGTTACTCGGAATCACTATGGGAAGTTCTGGTCACCTACATTCAAGAAAGAAAAATTCAAACAAAGAAGTGCAGAAAAGTGTTGTGTCACAATACAGCAGCAAAAGAGAGCTTACCACACGGGGATTTTTTGGGGTTTGGTTAGTCAAACAAAAACAAACTTGGAGGAAATAGATAGGATTACTACATATCAACACACTGAGCTGGTAAAACTGAAGGAAGAGAGAGCTATTTAGCTGAAAGGACAAAGTTAACACACACACAAAAGCCCAGGATTAAATTTATATTAAAAGAGGTCTGCTACTTATCAGTGCAGTTTGTAATGGACAAAATCCTCTCTTTTTTAAAGATGGAGCTTGATAAATGTAAGAAGATACTGTGTAGGTTGCCAGAAATATCAAAAGACCGGATACATGAGCGACTTATCCCTGGCTTTCCTAAAGTTCTAAAGTGAGTAAATTCTGCACTTGGAATGCAGTCATTGGATCTGAGGAAAAAAATACATTTAGAACCTAGTTTTACTGAACTTAGTTTAAGCTTCAATATATGTACACAGGACTAAAACTTGCTTATGCTGTTCTAGGGAAACCAAGTTCTGAAATTCCTCTATGCAGGGTTGAATTCAGAAGGATTACTCCATTAGAAACCACACTTTCTGGCTGCACATCCCCTCATGTGCAAATGGAGTGCAGAACACCGTTTCCTAGCAACCACTAAGGACCACTGGCTCTATAAATCAATCTCTGCCAGGATATCACAGAAACCACGATAAATGGGAAACATTTAGTAGTCAGAAG
Source organism: Tapera naevia (assembly GCA_033556795.1). NCBI lineage: Eukaryota > Metazoa > Chordata > Aves > Cuculiformes > Neomorphidae > Tapera > Tapera naevia. The sequence goes on from JAUMJJ010000059.1 coordinate 21,735,609, forward strand.
GCTTTCTACTTCCTCCACTTTCTGGTCTGCGTAGAAAAGTCTTTTCAAGAAGTAGATAACATCAGCATTTCTTCATAAGTGAACTGAATTCAAAGCCTTGTTCAGGTAGCTTGTTTTTCAACTCCCCCAGGGTACATGTCCTCATGTCCATGAAAGATCCTTCTTCAAGACATGAAGTTACTGTCTTTTCTCAAATATGAAGTTATTTTAAACTTCATTTGAAAAAAAAAAAGAAAAGAAAAGAAAATTCGATGCAGATAAAGAAGGAAGGAATGAATAGCACAGGAAAAAACTCCAAAATCGCTGGGAAGAAGGGGAATGATAACAGGCAGACAAAGCTTGCAGATGCAACTCTTCCCTTCTGTGCAGTGAATTAGCTCCCAGTGTCATATTCATCTATAAAATTTAAATAATATCTGATTGGCAGCAACCTTCAGTTCTTTCGGGTTTTTTTCACTTTTAAGAATTTCCATTAATTTCTGTTTATTCATCTTCCCCATTTTACGTTCTTCCAGTATTTTCTGGTGCAGCTAGCAAGCTGAACTGGGAACTTCCACGTTGTTAGTACACTGGAAAAATTCCATTTTCCTTTTGTTTAAAGTGCAGAAGAGATGCTCTCCTAGTCCAGTAATACTTTCATCAGGTTTCTGTTTCAGAAATACACCAGAGATTTTGTCACTCTGGTAACACCGGGGTTACAAAATGAAAGTGCCAAGAAGCTCTCAGTAATATGTAAGGAGAGAAGAAGGCTCTTCTAGTGCATTTAACAATAAATATTACTGAAGGGCTCATTAAATAAACAATTAATATTTTAGTCTATGCTATGATTGTTATATGTTTCAACAGCCTGATGGGACAATCTAACTTCTATCTTTCAGAATAGTACTGATTATTTAACTTCTAGCACAGAGTGATGTTCTTTTCTTTGTAAAATCACAGCATCAGTTGGAGAATGCTCTGCATGTAATTTTTTTTCATGGACAGAAGCAGAACAGGAGCAGCTGGTGAGTTAAAGGTTAGTTTCAGAAAGGGAGTACTCAGGACACTAAACTTTGTGACTGATGGCAGCATCTGACAGATCTGATGCTTAGACTGTGAGCTCTTAAAGTGGGAAATTGCTTATATATCACAGAAAAAGAAGCCATGCACATTTGTGATGCCATATAAATAGTAAGCAGCTATTCTGCTTCTGAGCTGGAAGCAAAATTAGGAAGGGCTAACATTTTCCTTTTAAATTTTTGTTCCTATCTCTTTAGAAATATTTTAGAAGATTCTTTTTCACAGGACTAATTCTATTTTATTGTAATTAGTGATGCATTGTTACAGACTCACAAGATATTTCCTCTTTCACTTGTACTGTTTATAATTTCAATTGCATCATTTTATTCAGATACGGGCTTGTTCTACACTGGCGTCTCAGATTATTTGCCTTTTTTGTTGCTGAGTTCTTTTTAAGAAAATGTGTTTATATCCCCATTGTTCAATCAACGAAGTATGCAATTACAAATCTTTGGTCTTCTGGTGTGTTTAGCAAATCTTTTCAGTGTACGATTTACCACCTGTGGCTTTTCTTCATCTCTGAGAAGTGCTATTATTTTAAATGGCCTATTTCTAATTGCAGTGGGTTTAATTGCTTGGATACACAAGGGTCTGTGTTGGCTACTGTTGTTTTCTGGACATGTTCAGAAAAAATGGGTGTCTGTGTACAGATGTCTCTACAAGGGGCAGAAATTTTATGGCACATTTCTCTTTAATAGCAAGGGATGTCAGCAGGTTTACGATAACGTTTCTTGAATTATTGGTCTCCTGAGAAGAATTTCCATTCCAGACCATCTCTATGGGAGATCTCTATAAAAGCGCTGCCCTGCCGTATTTCTCCTGCTTGGTACTTTGCTTGAAATGCATGGTGCCACTGGTAAACTCTATCTCAAGCCAAGTGTGATGCTGCTGGTTTCAGAAAAGTCTTTGACAGTGGCATATGTGACAATAGTTCTTTATTTTAAGAAGGGAGAATAAAAATCATTCAAAAGCAAAGAGATCTTGTAAACAAAAAGCACCTGGAAGTATGTTCAGTTGAACACTGTGTCGATACACTCTGATTTTTTTTCTGGTAACTGTATGGTGTCATCGTTACTTGTAGAGTCATGGTACTAATTTACAAGCATTTGGAGAACTCTCAAATGTTGGAGTGAATATTTATGAATCCTCAGTGTTTCACTGTTTTAAGCACAGGTGGTCATTTGCCCAAACGTTTCTCTCAGAAATGTACTATTTACTGTTCACCATTCATCTTTCTATTGCTTAAAAAGTTTGTCACACAGTTAGGGAATAAAATAAGTAGCCTGTGATGCGGGGTACAGAGCAACCCTTGCAGTGGATGGCTGAAATGAATAGCTTCAAACAAGCCATATGCAGAAAATTATTTCTCTAAGCAACTAAGCAAATATTTATCAACAGTAAGACCTTCAGGGCACTTATTATCTTTTTTTTTTCCCCCTATTTATTCATCATCAACTACAATGGGATTGAAAATCTTGTAAAGATCTTTATGCATTACTGTAATAAGAGCATAAAATAACAGAGAATAACAAATGTTATTTAAGAAATCTGTATTGAATAGTGGAGAACTCAGAAATGGAAATAAAGTGATATTGAAGTGATATTATTTCCTGCAAGTAGGTTTAGTTAAAAATAAAAACATTGCCAAATCCTTCTCGCTTTACTCACAGGAGTCCTCAAGCTGAAGAAAACCTTCTAAGGTAGATTATAAGATTTCACTCCATAGACTGGGAATTTGTATTTTAACAAACCAGAATGGAGTCTACAAAACTGTGAGCTGTGTGAAATGAGCTCCAGGAGGTATTTTTAATGATCATGAAAGAGATAAAGTATTTCAGAACACAGACCTAAAACCTTTGAAATGTATTTTGGTTTTATATTTTAACTCTAAGTTTTGATTTTTGTCCAACCATTAATGTTCAATGACTATAAAGTTAAGGAGAAGCAGTCTTCTAACACACAGAGGAGCCTGCTCCTTTATTTGGACTTGTGTTATAACTACTCACACAACGTAATATACCTTGACCACTGGAGATTTCATATGCATGCATCCTGCAGTTACAAATTTTAATAGTTAGCAATATTTAATGAATTAGATATCACCTATAATTTGTAAGCTGTTGTATTTGTATTAGACTTGTTCACATGTCTTTGCAGCAAGGTAAAAAAATATTTTACAATTCTCCAGTAAACTTCCAAGGCCTTGTTGATTTAAAACTGCAGGGAAATTTTATAATTGGAGATGGCAAGCACAATCAATCAGGCTTTTAGAGTCTTCCAGAAAGACACAACCACCAAAGACAGACATTTAAATACAATCACTTAAAAGGTGATTAACTTCAACCTTTGCCTTGGCATTCCCCAGCCCTTACAAAGGAACCTATGGCATATAAGCCTTGAACTAATTCTGTTCTGTGGAGCTAATGTTCACAGATCTCTGTTTCCTCTCTTTTGGATGTTTGAGAGGAAGACTGATAGCACCTGTAGTAGAGAACATTAAGGTCAAGGTCTTGAGGCCTCCTGGGTCTGGCAGGTGTCTGGTTTTCAGGCTTTCCCCACTTCATTCAATTGTGAGGGAAAGTCTCAAGTGATTTCATTAAGTCAATTTTGGTAAACAATCTGGGTTTGTTCTCTTACCATTGCTGTCCTTACAAACACAATGCTAGCTTCACAAGTTCCTTTTCTGGTATGCATCTGAGACAAAATGCAGCTTCTGTGTTTGTTTTTTTTTCCCCATGAATTCAATTTCTAAAACACAAGTCAATTCAATTGACTGATCACAGGCATCTATAATACTTGAGATGGCTGAGGGTATCACAGGCATCTGCACAGGGTAGTATATATGATACAGTGCCTACTGGGGATCCACAACTCAGGAGAGTTGGGATAATCCAGGACATCTCCTGACATTATGTACAGGTAGCTATAAGAGTCCTGGTCAGCACAAGGAAGGGAGTTAGAAAGGCTCTGTCCAGTCAAATTTCTGTAATGTGGCCCCTAAATCAAGTGTTGAGTGTCTGCCTTGAAGCAGACTGAGTTGTCCTCTGGGTTCCCAGGCTCTCCAGGCTAGATCTCCAAGCACAATATTCCACCAAAAGCATAGTATTTTTTCATTAAGTAGAGGTGTACACATCAATCCATTGACATCTATTGGGAGCAAATGTTTTATAAGGCAATTTGTCCTGCCTTGTGGCTTCAGTCCTTCCACTTCCAGTCCAGTGTATCAGTGACATCAGACATTCTTGTAAGTGTCAACATCAGAAGTAACCTTACTATTATTTTAGTTGCCAACACTGTTCTCTCTCTTCCAGGGCCCAGAAAATGATATCCGTCTTAGGCTGAGAACAGTTGCAAAGGCTAAAGAAGCTCAAGGATGAAAGGAGTGTATGCACATGGAATATGCAGTTTTTTTCATGCAACATTGCTCTTGTGTACTAAGAGAAAAGATGTCGTCTAAGGATGGGGCAGCACATTGATGGTATCCTTAGCTATGCTGAGTTAACTGCTCTGTATGCTGTCAGGAGACACACATCAGCTGTGAGAAATACTGCATTGCTCCCAGAATAGCTGCTGCTTCTGTACAGCCTGGGGGAAGTTGTCACCTTTCTCACTAACTTCCTCACACCTCAATGTACAGAGCCAACATGAGTTATTTCTGTAGGAGCTTCTAAATCCTGCTTTGGTTTCACACAGACTGAGAGTAGGATCCATTCCTATTTTATGCATGTCTCTTAACAGCTCCAGAGACTTTTTTTTTTTTTTGCTGCATACCACTTCCTGGGTTTGCGTTGAAGTAGCAAAATTGAAATCTAACCCCTTTTTAAGGGCAGGAGGTGAAAAAGCAAAGCAAATATCACTTCAGAGCAGACTTCAAATTCACTTGGATGCTGCACAAATGTGGGATTGGAAAGAGGAAAGTTGTAGGGTTTTTTTCACAACTCCAGTGAGATCTCAATCCCACTGAAAATTATGGAAATCTGATTGGCTTGAAGACTCGTTGAACTTGTGCCTACTGAAAAACAATTAAAATTTGATATTTTTTACAAAAGACTATCTTGCCCTGAAGCCGGCAAACAAACCAAACAGAGGCTAGTAAATCCTCTCCTGGATAACAATGGATCTCTGCTTATCAGCCTTTTAGAATTCCTCTTTATCAGCACCAGGTTGCTGCTGGACTCTTTCGATTCTGCTTGTTAGTGTCTGTTCAGAGGCTGCCTTTGTCCAGCTTTAATTATGCATGAAAACCAAACAAGCGGACAATAATGGGTAGAATTTCTTCCTTTATTTTAAAAAAGGTTTGTATAATTTTGCAGAACAAGAGAAAACACAATGACTACCTTACTGTCAAATATAAGAAACACAACCAGGTTTGGCCATAAAAATAGGCTTCTCTCTGGCTTTTTTACTCTTTTTCCTGTTGCTGCTGTTTCTGTTTTTAACAATCTCCTGGAGAGGCAGATAAGGAGCTAATTCTATTAATGTTGTTATCAAAATCTGTAAGGTAACTGAAGCTTCCAGTTTAGTGATTTATTAACCTAAGCAAGGTAGGTAGAGTGTGTCTTTCATATTCCACAACGTGTAATCTGCACTAGTAGAGCATTATGAGCAAACTTCTTGCTTACTATTTCTGCTTGCATTACCTTTCTTATTGACTGAGATAATTTTCAAAGAGTAAAGAATCCAAACAAAAAACTTATATAAGCATGGGCTCTGTTGACATCCGCTTGTGTTGATACAAGATTCTGTACATTTCAGAGAGGTCATAAAATACTGCTAACTCTTAAAAACGGATCACGTCACACCACATTCTCAAGCTCCCCGGTCTGAAGCAGGATTAGCAGAATGCAATTCAAATCTCCTTTGTACATGCTTTTCAATCCTTTCAAATCTGGCATTTGCTGATTTTACAAATGTACATCAGTATTATCACAGGAAACAAGGAGCATACTTACTCTACTGGGCACATCCTGAGGGAAGAAACAAACTCCAAGAGCTTTGAAAATCTTTTATTTAAAATTCGGTTATATGGTGAGAACATGCAAAGGTCCAAAGGTTTTGCCAGATACTGCTATACAGGCATTGTAGTCTAAAATAAAGTCTTTTGGTTTGGATATTGCAGTCATGCATGGACAGGCATGCAATCAGGTCAGAACTACTTCGGCACAGTCACGTGGAGATTAGTCAGATACAACTGTTATTTGAAAAGGATATACAGTCCCTGACAGATTGCAGGGAACAAACACTGATGGCTAAAGTCATAAATTGGATGTTATCAATGCTTGGCGTTTCCCCTGGGACTGGGGAAAAGTTTAGGAATATTTGTTGAGATACTAGTGCAATCACAAATATAATCACTGACATCCCCTCCAGATATTGATTAGATGCAGAATTGTCTTTATTTTGTACTTTTGTTGTATGAGGAAACTGCACAAAATCCAGACAAATTTGTGGCACTTCCCGCACATGTTAGAACATGGGTGGGTTGACCAACCAAGTTGCTTAAAATGCACAATGGGCACACTAATCTTTGTTTGTCAGGAAGGAGTAGATTAAAAAGTCAGATTTTATAGGGTTAATTCTCTGGATAGTAGGATGTTATTGACTGGTTTTATTTATATCTATAATTCATACAAGAGATGCCTCAGACTTTGGATATGCTGTACATACATTAATCCGATCTACGTCAATTGGAGGAGATGTGAAATATGATCCCCACTATTTGTGGTCACTAAAAGACCACTTTTTAAAAAATCTGCTGATATAAGTTTCTACTTGCCTTCAAGTGTCCTACCTTAACATTAGCATTCAAAATCGCACTGTAATGGTTTTTAGAAGGTGGTATTACCATTTCAGGAAATTCTGATTTTCAGCATGTGATACGACCACCTTCTATTGATCTCTTGCATTAAATAAATACACTTCCAAGTTTAAAATGCATTCTCTTGTTAATGTGATCCTCATCAAAATAGAAAATGAACACTTTAAGAAATGAGAGGAGGTAATAGTGCAGATGAAATTATTCTCATAATTCTTAGCACATTTTATCCCCTGTCTTAGTGAGGTGAATGTAAAGATGAAATTAACTTTTACAATTAGCATTACTTAGAATCTTGAAGTATGTGCTGTGCTTATCCCACTGTACCACAAATATATGATCATTTAGACATTTGTTTTAACTTCTAATCTTTGCTCATATATAAAAACACCTCCAAAATAAAAAAGAGTTGGGTATGCACACCCATAAATCTGTCCAGACTTCCACCCTTCTGAGATATTTCAGGAAAGACTTGACGATTGTGATCAGAACTAGGTTTGGATGCTGCCTTCAAGTCATTCAGTAAACCCCCTTCCCCCCAATACCTCCACATTCCTCTCTCCCTATGGTTCATTTTTAAGTCTAAAGATGACAAGAAGAGGAGAACTCCTTTAAAGGTGCTTGAGAAAGAGGACTGGCAGCAGTAGGAGCTGCATTGTTACACTAAATATTAGTTATTTTCTTTTGCACCCAAAGCATGTTGATTTAATATATTCAAAATACTTGTGGTATAGTGAACATTTTGTATACTCCACTCATCAGACCTTCCCGTTATGAAACCTAGTGAGACACTTTATCTATTCAGCTACTGCCATCTCACAGTACCTTCTTGGCTCTGCCCTGGGGAGACTATTTTGACCCTATCAAATCTAATGAGAATTCGAGAAAACCCAACAACTGCCTGCAACTACTTAAGGCAGTTTCAAAGGCAGTGGGTGTAAACCTTCCTGATCAAATAGCTAATGATATAACATGGGGTAGTGGCCACGAATCACTAATGTTCAGTCTGAACATTAGAAAAACACCAGGAGGACAGCGCAGCACTCTGAGAGCAGGAGAATTATGAACCAGAACCTTACAACAGCCCTGTGGGTAGGAGAAGACACCTCCTAGGCAGCTGGAGGTACATCACCATGCCAGGACAAGCTGGTGGTAGAAATAATAGTGGTGGAATTATGGTGATCACTCAGATCAGGTAGGGTTTTGAAGGCTATTGGATGATCCAAAGATTTATCTGTCTGCAAAGAATGGGATCAATTGTGCGGAGTTTATCTTTTCACAGGACTCTTCCTTTCAGTCTCCCTTCACTATATTTAAACAGCATTGAAATCAAACAAAGGAAAATAAGTTCTATATATTATGGGGAGGGGAAGCAGTGTTTAAACAGTATTGCAATAGGTTTGGCTACGCAAATGCTCAGTTAGGTCAATGCTATGTGGTGCATTCCATATAGAGAGTTCATGCTTTGAAACATGAATATTACCTCTGTATAATCTACTTGTGCAACTCCATTGGTCAATAATTCCTATTTAACCCAGAGAAAATGTCCCATTTGTAAGGACTTATTTCAGTTTAGTTACTCTGGATTTGAACTATCTAAGATCAGAACCTGGCCCAGAGGCTGTAGGAATAAATGGGATTGGGAAAATATATTGTTTTGAAAAGGAAAAGGTAATTTGATATACTGGGCAGCAGGAGAGCTATTACTGTGATTGAAGACTTTTTTATCTTTCAAAGTTTGTGTTTACTGGATGTATTTTTTATTGCTGGGAGATGGTAGATTATTAGATTTTTCAAAATCATTTTGATATTTGATTATAAAGCCAAGCTGCCCTTTTGAGACCTTCCTGGATATAGTGCTTTTTTATTCAGCACATAAATTTCATTGGTTTGTGTTCTCAGGAAAATAAACACGTTGTTATTATTACCAATATTGAAAAATGGAAGTTGTATTGAATTGGGAAATGTTTTCTTCTTCTAAAATGACGTGTTCTTACTCTTTGAAAGGGAGAGGTAAAAAAGTAAGCAGATATACTATTTTTCTAATTAAAAAGATTTAAACACTCTAATTAAATAACTGAGTAGATATTGAGCTTTCTTCCTGTTCCAGGATTTTCAAAGTTGTAATTTTCTTTTCAGGTCGCTTACTCTATATCTGGCATTTTACTTTGTATTGGGTCATACGGCAGTAGATTCTGCAGTAATGGCCTAATTTTAAATGACAACTTAAGAATATCAGTAGATGTTATTTGCGATCACACAGTAAGCCTTTTAACTTCTTGCCAGATGGAGTAAACGTATCATTAGAAGTTATCTGGCAGACACTAGTGTCAGAGAGCCATAGATTTTATCTCTTTCATTTGCCTTTGGGTAAAAAAACACAGAACATTTTCTGTCAAAGCCTGTTTTGACAAAACTGGCCAAAAAATATGTTGATGAACAGTCTTCTCCCAGAGATCAGTTTCATTTTCACTGAAACAGTCTGTGACAACCCATCCATTTCCAGCATCGCTTTTTCTGTGGCAAAATTTTCAAATGATAAGGTTTGACTTTCTCATTTAATTTTGTGGTGATTTTAAGTTTGTGTATTTTACTTTGTAACTGAAGTGGCCTAGGAGCATGCATCCAGTCATATATCATTGCTTAGCAGACATGTAAGATCTGGCTAAGCCACAGGAACTTGATTGTTAAGCTGTAATGAGCTCAGAGCCTTTGTCCGTGGTTTTGGAGGAGAAGGACTTGAACTGTTCTCTTCACAGCTAGCAGGTACTGACTATCCATCAGCATTTAGGACTTGAAATGCTCTCACTTCAAAGAGGTGAGAAGGGCAGGTCCTGCGTGCTTGGGGAAGGAGTATGGCCCTTTTCAGTATTTTCTGTCATAGTGCTGCTTGTTGCTGGAGCCAACCCCCTGTCCATTTTGAAGTAAATCTTACCAATGTGTGCTCCTCAGTTTTAGGTGGAATTATGAAAAGGAAGTTGGGAGCTTGCTGTTCCATCCTTATTTGGGAGATTACACACCAGCTAATACCATTTCTTCGGTAACAGGCAAAGAGTTTTCCACAGTCAATAAGTGAAACCGTTCCCCTAAGAGGAGATTGCATTCAGATGAGGAACTGGAAACTGTATATTTACTGCCATGTGAGAGAAAAATTGCTAAACCCTGATGTTTGAAGAGGAATGTTAAAAGCTGAGTCTGAATTAGTCATGCTAGCCCCGAGCAGCCTGCCCGTGCTGAGGGAGGCGGGAGAGCGATGCTGGCAAGCTGTCCTGAGCAGTGAGGCAGCAGCTGAGTGAGACCATGGAGACAGCTGCGAACGAGCGGGCCTGAAGAGATGCCACGTGTTGGACTCTGGAGAGTCCTCATTGTATTCCTGTCACTAGATACAATGGGCTGAGGCTCCTGTGTGGCTAGACACGGTCCTGAAGCATAAGTCCCTAATTCCCTCTCAAGGCTGTGGAGCCTGTAACTTGACTGTTTTCTCCACCAAAACAGACTTTGCAATCTGTATCATGTTCTCTGTGTGTGTATTTGGAGAGTAGTCAGGTTGGTCATGATTTTATAAAAGCAATCAGAATGGGATAAGGTGCTACCCGCATGCAATGTTAAAGAGTCCTGCCATCTCTTTATCTGTTTCTAACCATATGTGAATTCATTTAATATTTAAAGAACTCCTAACTTTTGACATTGACAATCAAGTATATTTGTAATGACAGTTTCAACTGCCAATAAACCTTTTCCAAGAGAGAGAAGGTACAAGAGAGAAAAAGAGATAAAAAGGCATTGGAAAGTATTCACAAAGTCAATAGCAGGAAGACCTGCAATCAAACTTGTGTGTTTGCACACTAGAAAAAAGCAGGAGTGATATTTGTTCCAAATACTTCACAGATCTTCATCAGTTCTTTGTCTTTTCAGACAAGAATTCTGTGCTGCTTCTCCCAAACACATCTGCAATCAGCCATTTCACTGCAGAATGTGAAATTGCACCACCACAGAGTAAAAGACAAAAAGGAAGGTGAAAACTTGAAAAGAAAACACTGAAGGAATGAACTGAGAGAACAGCAGCTTCAGTCTTTTCCTGGGTATCTGATCCACTATTGTTTGCTCATCCAGCCCCCAAATAGGACTAACCCCAATATACCTAAGATGTTAACCAATTTTTGCTTTATTTTTCCCTTTATTGCTCTATACTGTCTGGTGCCAATCCAGTTGCTATTACTGATGGTGTGTTAGGATGCTGTATGGGGAGGCAGGGCAGGACTGTGTCTGTATCAGGTCTGTATTGGTATCTGCGTCTGTATCTGCGTCTGTATTTGTGTCTGTTTCTGTACCTTTGTATCCGCATCTGTATCTGTGTCTGTTTCTGTACCTTTGTCTGTATCTGTATCTGTATCTGTATCTGTATCTGTATCTGTATCTGTATCTGTATCTGTATCTGTGTCTATCTGTACTTATTCCTATGTGTATACATATACCTATGTCTGTGTCTATGTCTATATCTGTATCTATATCTATGTCTACATCTGTATAAGATTAGCCTTGCTCGTAAGTAAAATAACAAAATGAGATTTTCCAGCCGATGCTGAGATGAAAGCAGGATCTGCTTTTGATCGCCTCTGAGGCGAAATGTTTTCCATTTGCTTCTTTAAGTACCTGGTGGTGGTTCTGCACTTACTACAGTTTCCCTAACCCAGGGTTCAGTTCTCTTCTGAGTGTGGCACCGATATGGAACTAATTAGACTCATTCCCTTTCATGGTAGGAAGATTAATTGCTTTGCCTTTCTCTCCCATCCCTGCATCTCCTAGTTATGACCACCTGCACTACTTCTACCTTCTTATCCTGCTGATGCCGCTGATACTGCCACAAATTCATTAAAGGGACTTCCCACTTAATTCCACCTTCCTGGCTGTCAAGTCAAGCAGTGAGGTAAGTTGAGTGACCCCTTGCTGATTTTGCCATGAAGTCAGGATATATGTGATAAAAATATTTCTGGTAGTAGATAATCTGTCTGTCTATAATTACAACATATTCCCTGGTGATACACACAGCTTAGGTTTAGACATTTGTGCAAAGGAGGTAGTGGGTTTGGCAGTGGGTACTCATTTTGTTTCTCCTCTCTCTCAGATGTTGGTTGACTGGCTGAGGAACCACTATAACTAGGCAAGAACTGACGTTTTCTTTCAGTTTAACTTAGAAATGCCCATTTGTTTGGATCCATGTATCTGAGGCCCACCGTGATGGTCTTCTATTATTCCAGATCACATAAGCAGACAAACTGCTTTGCAGAAGTACCTTTGCTTTCTATGGAGGATAGGTGTGCGGTCTATAAAATCACAGACAGTGCAGTCCATACTTCAAACAACTTGGGAGAATATGGTTACAGCCCCCAAATCTACAGAACGCTTCATAAAGTATAGTTTGAAAATTTCTACCTTGTTACAGAGAATGACACAAAGTGGTTTTCCAGAACCATATTCATTAAGAATGAGGAACAAATAGTGAGGATGTGAAGATTAGGCCCTTTAATTTATCTTTGCACTTGATGTGACACATGTGAGGTGCAATAACTGTTTCCTGAGGTGGGGAGCAAACCTCCTCACTGTAGAAGTAGTGAACACCTCAGGCTGATGCATTAGCCAAAGGCAAGTGCAGATTCATTGAACATACTCAGAGGTGGAGCAATGAGGCAAGTAGGCTTTTGCAGGGTTGGTGCTATGACCAGGAGGCTGAATAACCCACCCCACTGCAAACACAACTAAGTTTTTAGGAAGAAATACGACGTTACTCCAGACTCTCTTTAGAGATCAAATATTCATCTGCCTATTGTCAACAGGTTTGATGAAGCCAGGATAATGTCACTACAAATTTTTTTTCATGCATGTCAACACCACAACACAGAAACAGAAATGTCAGTGACACAGTATTTGTCTCTGAGACATGTTTTTTTCCTCTGGCAAGCAGCATTCCTTCATCGTGTCACCAGCCACAGAACGGGTGTTTGAATGGCAGCAGTAGACCTGGATGGTGCTTATTCCCCAGTGCAGCAGCTCCTCTCCAGCCCCTCCAGAGCTGGATTACTCAGAGTTTAAAAGCATTTCCAAGAGATGGAACTAGACAACAGGCATAGGCATTCAGTTTGCTGTGTCTTAAAGTTATGCATTGTGTTTTCCTCCTCTAAATCTGAGTATGCTTTGGCTTAAAATTTGAGTGAGATGTCATTTATGGACTTACATGCGTGTGAAGGAGGGTCCAGAGCACCACTGGCTCTTCAATTTTAATTATCCTGTATTATTCCAGGCTTTTTGCAAATTAAAATACTGTTCTAGATAAGAGGAGTGTCAGTGAGGCATCACAGCCAGAACACACAGGGAAAAAAAGATCACACAATTCTCCATCTTCTCTCCAGCTCTGAGTCCTGTGCAGTGTCTAACTAAATGTTAGAGTCAAAGATGGAACACAGCTACCATTTAAAATCTAATCTTTTTCTGAAGCAAGTGTAGAGTTACAAGTAGTATGTATTCCAAGAGCTTCCACTGTACAGGAGAACATTACTGATTTACCTTGGTATGTTCAAAGTCAAAACCAGGCAGCATATGATGATGTGCTACATCAGTACTTCAGATTCAAAAATGAGGAACCTCTGTAAGGAATCTTGGTCCTAAAAGAAGCCATATTGAGATAACTTTGGTTCCAGACTCCCCCTTTTCAATCTCAGAGTAATCGGTGTTCCCATTGCAAAATGTCATACCAGTTACAGAGAGCAACAACCTCCGTTCTAATAACTACTCATTTGGTGTTTCCACAGCTCACAAGGCTCAGCTGAGACTTCCTCATCCACTTCAAAGGCAGCCGGGTTAATGTGGTGTGCTGATGGTTTGAGCTAAATATCCTGACTGTTCTTGCGCAGATAAAGAGGTGCTCTGTGCTGATACCAGATGTATGTGCTTCTGCAGTGACTTCTTTCTACTGGGCAGTGAGGAGATCTGATGGTTGATTTTTTTTCCCACCACTGTGCCAGATGTGAAAAAGGATGTGCTAGTCTGTGGCATCAGCTTTTATTTCATAAGTATACAAACAAAGCTTTCTTAATTTAATTCCTGTTACCATTGCAAGAGATTAAACTCCTTCAGAAATAGCAGATGAGTCAAAAGACACATAGCAGAGTCAGGCTGCCAGTGTGTTCAAAAGAGTGAGGGAAGGTTTTTTCTGCCAACACAACAACATCACATTAGGCCATTATCTTAGGCTATGTGAAAAACACATGTTCCACACAGACAAGATCCTGTTTATTGACCTGCCACTGTGCATTTTTATAGAACATTCTACTATGCATCTCCACAGAAATGAGACTTTCCCTTTCCCTTGATTAGCCTTTTATCCATATTGAAAGAACCACACGGAAATGTTATTCTTTATCATTTTTATTTCCCATGAATTATGTATATTACACTAGTGCCCAGCAACTGTGATAGCTATCAATGCAGTATTATTTTGTATTGAACAATATTGACTAAATTGTGAACTGTTTTGCACTGGGTGGTCTGTAGCAGGACAGTATTTGCAAATTGTGCTTACCAAAAAGCACATTGCATGATAATTTGAAGTGCTTCAAAACACTAGTATCACCAATGCAAGGAGCTCACAGACAATACAGGCAGTAATTCATAGGAAGCAAAAGAAATTGAAAAACTGTTTGGGGTAAAGTTTAGTGGATTAGTCTCTGAGAATACATTCACTCTTTTCCAAAAAAAAAACACTGTGTAGTTTTAAACTAAAATATGTACATTTTAAAGACTACTGCATGTCATTTGTATTCTGGGAGGAAGAAGGAACTTCTCTCTAGAAGAGCAATGCCTGTGTCAAAGCATCCTCTTGCTTTTGAACTGTGGGAACTGGGTGTAACCTCTCCTACATGTAAAAAAGTTGTACAGGAGATCTGTACAGCAATGGCTTCCAAAGCATAAAACCCTCTGATGAAAGGTCAGGTAATGGATGAATAATTCAGGTGTACATGATGTGCAGGACTGAGTACTTCTGACTAGGCTGTGAAAACTACATTTCTCATGAGTCTTGTATCCTTTTTACAACATTGGTAATTTCATATCTAATTTTTAGAAGGAAAATCACTTACATTAAAAGCAACTTGTGCATTTTTTCCTATGAAAATAATTAATTCCTCGGTATACTTTCAGTTACACAGGTGAGCACTGCAAAAAAACAGTAGCTCTTCAGAGGACTACTACAGACTCTTTTGCAGACATCATTTTGACCTGAGTTTTATCTCTGTGGTCCCATGTCTGTGTCCCCTTGTCCATACTCTCAGTGCATGAAAGGATCTCTTCAGAAAAAAAAAACCATTTTTTTTTGTGAAAATATGTTACTTCAATCAGTCCTGGGTTTTAAAGTTTCTAAAATTTGACACCAATCTATGCAGGGATGGACGCGGGGATGAAGGAAGAGAGAAGAATGTGAAGGAAAGGCAGAAGGAATCTTCTAGAAAGATACAGGTCCTCTGAAATATTGTTTCCTGCTTCAGACAAACTTTTCAGTCACTCTCCGATCTGGACCAGATCAAAGCAGCTCATTTTTAGAAAACACACAACATTTTCATATTTCCACAGTCCCTAGAGCCTGGTAGTATTTTCATGTCTTAAATTATCTGAATAGGGGATGAAAAATACCTTCTTTTGTCTTTCTGCCTATCCATGGAAAAATTAATAAAAAAGCACTTTGCTACAATATCACATCCTGACCCACACTGGTACATTGCTTCATGAATTGTTTGACT
Source organism: Tapera naevia (assembly GCA_033556795.1). NCBI lineage: Eukaryota > Metazoa > Chordata > Aves > Cuculiformes > Neomorphidae > Tapera > Tapera naevia. The sequence continues at coordinate 21,751,272 of JAUMJJ010000059.1, forward strand.
TATGTAAATATTAACAAACTTTATTCTATATATGAGAGAAGGCTGATTACAAAGACTGTATTACGCAAACATTGCACTACACTTGATCACTTTAAAACCCCATTAAAACAAGCTGTGTTTTTCCTGTATGTCTAATAACTCTCTCAGAAGTCTGTATTCTATTCATTGTGTTTGGCAGTCACAGCCACATAGTAAATGATCACATTATATGCAGCATCCTAATGCTGTGCAGAATGTAAATGTTGAGGAGGATAATGAATAAGGCAATTGGAGAACAAAATTACATTTCCTACTTACAGCTCTGATCAGCCCTAGTTAGCATGCTCATAAGTAAAGAGGTAGTTATGGAAAGGTGGCTGGTGATTGAATGAGTGAAGAAACACATTTGTTTTGGCCAGCAGAAACCTGATAAATAAATGGGTGTGTTAGAGCTCCCAGTAGGTGGGATGCACAGGTGAACACTGCCTTGAAAGGGAGCTGCCTTTTTATTGAAGTGCATTGAATAGCTATAGTTCACTGAAAGGTCTTTTCTGTTGTCAGAGTAGTTTCTGCATGTCACTCAGTATCTTTCTTCTTATTCATCTCCAGCAGAATTCAAATCTCCCACTTGACCTGTACAGAAATGTACTGTAATAGTCTTCATTTGATCATATTTCCTTGGGTTATTTAACTTCTGAGGTAATGTGGAGAATCAAGAAATGTCAATGCTGTTCAGGGAGAGAAAACTAAACTGACATCAAGTTATTTAGGTATTATTATCTCCAAAGTGACTCTCCCACTTGTGAATAAGAAATGTCTACTAATTTCTACCTGCAGCACCTTTTCTGTATTTTGTTTTGGTTTCGTTTTTTATGTTACAGCCAGTAGGTGAGCTTTCAAAATTCTCCCATACTTTTGAATTCTCCCTCTTCAGATTTTTGGCCAAGAACCAGCAACTGAGTAAGACAAAAGGTAAAGCTCTGAGTAAGACAAAAGGTAAAGCTCTGAAAGAGGATGAGACTCATACACAGCTCATGAGCCACCTTCATGTCCTTGTCAATATCTACTGTACTGTTACTACAACAAACTGCACGTCCTCTCTCATGTGAAGGACTTTTCACAACCAGAAGTTACCATTGGATGAGTGAGGATGAGGGGAGGGAACTGAAAAAAAACTTGAAGAGTAGATGTCACTGTTTTTCATCTCAGCTCCAGCAACCATAGCTAGTTGTGGCACTGCAATGAGTGTGACACCAACTTTTTGCTGCAGAGTAACCTCCCGCATAAATTTATTTCTCTCACACACAGATTGTTACGAGATGCAATGAAATATGTGTTATAGATGGGTAACACTGGAGTTCTAGCTCCTAATGTGCACCACTCACCTGGAAGAGTTTTATGCTTAACCACCCTGTGTAAGCCTGCACAAGACATACATCAGGAAGGATCATGAAACCCTCAAATATTTTGGCTCTCTTAAGTCATTTTGTACTGCTGTAGAGTACTTCTGTCCCTTGACAAACACAACATTCCTTGGCCAGAGTAAACTTTGTGAGAGCTCATCTCAAAATGGAGGATGCTATGCCAGGACAGTCAGATCACCCCTCCTGGGATCACCACTTGTCTCAGAACTGGTATTTGCCATCCATTTTTCCTAGTCCAATAGATCACATGGATCACATATGGGTGGTAATGTTACTCGTATCCCTCATGCCCATGGAAAGGAAAGAAGTTCCCTTGGCTGGAGGAAATAATCCCAGGATCTTAAGTACAATCCACTTTCAGACCCTTCCTTTCCCCATCGATGGAATGCAAAAATGTATAGGTAGCAGCATCCCTGATATTGGAAGAGGCTTTGTAGAATAGAGGAAAAGGCACAGGTAAAATAAGGCCAAGAGAAATAGAGTGAGATGGGTTAGGATACAGAAAATAATATAGGATGGAACATGAAAATAACAGTTTTAATACTGCAATAGTGTTGATGTCTATTAGTTCAGGTACTATTTGGGGTTCTAGAGGTTTCGAACAACTTCTGCTATGGAAATGCTATGTAACTGTATGAATAAAAATCCTTAATTTCTCTTTACGAAATACCTGAACAAAATAAATCCAGCTCCAATAAGCATGATGAGATAGTGTATCTTCAACTGAAAATAACAGCTCTGAAGAAAGTTGATTGTGCTGCTAAGTTAGTAGTCACTTATGTATAAAATCTTACAGTCTCTAATCCTTTTTGGTGTTTTCTAACAATAATTGCACTGCAGGTGACAGCTAATGCCAAGGTGTTAGTCACTTTTTTCTTCTACTTCTGATTTGTGTAATTTCAATTAGGCATATGGGTTTGTATTAATATTTCTGCGGAATTCTTTCCTCTTTCTAAAATGCTGAAGTTGTACTAATTTTTATTATATTTTTAATCTGACAGCTGCCCCTTGCAAACTGCCTTTGGATTAATAATTCATGGAGATAAATATGTTCTCCCTGTTAAGTATGATTAGCTACCATTAGGTTGTCCATGTTAATAGAGACTGCATTCATGCTTCAACAGAAAATGTTCTATATTATCTTCATTTCTCAGCTAACCTAATAGGAAACGGGAGATAATCTAATGACTGCAAAACAGTTGCACATTTCATACAACAATCTCTTAAAGGAACATAAGAAGATCAAACACCATGGGCCTGATTCTGCCTCCAGCAAAACCAGTGGAGAGCTCTTGATGACTCTGAATGTAAATTGACTCAAACTCCCAATCTTTGTCGCATCTATCTTTTCTCTCTGTGTCACACTAAGATGCGGGAACTCACTTGGCTATAGTCATGCTGCCTCTTCTGTCTGGAAAAAGACATTGTCAGACTTTTGAATCTCCCATGTCTGCAACAACTCCCTTCAGACTGAGTCTTGTCAGACAGCATCCAAAAAATACTTTTCAGGCTTGCTTCCTAATCTTGCTCATGACATTTTCAGCCATTAAAGGGACCAGGACATGACAACTACTAACTTTACCATTCTTCTATTCCTCTGTCTTTGTAAACACACCATTGTCCCATTTTCCAAGTAATTTTCAAGTGAGTGTGTGTGGTTTTCCTTCTACAGTTTCTCGTACTAAAGCGATGGATTTAACAGTCCTGGAAACCATTTCTGAATGTATGAAGGACAAGAAGGTGATTGGGATTAACCAGCGTGGTATTGGGGTGGGTACTGTTTAATATCTTCATTAATGACCTAGATGATGGGGTAGGACACACGTTCAGCATATTTGCAGATGATACAAAGCAAAGATGAGTGGTTGATAGACCAGATGGTTGTGCTGTCATTCAGAGGGACATGGGTAGGCTGGAAAAATAAGGCAACAGGAATTTTTAGAAGTTCAGAAAAGAGAAATGCAAAGTCCTGCACCTGGGGAGGAATTACCCGAGTCCCTAGTATAGACTGTGGGCAGACTGGCTTGAAAGAAGTGTGGTGGAAAAGCATCTCAGGAGTCTGGTGAAACACCAAGTTCAAAACAAGCCAGAAATAGTATCTTGCAGCAATGAAGGCTAAGGATATCCTGGGCTGCATTTGGGGGATCAACAAGTTGAGGAAAGTGCTCTTTCCTCTGTACTTGGCACTCGTTAAGCCACTTTCAGAGTTCTTGGTCCAGTTCTGGCCTCTCCAGTACAGGAGAGACACGAAGCTACTGGAGAGAGTCAAGTAAAGGCCCTTAAAGATGATTAAGAGACAGGAGCATCTCTTTTATAAAGAGAGACTGAGAGAGATGGGGCTGTTCCAATTGGAGAAGAGAAGGGTTGGGGGGAATCTTATTTAGTGAATTATTTTCATAACCAGAGTGTATAAATTGATGGAGCCAAAATCATCTCAGTAGGGTTCAGTTAATGGACAAGGAGCAATGAGAACAAATTAAAATACAATAAACTACATTTCAACATTTCAACATAAGAAGGAGCGTTTTTACAGGGGACAGAGTGGCTGGAGAGTAGTCAGGCAGAAAAGGACCTGGGAGTGCTGGTTGACAGGAAGCTCAACATGAGCCAGCAGTGTGCCCAGGTGGCCAAAAAGGCCGATGGCATTCTGGCCTGCATCAGGAATAGTGTAGTGAGCAGGACCAGAGACGTTATTGTCCCCCTGTACTCGGCACTGGTCAGGCCTCATCTTGAATATTGTGTCCAGTTCTGGGCCCCCCAGTTTGGGAAAGATGTTAGGATACTGGAATGTGTTCAGAGGAGGGCAACAAAGATGGTGAGGGGGCTGGAGCACAAGCCCTATGAGGAGCAACTGAGGGAGTTGGGGCTGTTTAGTTTAGAGAAGAGGAGGCTCAGGGGAGACCTCATTGCTCTCTACAACTACCTAAAAGGAGGTTGTAGTCGGGCAGGGATTGGTCTCTTCTCTCAGGTGACCAGTGGCAGAACTAGAGGGCATGGACTTAAGCTTCGTCAGGGAAAGTTTAGGCTTGATGTGAGGAAAAAGTTCTTCACTGAAAGGGTGATTGGTCATTGGAATGCACTGCCCAAGGAGATGGTGGAGTCGCCGACCCTGGAGGTGTTTAAGGGGAGACTGGATGAGGCACTGAGTGCCACGGTTTAGATGATGGTTGGTGTTAGTGTAGGGTTATTCGTTGGACTTGATGATCTCAGAGGTCCTTTCCAACCTTGTAATACTGTGATACTGTGATACTGTGATACAGTGAACATGGTCAAAGACGGGAACAGGTTGCCAAGAGAGATTATGGAATCTGTCTTCGGAGGTATACAAAACAGGTTAGACTAAATGATCTCCAGATATCCCTTCCAACATCAACTATTCTGTGATTATGTGATGCTGTAATAATGGATATTTCTGCAGCTATCTTCTATGTATTTCACATGAAGAAGTAATACTTGTGACATAAATTTTTGTGCTGTCCAAGTTTGATAATCCTAAATTGTCAGTACAAGACTTTTTTTTTCCCCCAGACAATGATATAACCATTGTCACCTAGTCATTAGACTTACGGTGAATTATTTTCAGTAAAACAGTGACATACGAATCACGGTACTAAATGCTTGTTTTACATTATGAACAATATCATAAAACTTCACCTTCTAGTGTTGCATGAGTCTCTGATAAATGTAGAATACTAGAAAGAACTGGGAGCTGAATATTAGGTACACTTGTGTTAGGTTGGCTGTAGAAGACAATAGTATATTTATAAGCATTATCCCATTTTAGGTAAGTAGATCCACATATCTGAATGATGTTAGGATTCTCAGCTCTTAAGCTGGACAATATCAGATCTAATTCATTAGTCTTTCAGCTTCTCACTGTATAACTGTACTTCTTCATGAAGATTTAGTCCATTCAGTCCAGGAAGTATCTCTTTCCAGTTCCTCCTTTAGCATCCTTCTGTCTCCACATGTGCCCAAAGCATCACCTCCACCCTCAGCCATCCCTTGCTGCCTTTCCTGGAATTTTGTGCAGTGGCTTGAAGGGAGAACTTTTTCTTAGTTCAGCATCTCTTGCTTGACTTACTGAAGGTTATTCTCCCCGACCAGGCAGCTCTGAAACTTGATGAGGACAACTTGCTCGCTGAGCCAAGTTACTGCACCATTAAGATTTGAATTACTATTTGTGAGAGACTCCCAAAGATGAGCCGGAGAGAAGCTCTTGTGTTGGAGTTAACTAAGCTGGTGCCCAGGAATGAAGTGAGGTTGAATAAATAACTGTCAATAAAGACTCCTTCTCACTACACTTACTGAATTAAATTATTTTGTCAGTTTATATGTCTGCTGGTTGCTCTTCTGATCCAATTAAAGCTCTTCTCATGAATTAAAAATAGAGGAGGCCCTTATTAAATTGTGGGAGACACATTATTTTACCTGAGTTATTAATAACACCTTATATTATCAAACCTGGAAGAAATTTTGTAAGCTAATTCAGTATCACCATGGATGTTGCAGTTCACCAGATTTAAAAGTAAATGAAAACAACTCTTTTCTTTTTTTTTTTTCCTTGACCTTAATTCTCTCTTGAACTGCTCTTTTGGGCCAAATCAATCTGATACAGAAATCAGAGCAAAAGTTCTGTAATTGTGAATGAGATCTGGGTCAGGCCTATGGGACTACTTGAGACAATATGTAGTTGCAGGATTAGTCCTTTGCTGACTTACACCCCCTGATACAACACTGCTGTTTCTTCAGCAAATACTGAAGTGCATCCTAACACCCCTATTTTCTGTGTAATTTATTTTTGATCCCAAGAAACTGGGAAAAGGTTTCATAAAAACATATTTTTCCCCAAGCTAAATTACCAGAAGCAAATATCTCTATCTAAATCCTTTTAGCTGTGATTTTAACAATGTCTTTGCCTTCTTCCAAGCACTTTTTTTCCTTTTTCTCTATCTCAGTTTTGTTCTAAAGCACAACACAGGTAATTTATAAAAGCTGTGTGAAATACCTATGAGTTTAAGATTATTCAAGGAAAATCTGAAATTAAAAAAAGGATATTTAAAGCATATGCCAAATAAACCAGACTTTAATCTAAAGGGAAAAACACTAATAAGCCTATATGAAAAGTTCAGTCCAAGATAAATCACAGGTCTTCCTAGCTGAGAGGTGAAGATGGCTTATTTGTTAAATAGCTATTGGAACTAGATGATCTATTATGATTAATTATAATATGCGAAGTCTGTCCCAAGAGTACAGACCTCATAAAGCCAAAGATGACACAAGTGGGTTGTTAGCTCCCATCGTAGTGGTAAAATAATCCAACATGAGATCTAACTATAAATTTTTTAAAAATACATATGATTGCAATGAGTGTTCTGACAGTATGTAATGACAGAATTTAAGTATTCCTGGTTTTATCTGTAACTTTTCATTAGTTTTAATTTGAAAATGCAATGCATGATTTCCCAGCAAATCTAGAAACTGTGGTTCCAGACTCTGTGTGATTTTTACTCTATTATAATACACGCTGAGGCTGCCCCTGGGAAGATATTTATTTCTCTACCCCTTGTCAATAATGAATGACCCTACATAGCAGAAACCTTATTAGAGTCTATGTTTAATGATTGCCCTAGTGATATGAGTGGCCTGATAACAAATTGAAATGTCAGACACTCTATGACCCTCAAATAATACTGAAATCTGCCAGCCCCTATTAAAATGCCTTCAAACTATATTATCCTGTGGTAATAGATCAGTTACTTACTCTAACTAATACAGTTATCACGTGGGACACTGCAACATGATCCTTTTAATCAAAGGAGTCAAAAAAGCAGTTGAACAGTGGGTAAAAATGAGGTATTGTCACAGCAAGTCGTGATGAACCCGCTTCATTAAGGCGGAAAACTGCCTGGGAAGAAAGCAAACTGTGATTGATATTCATTCTGGTGTGTTATATTGTAAAAATAAGAAGTAACTTCCAAATTTGAATGAACAGGATTTTCTCTCACCCTCTCCCTCCTGCTGTCTCTATTCTAATGGATTCCCTTATTGTGTAAGCCATAAGGTACTTTTACAGGCCCAAGAACCATCCAATGTGTTCTAGTATTGCTATTGGGAATAAAACATCCAAGAAAGAAAAAGATTTCCATATTTTTTTTCCAACTTCTTCTCAGGCATTTTTACTTGAAGAGACTGGCAGTAATTTTTTTCCTATTTCCAAGTATATACAATAAGGAATATCAGTTAAAGAAGTAATGTTCATCATCATAATTATAACAAGGAAAGCAAAAAGCAATTATAATAATTGAAAAAACCAGTGTTATGTTCTTCTTCCTTAGGATTTGCCCCTCACTGAATTATCTTAATGTGTGGAGGTCATATTTACACAGCATCAATAATTGCACTTGAATTAAAGCACTGTGCATGGATTAACCTGTAAGATTAGAACGATAAATAGAACTCTTCATAATCTCAGGCAGTCTCAAAGCACTTGATCCTCTTGAAGCTAATGGGAACCTGTCTTTCTGCTGTGGAAGGTGTTGAAATGTGCTCGCTTGTGGGATTCTCTGTTCCATTCCTTACTATGAAAAAGAAAATGGGCTTAGACAGACAGTCAACCAACCTCCACTTTTTAAAGGGAAATCAGGGAAATTGCCACATTCTGAGCTTGGGCATAACTCTAGACTGGCAAGTAGGTTTTTTACGTATATACACTTAAATGTCACAAGACCAGATTTCAAACATTATGACTTTCCAGCTCAAGTACTTCTGGAACTGATTCTACAGTCACTCTGCTGAAATGCCTAGGAGCACCTAAAGGTTATGCTTCATAGGATACAAAAAGACATGCTTACTTGACAAGTGGACCTTGTGCCATTCTCCTCCCCAATTCCAAATACCTTATCAGCCCTTTTGGTAAAAGATTTGTGGCTGATGTCTGGCAAAGCAAATAGTTCAGTGTCTTTTCTAGCGGAGTCTTGAGTAGAGTAAGGGAGGTGTGTAGGAGATTTATCCACTGGCTGAGTACAGGTTTGCACACAGCTGGGCATGGGAATCCTCTGGGTTTCAGTACTGTGTGATTTGAGCTTAGAGTTTCTATATCATAAACTCCTAAATGAGAAATCAGGACTGTAGTATTTGTCTGCAAAGGTTATGTACATGAGCATATATGACTTGTGTGGAGAGGAATATCAGCCTACTTCTATGCCTTCTTCTCTGCCCTGCAGCAACTTCCTCCAGCAGTGTCTTTTCCTAGTGCTTTCCACCCTACTGCTGTGCCTCATCATGTACTTCTCTTCTAAAGTTTTGGATAGCCCTCTAATGAAACTCCTAAAGTTACCCTGTTACTTTTTCTCCATAAACCATCTAAAATTATGTCCCAGTGAAGAAGCAGTGGGGCTCTCTAAAACTCACACAGTTCTAAGTGACCATGACTCATGGCTATAACCACAGGATGAAAGTTACAATCTGGTTTCAGAAGGATCCTCTGCAGGAGCTGAAAACTGTGAGAAGATTCTGGCAGGAGTTTTGTATGAGGTGTACTTAAATTAAGCTCTGTTCTGAAAAAATTACTTTGCAAAATCTTGATGTCTACTGTCTTTTTGTCACACAGATCTAGCCTACAAATAAAACGTTGGATAATGCATCTACCATTCCTGCAAACTCACAGTGGGCTTTTACTGTCAGCCTTAGCTTGCCTCCATTTCACCTATCAGCATCAGCAATTTAGACCTGTAGTCCAAATTAGCCCCCTTGAGATGACTGTGTAACACATTGACTTTGTATTGTGCTCTTAGTCACCCCAGCAGCCCTCTTCATGTCACTGTTTTTCCAGAGGTAAAGCAGGCTCAGCTTAGTGAGTATTTCACTGAGAATGTACGAAAGGCTTCAGTCTTTGTAGCTTACTGCTCTTTGCTGCCTTTCTCTGTAAAGAGACCAGCAATGAAAAAGATACAAGCTCTTGAAATCAGTTATATCTTCATTGTCATGTATTGTACTCATATCTGATTAATTCTACAGAAATTCTTACAAGTGTTTTACATGCCTGAATTGCTTCTGACTATCTGAAGATACATAAAAACTTGATTTGATTTTCCCTGTGGTTGGCTTTTGATTGTGAACCACATTTAGAAGGACCATACCCTACAATAAAATCTGCCCGAGGACAGAGAGAGCCAGCATGGTTTCATTGCCAGGCTGAGACCTGCACTGATTTCACAGAGATGTATTCCTCAGCTCAGTTTCACACACTGTCAGTGAGTATCAGTCAGTTACCTTTGGAGCTGAAGGCAATAAGATCATTTGTTGGGCATAAAGTTAGGAACATGCATGATACAGAATCAGCCTTAAGATTCCTATATTCATTGCACTGAGCCCAGAAATGCTAATGGTTTGGTTTTTCAAATTAAAATTTCAAATCTACTATCCAAGAATACTTGAGATAAAATGCTTGTGAATAATTTTTCCAGCTGAGACTTGTTTGGGGGCATTTTTCTATAACATGGGATATATTTCCATGTACTACTGAATGTAGAAATAGTTAGGCAAGGCATAAATGATTCTATGATTCTAAATAGTTTCAGACAAACCAAAACCACACTCACTCGTGGATACAACTTTTTTTAACTGTTTGTTTAGCTTCACTGGAGCTTTTGATCTGAGTAAACTTGAAAGTCCAGGAAAAAATATCTTGCTATCTTGTTGTCATGTACCTGATTAGTCTGGTTAAAAACCAAAGGATGTTCAAAAACATTCTTTACTATTTTTATATTCAGCATTTTGTATTAGCCTGTGTTCTTGACCTGAACATTTATTAAGTATCCTCTAGATTTTTGTCATGTAGTTCTTCATGTAGGGTAAATTACACTTCCAAATGCCCTCTGGTTTGGTAATTTTCCATTCATCCCTGGTGGTCATTTTCACTCTTGCTGTATCTATTGTGAGATGGCATATGTAACCTTTGGGCATGTAGAACCATCTTTGATCACATTCCCCTGCGTATCCTTCCCCACAGCTTTCTGATTTTCCTCCAAAATGAACTGCAAAGCAGTTCAATACCTTTACTTTTGTTATTGTGATAAGTTCACTTAATTTTAGTTAATAATTCTGCCTCTATTAGGGCTTTATTTTTGAGGGGGAGGGGGGTGTTGGGTTTTTTTTGGTTTTGTTGTTTGGGGTTTTTTTAAACATTGCTCCTATACTTGGATGCTGATGCTTTAGAATTTTCTTCCTGTTTTTATTTCTTTCTTTGTTTTTATTTCCCTGAATCCCCTTTTGCTTCATAGAAGTAAATATCAGAATTTACAGCTGTAACAAAGATCTTCTAAACTTAGTATAATAGATATCAAAGGAGGAAAAGGTTTAGGTTTTTTCCATTGTCACTTCCCTGTCAGTGCAGGACTGCTTCTCCTGAGTAATTTTGCTAGCCATCCCTTCTCAGAAAGCATACCACAAATGAGATCTTTTACTCTTTCGTATGTTACAATTACTGTAGTAAATAATAAGTGTTTGCTGTCTCATCTTAATCAAGATGAACACAGGACTACCTGTGATTTCTTTTGCAGAATGTAATTTCTCTCTTTTCAGGCATTTGTAGGACTTTTCTTCACTATGCCATGCTCTGTTAGCTCATGTTATTATCCTTTGTTTGTCACTTTCCACCATTCTTGAATCACTGTTGTTCTATGAGCTCCCTCCTCCTTGCCAGCCTTCAGATTCTGTATCTCAAACACCAGAGACAATTTACACTCTAGAAGATACCTGTAGAAATTTCCCCTCACAAATACATCTGAGTTAAGGGAATGTCATGTGTATTTGTCTCAAAGCTAAATTGGTATCCTGAATAAATCCTGATGGCTTGAATCTCTCCATCTGTAAGCCATTGCCTCTGCATATGCAGCTCACAATTGTGTTACCCCTTTGCACCCATCCTGTAGGGAATGCTCCTGTGTAATTTGTTGCCCAGTGTCGCCTTGAGGTTTTTATCATCTATTGAATTTGTGGCTTCCCCCAGCCCAAGTTATTCTTCCCCTGTGGCATGCATTAGCTTGGATTTTTACAAGCTGAATCTCATTTTGCTATTCTCAGTCTGTATTTCTCTTAGCTGTTTTATATTACATTTCTTGATCCTGAGTTGTATAATATCTCCCAACTTAACATCATCTGCAAATTTAATGAATGGGGTTTTATTCTGCCATCTTAAAATGTGGTAAGTACACATTGGTAAATGTTGGTCCTACAGACTCTGTGGCTCTGCACATCCCCCTTCACATCGGTACCCAGTTCCCCTGCACTCCAATCTCTCTGCTTTGCACTGCAGGACAGTACTCTCTCCTTTCATCAGCTCCAGTTCCACTCTTTGGGTACTTGGCGTATCTCATTTGCATGTTAACTTGCTATATAACTAATTTACCAAAAATCCACATCTGAAATACAGACTCTACCTCAAACAGCTAGAAGTTTAGGAAATATCACAAAATGTAGGGATGAGTTAAACCTCATAGGTCTGTTACCCAGCTGTGATGTAATGCTTGCATTAGATCACGGTACAGCAGCTGTGGTCTTGACATCGGTGACAGTTTAACACTTCTAGAGGTTTTGTCTTCTTGTTGATTTTGTTAGATGTGTGATTCAACCCCCTTCCTTAGGATAGTTTTTACTGTGGACTCAGTTAGATCATGTTGAGTGTACTTTACACCCTGTATACACCTGTTCTTCCAGAATAAGCATCTTGACACCGCTCCACAGCAGGAGGGGAACGAAGTGGTAGAAATTCCTTGTTTGTGTGTGACCTTGCTTACATTTACAAGTTTTGGTTGCGTGGCAACATGTGGCTGAAAAGTCACCTTGCTATGTGGACAGAAGGCAAGCATACATAGATCTTTACTGTGGTAAAACAAGACTTTTTGACAGATATTGTCTTCAAAGAGTTCCTATGGATTATAGCAAAAGAATGTGAGATCTTTCTTTCTTTCTTTCTTTCTTCCTTCCTTCCTTCCTTCCTTCCTTCCTTCCTTCCTTCCTTCCTTCCTTCCTTCCTTCCTTCCTTCCTTCCTTCCTTCCTTCCTTCCTTCCTTCCTTCCTTCCTTCCTTCCTTCCTTCCTTCCTTCCTTCCTTCCTTCCTTCCTTCCTTCCTTCCTTCCTTCCTTCCTTCCTTCCTTCCTTCCTTCCTTCCTTCCTTCCTTCCTTCCTTCCTTCCTTCCTTCCTTCCTTCCTTCCTTCCTTCCTTCCTTCCTTCCTTCCTTCCTTCCTTCCTTCCTTCCTTCCTTCCTTCCTTCCTTCCTTTTCTTTCGCATAAGACGTGTTTCCAAGAAACCTTCATGCAATCTCACTAGACACTTAACTTAGCAACTTCTCTCAACCACCACCACATATTCAGGCCAATAACTGATAGGAGGGAAAAAAGATAATAAGTAACAAGTATAATATGTAATAGAAGTACTAAGGAACTGTGAGAGCTGCTTCCACTACAGCATTAAGATCAGACAATTTTAAGGCTGTGGAAACCACAAAAGAAAGAAGAAAGTGGGATGGAAGCAAAAAAAAAAAAAAAAAAGAGTCAGGTGATCTGGTAGGTGGATCATTAGCTTACACCTTCACCAAAATGCATCCAGGTTTCTGTTAAGTTCCACTCTAATCACATGCTCTCAGGAAATTGCATGATCTCTCAATAAAATGGGTCTATGTCATAAAATGTATAGAATGATTTGAGGCTTGCCTACAGTGGCATGGACAGGGAGTAACTTCAACTTGAAGCTATCTGCGGGCTCTTGTGAAATAAACATCACTCAAGTTTTTAGTAAGTAATCTCAACATTTTTAGTAAATGAAGTGTTTACAGGCACTAAGTAAACACTTAGACATTACATGCAAATCATGTACAAACAGATAGGTTTCTAGATATGGTCTTCAAAATATTCAGTCCCGCAGTCACCCTCCAGCTGCAGTACAGACTGCTATATCAAACAAATACTCATCACTGGTGGAAAGCATAACAAGCCTGCATAGTCTTATGCCTGTGTAGCTCTTCACCCGTCCTCTCTGTTATTCAGTCATGAAAAACAGATTAAAAACCAACAGTGTATTTCAATCTTTTAGGCATTTTTGTGGCTGGTTATTTTTAAAACATCTTTTTCTTGCTTGCTTTCTTCCCTAATTTTTTTTCTCATTGATATAAGCGTGCTTCTCTTTTCCTCTGTGCCTGCAGGTGGCATTTGCCCTTACTTTTTCCTTTCTCAGCTATGGTTGAATATTCTTGCTTCATTGCCTCCTTCCTTTTTCATTTCCTGTTGACAGCATCATTGTAAAGGTGAACTAGAAAGAAAATTGGAAATTCTGTTTACTTCACCACTATGCACTGAATGCCCCACCTATGCAATCTAACAGAGAAACTCATAACGAGAATACACTGCACCAACAAACATGTCCTTTCTCGGCAAATCTCAGCATATCTTGCAGGGACAGTTAATGTTTACCATTGCAGTTGTGTTGCTGCTCAAAGATGGCCTTGAGCAGATTGACATAGAACAAGTTTCATTGGTGCTACCATATAAGATATGCATTTCAAATCTTATGTCTTATTTATCCCTACTTATCACTCTTTTTATTCTTGAGGTAAATCCTGATCCTTTCCCAGCAAATCTGCAATGCTTTTTCTGACTAAACTTAATGTATATGTTGAGGTAAAAAAAGGCGTCCTCAGGCTAGACTTCAGAGCAGGTTACAAACATCTGTCAGAGAGTTATGTCTTGTTTCCAGGGATCTGTACAGCAAATCTAAGTGCATATGTGATGGAGTTCAGGTGTAAATCATCACAATGATACCTGCCACTTTAAAATCCTGCTTCTGTTTTGAGAGAATTTCTGGAAGAGGAGGCCAGAAAGCTGGTAAATAATAAAAGGAATGACTTCATTTTTGTTTGATCTATAAGATCGGTATCCTTCTGAGCAGCAAGAGTTATTTTTAGTGAGTTGCATCACCTCTTCTTGGCAGCCATGGCAACTAACATCCTCTTCTCAGAAAAAAATAGTGAAAGGACAGAAGACAAAATTCACTGTTACGCTGGTCACTCTTTGATGGCTTTTGTGCCTGACTGCAACTGGTTGAGGTTTAGTAAAATCGCTTTTGAAGCCTCAGACATTTCTAACTAGATATTCCCAGCTCCACTATAACCTGAAGGAGTGAGTTTCAGCCATGAGGATCACCCATCTTGTATTTTCTTATGTTTACTGTTTTTTCACCTGTATTGACCTTTTATGAAGATGATACTCCCAGACTTGCATTAGCACATCAATGAGACATGCATAGGACCATGGAGTGAAACCATGGCCAGTCCTTTGGGAAATGCCAAGAACAAATTTCTACTTATTGAACCAGAACCTATAGCTTCTTCTCAGTGACTAAGATTCTAGGCCGGAAAACAAAGGCGCTTTTTTTTTTTCCATCAAGTAATTTGTTATATAAAGCAGAAAAATGTATGCGCAGGAATGGGATGAGTTTTAGTATTTCCTAACAGAAAAGTAAAAAAGTAAATAATGAAGAAAATACTCTGTGAATTTGCCAGATAAATCTGTAAGTTTGTCACTGACTTTGTCAACACTTCAGCATAAGCCATGAAGACCCTGTCTAACCAGGACTAGGTGATGTGTTTTGGTTGCTGTTGGCTTAACAGAATCATAACTAAAGGTAGCAAAGTGAGATTCTTTGTCTTATTGCAGTATCCTAAATCATCATTTTTACGTATCCTAATAATTACTGAATAGCTCTAATGGTTGTTATCTGTTAATTTATGAACTCTCATACATCATCTGTTATTTATAAATGTGCTGATTTTATTTCTGTATGAAAATGCAGTTATTCTCTCTAAAAAAAAATTGCTTGAAAAGGACAGCTAGAGTAGGAATCAGGAAGAGGTACGCTATGACCACTGGGAATAAGGAGCAAATGAGAAGTTGGCAACAGACCTCTCCTGTAAACTCTGGATGGCTGTTGTGTCTTTAGGAAGAACTGAAACATCAAAGACTGTACACAGTATATAAAGTTGTGGATTTGCTTGCAGACATTGCTGTTATCCGGGCTTTAGAGAAAGCATGAAAAGGGCCAGTAGAGACCTTTACATTGCTTGTGTTCAATACCAATTCTATTTCAAAAGGTTCAATATAACAGTTTAGTCATGCTTTTGTTTTTGTTTTTGTTTGGTTTTTTTTTGTTGGAAAGTACATTCACAATGCACACAAGTAGTGCTTTGGAGGCAGATGGTGCCAATTTATTGTGTATTCAGTATTTGTGTATTCAGTATTTGTGGAAGAAACAACATGCATTCTCACATTTTTGTGTGAAATTATCCACTATGAGATGCTGAAGTGGCTGAGATTAATCGACTTACTCCTCAGCAGAGTCCCACCCATGCTGTTGCTGAGTTGCATTTGGCAGTAATTCCACCCTCAGAATTTGTCAGGTCCAACACAAAAGACATCTAATATTAAAATGGATGTAACCTCAATAGAAAACCTGTCCACTACAAGACTTGTTGTTCTTGACAATTCAAAATATTTGTCAAATCTGAAAGGTGCTATTGTTGTTTCTAGAAAAGGATGGCTGTTACAAAGACTTAATTCCTGTAAATATATTGGGAAAATGGCCATTTATAAAAAGAGACCATAATTTAATGAGGGTGTGGAAAGGAAAATAGGGAAATATGAGAAAATTTGGTGTACCGTGGCATGATGCTCTCTGCCTGCTCCTGGTTCATCTTTCTGGACAGTGTTGGATCCTTCTTCTCTAGCCTACAGTAGAAGTACTGAGGCCAGGATTTTGTCTTTGGTCTTTTTGACATATTTGTTGAGTTAAGAGTTGACTGCTTAAGTAAGATTTCCAGTAGGGGCTTAGAGGTGGGAATTCTGGAGTATCATAAAACAGATACCATTTCCCAGCCTGATAGGATCAAAGTTAGAAAATCCTGTATCTCCTGAGGGAAAGTGATCTCTGCTTTCCAGAGGACTCTTAATGTCTTATCTTTCTTATCTGTCTTTCCTGTCTCTAGCTATATTCCTGTGAAGATGATATAGACCTGGGACTATTCTCATGAAATATACATTTTTGTGTCAACTTATTTCTCCTGAGTAGTATGATTTAGCCTTGTTGGGGAGATATCTGTAAAATAAATTCCAGTATTTTAATAGATATAAAGGGACAGAGTCTAAATACTAGGCTTACTCTATGTATATGTACAAAAATAATATTACGTGGACTAAATTATATCTCTTTGCCCCTCACAAGCTCATCTGAGAGTAATTGTACATACCTAGATAAATCAAAAGACAGACACATCTTGATGCAAGAGATGATGGTATTAGAGGCATGACTAGAGTGTCTCAGGTCTTATTGATCAAGGCAAGCTACAGAGTAGTGATCAGAAAAGAAGTCAGATGACAGAAGCCATGACTTGGAATCAATATAACAGATATAATATTACAGTACAAACAGGGGAGACCTTTTGCCATAGGCCTTGTGAACAAATTCCGTGTGTGATCGTCTTGTGTACTCGTAGCAACGCTTGTTTTTCTCTATGAATAGAAACTGCTCTTCATGCAGAGGAATTCCAAACAAACAAAATTTAAAGTTACGAGAGACCAAGATTTTCAGAAGGTTTAAAATCATTAAAATAGTTTATTCAAGCAATAATCCCCTTAGAACTGGCTATTACCAGTATTAATGACTTGCTAGTTAAAATATTAATGGCCCATACCCAAAAGATGTTGGTAATGACTGATTTCAAAGGATATTATTGCTTAATTAATGACCACCTATCTACAGTCGGTTTTGTAGCTATCAATTTTACTGTTTGTTTCAGGACACTAGACCCAGTTATTACATGTGAAGGAAAGATCACAAAGAGAGATAAAGTAGATGCTTAGTTTCTGTTCATTTTGCATTTTGTGGCCTGTCACCTAATTGCATCTGAATTTACCTATCTCCTATTAGTATGTGGCTTCTTATTAGGCGTTTTATGTGCATTGGAATTACATGTTGAAACTGTGCATTGAAAAGCAATCATGCTTTTGGGAGAGATTGGGAGGCAGAAATTGAAAATACCTTTTAATTCATTGTTTACAGATCCTCTCTTTTTGATCTTTTTGATCTGCATGACACAATACCCCATTTTCTTACATTGGATTGTCATGTCCTGTTTAGGAACCTTGTTGGACACATCGATACCATGATTATGATAGTTTGTAATTTACACATCATATTGATTACAACATGCTTACATTGGTTCCCTGTGAGTTGCTGGGTGTCCACTGTTTCATGCATTTGCAGCTGCTCTGCTCTGAAACAGTACACTGCTAATCCTGTTTAGCAGGCATTTTTAACATCAGTAGCCTTATTCCTGCTTGTCCCACACATTGAATAACAAAAGTGAGAAAACACGTTCACACATGGACTTTCCATATGTGCAAAACCAACTGTGTTTGTATTTTGTGGTTTGGACACCTTCAGTTCTTATGTGTGTATGGTTTCTATAGCCAGTCCTATAAACCTTTAGAAGATTAATTTTATTCTCCCAAATTCCCCCAGGTCACAGTAGCAGAACATTTCTGGGGCTGTAAAGATGATCTTTCCCTTGACCATGAATCTGATTGTGAGCTCAAAATTTTAGATAGTCAGTAATGCTTTCCGTGAGCCATCTTCTTCCTTAAAAAATGTAGCAACTCATGGAACTACTGACAAGGTATTCTACTGTATTTCTGGTGTTTATTCTTCTTTAGTGGAACACTTCAGAAAACACAGAACTTGAGTGCATACAGTTACCCAATGAACAGGTCTTTAACTTTTCAGTTATTAAAATTTTCTTTTAAAGTCAATTTTGATCAGTACTGCTGAACACCTCTCCAGCCTGTCTTATTTCTAGATCCCAAGATGAGAGACTGAGAGCTTTGCTCAGAGTACAGGGAGGAGTTCAGTGCACACACAGATGGTAAAATCTCAGATGAAATTAAAATTTTAAAAAATATTTAAATTAAAGATAATCTTTCATTGTCTAAGGAAATAGGGTAGCTATACAACAATACAGTTGTTCCTTGCATTCCTAAGGGCTTTATTTCTTTCATTTAAACAAATTTTGTGTTACCAAAAGATGATAATTTTAATTTGAGATGAAGGCCTACCATCTGTGTTCATAGTGGACTCCTTTCCCCTATGTATTATCTACGCAAATAACACCCATTTTATTGTATGGGGAATGTGATGAAGATAATAAAATTGAATAGAGAAAGGTGCTGATCAAACAGATGTTATTTTAGTCTGACTTCCTCTACCTGGCTCATCAGTGTTCTTCAACACAGACATACATCATTTCCAATATTGCAACTCTGAGCCAACCCTGATGGTTTCCTTTGTGATTACTGAGCGAACACAAAGGAATAAATAGACATTATCAAACTCCAGTGGGTTTTTTGTTGCAGATATCTTGAATTGAGAAGCTACTGCAGGCTTTCAGTGTGTCACTTCTGTCTTGTCTCTTGCAAAATACATCCTTCCATGAATCTCATCCTTTAATTTTTTTGTCTGTACTGACATTTTAAGTGAGTGCAATGAGAGGAACAGCGTACAGATATTGAGGAACGTTTACAAAAGTAATTCTACTCTATGAAATCTGCAAAACTGCATAAACTATATCTAAACTTCTTCAGATATAGAATAAATTATCTCAATGTAATCCATGTGGAATGCAGGATAAAGCTTATTTTAATGCTAAACTAAACCTATTTTGAATCCATTTCAGTGAGATGGTTTAATTAACTAGACCACTTCTCCTAGACCCGTGTACTCAATGCAAATTAATGGCAATTGGAATACACATTCTCTCAGTGTCTTGCTGCTGTTTGCTGCCTGTGAATCCTATCTCTCATCCCACACCTTGCACTTCCACAAATGATTAACTACCTCCAGAACTCATTTCCTCCTAAGTGGCTTCACAGTATTTTTCTTCCATGGAAGGAAAATATGGTGGATGAGCCAGCACAAAACCGTTTTCAAAGGTGCTATTGTATTATTCATTGTTTCTGATACTTTATGCTATAATATAGAATGCAAAAGAAATGTTATATTACCTATTTACTTCATATGCAATCATGTACCCAAGGGGAAAGATGAGGGGTCTATTTTGTATTAAAATTGTGCTGTTTTTGCTAGAAGGTGGGGGTATGAATTTTAGGCATACTCAGAGGTGAATATTTATTTAATATAGCATCTATATAAAGGCAGGATGAGAAATGGTGCAGCAATCTTGCAGGGACAATAAGCAGCCCCTCTTCTGAAATGTGAATGGTGTTCAGGCCATGATATGGACTGAGTCACTCGTGCCCTTTGTCATCAAGAAGGAATACAGTGTAAAATCTGGATTTTCTGCTTCATGAGATTCCCACATGTAAACTCTTTTTTTTTCTTGCCAGAAGGGAATAAGAAACAGAACTGTTGAAAATCCTTTCAAGCCAAGTTCTGAAAAAATCCAGCTTTCTTTGTTCCTACCTGAAGAACTCTGCCAAAACATCAGGTTGAGATGAAAACCTGACAGGTCACTTTGGTGCAGGCTGTATAGAGAGACCTTTGAAAAGCTGTCTCTGTTTCCTCGTGAGCACCAGATGCGAAATCCTATTCTTGCTCTTAAGCTCTTGGAATTCCTGCAGGACCCTAGAAGACATTGCAGCTCTGTCAGCTGGGTGTTCTGTTAGATCTCTGTAACAAAGAGTTACTGCCCAAAAGGACCTCACATTAAAAGGCCAACAGGACACAGCAGGTGATGTGAAATAATGCTGCTGTACTTACTGTGACTGAAACAAGAACCATCCAGATCCATTCTTCCACCACCACCAGCAGACAGATGCTGTGATAAAAATGTATTAGACCTTAGAATGTCAAAAAGTGTCAAAGCCTGATGCAGGTGGTCTGCAAATTCTCGGCAAGCTGAAAGCAGTCACCAATATGGAAGCAGATGGCAGAGATGGGAAACCTGCCTCATTGCTGCCTGGAGCAGTATAGTGGCAGGTTCCTGCTAAAAGAAACCTCAGCCTGGAAGTTTCATCAGTCTAAATGATAAACTGCTGTTTCTTCTGCCCTAAAAACAGTAGCCATATGTTGCTGTCCTATGCTTTGCCTCTGATGTCAGACATTAGAGGGGCTGGTGGAGAATGGGAAATGGTTGCTTACAAGGGTAGATGACATGAAGGGAATAGGACCTGAGGGAATGGCAAGAAGATGCGCCAAGGGAGGTTTAGATTGAATATTAGGAAAAGGTTCTTCACTCAGAAGGTGGTGGAGCACCAGAACAGCTCCTCAGAGAAGTAGTCACGGCACCAAGCTAGCAATATTCAAGAAGCATTTGGACAATGCACTCAGACACACAGCATGAATGTTGGGACTGTGCTGTTCAGGGATAGGAGTTGGACTTGATGATCTTTGTGGGTCCCTTCCAACTCAGGTGATTCTGTGTGTGAAATAAGAGTCCCACTGGCATCTTTAGCACGAGGAGCACCCATAAGGGTACGTACCATTTTATGCCAGTAGCTAATCCTCATTAGAATTCTCTACTGAAAACAGTGATTCACTGTGGTTTGCACTTCATAACATCTGGCATTCTCAAGTGTTTATGCCATATTAAAAAGTTGTTATACAACTGCAGAATTTCTTAGAAAATTTGGTTGAAAATATAGGAATGCTTTTTGTCGTGTTTTTTAGCATTTTCCAGCTGTGAACCTTGTGAAATTATTTGCCAGCAAATGCAGTGTTTTGTCTTTAAGACTGCAAATTTCCTTCTCAGATGTGTCAAAAGTAGTCACTACTTCTTATATTTTTGAAGTGTATGTGCAGTGTTACGTAAACTGTCTGTTACGAAGAAAAATAGTATTTCAAACATGCAAGTGAATCTCATGTTTGCAAAAACAAGCTCCTAAAGGGTTCTTCTCATTCTAGACCAGGGGTGTCAAACCCACAGCTCCTGCTGCTCTCCTGCTCCTGCAGGTAACACACGTCCCTCGCTGCATACATGACCAGCGCTGGCAGAAGCATAGGGGCAAGGAGCTCGGTGCTGGGCCAGATTAAACAAGGTGGAGGGTTGGATTCATCCTGCGGGCCGTGAGTTTGACACCCCTGTTTTAGACCCAGGCTGTGGCTGCCTGAGCACTTCCTCTGCCCATGTGGATCACATGGCTGGCTTCAGTTCTTTCAAGAGTGGACTTGGTGCTGCTGCCTAC
The DNA here is from genome assembly GCA_033556795.1 of Tapera naevia. Classification (NCBI taxonomy): domain Eukaryota; kingdom Metazoa; phylum Chordata; class Aves; order Cuculiformes; family Neomorphidae; genus Tapera; species Tapera naevia. The sequence goes on from JAUMJJ010000059.1 coordinate 21,772,923, forward strand.
AAAGACATGGTTTTACCCACTCAGCTCCTTCTGCACTCTAGCCTTAGCACTAGGTGTGGGGCAAGGCTGGGGCAGCTTTGTGACATTCTTTTGCCTCTTCTTGAAGCCTCCACTCACTAAGTGACTCCTGCAAAAAGACATACTGTGATAGCAAAAAAGACAACTGTGATAGCAGTTTATACCATCAGAGTTGCCAAACAGCACAAAATTGGGCCTTAAGTGTTATTCAGCGCTATATGTAGAACAGCCAATATACAGTCCTGTGCAATACTGCTTAGCACAGAACAATGCAAGGCTGCATTGTTGTTTTCCAAGTATGTACTGCTGTGTGGCTCACTTAAACTAATATGGACATGCTTATTATTGTTGCTAGTTATGGCAATTCAATAGTATTTTACATATTGCCAACACAACTGATTGGCATGAAATAAAAAAAAAGTCCAGTTAAGACAAATAAAGCTAGTTGAACAAGTTAAAGTTCATTAATTTTTAAATGTTTTTTCTTGAGTAGGAGGGTGGGTTAGCTATCTTTTGGAGAGGCAGTGTAAATCAGTTCACATCACACCTCCTAGAAGAAAAGATGTGTCTCTAAAAGGAAAAGCAATCAACAGAAGGGGTGGAGAAAAAGTATAAATCAGGATGGTTTATGCTTTCTTCCTCCTTGTTGTAGATTGCTTTTCCTTCAGTAACCTCCCTCCCTCCTTCTCCCCCTTTCTCTGTCCTTCACTAACAACTCAGCTTATCTCTGTGTATAGTTTCTCACCACATTTGAATGTCTTATGAAAGTAAAAGCAGAGTTTATATAATGGGCTGAGTGTTGTGTTACTTCTCTTTTCATTGTAGACAGCAGAATGTCTAAGTCACAGGAAGGATTTGATCGATAACAACTCACATGGAATTTATACTTTGCTGCTGAGCTATGGACTGGAGCCAGCCAAACTTTGTTTCCAAACTACCTGAATCTCAATGAGTCTGTGCTGCTATGTGAGTCCACGGCCATCTTGATGGTATGTCCTGAAGAATATTTTCAGTCTTTGACTTAGGCTTCATTCTAGCCTAAGACATAAGGAATGGGAGGTCACATTACTCATGTAACTGCCAATATGACTTCTTGTGGGGCTGAGACAAAGAGTGGGGTCTTACACAAGGACACCTTCTACTTTTTTTTTTGGCTGTATGCTCATGTTTGTGTCCGTTAGATTTAAGTGCTAAATTCCTGTTCTTCGTCTTTTTATGAAGTCTTGAAACAACTGTTTCAAGCAGATGTACCACTGAGATTGTACTCTTTCCTTTTTTCACATTCTTGGTTTCAAAGGATAATCTTAGTAGGAGTCTAAGTCTTAGGCTCTGTCTCCTAATGATCTTATAACAATATGTGACAGCTGAAATCCTTCAGTTCTAGTAACTAATTCCATTTAAATTTTGAAGAGATAAATGCAGCATTCACACATGCTCCTTGTGAACAAATTATAATAAAAAACTTAATCCTCTTAGGAAAAGTAGGCTATGATTGTGCTCAGCCAGATACACCATTTTCAGACAGAAATGAATGTTGGTGTTTCTGAGAGGAAGAATCAAGTGCTGCCTTGCAATGCAAAGGTAAGGCATATAGTGATGGAGGTACTCGTGTTAACACATCTGCTAGAAACATGAAAATTCTTTCAGAAGGGTGAAAACAGTCAATGAAAACAGAAAATGCAATCTGTGGATAATTAGGAAGATGATCTCAGCTAGACTTTTTCTTTCCTGCAATTCTTGCTTAGGTGCCTTGCTTAAAGAGTGCAATCAACAGATTTTCAATGAAATCTTATAAATTTTAAGGTGTCAACTTAACAGACACATTATATTGGACAGTAAGGTCTGAAAAGGGGATCTAAGTTTCCTTAAGATTGCTTTGATCTTTAGTTCAGGTAGCAACTTTACTTTTCAGTCCTGTTTATTGAGTATGTATTTCACAAAGCTGCTTAGATGATATCACAGTTTTATGTTGAAATGTGAACATAGCTGCTGTAATATGGCCTGATTTACCGAGTGTCCACGAGGACAAGTAAAAACAACATCACATTTCATGGACTTTTTTTTCCTGTGGGGAACAAAATACTTTAAAGAAAATGATATATAGTGAAGCCACACATGGGACTGCAGAATTTGATCTTTTGCTGTAAATCCTATAGCGGCTCCTTTACTCAAAGGGGAAGAGGTCTAGGTGCTTGATGATATTGCTCCAGAATGATCTATTCAACTATGCTTTTAAAACGGCACTCCACCACAGGAAAATCTATTAATTGGCTTCTATCAGTGGCAGTTATTTGTGTTTCTTTTGGAGCTCAGCTTTTGACCTTACCATTCTAATCATATGGTTTAAATCTCTGAATTTGTATAAATCAAAACCATATTAATTGTGCAACTATTTTACCTTCCCGCCAAGTTCTTAAAACACTTCTAAACAAGGATGAATTTAACTGTGAAACAGGCAATTTTCTCTATTCTCACTTCTCAGGTGGGCAAATTAGGACATACGTAATGATGGCATAAGAGGTTTTGACAAAAAAAAGAAGAGTCCAAACACAGAAGAACAGTTTTACTGTTCCAGACACTTTGAATATTGATTTGCCTTACATGAAAGAACAAGAAGATTAAGAGAAAGGATGCAGAAATGCAATACAAATGTCTTTTTTTCCCTACGGTGTCCAAAATACCCAAATGATTCCACTTTTCTGTTACTTTTTTAAATATACATTGAAAAAAAACATTACTAAGACACAGTAGAAGATAATGTTTTCATTACGTATTTTAATTGTTAAAAATAAAAAGCTTAACAACTCATCATGTGCCTTTTTCAAAGTATTTAACCCTTTCTATCACAAGAGCTATGTAGCTCAGCACAGACAGAAACAATAGAGAGGAAAAGAATATTTATTTTCTTTCTCTTTATATGCTTTCAGAGATGAGACATAAATTACAGTGAAGTTAACAAACACCAAGACCCTTTGGCATTTGACACAAAAGCCTTTTCCCTTTAATTTGGCATCCTAATAATGCTCGGAGTTCCTTCATTCGAGCAAGTCTCTGGCAGATGCTTTATTGTATATGTTGTTTTTCCTCTGGGGCTGTACATTAGGTTAAAATATCACAAATAGCTGCTATTAAAGTGAGAGTCACAGTAGCTATAATTTTTCATGACAGCCAAAGAAAATGTGACATGTTTAGGAAACTCTGTCATTGATGCTAACACTCAGATCTTCAGGCAAATGTTTAATGACATACTCAGCATGCTGTGCAAACTCCACTATCTACCAAACAAAAGGTTACTACTAGAGAACTATAAATATTCCAAAATGTCGCTAAACAATAGCAGCTCTTTTCTTCCTGATCACTGAAGGCAAGATAGAAATCGGACTGATATGAACTGCAGAAAAGGAGAAGCTTTTTAAATATGCAGTTATTTTTGTTCGGCTCCTGTAAATACCCTGGTTTAGCATATCTACCGTCTGTGCTAAGTGCAGAACAACAGCTTTCCTCTTTTGTTTTGATTTAAGCTTTTGTCTGGTAGGGAGTATTCAGGCTTACCACTGTTCAACTGCTTTTATTTTACTGTAGAGGGAAGAAGACGATAACTAACACACACATGCACACACCCTCTGAGACGGCACAGCAAAAAGCAAGAAATCCTTTCTGTGAGCAGGTCCTGTGCTGCCTGTAACATTCTTAGTGAGCTTTCATGGCCTCATGGCTCACTGTGACATTCTTAAATTAGACACTATGCATTTATTCAATCTTTATGATTAGTGTTAGAAATAGGGCTATTTTAGGAATACACGAATGTCAAATAACATATTGGGAAATCCCATGACTTTGGGATTTTAACATGAGTAATGCGAAGTACTGCACTGTGGTCTAAAAGTCACAAGGACTTGTGTAATAATGCAATGTAAGTTTACAGTCATTTGTCACTTCAAATTGTCAACAATACAAAGGAGAAAAAGGAAATTATTTAATTTTGTCCACAAAGAACAGCAAAGCCGTGGCCACAGAACAAGAAGTGCAGAATAAACACAGCCAGGGAGCAGGGCTATAACACTGTAAAATGCTATGGAAACTGCCCACTTGGCTGTCTTCTGTTTCATGTGGGGGGCAATTGATTTTGCCTTTCATTGAGCAAAAGAGAGCGTCTGATGGTGAAGCAGAGATGGGCTTTTGAACCATCCAAACGTATGATGGATCTTAATCATGGTATTATGACAGGTTAAGAGTTTAAGCCTGCACAGCTTGGAGATGATGAAGCTGCCTGGGGATGGGAACTCACTGCAGCATATTAGCACCTAAATCAGGGTTATGAGATCTTGGGCAAGGAGAGAACTGAACAAAAAAAGCAAGACCAGAATGTACAGAATGTACTGTAAATTAAAGTAGAGGAAACAGTTTCATACATTTCTGTTCTTGGAGGGCAAGGATTGCTGATTGATTTCTTCATCTCCAGAGAAAGTGATAGAGGTTTCCTCACTTTAATTTAGAGAAGAATAATATCACCAGTGCAGAATTCTGTCTTTTAGGCTGTCTCTACAGTTCCAGTGACGGTGTGGGAGCTGTAGGATTCATTGCAGTACTGTTATAAACCCAAGCTCATGGGAAAGCAAGGGCCGTTGCAGCAATAAACATCAGGATTGGCAAGAAACACGTTATTTTTACCAGGTCAAAACAGCCTGCTATGGCAGATGTTACTTAGAGAACTGCCTGCTTTTCTGTGTTTCTGGAGTGCGCAGCTGAGCTACCAAACCAACAAAAAAGCAATGTGAGCTGAGACTTCAGTGTGGGTTTGGGCTTTCACTCCAAGCACAGTATGGAATACTCCTCACCTTTTGAGCTTCTCTGGCCTATGAAGGAGCTCTTCTGGGCGATTTGCCCTTGGTGTCAGGGTTACTTTGGTGCAAGTGGCAATGTTCACTAAAGGGCAAATTTATAGCAGATGCAATATTTTTGAGCAAAGTTTCAAAAACCAGCTCTGTGGTGTGCTCTTGGAGACTCTGAATATCTGTCTCCAGATGAGTACTTTGGGAAATTAATCCCCTTTGAGCTTCCTGTAGTTCACAGAGAGACATGCAGAACTCAGAGGAAGATGAAATTTAGGATTTATCTGTCTCTTCAGTATTTCGTAATTACACATCTTACATCATGTTTTACTGACCACGGCTACGTATATACTTTTTTGCTTTAGCTAGGGAAAACACATCAGGCTGCCTCATCACTGGATGGTGTGTTTACTTTCAATTTGGGCAGGTACTGACTGTGAAAGGAGCTGAGGAGTGAACTTCAGAGAATTTCAGACTGAATATAGCTGCTTCAGGGAGCTAACAAGTGACTTTCACAGCAGTGGTTCGAAGGCAGTGAAGAAGGGGCAGTGAAGGAAAAAGAAGGCATTTCTTCTACTCTGTGTTAGAATCATGAGAAGTAGGAGGAAGAGTGAAGGCACAGAGCATCTTCAAAGAAATGTAGAATGCAGGGCTAGGCATTTTTCCATATTCATATGGCAGAAAAGGCATAAATGAGAAGTAAGTTAAAACATGGAAACTTGCTTCTTAGTAAAAGGAGAAGCCTGAGCTTGTAGACCTGGAGTTGGGTGACCAGTTTCACAGGATAAATGAGGCTGGGACTTGCCATGCATTTTCCTCAGCAATACTTTATTATATGCATGTAGAAGTACCATGAGTGATGTATCCCAAACTGGACCAGAGAGGCTTAACTCACCCTGTTAGAGCCTGAAAAGTTCAGAAATCTAGAGAAAGAAATGGATAGGAAAGGTTGTTCAATGGATATCTCTTGAAGTTTATAGTATTTACCTAAAGCAGCCATCAATACGCCATTTTCAATGATGTTTAGAGAATGTATAACATCCCAAAGCCCTGCCTAAAAATATTTGGTGATCCCAGATGCCAACACTCTTGTACAGAGGTGCAATTCTGATATTACCATTGCCTTTGCAAGCAGCCAGAGAGAAGCACTGGGACCCCAGGAGGTCCCGGAGGCCTCACATTATGCTGCAAACGAAGTATAACAGAGGAAGATTGGCAGACGTTAGAGAATTACTGTCTGAACTAACATCAATGGAAGCTTTGATGCAAGCTTCTTTCAAGGAATTACAATAAAAGGTAGAGTGACTGAAGTTGAGGCAGGCTTAAACAAGCATTCAGATACAGCTACCGACATAGATAAGAGGCTTCAGGAGTTGAAAGCAAGAACCTAAAAAAATAGATAATTTGGAGAACTGAGAGAAAGAAATAACAGTGGATTGAAATAAATCCCAGACCAGACTGACATAAAGAAGGAGGAACTCTTAAAAAAAAAGTGTTAAATACCTGCAAAAGGAGACAGGGAGAGAAAATTTCCTGAGTATATGTAGGTGGGGCACATAATACACTTTGCAGCCAGTTATGGGCTTTCATTGTAGTGCCCATGGCTTTTGCACTATGCTGCATACCACACTGTAACAGTGAAAAGAAAATGAGCACTTAATTTAAAACTGTGAAAAAGGACACATCCCACTCAGTATCTATGAGAAATTAGCATAGACTTCTGCAGAATAAAAGGGGAAACACAGATCAGAGAGAAAGGATGCCTAGAAATGAAGGAAGAACCCTAAATAAGCGTGGAGATCATCACATGGAGTCTTAGTGTGGCCAGCTCTTCATGACAGATACCTGCAAACTTTTTAATAGCACCAAATGTGACTCTTTTCTCCTGCAACCGCATGTCAGCTCAGAGTAGATGAAGAGGATATGATCACGTCCAACCATATCTGCCCACAAAATGAGGAGACCTGAGGCATTTCAACCCAAAGACTTCCTATCGCCTCTGCTGATATAACAGAAAGCCAGGAACATCTCTTTATTTTGTGAAACATGTAGTTCTGTCAGTATATGTTAGGCATAGTCTGAGAACATCTACCAAGTCATGCCTCTGAGGGGCTGCGACTGGTTTATGTGCCAGTAAGTCTGACCTGTAAAGAAGGAAGAAGCTGAACCTTAGTGTAAATAAGAAAAAAAATCAGTTAACCCAAGGAATGCTCACACAGATACTATTAGAGTTGCAGCTTAGTATTGTTTTGAATAAGTTTTGAATAAGTTCTAAATCTTAAAATCCTTCCTTGACCCTAATGGTTCCATTTCCACCCTTTATCTTCTGCAAAACAAAAGGAATCACTCTTTGCTACATTTAGAGGTGTATTTTGGTGTGTGTTTAATGGAGTATACATCAGAGGCACAATCACAAATTGTGGTTTTTTTTGCAAGTGGTTATTCACATGTAGGTAAAACTGGCAGGATGTATAAAGAAGTTTCAAAAACTCAGACTACACACAAGGATTAACAGCTGATGTTGTAGTCATTCAGATCCTGGGTGAAAAACGGTTAGGAAAGCCTAACAGACACGAATGTGAAGGAATATGGGAGGAAATGGTAGTAGAAGACCAAAAAGAGGAGGAAGAAAAGCCTTACTGAGGTGTTAAATAGAGTAAGGGTTTGGCTCACAACCCTGTTATACTGGTTTCTTAGAATTCCAGCAAATTTCAAAATCAATAGAAACTCGTCTTCAGTTGATTTGAAATCTAACAAAGATAAATACGATTTTGCCTCTCACAGACCTGTCTACTTGTTCTATACTAATGTTGAGAGAGATATTCACTAATGTGCTGGCTGATAGGATGGACTCTCTTTTGCCTGACTAGTTAGTGGAGATCAGAGAAACTTTTCAAGGATGATATTTATCAGGAAACATAGGAAGAGGTAGAGTGTAAGAAAAGTATGCCATTCTCCTGTGATGCAAAGGAAATCTTAAAAGGAGCTCAATTAAGTGATTTAGAGTTGAGTCCAGGATTGCATGGATAATGGGAAAATATCATAAGTACTAGATCAATAGATATGGTTAGATTATACAACTCTTCTGGCTGGAATAAAAGTTGACTACAGTTCTTCATATCTTCAACATACACTTTTAACAACGGTCTTGTCAGTTTTGCAGAAATTATCACAAAAATCCATTTTGTAGGTATAAATGGTAGGTTTGGAGAATGAAGTCACACAGAATACAAATTACGTTTTAATGATGATTGCTGATCCACTTCTTGTGCAGGCTATTGTAATGGAAGAAATGAGGAAAGAATTTGTTAAGTTTATAGAGGATCTAGAGCTTAGTCAGTTAAATCAAAATTCTGGTGTTAGAATTTCAAACAAGTCAGGGTACTCACAAATCATTACAAGACTAACATGAACTCAGTGAGAAAAATCTTAATCAGCTCCTCAGGAGTTTCTAGCAACTCCCTCCTGGGAGAAAGACATAATGCAAATTACATTTTTATAGCAGAAAAAAAATAGGAAAAGATTTAATGCAAAGGCACAAGTCAATAAAACTGTGAACTGCTAGAATGGTAAAAGTAAATCTCACCACGAGTATTACTTCAGGCACTTCCACAGCCTCTCCTTATTCACTTGGGCAGGAGCTGTAGTCATCCCTTTTAGATATCATTTAAACAGAAGAGTAAGACATCCTCAGTTCAAGTATTTAATGTCGGGCAGAAGTGAAGAAAAGAACAAAAGGTGTTTAGAGTGTTTATTCTTACCAACTGTGAGTGCAGCCAGATCATAATGCATCGCTTTGGAAAAGCCCCTTGTACATGGATACACCACCTAGGTGATCTACACATCTGCTCCTGTATCAGGTAATGCTCCCAAGAGTGCTAGAAGACAGTCTGAAACAAAAAAAATCCTCTTTTCTATTTATGTAATTGACGCCAGTAGAGTGTAATTAAGCTGGTCTCTAAGTGTCTCCCCAGTGGATCCTGGAGGGCAGACCGAAAACCAGGAATGTTTGGAGTCTTTTGCATGGGATCATGACAAAAAAGAGAGCCAAATATTTAAGATTCTTAGTGGAAGCAAAAAGTCCTTAGTGCTTTTATTTTGGAAACAGAGGAATGTTTTTCAAGAAGGGATATTCAGTATCTCCAAAATGCAACATGCTCTTCTGCAATCTGCCAGACAGACGGACACAGAGCCAAGTTGCCATGCAGTCATCTTGCTGCCAGGATGGGGGGCCAGCAGTCTGTGAAGCAAGGGTGACAGCCAGCCAGGAGTAGCCTATCACAAGAGATCAAGTGATGTTTCCCAGAGATTCTTGTTGGTCACCAGACTTCTTGCTGGGTTACATAATGTCCCAAGAAGATGGAAGTCTACCTGCATCCCTGGAAAGCTCTAGAGGCCTGGGAGAACCTGCAACCCACTTTCAGAGCAGCCTGCCAAAACACTTGTTGAGAGGGAGTAGATGGAAATATCAATGGACTCTTTTACTGGTCTGCCTTTTCAGGTGATAGTTCAGCGCTGGCGACGTGACACACCAGTCTGGGGTGAAATTCAGCGGCCTTGATATACTTCCAACACAAGGAAACCCCCCCAACTTTAAAATGTCTAATCTCCTTTAAATTACAAGAACTTATATATGTTTAGAAAGCCATGCCATCTTCATGCTTGGAAGCTGTGAAATGCTCTTCTGACCTATGGATGAAACGTCTAACACATCATTTGTGAGATGTTTGACAGACAGTCGTAGTGAGAGGTCTGTAAAACTTCCATTTGCAAGCAAGAACCTTGCCATTGCTCTGGATCTTCCCAGTAAAAAAAAGCAATGAATTGTGCCCTGGACATCCCAGTCACACCCAGAGCCCCTGGAGTAAAAAAACTTGGGAAAAGTGTCTGGGAAGAGCTCACCCTGGTCTTCCAGTGAACCACAGACGCAATATCAAAGATGCAAGTCTCATATCAAAACATTTTACCATCTGTACCAGAATAACCTGCAGTTCACATAGTAAATCAATAGTATGACGTCTGTACCTGTGGCAATCTACACTGTAGAATCCCACTCCAGAGGCTGAATGTACTTTCATTCCAGAAATGAATTAATGCACTTCCCTTCCCCAGTTAAAACTGGATACAAATGTTGCTAGCAGTTATTCTGTACAGGCACAGGTCAGGAATACAGTCAAGGTCTAAGAGACAGACCCACAAAGGGATGCCCTGAAGGCTTTTAAAGTTTCAGTCATCAAAAATCTCTAGCGAGCTGCCACCTAGTGGAAATTTTCTTCAATAAGGCAGCAAACAGCCGGAAGGGTGCTCAGCAACCAGGAGCTCATCTCATGACCCTTTGCCCATCTGTATCCACAAAATAAACGTGTATGCACTCTGACCCAGTGGGCTCATGTGCTCACTAATTAGACAGAACCCCCAAAACCATGCAGAAGTTGAAGCAGCAATTCCACCTAAATGAATTGAGTATTTGTGGTGCACGGTGGGAAGCAGAGAGGTGAAGCACAAAAGGCATTTAATATCATCTGGCAGCAAGAGCATTGGACTACTGGTTTGAGCTACAGAACTATTTCATGTGGATTGAGTTCACTGATGGGCGTTGGGAGTGTGTCCTCTTTGCCCTCTGAGTGCTGTTACACCATGGAAGGCACAGTATTTCTTCTTCCCTCCTATCCTGGGGCTGCCACTAGCCTAGTGATGGGATCAGTGACTTTGGCAAAGCAACTGTGGTGCGAGCCAAAGTCCTCCAGGCAAAGAAACCGGCTGGCTCTGGGACTCAGGAAGAATATTGGCCCATGTGTCCTCATGCCACAGTAAATACAAGGGTCAGCTTTAAGACATACCCTCTCTTCTTTATTTTCTCTTGACTATTTGCAACACACTCTCCCATCCCAAAATTTAGACAATGCAACATTTAAGGTTCTTTTGTGTATCTAGCCATAATACTGTTGTTTTCTGGATAGTGTTATTCTGCCAAATATTTCTTAGCACAGCTACAAGCAGCTCAGCACTGCTTCCCACGTGCAGACACACTGAAATTGCACTTCTCTCATGCCATATAGCATATTAACCAAGCTAAGCTTTTTACAAGGTTGTCTTTTAAGCAGAAACATTCATGCTGAGTTCTGAATCTGGGGTCTCAGACCATTTCCCAAGGCTTCCTTAGGGTCCCAAATCCTAAATTTTCTAGTAGTAAGTGTAGCTCCTGTCACTTATCCCTGGTAATCCTTTGCCCTTCAGTTCTTCATTTCATGTGTGTTTTTGGAAACGGAGGAGAAGAGCAGGTGTACGGTAAAACAAGTTTAATTTACTGTGACCAATAATATAAGAATTTCTTTCATGGATTATTCCTTTTATATTGAATGCAATAATAATTTCAGTATTTTAAATTTACCTGAAGCTGCAGTATTTCCAGTTTGCTGCATTATAAAGTCAGAGAATCCAGGGGCACTCACTGCATAATTTAGGCCCTGTTTGTCACAGAGTGTGCAGGAGCTTATCCATTCGAATTATGGGGAAACAGATAATTAGTAAGATCTATGGTAACTTCAAGGAGGGTTACTGGATGGGAGCTGCCTTCTAGCAGACAGGGGCAGTGAAAACATAATTAGCATTCAAAAATACTTTGAACAAGGAATGTCACTGGCAGTCTGGACAAGACTTACACTTCATCTAACTGTACAGCTACATAAAATACCCATATAAATGATAATGGGCTATATTCCACACAAAAGAAGACTACCATTGAATAAAGAAGGCACTTAATTGTACGTTCATCTTTCAATGTTAGCGAATATCTGTTGAACTAATCTGCATCCCACAAGCCTGGCTTCGGGACTGAAATTGTGATGCATTAATGAATTGGTTTTATTTAGTGCTGGCTACCTCCAGAAGCCAGCAGACAATTAAATTTTATCCATACATGGACATAAGAGAAGTCTCATGGTTAAAGTGATAATTAATGCAACATGTTAATTAATGCAACACCTAAAGATTACAAAGGAGAACACTACTGATAGTGTAGTGATGAGAGGACTTTTTGAGGTTACAATGTGAAAAAAGTAGAAAAAATCCTGCAAGAATCAGCATTAGAGACCTGGATCGGTCCCTTCTTTGCTCATGGCTGCCACAAATACCATCTTTTATTTGTTTCGGCATAATATCTTCATGTGAGATAGATTTAGCTGGGGTAAAAATTATAGACTATCACTCAATTTAAGACAGTAATCTTCTGACATTTTGGCACAGGTAGAAAAGGGATGAAAGATTTGCCTCAAATAATTTGACCATAGGATTGACTTAATATTTACAGAAATATTTTCATTAATACTGTAGCATTTGGATCAGCAGGTAGTTTGAGGCATACAAAAAGTGTGCCTTCTCTCCATTTGTAATCAGGATGAAGTATCCACGAACTCCTGCTATTGCTGCAAAAAAAAAGTTGAATTAATTTTTTTCCCCACTCCTACAGGAATGGGATCCTGACTTCTATGCTTCCAAATGAAGCTGTTTCTAACAACATGTAACACTTGAAAATACAGGACGACATTAAATCCAATACTGTAGCCAGCTGGATATCAGTGTGGAATATTTTTTTAGGCAACATAGCTAAAGTGAAAAATGGGTGGGCTATGTTCCCAGGCCACTGCCAATACTGTCACATGCTGATTTTAACTTACATCTTATAATTTATTTACTCAACATCATCCAAATTTTGATTTAGATGACAGTAATGCAATTTTGAATTTCAAGATCATCATGTTCCCCTGCTTCAGGCCAAAGACAAAGAAGAACATTTGTTTCCTAATCACTAACAGCTTTTGCTCAAAGGTCTAATATAAAACAAACAAATATGCCAGACTGGCATTTATTTACTGATTATATACAACAAATAAACCCTCACCTGTTTTAAAGGAACATATTATCTTGACATTAGAAAGCCTTCTAAATCTTTTTCATGAGGCTACACAAAGTGACCTCAGCTAAAAATGGACCAACAGAGGTAATTGAGTTCATAGGTCTTGCAATACATAAGACCTCTTAATTTTTAAATGCTTTTAGACTAATTGCATTATTTACTAATTAGAAGTGCTTGATGTTTATAGATATCATTATTCTGTGTGCATACAAGTTCAGAGGGAATAACAAAGACCCTCTCCCCTCTTCCTTCCCCGATAGGAGCAGGGATGAGTAGGGAGAGGAGGCAGAGGAAAGTGCAGTGCATTACTTCTACAGTGACACTGCTCATTCCTCCATCCACAGTACAGATTTGTCACCACTACCCAAGATTAATATAATAACCTGAATCTTACACCTGTAAGGAATATTTTTTTTTGCATAAAGACCAGATAGTGCAGGCAAGAGAACATTAAACTAATGGTAGTAGAGACTCTTAGTGCAGTGATGTGTTCTAAGGACTTTCTTCAACCAGTAATACAAGCTCATTAATGTTCAAAAAAAAACCCAAATTAAAAATATTCAGAATCTACTGCAAAATTATTTATTTTCAGCTTTATTATGGAAGATTAAGGTGAATTAATCACTGGATAGGAAGATTGATCTTGTGTAGAGACCAAAATTGTGATAATTACATTTAGTTTGGCCAAGAAGCAGGGCAGATCCAATGTGGAACATAAGCATCGAGTATTTTTGAAGGAGTCAAAGAGAACAGAACTAACTGGAAGGCAGACAAGCGTAGTACGAAAGAGGACCCACCATCCCACATCCACTCAACTAATGCAAGTAAAATGGAAGATGGAGCAGAATGGCAACAGGTTTCTGCTCATTGCAAGCCGCATCATAATCTATGTGCATCCCCTGTTACTAACAAGGCCCTGCAGGTTCCACTGCAGAACAAATATGAAGGCCTGCAAGTGGAACTGACTCCAAGGGCCAACAACTCCCACAGTCTGGAAACATCCCCCGGGTTAAGCAAACCAAAGCCACCAATTAAGATGGCTTCTATAAAGAAGAAGAGGGTTGTTGTCGTTGATGACTCCCTCTTGAAAGGTAGGGAGGGTCCAATTTGCAGACCAGACTCATTTCATAGGGAAGTCTGTTGCCTACCTGGGGCCTCAGCTGGTGAAGTGGCAAGACAACTTTCAAAATTTGTCAAGTCAACAGATTATTACCCACTACACATTTTCCAGGTGGGTAAAAATGAAAAACCAACTAGACACCTCAAAGCAATCAAAAAGGAATTTAGGGCCTTAGGTCAAATTGGCAAAGGGATCAGGAGTGCAGGTCATATTCTTTTCTGTCATAGGTAATGGTGAGGGAAGGAATGGGAGGAGCCAGGAATTGAATGACGGGCTCTGAACATGGTGCGAAGAACAAAACTTTGGGTTCTTCAACAATGGGTTGGCCTACATGCCAGACCTACTGGCAAATGATGGGGTACACTTGTCCCATAAGGGCATAAAGACACTCTCTAAAAAAGTTGGTTGGACTAATCAAGAAGGCCTTAAACTAGTTTGGAAGGGAGAGGGGAATATCACTAGGCTCCTCAAGAAGGAAATTCTGGCGGCACAAGAGCAGGCCATCCCCATGTGCCGTAAAATGAGTCCGTGGAGAAGAAGGCCAGCTTAGCTTAACAGAGAGCTCTGTGTTGGTCTAAGGAAGAAGATGAAAATATATGAGCTTTGGAAGAGGGGACAGGCATCTCAGGAGGACTACAAAGGAGCAGGTGAACTCATGTAGGCAAAAAATTAGAAGGGCTAAAGCCCAACTGGAACTTCATCTGGCCAGTTCAGTGAAAGACAACAAAAATGTTTCTTCAAGTATAGTAACAACAACAGGAGGACCAAGGAGAATCTCCCTCCTTTACTGGATGCAAGGGGAATGGTAGTAACAAAGGATGAGGACAAGGCAGATGTACTTAATGCCTTCTTTGCTTCGGTCTTTAATAGGGAGGTAAGATGTTCTCTGGGCTCCAAGCCTCCTGAGCCAGAAGACTGTGAAGACAAACCCTCAACGTTCCAAGAAGACTTGGCTAAAGATCTACTTGGCCAATTAGATGTCACCAAGTCTATGGGACCAGATGGGATACACCCAAAGATATTAAGGGAGCTGGCGGAGATCCTTGCCAAACCCCTTTCCCTCATCTATCAACAGTCCTGGCTGATTGGGGAAGTGCCGCTTGACTGGAGACTGGAAAATGTAACTCCCATTTACAAAAAGAGTCGGAAAGAGGATCCAGGAAAATATAGGCCTGTCAGCTTGACCTCGGTACCGGGGAAGGTCATGGAGCAGATCGTACTGAAGACTATCACACAGCACATGCAGGACAGTCAGGTGATCAGACCCAGTCAACATGGGTTTATGAAAAACAGGTCCTGCCAGACCAATCTGATTTCCTTCTATGACAAGGTTACACGGTTAATGGACAAGGGAAAGGCTGTGGATGTGTTGTACCCAGACTTCTGCAAAGCCTTTGACACCATTTCTCACAGTATTCTGATTGAGAAACTGGATGCCATTGGCCTGGACGGGCACACCCTCTGCTAAGTAAAAAACTGGCTGGATGGCCGGGCTCAAAGAGTGATGGTAAATGGAGTTAAATCCAGTTGGAAGTCTGTCATGAGTGGTGTTCCCCAGAGATCAGTCCTGGGTCCAGTCCTGTTCAATATATTTATCAATGATCTGGACAAAGGGATCGAGTGCACCCTTAGCAGGTTTGCTGATGACACCAGGATGGTTGGCAGCGTTGATCTGCTTGAAGGAAGGGAGGCTCTGTAAAGAGATCTGGACAGGCTGGATCGATGGGCTGAGACCAACGGGATGAGGTTTAACCAGAACAAATGCCAAGTCCTGCGCTTGGGCCACAATCACCCCATGCAGCGTTACAGGATAGGGGAAGACTGGCTGGAGAGCTGCCTGGAAGAGAAGGACCTGGGAGTGTTGGTTGAGAACTGGCTGAATATGAGCCAGTAGTGTGCCCAGGTGGCCAAGAAGGCCAATGGCATCTTGGCCTGTATCAGAAACAGTGTGGCCAGAAGGACCAGGGAGTTTATTGTTCCCCTGTGCTCAGCACTGGTGAGGCCACACCTCGAGTACTGTGTTCAGTTCTAGGCCCCTCAGTATAAGAAGGACATTGAGGTGTTGCAGTGCATCCAGAGAAGGGTGATGAGGCTGGTGAAGGGGCTGGAGAACAAGTCCTATGGGGAACAGCTGAGGGAACTGGGGTTGTTTAACCTAGAGAAGAGGAGGCTGAGGGGAGACCTCATCGCCATCTACTGCTGCCGGAAAGGGGGCTGTGGGAGAGCAAGTGTCGATCTCTCAAGTGACAGGACAAGGGGAAATGGCCATAAGTTGCGCCAGGGAAGGTTCAGACTGGATATTAGGAAGAATTTCTGTTCTGAAAGGATGTTCAGGCACTGGCAGAGGTTGCCCAGGGAGGTGGTTGAGTCACCATCCCTGGAAGTGTTTAAAAAATGGGTAGATGAGCTTTTGAAGGACATAGCTTAGTGGATGATTGATGAGGTTGGACTCAATGATCTCCAAGCCCTTTTCTGACCAGAAGATTCTATGATTCTATGAAAAACAGTGCTGTAAAACACAAATTAGATTTCTTCAAGAAGGTTTGTTAGATGGCAAGAAAGCTGTGAATCCACGGTCTAAAGCAACTTTGGCCCTAGACCATTCTATTGCAGGAGTGAGGTGACAGAAACCACAACAAAGGGAGGAAATCCAACAAAATGCAACACTAGAGAAAAAAATGGATAGTGATCAATATAATCTGTGAAGTAAATGTAATTGATTAGAGAGGCTAATAATATCATGGATATGTCTCTAGACAATATAAAACAAGGAGATTTTTAAAAGTATATTAGGAAGAAGTGAAATCCAAGCAATAAAAGAAGCTCCTTACTAGAGATGATAATGCCATTAATAATGAGACAGGAAATGTAGGAGTGTACAATAAATAAATCCCTGTACTGTTTTCAAAATGAAACTAGAGGAAGAGTTTCTTTCACCTGAAGATGATGAAGTACTCAGTTAAGAGCTGAAAAGATATAACCCCCCCCCACCCCGGACCTGTGCATGAGGTATAAATTGTTTCAAATCAACAAATCGGAATAACTTATACCCCCAAACCCCAAATAATTGGAGAGATTTATGCCTGGAGCACCACCAGGATCCTGGAAGGCTGGAAACAAACTGATCTTAAAAGAGTCGGGAGGTTGTCCAGGTGTTTCTACCACAAATAATCTCAAGGCAATCTGTCCCAGTCAAAATAGTCCTAAACCAATATGTCATTCAGTTAATTACAACAATAAATCTGACTCTGAAATAATCTCAGTTGCCTGCGTGGCAATTATCAATTTGGTTGCTGTATCTATTCTGGTGAAAAAGGCTTTTGTAAGGCACTTGCTTTATTACTGTTAGGCACAATTAATGCCACTACACAACACCAGTAAAGTATGCATTAAATGGATTACAGTTGAACTAATAGACAAATCTGTGAAAACTGACATCAACAATGATCTTCAAATGTAGGTGTTTCCAGGTGTTTTACAGAGATCAGTACAGAATCTCATGGTATTCATCAGCATAGAAATAGATGAAAATACCACCACTGACAAAATGTTGACTGGTATGAAGATTGCGTTGACCCCTTAAAACAAATTGAGGTGTAATACAACAAATATTAAATTTTCAACAAAACATGCTATGCAGAATTAAAGAGAGTTAGAGGTACACCAATAACTGTGACTTAATTTTTTAATTTAATATCTCCTTGGTTTACTCACATGCCTATCCCAAAGTTATGTCTTCTAAGGTGTCCTGGGACAGGCACAGTTCAAAACAGTACTCAGAACATGATATCTTCTGTCGTATCTCCTGAAAACTTCAAACAAGCAAATCCTAGAAATAATTACTTGCACACCCCACTCCCTTCCCCAGGTTTGACACAACAGAAAGTGCAAAGGCAGCAACCTGTCCTTTCTAAAGGTCTTCTGGTGTGGGGGGGGAACAACAGTTCTCTTTAAACTGTGCCCAGGACTCTTCCTGGCAAAAGAGATGAGAGACTCAGCTGTGCCATCATGCAGTTAGGGACTCGCTATCATCAAATCTTGTTTTGAACAATGTATTCTTTCTGGGTTGTGCAGGAAGAGAAAACCTAGTCTTCTGTTTGTGACACCTACCTACAGGAGACTGTTCTGGTTGGTATAATGAATTGTGGTCCTCTTCACCTGTATGTGGTGTTTGAACCTCAGAGGGGGACAAAATATAAAAGATAGCTTGTTCTCCATGAACTAATTTGGAAGATTTTGCCCTACCAAACTGCCACTAATTACCAGCTGACTTGACCGTGCATTGACTCTGCATTTACCTGTGTGAGCTCTGCTGACCTGTCACAGGCAAGATATAGTAATCAGCAACAGATGGTGGATCTGAAAAGTAGGATTTATTTAAAAAATAGCAAGTTTCTAGGTTTTGCCTTACCTTATTGTCTCACCCTCACTCTCTCCTCCCAGCGTTGTGCTCATGTAGTTTCAGTTTTCCTTTCTTTCAGGATGATCACCGGTGGCCCAGGAAGGTTGGGCAGAAAGTTACATCAGTTCCTGTTGTGCCAATACTCATGGTTGCCAGTCTTGGACAATACCCACCAAGGTCTCTGAATGTTCCTGGTATGTATCTCCATCATCTCCCTGATCTGCAGGACCTTCACTTACTTCCAGGATCTTTCCTCCAGCCAAGGTCTTGACACCATTCTGTGGTCACTACTTCTTTCCTAGAGAAAATAGTCTGTGTGCAGGAGTGTAACACGTAATTAGCTAACTGGCATTCTTGCCTCACATCTCTTTATGAATAGTGGTGTTCAAGACATGCTGTGTCTTGTGAAGTCCCAGTGTTACTAAAATGCATGACTAACCCTTACTAGTTGCAGCTAGCAAGCAGCAGGCTTCTGCTTTAGAGATAGGAAATTATTTTTGGACATTCACTCTCACACATATATGCCTGGGTTTCCTGTCCACATTCACAATTTAAGCTATTTTTTCCTACAACACTGCCTAGCTCAAAGGTCAAACTCTGTCTTGCACTGCTTTCAGCTTTTCCTACTGGTTGGCTTTAGGCAACTCTGTAGACAAAAGTAACTCTTCTCAGTACTTAACCCGGACCTCACTCCATTACCTTGTGGCCTAAATCAGGAGATGTTGCTATGGGACTGTGGAAAAAACCCTTCTATTTTAATCTCCTGATAAACTCAAAGAGGAATCTCTGCAGTTAACAAAATCCAATCAGATTGTACATACTCATTGGGAGAGATGAAGAAGTAGGAAGTCACCTTCCCATTTTAGTTCTGCTATCAGCAGTTTCTTGGGGAGAAATGAACTGTAATTTTCTCTTTCCCAGTATATTATTTTAATCCTCTTATTTCCTTTCCTTTTTTGTCAATCCATCATTCAGTACATTTTTCATTATAGTATCTTTGCTTCCAGTGGGATCTTTGACTGATCTGTACAAAATGTGCATTTATAAAAGTTAGATGAGAGGTATAACAAATGCAACACTTTTGCAGGTCTCTAAAATTGAAAGTGTGTTGAGCGAAGGTGTCAGAAACTCAGAAAAGTATAGGTGGTAGAATAGTGTTTTATCAAGTTTAACTTCTAATAACAAAATAGAGTTTATACAATAACTTCTAAAGACATTATCTTCCACTAACTCTCTCTCTCCACTAATATATAGGACTCATCAATTGAATTAAAATTTGGAAACTGGCCAGCATGAAGAAATATTTTGCATGCAATTACATATATTAGAAGTTTGCACAACTTCAGTTGTCATGAACAAATTTTAATTAAAAAGACTAAATCAAGAAACAAGTAACACCCTGACTAAATGTCTTCAGTGCAGATTAATGCATGTTATTGGATCAACAGATCTTACTAACAAATGTTAGTAAAATAACTGGTAGAATGAGTCATGCCAGTGAGAGAGATGAACAAGTATCAGTATCCAAATTTTGAAGAAAAGGAAAACAAAATCATAGGAAGCCTAAGGATCCAATCAAGAAAAGTTTGAATTTTCTCTAAGTTTGCAGTCATTAGAGGGAACTGAAGATGCTCATTTCTTTGCTAAAATTAATTGCCACAAAATGTAACAGATGTCAAAATACCAATGGGTTCTAAAAGGATTTGCAAACATTAACGAAAGACAATTAATTAACCACAGATATGTGGTTTGGGCTCAGAAGTTTAAGAACATGAGGAAGCATCTATGTATTCTTTCCCTGCTCTTACATTTCATTGCTTATCCAGGGTATTAGGGAATATGAACGCTTGTTCTGATCGAATACAAGCATTCTTAAGTTATATTCTGTACCTCCTCAGAGAAGCTGTGTGATGTTTCAATGAATTTTGCTTCTGGAAAAAAAAACCAAAAACTGAAAAGAGAAGATTCAAATCAAGTGTCAACTGAGTTA
Organism: Tapera naevia; assembly: GCA_033556795.1. Taxonomy (NCBI): domain Eukaryota; kingdom Metazoa; phylum Chordata; class Aves; order Cuculiformes; family Neomorphidae; genus Tapera; species Tapera naevia. The sequence continues at coordinate 21,793,200 of JAUMJJ010000059.1, forward strand.
CTCTGAGCTGTTTTCTCATTTTCAAGGGGAAGTGGCTATCTCTATAAATAATTGCACACCAAGCATGCAGCAAAGTAAGCTTCTTGGAAAGCAAATGATCCAAGAACAGTTTAACTATATCAGGATTACATACTCCAGGGATTCAACTAAAGCAGAAGGATTTGCATGGTATGAAGCTCCTGCGAAACCTCTCAACTGAAACACAATTTTCTTTCTTTCACTTGATGTGTGGTCCAGCAGCTGCTACTTAGTGTTTGTATTTTTTCAACAGTCCAAATTATTGGAAGACACTAAGTAGTCTGAAAGCCAGCTCATTTTTAATAAGCTCTGAATACATATTTTAAAATACGATCTCAGAGGAAATGATTATTCAGAAGGGTTAGGCAGTTCTATTCTGTTGCTGAAAAGCCAGGGATGAGGATAACAACTCCATTTTCAAAAAGTCATGCAAGTATTCGGATTTGCTGCAAATCTTGACGAAGGATAACATAATGGGAGCTTCTAAAGCACACCTTTGTTTCCATTCTGTTACTTATTCTGGAAACCATAGGCATGTCAAAATTGGTCAACAGTGCTTGATATATTGGCAGTTCCTTGACAGGTCTGGATAACCAGTATAATGTGGGCATCATTCACCTTCATTTGCTGTAGGTCATGCATTATTCTCCAGTTCATAGCTTCATAAAGCTGTACAATAGCCTTCTTTAGGAGAACTCATGAAAAAAAAGAACATATTGAAAAGGGTTAGATGCAGTCATAAATATGATCAATGGCTTGCTAGAAACTACATTAAATAGCAGCAATATCAGCCCAGAGATGAGTTCTGCAACATTCTTGTTGCAAGCCTGTGTGGATGGATGATTCACTACGTGCTTGCTTTTCATAGACATCATTTAATGGAATGTCCTATGTCACCAGTCATTTGCACTCCAAATACAGAAGACTTGTGTGCTGCTGTTTAACATTTCATCACACTTCCTCATTCTCCAGACCTCTGTTAAATGATGGGGAAGGAAATAAGATATGGTATAAGTTGTGCCTCCCACTCAGTTCTGTAGTAGAATCTTTTGACTGCTCCTGGTTTTTTTTATTATCATTTTCTAGTCTTTGTCCAATTAAGAGGTTTCTCCTACTCTGCTTCTCTGCACCATAATCCTCCAAGAAGCAAGCCTGGTTACTCAGCTTAGTCCTTAGTCTAGAAGCAAGATCCCAACTACTTGAGCAAAAACAGTGCCTGTGTTTTGCACAGTGGCTCTGTTCTCACTGTACTCTAGGGAGCCTCACTGAAAATCTACATGTCAAGTAGGCTTATGGATTAATTTTTCCTTGTTTGCATAGAGGTACATCATATGGAGTTAGACCGTGTCAGAATTCAACCCACTATTTCACAAGAAATACACACAAAACTTAAAAAATTCAAGTTCCCATTAGGAGTGCCTCCTGATATGTTTTTCCAGAGGATGTGCCTTTTAAATACAAATTGCAAATATTGGTATACTACTGATAAAGAAATACATATTTTTTGAAAAAAAAAATTACTTGACAGCAAAAATTGTAAAAAGGAAAGAATAAAATGGGAGAACAAGCCTCAGTAATGAAACACAACAAGTACTACCAATTCCAGACTCTTGTGGAAAGAAGTTGTAACAGGAAGGAAACAGCATTTTGTTTGACAGCGACAGCAAAGACTTGAAAATGGTAACATAAAGTCTACTATCAGGATGACTTTATTACCATAATTGATAAATCTGCTCTATGAGATCACAGCCTATTTGCAGATTTTTTTTCTCAGAGTTGCTTGCGGCAATGCATCTCATTTAGCCTCTCGGCCTCGCTGATGCACCAAGCTTGACCCTGTATCTTGGAAATGTAGTCACTATCAGTCAACCTTGTTCACATTAATGTAGACCACTTTTATTTATCATAGTAATATACTTCATTTATATTTATTGCATGCTGCCTACTTTAGTTGAGCTTTGGCCTCAGATTGACCCAGATGTTTGTATACTGTACATGCAGGTACCGTTACTTTTATGGCTAACATCAATTGAAGAGGAGATCTGAAAGGACACTTGGGGCTACGCTACCTGGAAAAAAGCAGAACAGACATGTCAAACTGCAGTTAAATCCAGGTATATTTTTTACAACATCTCTAAAAATGTTTTTAAGCCTCAGGGCATTTATAGTAATTATTCAATACTGAGTGTGCATTATTTTAAGCTCTGATTATGAAAGATTTGACAGCTTGTATTATAGCTTGATAATCATCACTAAAGCTGTCCTGGGACCTGCCTCAGTGTTTAGAGGTGACATGAGAAAACTTCAGCCAGTAATCCCAATTTGTAAACCCAGCAGGTTTTATTTGGCTCCAATTACTTACCTACTGAACCTTCATAAATAAATAAACCAGACATGTCTTGTTGCTATGGGAGAGTAAGACACGTAGGTTTTGGCTGACTCTTCTGCTTGGTGTAAGATTCAGGCAAGATGTGTCAGAATAAAGCTGAGTAAGAAATTCTCCATTCTGTCTTTTTGGGAAAGTTTCATAGTATTCGGTCTGTGGGAAACCTGCCTCCTGCTTCTTCCAAACTACAGATATAATAGGACAATTACTAGCAAACAAATTAGTGAGTCTTAAGGAGTTAACCAGGTGTCAGATAAGTTATGCTATATAGTTGTATGAATGCTCCCGTCTGTTACAAGTGTCAAGTAAGATTTGTTAGCTGAAATTGTGAAATTGGTTTGTATTAGAAATAAATATTTTATTTTAGTGAATCTCATCTTAATGCTACTTACTTGAAATGGCCAAAGTGACCTTTGTGATGACTTCAGGTAATTCTTTTTTGTTCCACCTATATAATAGGAGACACCCACATACAGCCAGCCACTGCAGCTCAGTGACAAATGGAAACCTATGGAACCTAGCTATGGAAACTCATTTGCTTGTGAACACCTGTCCATATCCTGTATTTGATACAACTCGTGTCAAAAAACATAAGAAAGAGGTAGGCTTTGAAATTAGAATTGAAGCCTTTGGTAAGTTTGTACAGGATTTCCATACCTATAACCTGAATTGTGTATGGATTCAGGGACCTGAGCAATATTGTAGAAGCTGGAAAGTACAAACATGATGTAATTTACTGAGCTCAATCTACTTAGCATATAGGCTACAACGACAAACTTCACTTTTTCCTTTTTTTTTTGTGTTCAATATCATGGCCACAGTAGGAGTTTTGCTGCTCTAGGCTTAGAGATGGTTATAAGTAGATCTGAAGAGATTTTTCTGTTTGATTTTCCACTCCTGTATGTTTATAGATTTTGGTTTGCAAAGTTCTTGAAGAAACCAGTGTTATTCTCTTGGAAATATCTTGATTACTCAGGCTCAAGTCCTTTCTCTGTTTATACAATAGCCGATGCAGTATATGACTACAGCTCTTGCAAGGGCTTTGAACTTCACAGATGGACAGTAACTATAACAGAAGTAAAAATATAAAGTTAAAAAATTCAGACATTAAACTGCTATAGCACTTTTCTTCAGTGAAAACTTAGGGGCAAGATTCTATGTCACCGTGAATTTTCTGTGCTTCAGTTACGCCAGTGGAAATCGTAAAGCAGATGTAACTTGCTTCCTGCTCTCTGTACAGCAGTGCTTTACATTACCAGACATTGTTGAAGAATCTTGGAAGACAGTCTCCCCCTTCCCCTACCAGCTTAAAGATGAGAAACGATCTTCTGAAAGAAGTGAAACAAGTGTCATTGCCTGGACTTCCTGTCATTAAATAAGTGATGGGAAAGGCTTGAATATGTGTAGCAGACTGGTGACCTGGGAGTCTTCTTTGGCTCTAATTTCTGTGATCAAGGAGATAAAAGATTTAGATGGTGTTGAATTATGCCGAAGGCAAAAGTATTCCTGGAGCTGATCATCTATCTCTCCCAGGAAAATCTTAATTTGAAAGGTTTTCCAGTACTTCTCACTAGCAATTTTGAAGTGAAATTAAGGTGTTTTGCTGGAATCTAGCTGATATTGTTAATATTTATTATCACAAATGCTAAGATACTGTCCCAGTTTCTTTATTATTGTTCTTTTCTTATGTGACCTTTCACAAGATTATTGGTCTGCAGTGGTTTGTGATAACTCAGAAGATCCAGTACGAGCTTCCTGTGGTGACAGAACAGTAAATGGCTGGAAATCCTCTATCTTCACAAATAATTAGTAAGACAACACAAGGACCCTTAATACAACTCCTTTCTGAAGTAGGTTTGCCCTGCTTTTTCTTTTTAATTTTTTTTTACCTAAGCAGCTCAGACTGAATGTTTGGGATGCCTTTCTGACAGGTTTTGGGGAATTACACTGAAAGGCTTGCGACCTGGAGAACTCGGGTACAAAAGGATATAAATCTTCCTTTGGAGATACAGGATATATTCAGACTCTCCTTTCAAAAATTGGATGAGAAATAGAATCTCTTCCATTGCCCTCTTGACACTAGACATTATTGCTGATTTACTGGTTGATTCTGCTTTACAAAGATTCAGATACTCCTTGAACATTTCTTTGAAAAGTCTGAGAAACAACAGGGAAGAGGGAGAGAAAATGCTTCTTTGATAACTGTGTCTTAAAATAATATAGAACAAGCGGTGAAGAACTTGAGAATTTGCTTTGTCTCTGCTTTTCTCTGAGAAGTCTGTGTACACCTCTGCAAAGCTTGATGCTGAATCCTCTGTCGACCTTGGCAGCATTTGAATTTTGGTTTGCTTTGCTTGCATTGCCATAATAAAGCAAAGTAGAAGCCTCAGAGGACAAGCGCATGTGTGGTTTTGAAAAACAGCCTCAGTAACTGGAATGTTTTTCATCTAGATTTGCTTTCCCCATGTCCCAGCAACAGGACAGCCTGCTCTCCTACTGCTAACACTGACTGGATATAACAGATGGTTTCACCTGTCTTTTATGGGGTCTTCTCAGATTCAACAAATATCTTCGAATCAGAAAAGTACAAAAGTCATCTATTATTTTATGGTACTTCCTTAATTCTAACCATTATCAAAGCTTCAGCAACTGTGTCTGTATCTTTTCTGACAAGTTAATACAATCAACCCTGTTCCTTCAGCTCAAGGACTATCAGTATGGGAATATCACATTTCAATGAAATTGTTAACCATTATTAAGCACAGTGTTGAAATATTAACCCATTTTGTTTCTCCAGGGCATTACAATCAACAGATTGAGTAGGACTTAAAATGTATGCGTGGAGATTGGTACTGTACATAGCACACCAAACAATGACTTAAAACACAATCCTCATATATAATATGTAACTGGAATGAGAATTAGAGACAGATCATTTAGTGATATTTCACAGGAAGATGTAAAAGAGGTATCTACTGCTGCGCCATCAATTGTTTTATTCTGCTACTCTGGAAGAGATGTAAGTTATAAAGGAAATATCATAATGAACTTCCCACGTACATGAGCTAAATTAGAAAAGAACTCCCACCAGCTTCCATTATGCAAATCTCCTTATTCACGTCTCTCATATGCTTCTGCACGAACACCAATCTTCTTGACCTCAACTGTCTTGCCATTGCTTCCTTAGTCAGGAAAATAAATTCTAGTGCGAAGCATGAACCTTCTGTGAGCTTTCACATTTCACCAAATCATTACAGCAGCAGCTATAAAAAAAAGCCCTAGTTCATCAAGAAAACCAAAATGCTCCACAGCACTGTTCCAACAGCTGAAAGGTGTTGGTTGTATCTCCAATATTGAGAGTCTACCATTAATTTTCTCTCTAGAAGCTCCCCAAAGGTTTAAGCAAAAATCAGAATATCTGATGTGTTAGCTGCATCTTATTGTTGTTAGGCTTTGTTTTATTTTAGAAGATGGTGACTATTAATACATAATATATCTCTAGGTTGCTTTTTGTCTGATTGCTCGCAAAAAGGGCATAAGGTGAGTATCCTAGAGATGATAGACCAGAGATATGAAAAGACTATCTTGCTTGCCAGCTTCTGCCTGTGCAAGTTACTGGGGCAGCTGGATAATCCTGCAAAAATGAGGTAAGTCATAAGGAAGATCACAGTTTGAATGTGCTTTGTCTTTCATTTACCTGACAATACTTTAGCTGTGCTCCGATACCATTATTTTTGGAATGCCCAAGACATAAGCTCTGATAATTAAAAGAGCTATCTTGACCTTAACCTCTCATTTTCACAGTGAGTGTGTTACATGAAGCATTACCCAATTGTTAAGTCTAGATATTGATTATTTCAAGCTGTACATGGGCTAATATTGTTTTCCTTGTGGATAATGTATTTTTCCACAACAAAGAACAAACAGATGTACATCTTTTCTTCAGAGCTCACAGATTAATTTTCAGAAGGAAACTGGACAAAATTACTTGTACTGTTGTTAAGCAGTTTATTTCTCCCTTTTCTTTCTCCACCCACTGAGCGGACCAGTTATAACACAATACTTACAATTCTTGCCAAACGAAAGGTAGGGAACAGCTGCTTCCACAGAGGAGGAAACACATGCTTTGTAGAATAAAGAAAGCTTGTGCACCTTTTATTAAAAGCTGCATTTTACAACTGAAACCTAATCTGCAGATGGAACAGCTGATATGGCTATTTTGTTGGTTGTTAAAGAGTTTATACTACATTAAATTGACTCCCATGGGTTTAATTTTTCAGTCCTGTTACAACCACCAACCTTTCTTATTGAGAAGGTCAATAAGCACAATGTGAAGTCTTGTAAATCATTGCTTTGCTATTTTTGTAATATATAATGTGACCCTTTTCACACACCTTAAAAATTATAAACCAGACCACATACTGTATACCAAACAAATAAATCAGCTGCTATAAATACAGTCTTCCTTTTGGTTCTGGACAGATTAATTCTACTGCATTTCATATGTTTTAAATTGTTCTTGGCTTCACAGGAAAGATCTGCTTTTGTATTCAGAAAGCAGAGACCATGGATTTAATCTACTTAAAAAACTTAATAAAGCCAAAGTGACCCCAAAAGCATATTTTAAAATGATTCCACTAAAAGCCTTAATGACTATAAACATGAAATAAATTAAGTGATTATACTGAAAAAAAATCTGCTCCGCTGATGGTAATTTTTAAAGCAAAATTTTGAAAAGGAGAAATAACAAGTGAGAATGAGGAGTAATGGTGACCTGAAAGCCTATTTAAGTGCTCCAGGGATGTTTTCTTTTCCTCAGATGTATTTGCTAGCCAAGTTTCACACACAGATGGAATGTTTTGATATGACATCTGGGGAAACTGAGTCACGGAGGAATTTTTTTTAAAATGGAATACTGCAGTGTTATAAGGAAGAAATTGTTTTAATCAGAAGACTTTACTCAGCTACACAACCAAGCAGGATACTTTTACCTTATATGCTTGTGTGATTTTTCTTCATGTTTATTGCCACCTGCATTAAAGTATATCTCAAGTCCATGCTCACAAGCTTCTTCAATCTGTCAACAGTGAGAAATAAATGTTCTGGATCATGCTTAGTATCCCAGTACTTTTCCTAGTTCTCATGGTTTCTGCCTCCACTGTTGGAGGAAAAAGCATTGATCAGAGGCATTTGAAGTGTCAGCATTAGGCTGGCCATTTGAGTGGAGGAAAGGAGGGTGTGTAGTTGTGTGCATGTGCCTCAGTACACACACTCAGTGTCCAACTTGCAGGTGCCTTTCACAATGCTAGCAAAATCCATGTTATGGAGCTGAATGTCAGCTGAATGCGTGCCCTGTGAAGGTTTCATATCTGTGTTTCTGTGATGAGCAGATCATCCTACTACCGGTTTTGCTGAAAAAGTTTGAGTTGAGAATGTTTCCCATTTACATGTTTTTATCTATGTTTTCATGTCTTGATCACCTTATTGTTCTGGTGATTCTTTTGTTCTTCCCTTCTGCAGCTCTTCTATCCCAGATATTTACAGGATGTAAAAGTGGAGAAAGTATTTTTTCCTTAGTAAAATAAACATTCATGGTTCATGCTTACTGCAGTTTTCAAGGACTTAGAGAGATGCTGCTCTGACTGAAAGTGCAGGAAGAATCTAGTGCAAAACAAAACTGAAGTTGTTAGACCAGCGAAGCCCTTATAGGGTCCAAGCCAGCTGGGAAATGTGATTTATTGGGAAACTAGTCTTTGCCCTAGCTCAGTGAAAGAAATTAGTTTCGAAGTACAGCGCTTCCTGCGTTCTACTTCTGTCCTTGTATAAGGTTAATCAAAATTTGACATGACATGAAACAGCTTCCCATGAGAAGCATTGGATATATCTATGGATTCTGTCTAGGCTGACAGCCAGGTTGTGATCTGTACAATTCCCTGATACAGATTTGCATTATTTTTTTCAAGAATACGTTTGTTTTGGCAGTAATTTATAACTGACACTCACCTACAAAAGAACTGTGGTCACTTTGTGATGTAACTGTAATTAGGGAAAAGGAACTGCTTCTCCTTTATGGTTCATTTACTGTAAGGGCCAAAATATTTGTATTCAATGATCTCATGATCAAGTCAGGTCTCCTTGCATTAGATATTCTAGTCATTTTTATTCATGAAATTAGTATACTTATTCACATTTACTTTTTTCAGGCTGCAAGATCTTTTCGATTTTCATATCTAACAGTTTTCCTCTTCCTTTTCCTCCACCTGTTCAGGGAACTTCTCCAAAAGAGTTGTCAGATCAGCCCTTCAATTCTGACTGTTTTCTCTATGTTTTTTCCAATATATATGTCCCATACTTCATCTCAGAATATATTGAGAAGCTGAAACTCTAATACAAAATGTTGGGAGTCAATTGACAACCAGCTGAACATGAGCCAGCAGTGTGCCCAGGTGGCCAAGAAGGCCAATGGCATCTTGGCCTGTATCAGAAACAGCGTGACCAGCAGGACCAGCGAGTTTATTGTTTCCCTGTGCTCGGCACTGGTGAGGCCACACCTCGAGTACTGTGTGCAGTTCTGGGCCCCTCAGTATAAGAAGGACATTGAGGTGTTGAAGTGCTTCCAGAGAAGGACGACTAGGCTGGTGAAGGGGCTGGAGAACAAGTCCTATGGGGAACGGCTTAGGGAACTGGGGTTATTTAACCTAGAGAAGAGGAGGCTGAGGGGAGACCTAATCGCTCTCTACAGCTACCTGAAAGGGGGCTATGGGAGAGCGAATGTTGATCTCTTCTCCCAAGTGACAGGTGACAGGACAAGGGGAAATGGCCATAAGTTGCGCCAGGGAGGTTCAGTCTGGATATTAGAAAGAATTTATTTACTGAAAGAGTGGTCAGGCACTGGAACAGCTGCCCAGGGAGGTGGTTGAGTCACCATCCCTGGAGGTATTTAAAAGAAGGATAGATGAGTTTTTAAGGGGCATGGTTTAGTGGATGATGGGTGCGGTTGGACACAATGATCTCAAAGGTCTTTTCCAATTGGAAGATTCTATGATTCTATGATTCTATGAATGAATCACATTGTGTAATACAGAAGTGGAAAATATTTTAAACATAAATTTTACCAAAAAAGGATAGATAAAACTTACTTTACTGAATGCATACGGCTGGAAAGTCAGACTCATATAAAAAGTTCCTGATATTTCAGGATTGTGATTTTGGTATAAAGCTCATTCCCCCCCACCCCCAACCCCGGCAGTCTCATTAGTTATCAGCATAACAAGTACAGCATTTGTTCTATGAATCTATGCCAAGAAGGGTTAGACACTTAAAAATAATAACACCGTTGCATTTTTAATTTTTAAGTGTAAGAATTTTGATGGCATTCGTGGGAGCTCCGTGAATGTGTTTTTATAAGTAATTCAAATTGTAATGCACGTTTGAAAGAAGTAGTGAACAATTAGGAGGTGTTAGAGAACACGAGGCAGGTGGCTATGATGGCCAGAAAAGTGATTGCAAGGAAGCAGTGACACAATGCTAACACTGTGATGGGAAATAGCCTTCCTATGTCCATACCCGCTACACCTGCAAAATCGGGCTCAGCTTCATTGTCATCTCTCTTCATTACTGTTCATTACTGTTTTTAAGAACAACTTCCCCCTTGCCCCCAAAGCTGAAATCCAATCCCCTAACCCTGAGACCTTTTAAGATTTTGTTCCAAACAAGTTAGTTCTAAATATTTCAGTTTGGTAGAAAAATAGTACCTCAGTAGATGACATAACCTACTAGTTCTGAAGCTAAGATTAGTTGAGACTTAGACTAAGATGCATTTGTAAATATCACTATGATAGACTGCAACATAAAATGCATTTCACGTTAGAGTTTTGCATGAGAATTTTATAAAAATGTCTACAATGTTGCATCAGTATAATGTCTAACACATTCCAGCAAGCCACAATATTTCTTCTGGTAATATAAAAAAGGAAAAAAAAAGGAGGGATAATTTATTAATTAATTTGCCTTCATAAAATTTCCTCCAGAAATGTTTTTTATGTAATGAAACGTATGTATGTTGTATGATAGAGAAATATTTTACTGACAGTGAAATATCCATGATCTAGAATTAAATACAGTCATGTAAGTACTTATGTTTTTGACTATCTTAACTTCAAGATTTTTAGATGTCAACAATAATTACATGGCATATTCCTTTACTTTCCTACATTAAAAATATGCACTTGACTTTGAATGACATTAACAAACCTGAAAGCTTGTTTAAGCTTTCAAAATATTTCCAAATATTGAAATATTTAGTTCTTAGAATTTTTAAAATAGAATTTAAAGACCACTTGGGTTTTCTATGGAAAACAGATGTTCTAATATATACAGGGATGTTAATAGAAAATTATGTAATTAAAAATATAGTTCAGAATCTGAACTAACTTGCCCTCTCTAATCCCTGGTTCAAAGCATGTTGGATGTTAAAAGAATTTTGTTAGGTGAAGCACTGTCATATTGATTGAATGTAATATTTTTTTTGGAAATTTCTCAGATGTTTAATCAAAATAGGAGCTCCCAAGGGCTCAGGAAGTTCCTGTTCTGCCTTGTTGGTTGTGGAGACCACAGCAAGATCTCTTATGGATCTAGGCAATCATTCACAACATGTGTATTATGGAGGTGTCTGAAATGGCATAGCGCTGAAAAAATCCTCATTACTCACTCTTTGATTTCCACTACAGGGTTTTACAGGTACGGGGCATGGAGCAGCTGCAGCAAGGTGTGGGGCCAAGGGCATTTCAGAGACGGGTCTCTGTTTTGTCATATGTTTATGCCCCTTTCTCCCCCCACCCCCTCTGTTGCTTGCACTCCTGAAGACATGCATTATGCACTGAAATAACACTTAAGAAGCATTGTGCATTGTACTTTCACATCCTAAGAGGAAATCGGCTCTCTCATGGATAGCTGTCTTCCCTTTGCAACTGGATAAAATGGAGCTTTTGGGCGGTGGATCAGGGGGCTCATCCCTCTCCTACAGCGTTACTCATTTTTCACGTCTGGTGTGACCATGAGTCTTTCTCCAAAAGAAATTTTTACTTCATTAAATTCTGCACTGCACAGCCAGGATTGTGTGTTATGGTGAGATGTGATACAGCAGCAGGGTTTGCAGTGACCCTCAGTCGGGAACATGGGGAGGAGAGCCCAGTAGACCTGTACCAGAGGCAGCCTGGTTGCACCAGGCTGCGGAAAAAAAGCGATGTATTAAGTCGGTCTGCCTCTCTCACCTCTGAGAAGATTCAAAGCAGCACTGTATAACTCATGCCAAATATTATTTAGGGCTAGATCTATGCACGGCTCAAGTTCTGAAAGCCTTCTCAAAAGCAATGTTTATTTTTTTTTTTTTCAGTTTCACAAAAGGTGTCCTATTGACTTATCTTGGTGCAATTTAGTAAAATGCACACAGACCTATCTCTTTTTAAAGGCAGAAGATGGAAAGATGATTGGAATGGAGATCCCCACCAACTCCCCCTCATTGTCCCGGAGAGAGGAAACATTCCACGTCCTGTCTGCTGGAAAGGAGCCTGAATTCAGGTGATCTACAAATGCACAGGGGCCTCTTGCTGTTGAAGAGCCACTGAGATATGAGGATTGCTAGTGCCAGCACTTCACATGGCCCCAGTTGCCATGAAAGATCATGAGGTGGAAGTCGGGATCCCAGACGGCTGAGCCCCTAGCTGTACTTGCCTTTGTTATGAATAGGGGCAACAATTCCCAGAGTAGCCAAGACTAAACAGGAAGTCAAAGAGTTTGGTGAAGAATTGACTGCATATGTTCAGCTGGATGGTGACAGCTACCAGCAGGACAGTGCCATTATGGTCTAGGTCACTGGAAGTCAAAAGTATCCCCTAGGACACTGCATGCCAAGGGACCCTTGACAAAGAGGCTGGTCTGCATGCCCTCTGGTCAGTAGTTAAAGCAGTGGGCTTGCTGCTCCTGATTTGTTTAGCCATACCCACTGCTCCCTCCCCCCCTCAACCTGTAAACTTCCAGGGTCTGATTTAAAACAGTAGTATTGAATTTGGTTACCTAAAGGGTGAATCAGGAAATTTTGGTTTTCAGAGATGCTGAACAGCTGCAGCCTCTGCTGACTCTGAAAGGGTAGAAGCCACATGTGAAGCTGCAGGAGAACATTATCCTTGAAACCCAACTACCTACTTACTGCATGGGGCTTGGATTTTGGTGCTTCATTTAGGGAATCAGTATTAAATCACGACCTTTGACCTTGAACTCTGTGTTTCAGTTTTATCTTCCATAAGGCAATAATAACACTTACCTACAGTATTTCAAGTATAATCAGGAAATAGCTCTGAAATTCACTGTGAGCTATATTATTGCATAATTGTATATTTCTATTGTGCTTATATAATTGATATAATACAACATGCCACACCATTAAAGGACACTTACTGTTTTATAATAGCAATTTATTCCCTTTTTTTGTGGGTTAGATATGCATTGACTGTGTATGCATATGTTTATCAAAACGCCCTTGAGAAATAAAATAACATGTGAAAATCATTTTTTATTTTCCCGTAAATTTCATAACACATTCTCAGTTTCAATCCTTTGGATGTATTTCCAGTTTATCTTAGGTGTGAGAAATGACCCTATAACCTATGTGTGACAGTTGTTTGGGTTTTATTAAGTGCCCTGCTCACTTGTAGCATTGGGGCATTACTCACAGATATGTGTGTGCTGCTACAGAAAGCCAAGAAAAATCATTGTTCTTCTATATTTAACTATGGTGTCTTCCTTTTGCCCCATGTCACTTAGAAGTATCTTGCACCAAGATAGGTTTGTTTTTAAATTAGAAAAAGAAAATTGTTCTTTTTTTTTTTAAATCTCTAGTTGGCTTTGGTTTTCTGTGCTTTGGAACAGACAGTTTTAATTTCTGAAAACAGTTTGCCAGCCCTTTAATTGGCTTCTGTTTAAAGGAATATTTCTATGTAGAAGCTGCTGCCTGTATGAAGAATGAGGAGGTAAATTGATTTCCATATAGAGTTCAAGGTAAGCTCTCAGAAAAGGAGGAAACACATAGCTGGAATTAGCCCTTTAAAGAATTCCTCTGCTGGGAATGAGGGAAAGAACTAAACGTAGATGAGTTTACTAATAAGGTTAATTTAAAAGTTTTTCTAAAGAATTGTTATTACTATTATTATGAGAGAGGTTTGATATAACTTTTCCTATTTTCAATCTCAAATGCCAGCAGTAAAGACACCTTCTATGAGAATGATATTCATTATAGTGCCCTAGGGCTGTGCACTCTCCTCACCTTTTTTATCTCTAACTCTCTCTGACGGTTTTAATGCAACGTTAGGTACAATATGATTATCCTTGCACAGGACACAAGTCACTGCACATATGCTGGCTTTTCTGAAAGAAGTTGGGAGTCTGCATCTGAAAGATGGTTTGGTTAAGATAGTGTCCACAGCAATGAAACCAGCAGATGTTTCATAAGCACCACTGATGTTAGAATATTGGAAAGGATAATGCTCCAAATCACAAATAGTGGTTTTGCTGAAGACAAAATGAAATGAACAATTAGTATTCCTGGTATAATAGAGTGAAACAACAAACACTGCAATAGGGGCTCCATATTATTAAAAGGTATTGTGATAATGTTTCTTCTGCAAACACAAAAGCAGAATTATGCAAAACAGAGTTTTAGTCTAACTTATTTTCCATGCCTTTTATTGACAAATAGCTAATGAAAATTACTCACATTTTTGCTGTTTCTTATCAAGCACTGCTAATAAAAAGCCCTGCTGTTTTGCATGTATGTTGCATCATTTCATAAAATTTTCAGCAGCCAATGACTTACTAAATAAAGTTGTCACTCAGGTCTCATTTCCCATCTGACTGCAACGAATCAAAATGGACACTGAATTAGTGCTGAATATTGTCTGTATTTGATGAGGTCTCTACAAGATCTCTGTTCTGTCACCTTTAATGCACTTTGCTTGAGGGACTTATCTGATTTCTTATTGTTTCCAGGAAAAGATGAGATATTACAAATCTGTCCCTGGCCTCATTTATTTATGCCTCTGAAATGTTTTTTTTTCAGGAATGAAGAGAAATTTAAAAAACTGGGAGATCCATCATTACTTTACAAGAATCCTAGTCACAGGGGCTTGCAAACCCAGAAGACTAAGTATTACATTTTGTCTATTCTTTGTCTTAAATAGTATAACTGAAGTGTTGTTTTACTCAGTATTATAAATAGTTGTCATAGGCTCAGGAAACAAAATAAAATTCAATATAAAAGCACTTTTCCTGAGATCTATGAGTGCAGAAAAACATATTAACTGCAGTACAATATTTATGACTTCATAGATTTGTATTTGCATTTCCATTTTGCATGTGTTAGAGACTGTATAATACAGTGAGACAGCAAAACCCCTGTACTCAGTTCCTTAAGCTTTTTCTTATAAATGATTCATGAAATTTGTATGTACAGAACCTTTAACACCTTTGTTATTAATGTTGTGAGTTTTCCTTGTTTGAAAAGGAGAAATGCCCACTGTCTGTTTCGGGGCTGTTCTTTTGTTGCAGCATGCTCAGCTGTTTGCTGGTGGCAGAGGTGGAAGGGCAGCCAGACCACCTATCTATTTCCCCCGGGCTGCTCCTCAAACCAGTGAATGCAAAGTCTTGCGAAACCCCTCAAGCACTGATGTGGAGCTCAGGTGTCCCCCTCCCTGGGACGGGGTACCCTGGCCATATCTCCCACTGCAGGTGATTAGCACATGAAAATTTCAGCAGCAGAGAGAATGCGATCTGATCTCACATGTTTCCTCTGGGTGGGTCCAAGAACTGAGCTATTGCATAAGGAAAGGCAACTACTTCCTTCACCTGGGTTTTTGTAGGACAAGGCTGGCGTAGGAGCATGTTCAAGAAGAAGGCTCAGCAGGGTCCAGAGGTGTTTCTCTGATGTCCACACCAAAATATATACATCTCAGAGAGGTCAGGGTTAGGAGGCACCCTATCTTTTGCACACCTATTGCATAAGTCAGGCAAGTACCCTTGCATGTTTTAGATTTCATGAATGGCAGTAAGACTCAGCCGCAAGTTGCTGGTTGCCTGTAGGGAGGTGAGGCCTGTCAGCAGCATGTGAGAATGTACCTTGGAGGCCAGCACTTGGCATGCTTCCACTCCTGAGTCCTCTTGGGGCTGTACCCTTCTGTCACCATTCTGTTTATCTTCCTGTTCCACACTAAATAGCACAGGTCATTTTTAGACTAGTTAATCATGTGCAACTTTTTTTATAGCTTTCTCTCCCCTCAACATTTTGACTTTCCTGAATAACATATGCCCTGGGTATTTGAGTAGGTGAATTTCTTCTCTCCTATCTCCTTCCCATTTCCCACACAGAGTAACAAGATTGAGTGTTACTGCGGTCTCAAAACTATCCAAACCTGAAAAAGATACCATTGACACTTTTCAAAGACAATTTATATGCAGGAACCCAGGATACTGTGCTCTGTTTCAGTAAAATGAGCTGTCACTAATGAGATGGCTATAAACCATAGCACTATCTTTTACGTTGTTGCTTCCTGAAATGGCTCTGCACTACTGATGGTATTTACTTACTTATTTGATGATTAGCAACACAAGGCTATTTAATAACAAATATAATGAAACCCTTCCAGCTCACAGTGCTATGCCATCTTTGTAGCATTCTGTCTGCTACTTAAATATTATTCCCATCTCCCCTGAATGCCATGATGAAGTTCAAGGTCTATCCTAGGCCCTATCGTTTTCAAACAAGTTAAAAGCATAGAGAAATAAACACAGAATTCACATTGCTGTGCCTGACTGGAATGAGCTATAACTATAGTATTAGGCCTGTCATGTTCATGATTTACTCTACAAAAATTATGATTTTTTAGGGTTTTTCAGGCTTTTTCTTTATTTGGAGAGCTTGCTACAGGAATCATAACAGAGACTCTCAATTATAGCTGCATTCTAGAGTGTAGGCAATCTTAGCTAATAATAAAAATATTTGATGACACAGGTCTTCTTGTTGGATAATGCACACAAGGGGATTTGTTAAACATCCTGAGTTTTGTCTCAAGCTGTGTAAGGGCCTTGCTGAAGATATTCATTTTGTATGTTAATGTTCGTGTCATCAGATGTTCTTATTTACACATTGGGACCCTGCTAATTTGCACACTATGCTTAGAAGCATAGTTTCTATATATTTCTTGTATTAAACATACAACCCTCTTACTTTCACTAGTGAAGCTATCTTCATAAGTGGTGTTTGGTCACATTTATTCAGATGAAGTTCAAAGCTAATCACCACTTTTTTGGGGAAATCTGTTTGTCTTCAATATACCATGACGTTGATGAGTCCTGTGGCACCGGTAAAGGTGAAGTGAGCCATCTGCTTACTCCAGGCAAATGTCCTCCCCAAAGAGCCTCTAGAGAAAATGGCCAGGACGCTGCAGGACTCATTGGATGAGAGACCTTGGATGGAGGGGAGACTTTGGTCTGAAGCAAGGGAAAAATGGCACTCTTCAGTCATGGTGAGATGAGCTAAGTTGAGAAGAAGAACATTTTGGAAGCTTGTGAAAAATCTGTGTGTAGATCTGTGTCTGTGCTTTTGTCATACCTTCCTGAAGTAAAGAAATGTGAATCTGGAGTATGTCTATATGGTTAACGTTGTTCACTCCACTAAAGAGACCAGAATCCCTTAGTTATTGCACTGTATGCCTGGAAATTAGCCTACAGGCCCCAAATCAGAAAAAACATAGGTCTGTTAGGAGGCAAACTTGGACACAGATCAGAGAATAATGTGTCCCAGAGCCCTCTCACGAACAAGAACACACAGATGTGTGCATGAATGCAAATTGGTGCACAACATTTGACCGTGACATAGAATCATAAGGTTGGAAAAAACCTCTGAGATCATCAAGTCCAACAGTACCTGTCCCCTTACTAAACCATATCCCTAAGAAACTCATTTACCCGCCTTTTAAACACCTCCAGGAATGGTGAGCCAGCCACCTCCCTGGGCAGCCTCTGCCAGTGCCTCAACATCCTTTCAGTGAAAAAAATTTTCCTGATGTCCAGTCTAAACCTCCCATGCCACAATTTGCAACCATTTCCTCTCGTCCTATGACTTGTCACTTGTGAGAAGAGACCAGCACCCACCTCACCACAACCTCCTTTCAGGCAGCTGTAGACAGCGATGAGGTCTCCCCTCAGCCTCCTCTTCTCTAGGTTAAACAACCCCAGTTCCCTCAGCTGTTCCTCAAAGGACTTGTTCTCCAGCCCCTTCACCAGCCTCATCACCCTTCTCTGGATGCACTGCAACACCTCAATGTCCTTCTTATACTGAGGGGCCCAGAACTGAACACAGACATCAAGGTGCAGCCTCATCAGTGGTGAGTACAGGGGGACAATCACTTCCTTTATCCCGCTGGCCACGCTGTTTCTGATACAGGTTAAGATACTATTAGCCTTCTTGGCCACCTGGGCCCACTGTTGGCTCATCTTCAGCCGGTTCTCAACCAACACTCCCAGGTCCTTCTCTACCAGGCAGCTCTCCAGCCAGTCTTCCCCAACCCTGTAACACTGCATGGCGTTGCTGTGCCCCAAGTGCAGGACTCGGCATTTGGTCTTGTTAAACCTCATCCCGTTGGTCTCAGCCCATCGATCCAGCCTGTCCAGATCTCTTTACAGAGCCTCCCTTCCTTCAAGCAGATCAACGCTGCCAACCAGCCTGGTGTCATCAGCACACCTGCTAAGGGTGCACTCGATCCCTTTGTCCAGATCATTGATAAATATATTGAACAGGACTGGACCCAGGACTGATCTCTGGGGAACACCACTCATGACAGACTTCCAACTGGATTTAACTCCATTTACCATCACTCTTTGAGCCCGGCCATCCAGCCAGTTTTTTACTGAGCAGAGGGTGTGTCTGTCCAGGCCAATGGAGCCAGTTTCTCAATCAGAATACTGCGAGAAACAGTGTCAAAGGCTTTACAAAAGTCCAGGTACACCACATCCACAGCCTTTCCCATGTCCATTAACCGTGTAACTTCATCATAGAAGGAGATCAGATTGGTCTGGCAGGACCTGTTTTTCAGAAACCCATGTTGACTGGGTCTGATCACCCGATTGTCCTGTGCATGCTGTGTGATAGCACTCAAGATGATCTGCTCTATGACCTTCTCCAGTACTGAGGTCAGACTGAAAGTCTTGTAGTTCCCCAGATCATTCCTCCGGTTTTCTTCCCCTGTGTCTCACTTTACAGCACATGGGGATGGTCTGCTCTTGTGCCGCCAGGATTTCCTTCTTGAGGAGCATCCAGCCTTCCTGTGCTCCTCTGTTGTTTAGAACTGCCTCCCAAGGAACTTTATGGACATATGGTCATATTTTAGAGTTGCACTGAAGATACTCAGTGGGACAATATGCGTTGATCCTGAGGGTGAAAGGTTTAGGAAGAGGCAACCAGGAAAAGAACAGTGCTACAGTCCATTAATTGATAGGACACAGACAATGAGGAACTGAATTTCCTGACTAGTGAGAGAGCTAGCATGTGTGCACACAATGTGAAAGGATACCAACAATGTGGTAACGTATCTTTTAAATTTTGGACAACATAGATCTAGTCGGCTGGGTCTTAAGCAATGTGGGCAGATACACTGGAAATAACTATCTAGTTATTTCCCGTAGCTGCTTATGTAGGGACCAAGTATGCAGCTCTTCAGATCCATATTTGGCTATTGCCTTAAACTTTTCAAATGATGCTTACTTAGTGCTTCTGATACAGCTACTTGTATAAGGAACAATGACTGGTAATAAAGTTTCCTACCTTGATTTGTACTTCTTCCATCAAATGCCCTTGAAGCTCTAAACATGGTCCAGAGATGTGTGCTCCCAGTGAAAAAAACAACATTCACACGTGATTTGATTTTCACGCAGACTCTGAAGTACAACTCTATCTGTGTTTGATGTGGCTCTCACAAAAGACAGAATTAGTATGCAGCAAAATGCAGGCACACAGAGAGCTGGACACTGTTCAGATTTGATGTTTCCTTTTTTCTGATTTATTAACCCAGTAGAGATGCACCTGTTTCTTTTCAGCGATGTCCTATTGTCTCCCCAGTCTTCCACTTGCACTGCCAGAGGCACAACAAGAGTTTAGCAGAACCTTGCCAAAATGTACACAGTACCAATTGGTTTGGGAAGGATTAAGACCTAAAGCAGTCACAACGTCATTAAAACACAGGTATATTACTGTATTCTGTAGCAGTGACTAAAAACATCACACTTTATTTATACATAGTATTTTGTCAGAAGTGTGGAAAAAAAGTGTTACTGACAGAGATGACAAGAAATCATAAGACACTAATTCTTTGTGGTGCTTCCACAGGCTCCCTGTGTAATCTAAGATAAGTTGCATGGGCCATGGTTTTCAGCCCTGGACTCATGAAGGTCTTCCCAAACCACCATCAGTTCAGCTTTGTACCTACTTGACCCTACAGCGGGTCTTAAGCACCCAACATTTGCAGCTCATCACTCCACACCCAGCCTTACTGATGGAGTAGGATAGGCCTCTCACTGCTGAGAGCTATTTGGAAAGAGAATTAAAAGACTATTTCTTCTGGCAAGGAGCAATATGATAGCTGATTTACAGAGCAAATTATTTCTCTTTGTGTGGTTGCTAATCACCAGGTCAGGACCTCTCCTTTACCTCTATCTACAGCGTGCTCACTGAAAACCGAAAAACTAAACCCAAACTCATTTGAGATTATATTTTAATGAACCCCTTCCCCACAGTGTGACTAATATTCAGCTGAAATTGCCAGCTTCTCTACTCTCAAGTCTGAATAACAAGGTTTGATGTGGCTTATAACACATACACAATCAGAAAATGCTCTTCGGCTTTAAAGTGTTGCACAGCTTGTGAGAAGACCTTCTGTATTCGTCTGGAGATCACCTCTATATGCAGATACTGCATCTACGGATAAAGGAACACGTGAGGAAAGCAAATCAGAGGCACTAAACCTTACAAGTATTTTCATTCAGTTAACATCCTTCCAATGTTTCAAATAGCTGGCCAGGGTCTTGCAGGGCAGAGGCAATTACATGGCCTTATTCTTTCAACTGGAACAAGGGCCACTGGTCCCCTACCCAACACCATCCTTGTAATTCTTTCCACTTTCTGAAGGTTGGTGAGCAGCATTGACCTCCTCCACCAAATACTCGAAGGTACTGCAACCAACGCCAGCAGCAAACAAGGCAAAGCCACAGTGCAGAACACATGCTTTATACTTTACCGTTCAACCGATATTGCTTGTGCTAATGAAATTGCAATTCATTCTGAGTTCGGATACGATCAGTAAGCAAACTTTCTGTAAAAAAATCAGTTTAAATATTTAGTTTGTTTATTGAAATAGGAACTGAACAATTAGTAAACCTACATAGTATTCTTGTGGGAGAAAATACTCAGTCTTTGGAATATATGAATGTTCTGGTCTGTTATGGAATAAATACAACTTTGCTCTAACATTGTAACTAAAGAGTTTTTGAAAAATAACAGAATAAACCATATTAAAAAAACTTTACCCCAGGCTACTAAAATGAAGAAAAAGTGTTCCAAATGTGAACTAATGAAGTACAAAGTAATGAATATTTAATTTGTATAATTTACTGAAGTGCAGTTAGGAATCCAAGCAACATTCGTCACAAATGCAGTGTTCATTAGGTCTTTACTGTAGCTTGCCTGCAATCATCACATTTTTTTCCTGTATTACTATTATTGTGGTATTATACAGAGGTGAATGAACATCTCATGAGAGTACCTAGAAGGTTCAAGGGAAAAAAGGAAAAGAGAAAGGCAGTGGTGCCTATTAAATTTAAATAAGCTACCTGTTTACAGTGAAAAAGATAAAAGACTAAGCACAGCAGAAGAGCAACTGAGAAAAGGAATAGAAAGGTAATTGAGTTTTACCTTATGGGCTTCTTCACTTGGCAGTATGAATATTATTGAATTAGCCCTATTACTATAAAGATTACACAAAAGCAGAACAGTGTGAAGGCTTGGTATGAAACTTTAACAATATCAATGGAGGCGAGATAAGTGCTACCAAAACTGTGCACAGGAATGTATCAGATAAAGAATATCATGGGATTTTTTTTCAATAGAACTGAACTATAGTGTGATGTGAATTTTAATAGAAGCACAAAAAAAAGACAATGTGAACAGCAAAAAAAAGCCCATGCACAAAGGGAAGGATTTCACAGTCACAGCCTGCCAAGTAAATATCAAGAGATGAAATATTTGTGTTAAAGTGGATGTCCCTCATACCACAGACTTACTTAACAGACTATCCCTTGCCACATCCCCTCAGTCTCTAGTTTATCAAGTTTATTCTGGCGCAAAGTCACATATTTCCCTGAAATATGGATTTCACATTGTTTTATAGATTCACAGTCAAAATTAAAGGTCAGCAGAATTAAATTACCAAATACGAATCTGAAAATTGTGCTTTTGTTTGACTGCAGAAGACTGAACCAGAGCAGTTTGGTATTGCTTCACCCTCTTCTCCAACTCTTCCCTTCTCACAATTTGACCCAAATTTATGTCTGCTCCCTATACATTTTTTATTTAATTACCGACACAGATTTTTCTGTAAGGTGTTTCCATAGGATGTTTAAATAATTTCTAAAATAGTACCACAAAGCATTCAGCATTTCATACTTTTCTTCCAGAAGGTAGAAGGGATATCCTGTAAAAATAACTGATTTAAAATCAATTAGATTTTTTCACTGCTCATTTAAGTGAGAGAGTGGGGCTGCTGGACGGGAGAAGTTACTCTGGCACCTGGGGTGCTGATTAACCATAAGAACAACCCATGCCTCAGCCTGGCAAGGAAGCCTAATCAGGTATTAAAAAGAACATTATTTTGACAAATTGTATATTCTAAGACTGTAAATATGCAGCATGCTGTGTTCCGTGTTTTGTCTTCCACATACTTGATAAAAAGAGTGAATTGACCTTGCCATAGGTCGCCTCCTATCTATTAACATGCCTTGTTCAGAGCTGTAAGTTAGCAACTTAGCTCAACTGGAAGAAGTTTTGGACAGCTGGCAAGCTTAGTCCAGGGGGATCTCCTGCCTGTTTGATGTAACTCCTGCCCACTTGAAGGCAGAACGGGCAGGGAGCTGCACAGCCTCTCAGGAGCTCAGCCCTGGCAACTCCAAGTGTTGGCATTAGAAGAGGCCAGTAGGGTGCTGGACCCATACCCCTCTACTCAGCAAGCTGTTTTCAGAATGGAGGAATGTAGAATGGAAATGTGCAAATGAGTCATAGGAGACTGATGACAAAGTGAAGTAATTAAAAACTTAAATTAGATGAGAGAAGTAAGCTACCATTTGAATATAACCAGTTATAGGTCCTGAACATAACCGTCAATTTTCAGGTTTCAACACAGATTTTTATCTTGCTATCTTAGGGCAATTTAACAGAAAAATGAGTAAATATAATCCTTTTGTCCTTTGAAGAGACCAATAGTGTTGCAACACTAAGGAAGCTGAAGAGAGGCACTAGGATACAGAAAGCAAAGGTGAGCTGAGTGTGTGTAATAACTGCAAGAGCACAGGGATATGTCAGCGACCTTGTTGCTCAAGAGCATATTAATCTGATGCTGAAAGACTAGTTTAACTTATTACCTTAATTTGCTGTGGACTCCATTTGCGTATGCCTTAGTTGGTTATACCCATACCTCCTCTGTGAGGACAGTGCAGACTTGCTTGAGCAGCCAGCTGCAGAGGACAGCCTTATGTTTGGAATACGATGTTATGCCAGAAGCATGAGTATGATTTCCTGGAAACCAAAAATGTTTGTTTTGTAAACTATGACATAATCCTACAAAATATTGTCCAGACTTCCTCTGTGTCATTGAGGAATTTTTGCAAAAATGGAGGCTGGAAGGTGACCTCCTTGTAACTACATGGACCTCTACTTGAGAGTAGAGGTGCTCTGTCATATTGTGCAATGGGAGGAGTGGTTGTGACACCCTACAGCCTCCCAACTGCCTTATCACCATCTATGGGTTTAACTGGGACCTGTCATGATGACAAGTGCTTCATGCTCTTGGTCATGTCAACAATCCAACACTCAAACATGATATAAAGTATTAAAACAGGGATTAGGCAGCCTGTGAACACACCAGACAAGACCCAGCAAGAACAGGTTTTGCATGTGCCCAAGCTGTTACCACTGTTATGAAGACATAACAGTGGAAAGTTTCTGGGGTAGGGAAGGACATGAATTTGCACTGGAAACAGTGCCAAACAGGCAGAAACTAGAAATTGTGTAGAGGGGAGCAGTGTGGCCAGGCCAGTTAGTGCCAGGGCAGAGTGGCTCCTCCTCCTGAGCATTTGCCTTCCAGCCAGCACTGAAATGCTTTTTGGCCAAAACCAAATGATAAAACTGCATCTGAAATGTGGTCAAATGCTGATAGGTAGCCCTTTTCCTATGGAAATAACAGCTGTTTGTTGATGAGAGGAACATCAGATGAGGAACAGTATTAGGTATTATTCAACCATCAGCATCTGAAAAAATGGCAAAAGAAAGATTCACGAGGTGAGCTGTGAACCCCAAAATATCCAGCCTCTTCTTACAGATTAGCTGCAGTGCTTCACCAGTCCCAGTAATAACTGTAGACTGGATCACTTTTCAGTGAACTACATGCTTCTGGCTTCCCAGAAATAATCCAACAACAGTGATGCTGGTACTGAAATGACTGGTGACTGGTTCTGTTTGAGAGTGAGATATTCTTTATTGTTAAACTGTCTAGAGGCTCTTCAGTGCAGTCATACAGTTCTCCTCTGATGATCAATTGCCAGAGAGTATGTTTGCTGTTTGGTCCATAGGAATGTTCAGGGTTATGCCGACAGCATGAGGCTCTTCCTTAAAGCAGGGTTTCTATAAGAAATGCTTCCATACTATAGCTCCAGAAATATAATGAAGTAGACTGGGGAATAAGTAATTTGTATTGATGTCTTTCCAGCCACAAGGTTGGGAGAGCCCTGAATTCCCTGTCTTCTCCTCCCTGTATAAGCTAGGAGGAGGTCCCACAAAAGAAATAGGGTGAGAGTGCAGACTTGAAGGCAAGCTTGGCTCAGATGTGAAGATTAAAGGCAATTTGTTATTCTCATCAAAATGACTTTGGAGAAATATTCTATAAATATAAGAAATTTCATCAGCTCATTTTTATCTTATGTAAGCATATTCCTTCTCCTTCCCGAACATAAATGAACTGCCTTAATCCTACTCTTTTCCATTTAGTAGAATTATTATTCCTTTTGCATCTCCCATGCTGCTTCGTATCACTGCTGATTATTTATTAAAAAATAGTACAATTTGTGGATTTTGCTTCCTTGCCAGGTACAGAAATACAGAGAAAGTAGGGAAATGGGAAAGTTTTGTCCTTATTCAACAGGGAATGCTATGGCTATAACACACTATTAGATTATATAAATAAGTAGTAAAAATGTTGAAATGAAGTAACAATTTTCACATCTCAAGATCCATTCTCGTAAAGTGTTGGTGCTGCAGTTTTCACATAAAAAAAATGGGATGACAAGTATGAAGATGGTGGCAGTTTCAGTTGCACAATACCACATTATGGGAAATACTCAAGGACAGAAAACAAATTTTTTCAATATATTTCAATCTGGAGATAAGTATAAGAAGTTTTGTCTGGAAATACAGACATTGCATTGCAAATTGTGGCCTCTTGTCAACAGGCTCTCATTAATCAGCCCCATTCTCTACACAATTTTTTCTTTCTCCTTTTTTTACCATTCTTCTTTGTTTCGCCTATTTTCTCATGATTCCTCAAAAATTGTTGCCTGGCCCCAGGGACATACTTGTTCTTCAAAAAAGAAGACAAAGACCCTAGCTTCTCAAAGAAATCTATACACTTAATTCTCAATGAAATGTTGTTGGTTCATGTTAGCACATTTAATATTTGTAACTTAAATTTATGTTGCAAAACTACTCTGAAAAGGAGTTATATTCATTGTACATGGAAAATTCTCAGCTCGTATTACCAGGAACCGGTAAATTATTCTGATATTTTTGTTTCAGTTTTATGACCACATCTCCGTTATAATACATAGCTACCTATACTAACTCTTTGAAATACAAAAGCCACTATTTTAGGGTTTTTTTTCAAAGATTTGATGCTATGTAGGAGTCATCCAAATGGCAAAAAACACACAGGGAGGCCTTCCATTTCAGAAATAATTAGGCATGTTTTATTCAGGTGTTATTAACATAAGTGAGCCAAAATGTGTAAATGCTCAGCTTGGTACTGATATTACACTCTCAGACCTAGTCTTTGTCTTCAGAAAAAAAGCTATCTTTGTTTTTCACAAAAATGTTAAACTGTCGTATCAGGAAATATAATACCTACATAGATCACTTTAAGTTCTCATTGTTTCCGAAAAAGCTAAGCTTCACTGTGTACACTGTGAGTGTTTTCTAAAGAGAAAGACACCAGGTTCCTTATTCTATCTGATTCCAGCAGCAACA
This sequence comes from Tapera naevia, assembly GCA_033556795.1. Classification (NCBI taxonomy): domain Eukaryota; kingdom Metazoa; phylum Chordata; class Aves; order Cuculiformes; family Neomorphidae; genus Tapera; species Tapera naevia. Next base: position 21,819,209 of record JAUMJJ010000059.1, read on the forward strand.
AAGTTGCAAAGATGAACACAGGGTACCTCATGCTGGAGGAGAGGTATTATTGTATCATTAAGAGATGATATCCTACTGGCTTGTGAGAAAGCCTCAAAAATTACAGAAATAACAAAAGCAGAGAGAAACTCTCTAATAATAGGATTTATGGCTCTGTGTTTTATTTCTTGTAAGTGCCTTATAAGTATAAACAGGTAAACTGGCATTTTGTGCCTCCAAGTGACACTTTGAATCCATAACATTGGATTATTTAAAAGTTCCTGCATGTTTTTGGTCTCTGAGGTCTGACACAAAATAAATGAGACTAAACATATAGCTTGGGAACCAAGAGCAGGAGAGGAGAGACAAAGAGATCATTATAGAACATGTTCTTACCTGTCATAGTGAAACAAGGCTCAGCTCAATCACTTCACTCAGTATGAGTGGACACGTGTTCAAATATAGGTGTTTTCTTACCTTCAGTAGGAAAATATCACTGTGCAAGAGTGAACAGTGAGCTAACATCAAGACACCAGCTCATAACGCTTTGTCTGTGAATCAGTTTTTAGTTAACAGTCACCTCTTCCCAAAGGTCAAGTCAGTGCTCAAAGAAAATCATGTTTTGTTGGTAAAAGATATGAAAGCAAAAATGATGATATCCTCAGAAAATTGCTGTGTGGAATTGCTGTGAATATTGGTAGCTGTGTGTTAACTCAAGAGAGAACTATATGGAAGATGATCCTAGTTGATTTTCTTAATTTGTTAAATAAAAAGAGATACAGGCACAGTTTTTGGTTTTTTTTTCATGTCAGACCTCCTATGATGCATGTGTATGTTTGTACATCCATAAATATTTAAGGTCTTCCACCCCTAGTTTTGTGGAATGAACTGAATATTCTCTCTTGTTTCTTATAAAACTGCAAGGAGCTAGAAAGCTAAGCCCAACTCCAGCCATCATACACAACATCATGTTTAAAATGGTGACCGATAACAAAAAGGGCGAGAGTGTGTGCACACACAAAATGTGTCAGAAATTGAAACCGATTCAATGCTCTCATGACCTTCATAAATGATATCTAGAAGACAGCAGGTTTTGTGGTGTGGTGCTAGTAAAGAATGATTCAAGGTATTTAACAACATGGGATCATTGTGTAGGATCTCTTGATCAGAGAAATCACAGGCACCACCATGCTGACAGCCTAGGAAAACCTTGTAGATCTGTAGCACTCACAGAACATGGGAGGATGCTCAGACTGAGCATACATTACAGGTAGTACAAGAGTTTAAATGCATCCTCAGTTAATACAGAATATATACTTTCAGTAGTTACTGCTCTGTATGTGAACCTGTAGAAACAACCCAAGTAGGATGAATGTGTAGGACTGAGAAAAAAATTTTGCAAAGATTATGAAAAAAGAAGAATTGTGGAGGAAAATAAGGAAAGGGACTCGTGACATGACCCTCATTTACTCACCACCTGCACTGGTAATATACATATTGGGACATACGGACTCCAGTTTATGACTTTCTGGAAAGGCCCAGTCTGAGCACCTGTGGACTTCTCAATCAGCCTGGATCACAGTATCACAGTATCACAGTATTACAAGGTTGGAAAGGACCTCTGAGATCATCAAGTCCAACGTATAACCCTACATTAACACCTACACTAACACCAACCCATCATCTAAACCATGGCATCTGTCTCATAAACTCATATCAGCCACACTAAGGATGATTTGAGTTGGAGCAGCAGCTGAAATACTATTTCGTAAGGTAAAGGAAAGGGGTGCAATCATGTTTGGTGCTTTGCTTATGTCCTTCTTATTCTTCACTCCACTGAATAGTCATAGACATAGGAGAGCATAAGGGAATTGTCAAAAACCTAATATATCCCCAGTGAGAATTGTTTATAGGAAACTAGAAAAGTGAGAACTTTATGCATGGACATGAAATCAATGATTTTGAATTCCATAATCTTTTGGAACCCAATGAAAAGACCCAAAGGTGAGGCAACAGGAGGTCGTGACAGCAACATTTTGGCTAATCTGGAAGAATGGACATCAGAGAGGCTAATAAGTTATGTCTTAAAGAGATGAGAGAAAGTCATGCATTGACACTGGAGATGAGGAGAGCAGAAAGGTCTTCAGAGGAAACCTTGAAAATTCAGTTCTGGAGATACTGAGTTTGATATAGGTGTTATGGTGGCAGAAAACCCAAGGTGAAACACCAAAGAGAAGGAGATGGGAGCCTGAGGGCATGCAGGTGCAGCAGAGTGAGAAGTAAATTAGAGAATTGTAAATCAAATGGATGAAGCCACTCAATAAGAAGGAGTAAACTAGAGGAAGAAGGCAACCACAGATAGGAACTTTCAGTTTTAGTTTGTATTTGGATACGTCTTTACATTCCAAATATTAACATCTCATTTTCCCAGTGTGCAGGTTCATAGGCAGTTAACGAAGTCAGAAGCACAGAAAGTGCAAAATAGAGCAGTGAATATACGTCTTTATGGAGCAGACACAGCCAGCTCATTGAAATGACCTTCACCGACCCAAACACAATAAAAAAGGCCATTTTCACTGTATAAGCTTAGAAAGCTGACTGTAAACTTCCATGCAGACAATTATGACCTCTGTCCAGAAAATGCATGTGAGACTATATTTGGCCCTGCCCAATCCTTGAAGTTAAAGTAACTGCTTTCCTGATTTTCTCAGGACAGATTTTTTGAAGCATTGGCATTTTATTCTACTTCTTTTTCAACCAGGAATTTAACAGTAAACAATTCACCATGTCATCTCTAGTGAACATCAAAGTTTCATTTGTAATGAAAAAAATTAAAACTGCTGAAAGTTAAAAAAGCAAATGTGTAAACCAAACCTTTGCCTTTAAAGTAAATTAGTTTTAAAACATCTCTCACACCAAAGTAGAGCAAAGCAGGAAGACAAAACAAACAAGAATCCTGGAGAGACACAAAGGATGGAACCAGACCAAACAACAGATCACAAACCTGGGAAATTAAGTAATATGCAAATAGCAGTAATCACCAAGGATAACAGGAAAAGTATGATCAAAGCTAAGCTCTTCTGAGATGAATGACTCATATGGCTTGCTAGATGTGCATTAGCACCCTGTAACCACAATGAAAGAGCCCAACAAAGTGATTTGTATCAAAGAGTAGTGTGCAGAAAGAAAGAATGCATAATAAAGTAACACATGGTAAGCAGGTTCTACTTCTTGCCTACAATTAGCTCAAGAATGTGAAAAATGGTCTCAGTGAGATGAATAATATTAAAGTAAAAATTAAGGAGAAATAAAACACCACCACATGCAAACTAGCAGCCAATATTTTGCTTAAAAGAGTCGAAAACATTTGAAGAACTGCAAACATGTTGAAGCGTGGCAGGCCACCTAGGAGCCATGGAATCAATCAAGCCAGGTTCTCTAGGGACCCTATATATTCCTTATCTTCTCCTGTAATAAACTTAGCTCACTATGTTCTTCCAAATTCCCCCACCAATATCTGTTACATCCCCTTTACAGTATTTCAAGTCCCATTCATACTACAATACTCTTGCTACTCTTACAATACTTCCACTTTACTTACGTCCCCACAATACCTTAACAACCCCTTTACAACAGTCTCCCACATTTCCTCAGCTACCTTCCATTTCCCTTATGCTCTTCAGTGATACCCTTCAGCATGTCCCAAGTTCCTGGCATCTCCACTTGAATAAGTTGTGCTCGCTCCCTTGTGCCCCGTGCTTTACAGAATCAGAGAACTGCAGAGACTGAAAGCATCTCTGGATGTCTGTGGTTTATTCCCCTGCCCGTACCAAGCAGGGTCAAGTAGAACAGGTTGCCCAGGGCTATGTCTACTTGGGTTTTGAATACTTCCAGAGATAAGACTCCACAGTCTCTCCAGGCAACATGTGCCAGTGCTTGATCACCCTCATAGTTAAAAATATTTTTCTTATTTTTAATTGGAATTAACTGTATGATACTCAATACTTAATACTGTACTGTGACCCCAGTGTGTCTAGCTCTGAGCCATGCCATATTCACTTTCTCAGAGTACCCTTAACCCTCAATCTACATGCTTTATACTTGCCTGCAGAGGCTGATATCTCCAGGTCTTCTACCAAACATCCTTTGCTTGCTGGCCAGGCAGAAACACACTGTGCTCCTGTCCAGGGCGTGACTGGTCATGTGGCTAGACAGCTGGCAGACTTTTGGCTGCTAGGCAAACCAAATATGATGATAATGTCTGAACTCTCCCCGTCTTCCCCTGGTGATTTTGCTTAGTAAGGTCCTTTCCTCTTCACGATCACCAATTCAGAACTCTCTGTCATGTGATTGTCTCTTGATGCGGACTCAAAACTGTCAATGGGTCCAAAAACTTTTGGCAGGACCTAATAAAGCCCAAACTTAAATGAGCATGTTTATCCCTTCCCATTGACGATGCTTTTAAATCAGACTCTGAAGCTGCTTTTACATTTTTAAAATCAGGTGGAAGGAATTAGGCCTACAAGCAACACAAGCATCTGGCTGTAGACTGTATTGAGAATAAAGAGATGAAACTGAGGGTGGTCTAGTGACCGAAAGAGACATTTAAGTTATGATGGATATTATCACCATCTCTCTTCAGTCAGGGAAAACGTTTTAGAGCCAATAATAAGATCATTTCTGAAAAAAATGAGCATACTCCAAAAATCTTTAACCACACAATGTATTCCGTAAGGCATAGAGGTGCTATAATCCCTGGATATTGATCTTTTTAAGAAAACTTTCAGGGAGCAACATGAGATTTGAGCAAGGGAAAAAAAGTGTGATACCATATTCACTTGATAAATCAGGGAATGGCACTGAGCACCCCTTAAGCTCTGAGACAATTTTCCTTCCTTTCAAGGAACGTGCAGAACAAGTTTCATATAAAAATAACTCATAATAAAAACCAAGTTGCCTGGGAAAAAGATTAAAACTGTTCTAAAATAGTATCTGAATCTATGAATGGAATAAACTAATTTCATAACACTAAACAATATTGCAGAAACAAGCTTCCAGCTGAGACAAGTTCAGTAAAGCTCCTCCTGACTTTGTATTTTGGTTCACCTGATGGAAATGTTGTGAGGGTCTCAGCTGGAGCCTCAGCTGTACTAATGTGCAGAACATACATTGAAAGTGCAGATACCAGATGGGGGATTTTGCTAACTGTTTAAATCATCTCTGATGGCTGGCCACCAGTTGGCAAGCATAGAAGCGTTTCTAGGTTCATATTGTACTAAAAAGCATGATAACTATGGGGGAAAATGAAGAGCATGATAGCCAAGGTAAGCCTGTTCTCAAGCAAACATAGAGATGGTTGGTTTCTGTATGATTGTAGGAGTCTTCTAGCTGCGCTTGAAATATGGCGTGTAATGATTTGCATTTTGAAGACAATGCAAAAAAAAGCATATGATATAAATACTAAACGCACAAATATATATGCACAGACTTGTAGCTAAAAGGCTGTAATGCAGGAAAAGCTATGGGTATTCAAATGTTTTTGGAATCCTGACTGAGAAACCTTCATGTTGAAGTTATGTTGTTTGTTACTTTAGCACTTTGAAGCTGTTTTCAAAGCTCCTTTTCATTGATTTAGGAGCCAGACATTTATCTTTGATAAGGTTCAATTTTTTTTAACTTAAATTTTCTACAAGGCTGAACGTCTAATTTACAAGGATACAACTATTTGGCTAGAAGAAAACAATTGCTCAGCTAAGACTGTCTCCAGTCTCTCACATCTCCACGCCAGGATTCATTATTTTAAATACAATCCTATGCTCACCTATCAAACCAGCTCCCAAATCCGAGCTAGAAGCCTTAGCAGTTCAGAGCACAAGTAGGGTCAGTCCATGATATTACACATTCAAATATCAATTCAGTTGGCTGTTAAGCTGGTACTTTAGGCTACTAAGTCCAGCCTTGGTGGTAGTATAGTAATTTCTCTTGTATTTAGCACAATGTGACAGGAAGCCCTGCAGTTCTTCTACAGTCTTGGTCTTTGGAGGGAAGACAGACTTCGACTATTGTGAGGGCTTCTGAATCCCACTTGGAGGACATCATGTACACCTTTGGTCATGTCACACAGAAACTAAAATGAATCTGGTAATTCCAAACACCTTAGCCACTCCTATAGCCAGATGGTTCATATTGTTATTGTCAAAAAGCATAAAATGTGATAATATTTTAGAAAAATATTCTATACTTTGAAGGTACAAAAAATGAAAGATTTATTCCACATCTCCCATTTCCTATATCACTCCTTATCACTGTACTTTGCTATCTTTACTATCTTTCACTTACTTCTACATACTTAATACTTTACTATCACTTTACTGTATAACTAGCCTTTTCAAATCAAGCCCCCCTTCCCCAAATTCATACAACAGTATTGGAGCAGTATCCAATACAGCTGATGTCCTTCTCCCTTTGTGATGATCAGAATAAGAATGGTGAAAGTCAGTACCTGAGGCTATGATGGTGTGTGGATTGCAGCTGATTCCAACTCTGAAAATCAAGTTCAAGATTTTTAGAGCTATCTAAGAGATATCTATCTCACTTTCAGTTTTTAGCTTTCAGCTAAACAGAGACTTCTTGCATTCTTAGGACTGTTACCATTCTTGGGAAAGGAAGGAATTTTTAATTTTTAAACCTCAGAGGTTCTTGTGCCTCTGAAATGGATTAAACCATTGGTAAGGAAAATGTAAATTAGAGAATTGAATCAGCCATCTTCTATAAATTACAGAAGAGAAAGTTAATTAAGACCAGTATCTCAGCACAAGAACTCAAAAGAAAATTCTCTCTTTAAGAGAAATTACTAAATTCCGGTGACAACTTTTTTTTTTGTGTGTGAGCCAAAAGGATATAATTATGGAGAGAAGGGGCAAATAATCCTCAAGTGGAACAATTAAATTCTGATCAATTGTGACATAATGACAGAACAATCTTCTAAAGCTCTGGAGGTGCCTAACCTTTCTCTTTATTAAGTAAAGATAATCTACAATTACAGTGTTTAATTATTTGCAAAGCTTCTTTGTATTTTATGCCTCTCAAAGTATTACATTACAAAACTGATTTAACGTGGTTATTTTTCAGAAGTAAATCTTTTCATGTTTATTAATTTTTATGTTGTACCTTATCCCATAGTTTTGAGCGTGATTTGTAACCTGTGTTGGAACATCATCATGGCCATATATGGTGTCTTTATGCCTGAGATGATGCGCGTTTGTCTTTCTATTATTCACTAAGCCATTGTGCAAAGGAAAAATCCACCACCACTGCATTTTGCTTGAACACCAGTGGGGCCTTTTCTCCAGTGCAGGTGTCAGGGCAAAGTGTTCGTAGCTCCACGTCTGGAGCTGGAGGGTTATATGGTGATGAGCAGGTACATGCCAGTGAGGGTACATAAATGGGTCAGGCATAGATCTGGAGCTAAAACAGGTCTTAGGCACCCTTACTCTGATTTAAGTGAACTACATCCTGCAAACTCACCTTCAGTTTAGATCTGCATGGTGGATCCCACAATTCACACAAGTTTTCTGGGAGTGTGGTGTAGCTCTCTTCCTTCCTGTGCATCCAGGATTTCCTTCAGAGAAAGCCAGGACTTGAGGAGAGACCATAATCCAGGTCTCTTTGCAGCTGCCTGTGGGGATCTAGCCCAGCTGTTCCATGAAGGACCAGGATTTCAGCAGAGACTGTGCAGTCGATGATTACGTGAAACTCATCTCTCTCCACTGAGAATACAGGGACCTTTTGGTCTTACAGTAAGGTGAGAAGAATTCATACAATCTTTAACTGAAGACAGCTGAGTGCGTCTTACCACCCTTTAGTGGGGCTGATACAGAATGCAATCAGATTTAACTCAGCCTGTTTAAAATACCAGACGTTCATTAAGATACATAGTGAGATTTCATTTAAAATGCTGATGTATTGCAACCTTTTTACACCTCAGTTACATATGTGGTGCTAAGCAAAACTGCAATGAATGTTGTCTTCTTGATTAACAAATTAAACTGCTAGCATTTATTTATTTTTTTTTTTATTTTTACAGATCTGGTGGTTTTCCTCTACTAATGCAAATGTTTTCCCTTCTTTTAGTACAGATGTTTTTATTTTGGCTACAACATAACAGTCATATCATAAAAAAATCCTCTGTGTGATGCATATGTTTCCAGGAGTGCCCAGAAATGAATTTTAATACATAGAATATTTGCAATTTTTTCTTCCACTAAAGTGGAGCAGGAGTATAATCTCAGCCTTATCCTGATTTATACTTTATGGGAACACACGTAAAAGAGCATAAATACCATTACTGCAATTTGATATCATATTTCATGCATATTTTTTTCTTCTTCTTACTAATGCTTCCCAGTTTCACCTGCTTACTTCTTTCCTCATGAAAGACATGAGCATGTTGTTATAAAATATTACATCAAATACACCTGTGAACATGCACTCCTGGATTTTAGAAAATAAAGAGATATTTCCAAGCTTATGATTTGCTACAGAGAGAGGGGATAAACAGCTTTGGTTAATATCTTTAAAAGTGCTGATAGGCATAAAAATGTGAGCTGCATTCCTGCTTCATTCATACATTAAAAAGGGACAGAAGGGTACTCAGGAACAGAAGAAAATGGAATCAGAGGAATAGGGTTGCTTGGCAGGATAGCTAGAAAAGTCCTGGGCTTTGGGTTTGGTAATAATACTGTAATTAATGTAACTAACCATATTGCTGTAGTCTGTAACTGTGAAACAGATTCTGGAAAAAAGGGAGGGGTTGTGCATATTTTTGCATATAATGATAGTTGATCTCCTAAGACTGCTGTTGGAGCAGAAACCATATTTCACATTAATATCACTTAATATGTTATTCATTGCCCTGGGCTCCAGAAACGAGCAGTGAATTAGGTCATGCTGAATAAATACCTATCAACGTCCATCAAGTGACATTCCTCATCTCTTTTCCCTTTTTCTTATTTTCATGTGGTATCAAAATCACGTTCTATGGTTTATCAGGTAGTGAATGACAGAGTAAACATTTTTGGGGTGGCTATAAATATACAGCTCCCATTACAGCTAGAGTCAACCTTGATACAAATGGTAATGCTGGTGTAAATCCTCTTCATTTTGATGAGGTATGTGCTGCATTTGGTCAAATGAGCACATTTTAAATACCGTGCACAAGGCCAAATCAAGGGCCAGTTCGAATTCCTGGAAGTGAAGGGCTTCTATGCTGCACTCACGTCCACCAGCTGTTCCTCATCCTTACTCCCTTTGCCTACTGGTCAACCAGAGCTGATTTCAGCAAATATTGGTTAACAACCGATGGCTTCCGAAGCTGCTCATCAGCAACTTGATAGTGGCCCAATCATTTTCTTTGCAGAAAATGATCCCATTTTCTTTTTTATCCATTGTCCTTCACCTCAAACAGTTGTTGATATATTGCTATTTTTATATACATTGACATATGGCTCCTAAAGTACTAAATAAGTGATTCAGATCTCTGCAACAGCTAATTTATAGCCTGCAGACACAACCTTAACTCCCAATGACACCCAGGCTATGCGCAGATGACACACCTATTTTTGTGCGAGAGGCAGTTCCTCAGACCTCAGCTCTACTGGATAATGGAGGCTCAGCAATCTACCTAATCAAAATTGGATCTGAACATTAAAATTAACGGGACAGTGGAGTGTGTCAATGATAATTAGGGGCCTATAGTATTGTCCAGGTTTTTAAATCGTATTTACAGCAATTCTTTTAATAATTACATGTTACAGTCACCAGGGGAATCTTGGTAGCCTGCATTTAGCCATGCAATAGTGTTTTATTGCTTTATTGAACACTGATGTCCCCCCCAGGCTCACCACTGGCCCTGTGGCTGCTACGTTGTATTCAGTAAAAGCATGGTGTGTGCCCTGGACTGACCATCAGAAATAAAACTCACCAGAGATTGCCAATGATAGAAGCAAATAGAGGTGTCTATAGAAAGTTTTCTAGGAAAACAGAAATTTATGCTTGCAACCTGTGTTAGAAAATAAAAATTGACTTCTTTTCTGTGTGACCCTTTCAATCACGTGGTGAGAGCACATTGCCCTACTGTTGCCTGGCCAGAATGAGAACCAGTTTTGGCTGCATTGTTTCCCAGTAGGAGAAAATTAATTTTAAATATCTAGTTAGAGACCTGTTACTATTTTAAGGGAATGCCCTGAAGGCCTCCACCTTGTCCTTTCTATTTATGCATTTATACTGCTTTAGTTAAGAATGTGACAGCACTTCTGTCATAGCTACTGTATTTTCCAGAGGCCATGGGATCTTTTTTAACACTGTAATGTGGTCATAAAAATTATGCTTTGGGCTGCAACCAGTGTTACAAGATTTGAGCAAAGAAACAGACTCATTTGACCAAATGAAGCTTTCCCATTCCAAATAGATGGGTTTTTTTTAAGTTCTACAAGTGCAAAATATTTTACTGACCAGGATAGAATTTTGCTGGACTGCCTTTGTGCAAGGATTTACAGCAATTCAGGGGAATGAAGAGTTAAAACAGAGTTAAAAATCAGCATTGTATCAACAATACGGGTTCACTGAGCCCTACATGGAAATGCTGAACCATCATCAACCTGGTCCAAGCCTGAATGAATAATGTCAATGGCAGTGATAGGTTTTAATAGGTGGGATCACAATCTTCCCTATAAATAAGTTTTGTGAGACGTGATAAAAGTGGTCTGTGCTCTTGGCCTTACTTCATTCATTTGGTACACAGAGTTTCTAGCTGTTCTTCATAGAGTGCATTTAGAAGAACCTCCCAGACTGAATCACAAAGTAAATCTCTATAGAATTCAGGCAGGAATTTCACTTCTGCTATGGCAAGGGTTTTAATGAAGAAAGTAAAAATTCTCTTTTACCTCAGCCACAAAGGCTACATTTTATAAAGAAAATGCAGAAAAACTGACAGTAGGGAGATGGTCAGCAAAGCTGAAGCCAAACAATGAAAGCATGGAGATGTCATGAGTAAGCTAGAACACTAAACTACTACATGTCTGCTTTCACTCAGAAATAAAATGTCTTTAACTGCCTGTGGCTTAATCCTAGGAAATAATCAATGTATGAATACTGACTTTTATAGTTTTAATTCATGCACCTAACCTCCTCTGGGTGTCCTTGTGTAGAGGAGTCCTAATGAACACAGCGAGTGACTTTTCTTTTGTAAGTTAAGCTGGATCTCTGCAGATGGTTATGTCAGACTGACAGTATAAATGCTTTCTACCTAGGCAAAATTCCCTCTGAATTTTAAGGAAGGATTGATCTATACTTCAAATTCTTATCTCTGGAATGAGAGGGTTTTTTTTGGGGGGGTGGGTGGGGGGGTGCAATGGAGGAGGGGTGGGGGAGGGGAGGAGGGAGGGGTCCTACAGTTTCTGGGTCAGTGACTATAAAGAATGATTAGAAGTACGAAATGAGATTACAGGTTTAAATAATGGGTTGATAAAGCTACCTGATAAACAAAGTCAATAGAAAAAGCTGGTAAGTTGCACTGAAAAAAAGCAAGATAAATGTTCAATGAAAGAGGAATATTTATGTCCCCCTTCAGTAAACAAATTAGGTTTATTCAAAATTTGCATATATTGGACAAAACTCAGGGCCATTTTGGAGGAATAATTTTAAATTTTGGCTACTGCAGACTAAAATATATAGATGTTTCTAAAAAAGTCTGTCTTTCTTGAACATGAGAAAGTACAGTATTAGCCAGCAATTACAGCTTCAGAGTGGTGTGTAGGAGACACATATGGCACCCAGGTCAGGCCTGAAAGTATAGCTTCAGGTTCATCTGCTGGCTGAACAAGGGTGGAATCGGTTGATACCACCCTGAAAGGCTGGAGCAGCTGAAGGTCAAAAAAATGGACAGGGAATAGGTGGTACAGTTAGCCATGAAGCAGAGTGGTGAATGAAGGGCTGGTTGGTTTAGGGATCATGTATACTCAGTAACGGTTACACGAGGTTGCATTATTAGCATGACACATTGCATAACCACAGAGAGCCTCTCCTTTATTGCAAAGGGAATGCTGGAGATAATTGCATTTATGTTTATAATAATTTATGATATTGTGAGGCATCTCAGCAGTTTTTTCTACACGACATCTGAGGGTCTGAACAATTTTTTTACTGTCCGTGGAATTATCTAGGGTACACAAAAAATACAAGGGGATGGTGATTAAAGCTGGGGTAGCTCTAGCTGATAAATACATTATAGATAAATTGGTATTACTGCCCATTGTTTAAAGCCACTGGACACTAGATTTGGCAGACTGATTTGACTGTGTCCTTTTGTCTTTTCCCACGGATAGTTTTTATCTCCTCTTTCTTCAAAAGCTAACTTGCTTCCTTTGAAGGACAGTAAGCTTGATAGGGTTCAATCTAAGCTTCTTGAACTTAAATCCAGCGTGGCTATCCCCTGACTGAATCAGTTTTATCTTGAATTGTGTGTCTCTAATACTTCACACTGTTTCAATTACGCTCAACAGCAGCTCAGGACTATGTGAATTCTAGTGCTAAATTTAATCAAGTGCTCCTCCAAGGTGGAAGAGAACATATCTTCAGAATTAATGGAAAGAAACAAATGAAATAAATCCATGGTATCTTGGTTCTGGCCACTCTGCACCGGAGGACATCCCACAGAAAAGACCTTCAGTAGCAACTGAAGCCTGAAGTCTGATAATGTGAGAACTTAAGGCTGCAAGGTATGAAACCCATGAAAAATAGTACACTTCATCTGGACTGTAGAATCAACAAGAATTTAATAAGTTAATCAGATCATCACCGTTCAAGTGCACATAAATTTGAATTGTTTCCCCATTATGAAGTTCTTGTCTGTAAATTATTGCAGAGAAAGCCATTTTCAAATTAATGTCTGAGCTATTACAAAATACAAAGGGCATTTTCATTAACTGGAGGCAGCTTTTCTTCCTCTCTCTTTATCATTAGCTTTGTTATCCAGAATCAGTTTAGCACTCAAATTTATTGATGTCTATGATTCAGTGGTGTTATTTGTTTAGAATTTGTCCTATACCTGGTGGAATAAACTCATTAAGTGTAAATGAATAGTTATGTAGTCATCATCTGAAATGAGTCACTGCAGTTCTCTGAAGTCATTACAGTGCCTTTAAGCACAGCTGGAAAGAAACCCTTTGTGAAGGTTACAGCTTCCCTTTCAGAGTTTAACCACCATTAATTTCCATCCCTTCCTTGGAATGACTTCTTATTTACAGACATTGAGACTCATTCTTCAGCAGAAGACCAGGACTCCCTGTTCCACTCGAAAATGTATCAAAACCACCATATCCTCTGTTGCCACAATGCATTTGTTGTCACAGTAAATAAAAGCTGGGATTCAGGAAGGACATTGTGTGGGAAAGCAGCTGCTTTAAAATCACTGATTTTGAAGATAAATATGAGGACATCTTCTCCTACAGCTGACGAACTTCCTGCCGCTGAAGGTCAAAGGAATCCGAAGGCTCACAGGTTGCAGAATACAGTGTAGGATTTCTATTTCAGTAAAACCACCCAAAAGGACAGAAATTCCCTATTAAAGGTTAGAATTCCTGCAAGAGAACATACTGTATGAAATTAAGACTAACTTGGGCACAAGCCTCTCTTTTTGGAGAAATAAATGCCTCTATAACCTTTGCCTACCTGTTAGGTTGCTTCATAATTTAAGTAGAATGAACTACGTTTTGATAATACTCATACCAAGTTAAGCATCTATTTTGACGTGCAGTGTGAGAGAAACTTGTAAGGCACTAACAGTAATACAATACACTACAAAGGAACAGACAAAGGATTCCTATTCACTTTTACTGACAACTGGAATATCTGAGTGCACCGAAGGTATGTCTATATAAAATAATGAAACCTGTTTCAAAGTCAAAATGCATCACACTGCATTCAGCATAAGCCTTTAGAAAATCCTATTGCTTGAGACTCATTTCACTGAGAAAGCTGTATGCCAGAAAAAAAGTAAGAAAAAATTCCTGCTGAAACTGACAGTATCTAACCATCTTGCTCACAGCTACAAACAGCTCAGTTACTTGAGATTTTCATCTAAACAGCCTTAATATATTTGGTAAGCATGCTATCTATGTTTCTTCTCCTGGCTTGCTCAAAGGCTGAGTTTGTTTGTCACAAAGCCAGAGACATCTATGAAGGGAATATCAGATGTTTATAGCATTTGTAATATTGCCATCAGGCCAATGCATTCCAAAATACATCGGACTCCCTCCACCTTTTTTACAATGCCTGTGGAGTACAGGTAAGGTCACAACAGCGTTTACACAAGATCTGAACTAATGCCCACTGCACTCAGCAGTATTTCTTTCAAGTTCTGAGGATTTCTGAGCATGCCTACAGTTGTCATTTCACTTTAGCCAGTTTAACGGGAATTAGTTGTAATTTCTTTTCCTCCCCCCTCCCCCCCCCGCCCCCAGCACTGGAATATAATTAAAGACTTGGGGAGACGTTGAAATGTGACCAATGAGACATTTGATACAGTGCAAGTAAAGTTTGCTTCAATTAGGAATGCAGAATTGTGTTACACAGCACATTAAATGGCACATTAGTGAATGTAAATGCTTCCATCAAATTAAAAGCGGTTAGTTTGCTTGTTAGATTATTTTTTGTTACAGTAATTTTGTAGGTTTGCGATTTTTAGCAGCACACAGAGAAAAACTAATCCAACTTTTCTTCTCTACTTGTGGGGTCTAGAAGAGAATAAATGTAGCTTTTCTGCCAGGAAATACTAGACTACTGCAGGTAATAAAGCACATGAAAGCAGCGAAGATAGGATAGGTTCTTTTAAATCACTCACATAATTCCAAGAAAAAATACTCTAAAGTTCTAACTCATTTTAGATGCATTGTGTGAACTGCTTCAAAATATTAGTTCTATACAGAGCATCCATATTTTAAGAAGCAACCAATTCCTGGAATTAAGAAAATGAAAACTGAATAGTTTTCTGAAGGAGAAAGACAGCAATGCAGAACAGGTAACCTCAATTTGGTTGAAAAACGTATAATTATTCCCAAAAATATTTTCTCAGGGAAAAATATTCCTAAAGAAAGACAGCTCTACTGTGCAGGAGATCAAAGTGGGAGTCAAGAAATCAATGTAGCAGGTCCTGCTGGAGCAGGAAGGACTTGTTGCTGTGCCTCCATCTGCAGCAAATTATCTCACTGTAAAGGCCAGATTTCTTTGTAGCAAAGCTGCACCTCTGGCAAACTGACATCTCAGTCTTTTTGACCACCATGATGCCACTGGGAGAGTGCAGGAAAACAAAACAGAAGATGCCACTGAGTTATATGGGTCTGTTCTCTGCCCCACAATAGCACTTGGGACACGTTTCCTACTTTCCCAACTTGGTTCCTCTATTGAAACTGAATCAGAGTATTTGAACGTAACTCACTGCAGGGTAGAAGCTCAAAGCCTGCCAATGTGTTGGCTGATAACATTGCACCATGAGCTGATTACCTGAACTGATTACCTAGACTTCTTTGGTCTCTGAAGGACAAGGAGAGCATCCTCTTTCTGACCAGGTCCTGGCAAAGTTTTCCCTGTTCTTGGAGGTGCAATTAACTATTGCAATTACTCAGAGGCCTCAACTGAGGTCATGGGCTGTGGGAAAATACTGTATAGCAGCATCCGGAGTGCCCTCTGGAGTGCCCCTGGGCCTTGAGAAGGCTCCACCACAGTTGCTGTTACTGTATCTCCAACAACAGTGAAGCTCCCTGCCCCTAGGCCAGGTTCATGTGGACAAATGTCTTGTGTATCTCAGCACTGGCATCTGCAGAGTATAAAAGCTAAGGCATGGGTCTCTGAAGCCACAGAAATGGGCTCTGCACATAAATTTCCTCTCCATTGAATGGGGTGAGTGGTACAGTTACATGGTTCATGGTAGCGAGGACAGCAGGCAACACTCAGTAGGTCAGTGGGAAATGTGGAGGAGGCAACCTTTCTGCAAACCTTGCTCACCTTAAATGTTGATGCTGTCTTGTAGGCCTGAGTTAGATGTCTGAGACAGAGACTCACAGCCCAAAGCCATCTTCTGCCACCTGAACTCTGCCACAAAGCGGTGTGGCTCTGTCATTGTGAAGGGCGAGTAGCATTGAGTGAGGCTTCTGCTTCTTTACTGTTTCTCCATCCATTCTGCTCTTGCACCTATACTGCAGCCAGCCTCAAGAAGAGTCCTTCTTACTAGCCTGAGTGAAATTGTTGGGATTCTACTTGGTGTTTCCATTTATTCCATTTACTTTAACTTCACAGCCTTTCAAGGTTCCTCACACAACCATGAACACTGTAGTATTTTCTTTCTGAGTTATTCACTCAGCCAGCTTAGAATGAACTCATTGCATGAAGAACTTCAGTAATGTTCTCCAATTTTCTGGCCACTTATATGTTCTTTTTTGTTGTAGAAAAGTTGCTCAGAAAGGAGAAATAAAGAGTAAACTCATCTTTTCAGAAGAATCATAAGGGAGTTTTCATTTCCTGATATGAAAACTTCTGATCTTAAACAAAGAAAAAGCCTCAGCAAAATCATACCTTTGCTCATACATCTCATTCATCTTGGTGTGCAAAATCAGATCATTACAAGCTACAGCACCTTGATTGAGCGGCCTTTGAAAGACTTTTGACCTTTGAAAGACCATTGACTTTTGAAAGACCTTTGACTCAAATGGAGTTGAAGGAGGATCTGTTTTTTTTACCACTGCTCCCATAATATTTAAAGTCATTCATATTTCCACAGAGTGCTTGCTGATCATTATGAGCAATGAAGCCTTGGACCAATTAAACATGTGTTTCCATTTATTGTTGTAGACACCAATTCTATCATTGTTACTTGCTTTTTAACAACCTAGTTCTTCAAGTCCTTTAAGATACCTGTTCCTCTGCACTCTTCATTGTCGGTGGAATAGCTGCTTTTGTATTCAAATGTCAGTTCAACTGACAGTTGAATTATGTCTATTCTGGGTGTTGAACTAGAGGAGAAAAGGTATTCATTTTCTACAGCTTGTAATGAACTTATTCTCCAGTTGTTGAGGCACATCATCTGACAGCAGCTTGTGGTTTGAGAGGATGTTTTTATATTCACTGATACGTCATTAATGACAAACTTACTTATTTGTGGATATTTGAGATAAGACCCCATGTTCAGCAAGTTCTTGCTTCACTTGCATATCCCCAGTGAAAATCTGACTTGTTCAAACAATATAACACCCATCAGGAGACTGTTCAATGGTATCATTCTCTTTTTCTACATATTTTACAAACTGCAGCTAAGGACTGTTTAAGAAGATACTTCCTCCTCTCCTACTGTTTGAAGGTTATTTTTAGGTTACTTTGGACATTTTCATGTGAGTTGTAGTGATGTTTCACATTACCGTATTGCCCAGAGCTGCACTGTATGACATTTGAAACTCAGAAACTCGTCTTTATCCGTCATCAGCAAAACTCACGACCACATGATCTCTGAAAGCACAATTCTTTCTCCTTTTCTCCCCAGCACTCTAGCTAAACTACTGATGTTTCTCTGTTTTTAACCTCTCTTACTCAGCCTCAGGGTTTGTCCTCCTACCCTCTCTATTCTCCTTTGTCTGCAGTAGCTGAGTGTTTTTACCTTCTCCTCTTGGTGCTCCTTGGCTAGAAAACAGGTTCCTTGTTTCATGCCCTTACCTCTCTGCATAGAGCTCATTTCCAAAAGGGACAGAGCACAACCCAGAGCCAGGCAGGTGTAGGAACTACAGTAAATACAAATCTACAGTACGCTGGTGGAGAAGGTGACTTAATGACATTCCTGCTTGGTCAAAAAGGCCCATGTATGGGTTAGGAAATTCTCCCTTTTGTGTAAGAGGAACGTGCAATGCTGGAACACAGATCTCGCTGCCCATCATTGTTTCTGCCTGGTGCTGAGTACTGCAGCTCTTGGATCACCACTCTCCATCACATTGTATGACATGATCAAAGATGTAGAAAGTAGGCAGGTGTAGGAAGAAAGATCATCAGTACTCACCAACCCCTTCAAACTGAAATGCAGTCTGTTACTTTTACATCCCCCCTACACGTTCATTAATGTCCTATCTCTACTAATGCAGAAGAGCAATCCATTGAGAGAAGAGAGAGCTTGTGACCTATTTTACAAGGTGAGGGGACTATTGTTATGTCCCAATTTACTTCTTGGACATGTTGATCTGCAGTGCATGAGAAGACAGGAGCTGTCAATACTTTAACATCTGATAGGGAAACTGGAGTGAGCTTCACTGACTGGAATACCATAATTGGGTAGCTGAAGGCAATTCTCCTCTCCAGGCAATAATGACAGGAGCATTTTATGTGATCTCTCTTCTCTTTTCTTCCTTCAAAGCAAAGAAGATGGTTGAAAGAAATGTGTGTGTGTGACAGATTATAGTAATGTGGCTAAGGCTTGTAGTCAGTTTGTTTATGCAGTGCTATGTTAGCTGCAGTTGGGTGGGAGCAATGGTAATTCTGAAGTTTTTTTATGGACATTTGGTAAAACATTTTGAAATGATAAAATTAAAAAGCTGTTAATGACTCATTCGTTTAGTGCTGTCATTTTACACAAAGGAATGGCTATTACTTCGATGTTTTTATTTTTGCATTCGAAAGCAGATTTTCAGTAGCAAAGCTGGAATCAGTCCAAGTCAGATCATATGTAGAGTTAAAAGGCTATATAATAAAAGGCAGAGATAAGACCTTTCATTACAGATGTGCAATAGAAAGTCCTAAGGAAAAATGAAAAAATAATTTCATGTCTCTCCGAACCACCTTAATCTCTCTTTGTGGAGATTGTGCTTGTTTAACATGATCTAACTAGGTTTAGCTCACTTTGCTGTTCCTGGAATGCATTACTCCAAATGCTAATATCAGTACACTCACTTTATTGATACATCCTATACCACAGTGACAAGAATACCTACGCAGCTTTTGCATCCTGCAGGTCATTTTCCTGTTTCTTAGCCTTCTAGGTAGGGCTGTTGTTTCCTGGTTTGTTATTGTACATGTGAACTTCATGAATCATATGAGAAGAGGAATAAAAACCAGTGCATTGAAATTTCAGCATTAAGCCAATAAACACTGAATAGGCAATGACTTTTTCATTTTTATAACAATGTTATTATTTCAAAGAAGCAACAGTAAACACAAATGAAAAGTGTCTTTAATCTCAGCTCATCCTGCTCTTATAAACCTAAAAGCATTGCTCACATTTAAATTGGTTCCATTCCTATTCCAAACAGGTGGACATGTTATTCTACGTTTTCTAAGGCTTGAATGGACTGTAATAAACTAATAGCCAAGCTCCCCGGGCAGGAGCTGAGGCTGCAGAGCCCATCTGCAGAGGGCAAGAGGCAAGGCAAGGCTGTGCTTCCTTTCCCAGTGGCCATCTTTTTCAAACACAGTCCGGGCCATTTGTAAACCCATTTGTTCCTGTGGTGAGTGAGTTTGGGACCTTTCTGAGAAGACCCTCTGAGATGGTCTTGTCTGCATGAAGTAAATCACTTGCTGGATGAGCAAAAAGTGGTCCACAAGGTGCTCTAGAAATGAAGACTTATGAGTGGGAGGAAAATCTGAATCTCTCCATAGTCCTGGTGCTGTTCTGGCACATTAGGTTGGATGTGAGAAGCTAGCAGGGCCATACGGAGTGGTCCAGTGGGGTGCGGGGTGCTCCAGACTATGTCTGAACTGTCTAGCTCTGCACAGGAAGTTAAATAACCAGAACTAGTTGGAATGGGGTTTGGCCAGACAGTTTGCCTATACAATTCTCAAGGAACTAAATTGCTTTAAGTTACTGGGTGAAAACCATCAGATTATGGACCAGGTAAGCATGCTGAATTGAATCAAAGGAGCAACTAGTGCAGACAGATATAGAGACCTGGGGCTTGCAGGAACTCTCTGTTTTCATATTTGTTACTTTTCCAAGGAAAACATTCATATCTGAAATGATTCTGCACCTTCAGACTTCAAAACTAAGCTACAGATGGAAAAAGAGTCCAAGGAGAAACAGCAAGGGTCAATTATTATATGAATTGTTGATTATGAAATGGCCCAATAGGTATTATTCTACTGCACCAAAATGAAGTCAGAAGTTGCCAAAAAACACAAAGATTTCTTGGAAGATTTTTCTGTGCTGAAGGTGACGTTTTAAAAAAATTGTCTTACATGTTTTCCCAACCCGCTACAGTGTTTGAAAGTTTTTGCTCAAGACATTGACTATATTCATATTACTAATTACTACTAAAAAGACCAAACAGCTGCATTTATTATGTTTGGTCAGGTTGTAAATATGTACATCCAAGAGGGATGACAGGCAATTTAGTGAATTAATGGTGATCGATTTTGTGGTGTTTACATTTTATTCTGTTCATCATAATATTGTTTAACATTATGTGTAATTCCCTGTGGAAGGTACCAATCTCTTAGCACTCCATTCTTTACCCATTCTTAGTTGCAGACATTTAGTGAAAATAATAATATTTAAAACCCCAGCAATATCCTTCACCACCCCAATGAACAGAAAAATTAATAATCTCAGAAAGACTGTATTCAACCTGACACAGGGAGCAATGCAAATATAGTACAAAGTCTATCTTTACATTTATTTGCAAATGTGTATAGATACGGTTCATATAAATTAATCCTCTATTTCATTATAAGGAAGGAATTATGTCTGTGGTCAAAAGGGTGGGGTATAGTTAATCTGATTTAGCACAGCATGTGAAAAATTAATTGAAAGTCAGAACTCCATAGTGTTTATTATAAAGTAATTTCACACCAGCTCAGGATTAGCATGGTAACAGGTGACAATAGGTCATTACTATGTTAATTGAAAGACAGCATGCTTTTGAAAAAAAAAAGAAAATAAAAAGAAAAAAAAGAAACCAGACAAAATTAAATGAAAAGGAAAAAAAAATATTAAAATATTAAAATGCAGTAATTTATCTAGGATTGGGCTGTTGTTCTGAGGGATATGTCCTAGGGAGAATATATCTTCTGAAAAGAGCTCTCTGGCTTTTTGGTGATAATCTAGCACTATTCACTGTGCCGTGAAGCATGGCAGATATTTCTGTGTATACTCTCCCCTATATGAGTTATGCTCACTGTCTCTATTTCCACAGGATCAGGCTGCATCTCCAAAACAGGTGTCTGACATTTGTGGCTTGCTGAAACTGGTCAGTGACCCAGAAAGCAAAGGTGAAGGTGGGCACAAGGAAAGTGGAGCTCATGTATTTACCTGGCTTGCCCAAAGGCAGCGTAGACCCAAACAAAGTCAATGGCAGCTGTGAGATTTTGCTGCAGTGTTTAACAGAAGAGAAAATTCTGGTTTGTTCCTTTACAAGAGGATTAATAAAATAAAAAGACTTTCAAACCACCAATGGAAAATAGCCTGTCACTTCGATAGCACGCTGAAGCATGAAGCCCAGGCAAGCTCATCCTTCCACTTGAGCTGCAATAGCATTATCCTGGCTCTGAACAGGGATGGGTGCCACAGTGCTCATTTGCTCCTCTATTGTGTGGCTTGACAGACACCAATACGTAGGCATTTCCCATTATACGCTGTGACCTGAGTAAGCAGTCCTGAGCTGCCAGCTTCAGCCCATTGAAAGAAATTGGGAAACTATTATTCCGTTTTATTTGAATAATACTGAAAGGTGTTAAATCAGTTTTGGGGGAAGAAGATCATTCTACAGGTCCTACAGTTGACAGAATACAAAAGGCCCAATATGCAATTGTGTGTTGGTGAGCAAGATGGAAAGAGCTCTGTAGTAACTGCAGCCACCACAAAAGGACCTCTGCTAATGGCAAGTTATAATTTAAACAAGGATCCTTTCTGAAACCAAAATAATATGCCTATGTAATGAAGCTAGCTGCCTTGCTCAAAGCAAATGGCAATTCAGAGGCACAACTGGGATTTGAAAATGGGAAACTCTGATTTTTATTTCCTGGAATAAGAATTTAACCTCTTCGGATACCTTCATGCAACCTGATATAGGAGCTGACAAGTAACGTGACCTTTCTGCTCACTCTGCTTCAGAAAAGTTTGCAATCCAGCCTGACACAATCAGTTGTAATATATTAATTTCAATGCAGTTCTGCCACAAATACTAAGGGTCATCTCTGAGACCTTTACATCCCAGAATAGAATCCTTCCAGACTTCATGCTTATCTCAAAATATCCTGATTAGGGTGCCTGCTTATCTAATAAAGGCCAAAAGAAGGAAAAGTGTAAATGTTCTTTGATTACTTACTACAAAGGAAATAGCTCAGAGAGAAGATTGTGCCATTCCATTCAGTGCATGGTACAGTGTGATGTCATCTGTTGAGATTGACGGCAAAAGAGAAATGCCGATACTGAACAGATCACAGACAATCGTCTGCAAATCTAATACTACAGAACAAAGGTAATAATGAAATGCAAGTACCTCTTGCAGGGACTGGAATCTGCTCGCCAGCCATACAAGAAAGCAATATAATAGAAATATTCCCAGCAGGAATATCTCTCAGGATATTCAGGGTAAAACACAGCCTTGAGTCTGGCTATGGCCAGGAGATCATTTTAAAATGTGTATTAGGGCTAGTGGTTTCTTTTTTGACCATGATATAATTACAGCTCAATAGCAGCAGCCAAGCATATTTTTAAGGGTTTGTGATGATTTTGCAGCTCAGTACCCCACTGAGTAGCCCACTCAGGTATTTGCAGCCAGCTCAAGTGGTAAGAACCTGTCTCAGTCCAACTGACTTTTAAGCCAAAGCGCTGCACCCTGCTCAGCCCACGGCCCCAGCTCAGTGTCTCAAGGCTGAGTCACTGAGCCACCCACAGCATAGGTCTTCCCTTGGGGACTGAAAGAAATACACAACTGGCATGTTCCCTCCCTTTTGGTTTGCTGTGCTAAGGGCGACTTTCTGGCCAACCTGCAAAAAACCCATGCAATTGCTACAGGCAAGAGTAAAGCTGAGGGGCTTTGAGATGACATCAGCACCTCTACTGCTTCAAAGGGCCACCAATTCCTTTTCCAATATGTTCTCTTTTTATTTTGCTTTACATTCAGTTAAAACAAACAAAAAAAGAGAAAAATAGAATAAAATGCCCAAAATCTCCAGCAAGAAAGGCAGAGTGTCAGGAAGAGCATATTATAAATGTGCTGGCAAAACTGAGGAGAGGAAATAGTGGAAGCCTACGTATGAGGCTGCAGCAAATGTAATCTCAAAATGTTTCCAAAAGTAATTTTTCCCTATTCATTTTTTTCTGGGCTGTCTCTGTTGTTTACTCTGCTGTTCTGCGATCTTTAGCAATAGCAGTTCAATTTAAACTCTGCATGGAAAGGACTCTTTCTTCTCATCTTTCTGTACAGCTCAAGAATAGCTTACACAGTCTGTATTATGGCTTTGCTCTTACTAGATGAGGAATATGTTGATTTGGTTTCAGATCATTAAATCTCTAAGGAATCTCTTCCAGCTTAGCTTTCTGTGAGGGTGGAATCCCCCATACTTCAGGATTAAGGCTTTTCTTCCTCTTTGTATTCCTGAAAGGGTGTCCCAAAAGGCACAAACATTATAAGGAAGCCCAAGGAGCTGCATGAGTTTACTTAACAGGAAATTAGTATCCTCTCTTATGATAATGAAATTTCATGTGCTGCTTTTGGTATTCTGGGATTCGTAAAGGTTATCAGACAGGCATTTATAATAAAAGTTCTTCCTGCTTTTCCTGGTATGCATTGGGAAGATGGGAGTGTTATCAGTCTGACATTTCTGTCAGAACTGGTATTTGAACCACTGGATGATTCTGACAAATGCCACCGCTGTCATCTGCTGCTCAGTTTTAATTATACCTGACTGAGGCTTTCAATGGCAGCAAGCAGAAAACTTAATTAGTTGCTTTAAAGGCTGATCTTCAGAGTTTGAAAAATCCAAACAGCTTTGCAGGATTTCGGCATGGAGGCTGCCATTTTCTGTCTGATGATGCAAGTCAGAAGAATTAATGATCCCACTCATAGGAAGGAAAAACAGAGAAAAGACTTACAGGAAGATGCATCAACAAAATACAGCATTTCTGTACACGGTGTGTCAGCGAGGCAACCCCATGTCTAAGAAATTGCTGTGCTGGCTCACAGGTGGGTCTCAGACAAATGGTAACAGAATGCAGGCAAAAGACTGGGTGCTCATGGGAACATACAGCAAATGAACATCTGTTACCTTAAACAGAATGTATACGTTTATTCTGCAGTGGAATGCAAGCACTGCACTATTTGGAAAGACTGAAACGCTGGCATTTTCTCACACACCAATGCACTGTGCAAACAAGCTGCTTAAAAGAAGATTGCATTAACAATTTATACCACCTCCGTGTTTGCTTTCAGAGTGCTAATATGATTATATTTCTACGTTATATCCTGGAAAAACAACAATTAGTAAGATGCAATGTCTAACTCCTAACATGATGCAATTGGAAGTTAACATCACATTCACATACTGGTTGCAGGTTGCCAGTGCTGGTGGTGGTAGTGGGAAACACACAACTGAAAATACATTGTTTTGTTCCAGAAAGCCCAGGGCTGTGGGTTTGGGCACTTAATCCAGCTGCCTTCATGGAGATGTGGACCAGTAGAAGATGGGCTTTGCTTGTTGGTGAGGTCACATGGTCTAAGCACATAGTACTGCTTTATGAGACTACTGAATTTCATCATTTCAAAGGAATGGGCTGTATTTCATACATAAAATGTACCAAGAGCTCTGTGTCTGTGAGCTGCAGTCAGGAGCCAAAGCCCTTGATGCTCTCATTGGCTTCCCCTGTACTTACAGTTTGTGCTTGCAATTTATCATTGATCACAGAATCACAGAATTGCTGAGGCTGGAAGGCACGTCTGGAGATGACCTAGTCCAACATCCTGCTCAAAGCAGGGTCAGCCAGAGCAGGTTACTCAGAGATGTGTTCAGCCAGGTTTTGAATACCTCCAAAGTTAGAGACTCCCCAGTCTCTCTGGGCAACCTGTGCCAGTGTTTGTGGTCACATGAGAAAACTCTTTTTGTTTTTTTCCATTTTAAATGGATGTTCCTGCATTTCAGTTTTTGGTTACTGCCTGTTATTTTGTTGCAGAGCCCCACTGAAAGGGGTCTGGCTCCATCTTCTTTACTCTTCCCATCAGGAGGATTGATTAGCTCACATTGACTAGAATCCCCTGGGATTTCTCTCCCTGAACTGAACAGTCACAGCTATCTCAGCTTCTCCTCCTATGACAGGTGCTCTAGTCCCTTAACTATATTTGTGGCCCTTCACTAGACTTAATCCAATATATCCCTGCCTGCCTTGTGTGGGGCAACCCACAACTATACACAGCAGTCTTCACTGATTTGGTCAGGGCACAGTGCTGGCTCATGTTCAACTTGCTGTTCACCAGGAAATCCAGGTATATAAGGTTGGAAAGGACCTCTGAGATCATCAAGTCCAACCTATAACCCAACACTAACACCAACATCCACAACTAACACCAACCATCATCTAAACCATGGCACTCAGTGCCTCATCCAGTCTCCCCTTAAACACCTCCAGGGTCGGTGACTCCACCACCTCCCTGGGCAGCGCATTCCAATGGCCAATCACCCTTTCAGTGAAGAACTTTTTCCTCACATCAAGCCTAAACTTTCCCTGATGAAGCTTGAGTCCATGCCCTCTAGTTCTGTCACTGGTCACCCGAGAGAAGAGACCAATCCCTGCCTGTCTACAACCTCCTTTTAGGTAGTTGTAGAGAGCAATGAGGTCTCCCCTGAGCCTCCTCTTCTCTAGACTAAACAGCCTCAACTCCCTCAGTCGCTCCTCGTAGGGCTTGTTCTCCAGCCCCTTCACCATCTTCGTTGCCCTCCTCTGAACACATTCCAGTATCCTAACATCTTTCCCAAACTGGGGGGCCCAGAACTGGACACAGTATTCAAGATGAGGCCTGACCAGTGCCGAGTACAGGGGTATGATAACTTCTCTGGTCCTGCTCACTACACTATTCCTGATGCAGGCCAGAATGCCATTGGCCTTCTTGGCCACCTGGGCACACTGCTGGCTCATGTTGAGCTTCCTGTCAACCAGCACTCCCAGGTCCTTTTCTGCCTGACTACTCTCCAGCCACTCTGTCTCCAGTCTATAGCTGTGCATGGGATTGTTGTGTCCAAAATGAAGTACCCGACATTTGGACTTATTAAACATCATCCTGTTAGAATCAGCCCATCTCTCCAATCTGTCCAGGTCCCTCTGCAGGGCCATCCTACCATCTAGCAGATCAACCCTTCCTCCCAGCTTGGTATCATCTGCAAACTTGCTGATGATGGACTCAATCCCCTCATCCAGATCACCAATAAAGATATTAAACAAGACTGGACCCAATACCGATCCCTGGGGGACACCACTGGTGACCGGCCGCAAACTGGATGAGACACCATTCACCACCACTCTCTGGGCTTGGCCATCCAGCCAATTCCTAACCCAGCACAGAGTGCTCCCATCTAAGCCACGGGCTGCCAACTTCCCTAGGAGTCTACTTTACATCAAAGCTGTGTTCCATGTATACTGGTGAATGGAGTTATTTCTTCCCAGATGCAGGACATGACATTTCTATTTCTTGACCTTCAGAAGGTTAGCCAGGTCCCCAGCACAGCCAGCTGGTTTGTCACCCACTCTTCTCATTTTGTATCATTTCAGTCCCGCTGAGGGTGCACTCTTGCTGCACTGGCCAGGTCATGGAAGAAAATGTTAAGCAGAAGAAGTGGGGCAAAAACTGTCTAAGGAAATGCGACGGCTCCTATCACTGTATTCTGAGAGTCACAGATCTAGCTGAGCTCTCTCTGCCTGGAAGCTGACTATGCTGTTCTCTTGAGTCCAAATCCACTGGATTTATACAGGTCCATGCACTTATGCAGGTGTATGATTGGATGACAAAAAAGCATGCAGCCAGCTTCACTGATCTTCATTTGCAAGCAAAGGGGACCTTATGTCCATTGCTTTGCTGTGGTACCAATGGCCTAATGAAAAGGTCCTCCCACTACAAAGGCAGGCTCTTCTCTTTTCTGTTATTGTGTCCTTGACGGTTCACGCATCAAGGTGATTATGAATAAATACAACAACCCTCCCCATATTGTACAGAGGTTTGGTTAAAGAAGCTCATTTTGCCTTGCATAATATTGTTGACAATGGCCATAAAGGCAGTGTATTTATAAGATATCTGATAGGTTTTGTTTATCTTATCTTTGACATTTTGTATCTTAACATTTTCTAGACAATAAGCAAACCCACATTTTCCTTGCCATTAGTGATCGAAAAGTTAGGTTACACTACTCTTTTTTCTTGACTTAAGAAAGTAACATTTTGATGTTAATAAAGTAATCAGTTTCTGTACTTCTTTAAACACAGGTTTGGGTACACAGAGCAGGAAGCTGTTTTGTCAGTAGCAAGCGGTTTACACAGCCTGAGGTAGTGACAGCTAACACCTCAGAACTATCAGATCCCAGAGTTTTAAGTTTGAACTGAAACAAATTCATCAACACGTTTCTGTGCCTAACAAAGTCCACAATATTAAGTAGACACAGAATATCCTATATGAATCAACAGACTCCTCAGTGCAAGTGCTACAGAGACTTCAATGTGCTGTCATATTCCCCAGCATTTTGCTACCACCAAAAGCATTTTCTCACCAGTAGAAAATCGTACTGCAGTTACAACAAATTCCTTTGTGTGATAGTGATGAGCTGATGTGGTTGGTAGTCCATGTAGGGGATTGTTGAGTCTATGCTATCATTTTGCTCATGATTAGCAGTGCTGCTTCCATACAGGTACAACTTCCTGTAACCTAGCATTTTGATACAAAGCTGTGCAGGCCAACATTATGACAGAAGACAAGAAATCACCTTCTTCATGCGTAAATGCTGGAATTATTGCTTCCATTTTCCAGTTACAGGGCACTGCACCATGTTTATTCCTCAGCATCACTGTGAGGGGAAAAGGCCTTCACAGCATTCACCACCCCTCCACACCCATGTATCTCCTTCTTAGCAGTTCATGTCTCCCTGCATGGCTGTTATACTCTGTTTCACTGACATGTTCACAACAAAAAGCTCTGTGCTGTGGCATCCTGCTGAAGGCGGGATGAAAATACTTCTGCCTTGTGGTTCTCAAATCTTATGCCCCACCTCAGAGTACTTCCTTGCAAGGTTGCTATCAACCTGAGAGATGTTCCCAAAAATCCTAGTAGCCCACACGCTTAGCATTGTGCACATTGTGGACATAAATAATTGAGACTAGCTATGCATTATCCAAAGAAACCCAGGAAATAGTTTTTTGGCCACACTGTAAAACAGTGATTATGGACTTGAGCTTCCAGCCACAGTAGAGACTACTCCTCTTGTTTCTTTGACGTGATATTTGAATACATGATTTTGTATCTAGACAGCATCTTCAAAAAAAAAAAAGAACCCTGTAGCAACAGCCACCAGAAGGACTAATGGTTTTAAAGAGATACTCTATCTTAAACACATCTTCCAGACATTCATATGCGTAGCCAGTTTGTACAATGCATGAACTCTTCAGGGGTACGTGGTGGTTGTCAGCAATCAGACACTCAGGCACATCTTATGGAGGGCTTTACAGTTTTATGGCTTTTTACTCAAAAATAGTACATGTGCAGAACATGGTTCTTTAATCTTTAGTGCATCCTTGGCCTGGACTTTGGTGGGTAAGCAGAAAAGCAAAAAACTGTTTCACTTGGCCTCCATAATGCCTTCTTCCTGAGGTTGCACTCCCACTCCAAACACACACACATACGCATGTTCACATACACACGCAGAGACACTGTTCTTCAGGAGAGGAAACTCGGCTCTCTTGCAACTTTCCAGTTCCTTATTTTCATAAAATTTTCTGAATGCTTCAAAACGAGATGACAGGCTCCTACCAGATGATTTGGTAATGAGGACTACGGGTCACTTTCAGCTTATCATTTAGAGCACTTTACATCTCAGTGGAGGAGCATTTAATTTCACAATTCATTTGAGCTTTTCTGCTCACCTTTATATTACTAATCCTTAAAGCCCTTGCAAAGATGTAAAGAAAACAACAGAAAATTCAAATCAGCTGCATATTCAAGCTAGGTTTCTCAGTTTTTAATGACAAGTGCAGGAAACTCCTCACACTGAATTCACAGATTGCCCTGAAACAAGATTCCCAACTCCCCAGGGCCTCACAAGCTTTGATGATTTTTCTCATAACCTCCCTGAAAGTCAACCAGCAGTATCCTCTCTTTCACCAGGAAGCAAAATTCAAATTCATTGAGACTAACCATGTTAAATTCACATCCTAAAGTGCACCAAGGTTTCCTGAGGAGTTGGGGACTGAAGTGAGCACGTGGCTCAAGTGTCTTGCTGAGGCTCCCAGAATGTAGCAAGTCCGTTTTCCTACACTATTTCTGCAAATACCTCTCATAGACTTGTCCTTTTGCTTGATGATGGCTTCAACATTTGCCAGTGCAGACTCTGCCTTTTGTTTGAGCTGTCATTCTCCATCATCCAGCTAACACAGTTATTTCTGTATTATAGACCCATTATTTGACACTGAAGATACCTAGTTAATGTATTAGCTAAAGGAATGCTGAGAATAGCCTGCTGCCTTCAGCAGGGCGTATTGGATGCTTATATCTTTGAAAAGTCCCACTGGTCTTTCCTTTGTGAATGGCTGTAAATTACTTACTGGAACTTAAATGCCACTTTTTGTCCAATTCTTTCTTGATTTTACCCAGGAGGTACATAGCAGAGGTTGATTAAATTGCTTGGTGTTGCTCTCTGTCTAAAAGAGACACATGAATTTCTCAGCATATGCCTTCAGGAGTCAGGAAATAAAAGGTTTTTCATACCTGTTGTCCATCCTTCTCTTGAAAGGCATTAACATATTTCAAGACAGACTTATTTTTATTCAGCTGAAGCTGTGTAGAAGTTTGAGGCCCAGTCTGAATGAGGTGAACAAGTGTCCCCACAGGACATCTTTCCTAAAGAGGGAAATATGTCTTTTGGAGGTGTCTTCTGTCTATTCCTGGAGTTAAACTCTTAACCTATATGACTAATTTAACTAGTATCCCAACTTTGAGGTCTTTGAAGTTAGATGAGATGACATCCACTGATGCCTTAATTTTGGAGGGCAGGCAAATCCTGAGAAGCATCGTCTTGGTGTGTGAGAATTCGTAGACGAATGTGCTAAAGCAAGATAAAATAAAAGAATAACTGTGATATCCTTTAGAAATGTAATGTCCTTCTCAAACTTTTCCAAGACTCCCGGTAAACATTCACTTGTGTGGGAGTGGGAGCTACTTTGGATCCACTTTCATTGCTCAGTTAATGGAACTGTAAAAACTAGAGTGGATGGTATTCTTTTTCATATCAGCAAAAATATTTAACCTTGCACTGAAAATTGTAATGAGGTAAAATATGAGATAGTCTGTAAATATGAACCCTTTAAAATAAAATGATACACATGACATAAAAATATAAAAATTGTTACTGACATGAATAATTCACTAACTATTGCATGGTATAAGTCACCAACTAATGTGTATTACGTGCCATTTAATGGTGGATGTATCTGAAGAAATATGGAAATTGGAATACTTTAATAACTTTCTATATGAAAGATGATGAGACTGCCTAAATGATTAAGAGGAAGATATGTTATAATGAACTAAAGCCACTCGAGTGTAAGGTAATTTTAATTCAAATCTCCATCTGCTTATGTATAATTAAGACTCATTTAACAAGTTAATGCCTAACAGAGAGAACTGATAAGTTTGGTATTACAGAGCTTAAGAGAAGTAAATTAAACTGTCGAGTCTGAAGAGCTTTCATTTGAATTCCCTGTACCCGAACCAAAACAACATCTTCCACAGGCATTTCTTTACCCTGGCCACACAGCCAGGTGCCAAACTTGGGGAGAAAAATGAGGTGACAAAACAGAATATCCTTATTTTATTTTAATTTTTTATATCATTTCAAGTCAGGAGTTTGTCAGCATCTTTGCTGACATGAATATTTATATTGTTCAACCTGCTCACTATATAGTGTTTCTACACCATTGAGAAGACACTTTGCATGCCATCAAAAATATTTATGTCTTGCAGAGATTGCCAGTGGGGTTAAATAACCTATGAAAATAAGAGGGTTTCCTTTGAAGTGCAAAAAAAGTAATATTTTGATCTGTGGTAAATTTTATGTGAGATTCGCCCCCTTAACTTCCTATTTCTTTCTGTCTTCAAATATCGTTCCTGTAAGGTCTAGTAGTCAAAATAGTGACTTCAAACTTTTCATATTTCATCATGCAATTTTAATTTTCTTCTTTTGGCTTCTTATCCACTGTCAAGATGAGAGTTTCCTATATTCACTTCATACTTAAAATTCTCTGTGCTCTCGATTTTTTTGTCGCTGGAGCCAGATACCAACTTTGATTTGCTCCTAGAGCTCAGCAATAAAGTTAAAAACTTTCAGGAATGTATTAGAAGAACAAATACCACAGTATGGCTAATTATTATTGCAATTTAGAAGTTTCCAAGTGAAGTAAGACAAAGACTTAAACCTGTGAATTTCGATGACCAATGCCCAATCTCAATAAATGACTGACATAAGATATTGTTGCAAAACTGGAAGCTTACCATTTTGTTCCTAGCCCAAAACAGACTTCTCTACTCTAGCATCAGTCTAAGAGCAGAAAAATTAAGAGACTGGATTGTCTAAAATATATAAGACAGTAGAACCTATGTCTTACTTCTCAATTTTAGCATTGGGCAATGGAGGTCCTAAAAATTCAACAGAAAGCAAAATGTTCCTTTTTGTATACATCCATAGATTAACAAAAATCGCTGTTTGTAGCAAGTCTCTTCATTATAAAAGCATTTTGTTTAATATGCATTAAGTTACTGCACGTCTCACGAACAGGGAACATCTTTAAAAAGGTCTTCCTTTCCTCTAAGGCTTAAAAATGCACTCCATACAGGGACATCACCAAAGGCATTTGCAGCACTTCAGTTGAATGAGCTTCAAGTGGCACAGGAAATATACCAAATGAACCAGATCACCTAAACTGACTAGAGATAGAAACCTACAGTTGCAGTCAGACAAGGTTTTCCATTCGGGCTGGTAAAGCTGATCTGTGATAAAAAAAACCCATGGCTTCTTATAGTGAATTCCCTCTCCAATATTTATTGCCTTTCAAGTTCAGAAAAGCCTTGCTTCTAAAAGAAAGAAGAAAAGAGGGAAGAGTGAAGAGAGAAAAGGAAGGATGGAAGGGAGGGAAAGGAAGGGAGGGAAAGAAAGAGAGGGAAAGGGAGGGCAGGAAGGCAGGAAGGAAAGAAGGAAGGAAGGAAGGAAGGAAGGAAGGAAGGAAGGAAGGAAGGAAGGAAGGAAGGAAGGAAGGAAGGAAGGAAGGAAGGAAGGAAGGAAGGAAGGAAGGAAGGAAGGAAGGAAGGAAGGAAGGAAGGAAGGAAGGAAGGAAGGAAGGAAGGAAGGAAGGAAGGAAGGAAGGAAGGAAGGAAGGAAGGAAGGAAGGAAGGAAGGAAGGAAAGGAAGGAAGGAAGGAAGGAAGGAAAGGAAGAAGAAGGAAGCAGAATTAACCCAAATTTAAAATCCAAATGGTAAAAAAGAAAAGTTAGAAGCTCCTAGCTACACCATTAACTAGACTGGAGGGGAAGGAAGCATGCATTTTCTCTGTGAAAAATTGCTGATAGCCCAGAGAATATACCAGAACAGATTGTGCTGGGACACCCTGATCTTCTGGATGACACTATTGTTTCTGGATCTAGGGATGTGACAGCATAATGTTTCGGGACATCTTTGTACCTCTACTGAAGAAAGCATCTCTCAGCAGGGAATATCAGCATGATATAGACTAATTAGTTAGTTGTGCCTGGTCTCAGAGGCACCATCTATAGCCAGTCAGCTGTCCACACAGGAGCTGACATTAGGGAAAGATTAACAACCTCCAAAAACCTGGGCAAAATCTATACATGATGTAGCTATCTTTAATTAAAAAGTGGAGCAAAGTGCTTAGTCTTACAAATGCAGCAGCAACCATCCAAGGGTAATGATCTTCTTTAAACAAAGAAATGTGTTTGAGCAAAAACATTTAAAGAACCTATTCATGATCCCTCTGCAATATCCTTTCTCATCTAGCAGGTGTCAGCCAATCAGCCTTTCTCATAGAGTAACGCCACCGTTTTATGACAGTTCCTCTATTTTACTTTAGCCAAATTCCACATTCACTTTATCCTGACTCCTCAAGAGCATTTAATGATCTGAAAAAGCAGTAGGTTCATAAATCGGATATTAATAGAGCACTTAGCACATACATGTTTTTGATTAGCAGCTTCAGGTTCAGAAGCCAAGTAAAACAAAAACTGGAATAATCCCAGCCTTGAGTCAGGAAGTATTTTAGCACTGAAGTCATGCCATGCACCAAGGGTGTTGTTCTATAACTTGTACCAAGAAATGTGGGTTGGAAATGAACACTAGTTAAATAAAAGAAGGAAAAAGCCTGGCATAATGATATTAATGAATAATTCAATCCCTACAAGTTGAGAAAGCATAATGCTAAAGTTGCTGTATCATCTCTTCTAATATCTCTGTAGCTTTCTTACAGGTCAATGCATCAAATACAGATTAGATCTGATCTCTGATTGGTCTTGTTCAGTTCAGATAGTAGTATCTGTTTCTTTTGAAAAATGTAATAACCTGGTGCAGTAGAGTTAGCTTATTGTCATGATCACATAGAAAATATAATTTCCCCTTTAAGGATGCTTACATTGGAGAGGAAGATCCAGGGATCCCACAGATTTTAACCTTACTTACAGTGACAATGCTCCTAAAGCAGCTGGAAATACAATTGTCAAGTTGCACAAGATAACTCTCTACAAGGCCATCTTGCCGGCTTCATAGAAAAAATTGCCTCCTGCTGGTCTCAGCTAAGTATCAGGTTTAGGAGAAGGATGAGCGGGATATTAATTTCTTCCCCAGATGTGATGTGATGATGTGACCACGATATGCCTATGCAGGTATAGGCATGATATACCTTCTGTGCCCTTTGCTCTTTATCTCAGAGCTGCAAGCAACCCTCTTAAGCAAGATCTGGTCCTGTTCTCTTGGAAAGCATTTTTATGTTCCTTCAAATGAAAAAAAAATTAGTTCTCACAACAGAAAAGTCTTTTTTTCTGCAAAGATTTATGACAACAGGAAATGTATTTTGCTTCTTTTCTTTTAATTTGCCTTGGTGCTAAAATGTTATTTTCCTCATTAAAAATTATGACATTTGGAAAAAGTACATGCAAGAATAAACAGCATGTGGGATGTCAGCCTTGGATTTCCCTGCTAAAGAACTGCTGGGATGAGGAAGCACAACACTGAGTCCTGCCCTGCAGAGAAACCAGCTGAGAGCAGTGAGCACACTCGCCTGCTATTCAGCCCCTCTGCATCACCACCCTGGGTAGCCTCGCAGCCTTGCTTTGGAGGTCGCTTGTATATTTTCCACACTAGCAGGAATGACTGAGGCATTTCATCAGGGCAAAATACAACACTTCTCCCAAATAATGTTTAGGGCAGAAAGGAAATGTCACTTAATAATCGGAGTCAAAAAGGAAAGGAAAGCATAGGCTGGTGGAAAGCCCCAGATTAAGGATTAGACAGGGACGTGCTGATTCCAGCAGATGAAGGAGGAAAAGATGGCTTGGATCTGGTAGGTGTGTGCTGAGCTATAAACTACGTCACAATGTGCCACCAGCACTATTGCTGTATCACCTCTCAATCTTTTCCTTGTCTCCCACTAGATTGTGACAGATCTCCTCAGATTTGGATGGATTTCAATCTACAGCCCATTGATACATTATCTGTACAAATACCGTTTGTTTCTCTAACTATTCTCTATTACTTAACAGACTCACACCCACTCCTCCCCCCACCAGTTAGGTCTTTTCTCTAATTAGACATTGATTTTCCCAATTTTATTTTTCAGTCATGAAATAACGATACTACATTTTCTGAAGTTTCATGCTGTTCTTGCTGTTCTCTGAATTTGGGTGTCATAGCAATCAGTTTGAGAGGAGCTCTGACTCATTATTTAATAATGGGAAGAAAATAGTACTGTATCTAAGGGAAAGGTGCAATAGCAACCATCATTGGGAGCTGATGGCAGCTGAAATCTGATTAGGAAAGAGACCCGTTTTTACGAGTGGAATCACTGGAATGCAACAAGGGAAAACAGCCAAATCTCTGCGCTTTGATATCTCAAGAAAAAGAAAGTATACTTTTCTAGATTTCTTCAGTTGGTCGAAGACAATTCCCTTGAAGCAACACTGTATCACCCCATGATTCTTTCTGGCCTTGGATTCCACATGTTTTCTAATTTAACAGGAAACAGTGGAAGTATTCTTCATTGCAAATGAACCACTGTATGTTTAGTGAGGATTTAGCAAGATGTTTCCCTGAGTCTGGTGGTAACAATGTTCTGATTATCAAACTGTGAACTGTCAGTGGTATAATTTTCCTAAGCACTCAGGAAGTAAACTTTTTATGGTATTTACATGCCTGGAGATGCAGAGAGCATTGCCAATGCCTACTGGTGCCAAAAGTGGTTAGAAAACAAGTGACTAATTTACAGAACTAGATAATTTGGAAATACCGTAAGGTGCCTTTCTGCATCTTTAAGCATATCTTTCAAAGTCTGATGCCAAGTGACTTCAGCACCTAATCCTGTTATCAAAAGCACTTCCATCAGTTAGGAATGGCTGAGAGTCATGCAAAAGGACAATAAAATGGGACTATTAGGCTACGTCTTCAAGCCTTCTGACTGCCTAGGACTAGTCATTTCAGCTTGCCATACCTCACTGGGCTGTCAGCAGGGGCAGATCAGAGGTGGCAGCTGAGGTGCTTCTGTTGCATGGAGAGACAAGGACTCCATCAGGCACCCAGATAACAAGACGTCCTTGCTCCTGAGCACCAGCCAGCTCCCACTGTGGCTCTTTTAAAAGACTTGGAGGCTTCTCAACAATAAAGTTAAACCCTTAACTCATTTAGATGCCTTTCATTCTTTTTTTCCTTCTTAGCTCACCTTCTATGAAAATACCAGTGACAGCCACTGCTAGTTTTTCTTGCATGAGATTTGGCTCAATGTTATAGTTGTGTGCTCTGTTTACATTTTGTCTGTGTAAAACAAATAGCTCAGCTGGGGAAAGGACCACAGTAGATGCCCGACAGCACAAAACACAGTAACATATCAATGAATCATTCAGTCAATTAATAGGAAAAAGACAGGAGGACCCCATCACCCCTACGTATTCTGCAAAATGAAAAGCTAATTCATAAAAACTAGCTTT
Organism: Tapera naevia; assembly: GCA_033556795.1. Lineage (NCBI taxonomy): Eukaryota > Metazoa > Chordata > Aves > Cuculiformes > Neomorphidae > Tapera > Tapera naevia. The sequence goes on from JAUMJJ010000059.1 coordinate 21,855,655, forward strand.
TTGAATTGTGTCCCATATTCCTGAAATTTCGGTATGTTGTAAAAATAAAGCACAGTGAAATGAATCATCCTTTAAAGGCAAATGCTCAGTTTAAATCAAAGAACTCATGACATTTTTTTCTTAAAGATAAGCAATAATTTATTTCTCTTTTGTCTTCACAATTACCACATATTGTCCAGCTACATGACCGATGCCACTACATAACACAGGAGAATTGCCCACCTACACTTTACTTGGACAAATACAATTGCGATTTACAGATTAAATGGACTGTACAATGTGTTGTTGGAAAAACGCCCTTCTTACCTATACGATGGGATGTGGCAAATGATTTATAAACAGATACACTCTAAGATGTAAAACTTTAAATCTTTTTAAGCCAAGGATACAGTATAAAGCATTTTTGTTTTGGTATTGTATTGTTACTAAAGTAGAAAAAGAAAACTAGAGAAATAAATCCATATCTTAACTTACAGGATATGTATTAGGTTAAGAAATTAATTGGCTTCTCCACTTTTTTTGCTTTGCTTTTCTTTTTTTTTTCTACAAATGAATACTATGAATATTTTGCAGGATAAAGAAAGATTGCCAGATAAAGAAGGTATCGTTATATGAAAAACAAATGAAAAATTACCAGGTAATTTTGCTTACAAAAATGGTCAAACTATAAACAGTCACAAAATATATAAAAATGCCACATTGAACGAGGCAATCGTACTCTACCTAAACTGGTAGTATACTCTCTGAAAGAAGTTGTGTTCATACAGTAGTAACTGATAAAAAGGCATTGTGCACTCTCGTGCCATCTGGAGATTTAGCACCATGTGTCATCAGTTCTTGGATTGTCATCCAGTTGTCCAAGATTTTCTTGTTTCTCTTTTTCATCATCTTTTTGTGACTCAGTTCAATAATGTTTATTTCCTTTTTGCCCTCGCTGCCACTCTGCGGACTTTCCTTAAGACACTCCAGCCTGCTCCTCATCATGAACTCCCGCCGCCTCCTCTGCTCCTTAGCTCGCACCAAATGCTGCTTCCGCTCTTCTTTGCTCCAGTAGCGACCCATTTTCATCTCACTCATCGTATCATCATCTGTCGTCATCCCACTGCGTTCCTCTTTAATTTTTAAGGCACGTTCCTTCAGGATTCTGTCTCGAACTGGTCTCTTCGTGATGTACCGCGTCCCATCACTCCTTATTTTCACTTTCCATTCCATCCTGGGCTCTGCACTCTTCTGTGAGTCTTTGCACATGCTCACCAGACTGAGCTGGCTTTGGGCGTACTCCACAGCAGACTTCTGCTGGATCAGTTGCATATAGCTTTGATAATGCTTTGCATGAGCAGGTATATTCCCATACCTGTAAGAAGAGCTGTGATATGGAGACAGGTAGGGAATGTGCTCACTGCTCTGCTTTTCCTGATCTGTGAATTTCCCACTTTCTGCTGCCAGCACTGCATCCTCGGCAGCACTGTTTTGCTCAGTGGGTTTGGTTTTGGCTAAGGTTGTCTCTCTGTTGCTTTGTCCTGAGGATGACTGATTAGACACAACTGTGCTGCTCAGGTTTTTCCTGTTGGTGATGCTGATCATCCTCTGGAGAGAGTTATCAGGGGATCGTTCCACTGTCAGCGGAGTGCTCCTGCAACTTTCAGCCGTGTTATAGGCACTGGAGCTGTCCTTGTCAGATTTCTCAGGGTGCTCCATGATGTCATCCAGTTTGCCTCTTTGTACATCTATGCTGGTGTTATAATTCCTGAACCCCTCATCATGTAAAGCCCAAATGTCTCCGTACTGATCCCTCACCTTTTGGAGTCGGTGAGCTTGCATAATATTCTGACATTCAAGTTCAATGTTCCTCAGTTCCTCATTGAGTAGCTGCAGCTCATGCTCCACTCCATCTTGCTCTCTTCTGTTACACTCTATCGTGCTGCTTGAGTAATACAGGTCATATTCCCCGTGGTTTCGAATCTTGCACTTCAGTTCCAACAACTGCCGAAACCTTTCGCATTCCTCCTCTGGGTTTCCTATGAAATCAGGTTCAAAATATTCCCCAGACACAAAACTTTCATTGCACTGGAGCTCAACACTTCTTAACGTATCTTGGCTGTGACCCAGCTCACGTTTACTCTGCAGGGTAGCGCTGTTCTGCTCCTCAGGTGCATTTTCTTGTTCTGAGCTCTCATCATTACGCAGACTTTCATCTGTAGGCCCCACCCCACTGTCCTTCTCATGATTGTTGGATGATGAAGTTGCAGTGTCTGTAGTGCCATCCTCCTCTTCACGTTTCTTTGGCTAAAAAAAAAAAAAAAAAAGAGCAAACCAAATGACTATCAAATATTACATGAGAATATTTTCCAGTTCTGCTTTGCTTAAACAGCTGGGATCTGATTTAAGCCAAATTAAATCAGATCACTAAACAACAGTCCTGCTGCTCCCAACTTTTAAACATTTTTGAGAGTCATACTGTAGTGGCCATACTGAGTGAAGTAGATTAATTACAGCACTAGTGACATATCTTCTAAGGTTCGGAAAGAAATATTTCCGTCTCTAGCTCAGCTATCGCTTTACAGTGCTTAAAGATAATGATCACCAGATGGTGCACTGTTTTTCATTCTGGACAGTGGCCAGAGACTGGTGGGACTAAAATCTTATCAAACTTGAATAAAATCTTCAGTACTAGTATCACTTAAAAAAAATAAAGCAAGCAGGAAATCAAACAATGACTCACATAATCTAAGAGGATGTAAAAAGACTACTTTTGTCAGTAACGATTTACCAGTGAACTCCTTATTTGCTCAACAGAGGGGCAGGGTTGAAGCCTGCACGGGGCTAGCCTGTTCCACAGTACCCTTCACGGCCCTCTCTCACTCTTCTTGTTTTCAGTCATCTTTTCCTGAAAGACTGTTCATTTTGAATTCTAGGATTTAAGTAGACCTATCTCTGTTGCATCTCTGGAGACCATTTTTGTTCCCTAGTAGAATTTATGTTCCTTAGAAATAAAACCAGCCTTTTACCATTAAGCATAGAACAACACCGAGCACTCCCCATGGGCATAATGTCAAGCTTTTAGGCTGTTGTTTTTTAATTCACACTCTACTCATTGTACCTAAACTGTTTATATTCTCAACCTATTTATATCCTCAAAGAATATATGATAATACCTCTCTGAAGAGACATACGCTTTTTATTTTTCAAACTGGAGAAGTTTTGTGGTTTAACCCCAACAAGCACCTAGAACAACGCAGCTGCTTCCTCCCCTCTGGTGAGAATCAGGAAAAAAAAGAATTCCTCCCTAGTTCCCCCCTATTCCCCTTACACAGCAATCATTTAGAGTGCAATTTATATGGCCTGTTTGTCATATATCTAAAAGTACATAGTACCAATCAAACGCCATTTCCCTTTGAGGAGGTGTAATTGCATAATTACATAAAATGGCAGTAATAAGCACAGGAGAGAAAAGGTACCGTGCACCTAGTGAAAGCAAACAAACTCAGAGAGTCCACTGTCATAATTCCCTTTTTCTCTATTTTGACAAACAGTAAAACAGGATGAAAATGTGTCTCCTATCTCATTCTCTCACCTCTCTTCATGTGCACACCCTTCAACTGGCTTCCTTTCTTCAATTGTTAGCAAAAAATAATGGCCTAGTCTCAGAAAAATAAAAATAAACTCCACCCCCCCAAATGCAATGTAATAGTGGAATAAAATAAATATTGAAAGAAACACATCACTAGGAGAATTCAGTGTCTGTGACAGACCAGTTAAAAATTTCTGAAAAGATGTTTCAGCATTTTGTTGTCAGACAAGACCTGCAAAGAAAAAAACCTCTTCAAAATCATAGCATCCATTTCACACGTTCTTTTGCATATACAATGTACAGCTGATAACAAAATGCACAATAAATGGGTAGTTCTTATGTAGCTTTGGCAGCCATGTTGAAAATGTGCCAATTAATATCCCTCACTCTCCCCACATGAAGAGAAACATTCCCCTTGAATTCAAACATTGTGGGGCAGAATGTATACAGTGTTATGCAAGGGAACATGCAAAGGTTCAACGTCTCTTGATGCTGTAGGGTCAAAATTTTCTAGAAACTAGATTTTGAAACTGCAATGGACAAAGACTTTCATGAAAATTCTGCAAGTTTAAAATTCAATGGTACATATTCTCCTGATTTGAGATCCTCTCAGATCTTTCTACTTAACCACTTAAACAAACAAGGGTATCTTGTTGTCACAGGGAGAAGCAATATAAATATGAGAGCCAATAACACTCTAAATAATTAGATATTGCAGAATTGTTCTTTAATTATCATTAATTTATTCTTTCTTTCCTCAGCTTACACATTGCTGTGAAGGAGTAAAAAGTATATTGGAAGATTTTTTAATAAGGCTCTTGTTATATTTTTCCAAAGTGGCTGCAACACTGTAGTTCCATTATCAGGAGTAGCTGGAGAAGTGGTGGGAATGCAATGTCTTCCCACACCATCTGTTTGTAAGAGTTCCAAAATGTCACATTTTACACAGAGAAAAATATCAATGTCCAGAGAATTCTTCATGAAAAACAGGAGTAATCAGAAAGAAGAGCACCCCAAGCAATCAAGTGGCCAAGGCATTCACCAGGAGTGGAGATTTGATTTTGATTTTCTAGTTTACCTCCTCCACCTGAAGCTGGTACTTTCTCTTATCTGCTTCTGAGCTGCTCTGGCTTGTATTGACCTCCTCTGTCCCCAGTCCTCACAGCAGAGGAGTGGCTCCAGTCTGAAGTCTGCAAACACTGACCAATGCAATGTGTAACCCAGGTTTCTCACTGCTTTGGAAAACTTTTAACTACTGACATTGGAAGAACAGCTGGGAAGGCGGTGCTGCAGAACAGCCATAAATTTGGATGTCTGACCAAATGCAGGGCTCCATTCACATCAGCAAATGAGGAGGGCCACAATCTGCTCTCTGGCCCTGAGGGTGAGTGAAATACCACAACTTCTATCAATAGACTATACCTATCCGACTCCCTTAAGAAGGTGTCTTATTCATACTTTGTTAGCACAGTTATATAGCTTGCAGTAGCTGAGCTCCATGATGCTTCCTCTGATGTCTCCAGCATGGTGCCACACCACCAAAGCATATATTTGAGCACTTCTGAAAAAAAATCCCCTGATGTATCTATTTGTATAGGTGTTGAAACAGATTTTACAGTTTTAGCCTAGGCAATCAACACTTTCAGATTTAGTAGCGCTTGTGTTCCACACCATGTTTATCAACAATTTAAACTTTGCTCCTTCAACTTCCACTTGGATTTAGACTGAGTGAATATAATATGCTGACACCTACTTAAGTTACACTATCCATAATTAAAACACACACAAAAGATGTAAACAAAGCAAACCCCATCTTTCCAGTCTAACAGAAATCAGTTAAGTGGGAGTGATCTGACCAAATATAAGTGTCTATAGTACAGGCACCTGAATGTCAGGTTCCCCTCCCTGTCAGGAAGAAACAAGTGTACCATAAGATTCTTCTCAAACTAAAGCAGTCATCCACAATGCATTAAATATTTCCCCAATATTGAGATACTTTCAGATACTCCAATTAGGGAAATGGAAAGTAATACAGGTATTTACTGTACTGCATGTTTTTTTGGGATATAGTTTTTAAAAATCCACTGTGACTCAAGTAAAGTAGTCCCTAGCATTTCTGTTCTGGACTTGCCACACTTGCCAGAGCTCATAAACAAGAGCAGTCTATTACAAAACAAGATTATTTTAATTTTATTTTGAAAGACAGCAAGCCTAATTCCAGTTAAAGTCCCTTCTGAAAAACAATAGATATCTCCAATTGACAGTGCATTACTTTTGTCAGTATTATCTATTATCTATTCTGAACAAAGTGTTTGTTTTCAAGTTATGTTGTCAATCTCTTCTACAATTACTTCTGTTTGAAATACCAAAGGGCTCCTTAGGCCTCATCTTTGCAGTGAGAGCTCAGATAATGAGAAGGCAAACCTGGCGGTGCGTACAATCAAGCAATAAATGAACCTCAAAAGATTCTGCATTTCAGCTCCAGCAAGCATTCATGCCTATAAAGTGGCTAATCTTGCAGGAATTCAGGCATTATTCTATTCTCATTTTACAACTTATGATACATACTGGGACTTAAAACCCAGGCTGCTACTGAAGTTTGAAGGCAGTGAGATTCAGCTGAAGGTTTTAATAAACATACCTGCTGGGCTCTCTGGTCAGTCTCTCACAGTGAGAGGGAGACTGACCACAATGGGAGGAATCTCACTAATCAGGCTAACAACGAGATAGTCCAGAAACAATTGAAGAACTGAGACTGATTTCAGTGCCACACTAAAAGTGAAAATGCTCTTCTGCCTGTTCTTTTAAAACAAGCCTGTCTCAAATAAGAATTTTCCCTTGATATTTTCGCTTCATTTCAGCTTTGAATGAACTTGAATAAATTTTATTTCCTATTTTTTTCTCTTCTTAATAGGTTTCAATATATTCCATGATACCGATAAAAATTTCTGCATGTCAAATGTACGGTATTCTTCTGAAAATTATCTCTGCTGCACAATGAACTGTGATGTTGTAAAGGGAAGGAATACAATGAGTAGAAAAAATGGAGAATTACATCGTTCCTTATTGGAATACTCCACACAAAGAAGACACAATTCTTGATTAAATTCTATAGAGTGTCTCAAAAACATACAGAAAAACCTGATTGTCTACTTAATTTTTCTTTTACAAACTATACAAAATTTGTCTGTGACAGCTCATACTAAATGTTAAAATGGCATTCTGTAAGACAGACTTGCATTTGGAAGGATATTCTGCTTACAGCATGTATTCATTCCTGCAGTTTGAAAGATTCATGATGACAGATGATTATGAAGCCAAAGGCCTGTATTTTGGTTCATAAAAACTAAGGCTACTTAGGAATAAAGAAGCAGTTTTCTGACTTGCCAAGTCACTATATAGAGTCTAGAGAGACAGCAGCTGTCAAAAATTACTGACGCCCCATTACACACCAAGCTGCATTTGGTTGATTCGATTACTCATCAGAAGGGCAAAGAAATGTCTCGCTGTCCTAGAACTACTTCAAGCAACCTGACGTCAGACACCAACAGAACATAAGTGACCATATTTTTTTTCAGCTGTTGCTCTCCTCTGCCCTAGTATAAAATCTCAACAGGGGGAGAAAAATTATCCTTAGTATAAGATCCCAGTGGGGAACAAACAATCTCAATGATATGTGAAATCAATTCACAGAACACCACTGTTCAATAATTAACACTATTCACAATCCAAATTCAGTGAAAAAGCCAAAGCTTGACAAGAACTTGAGATTGGAAGGTCACAAACGTAATGTGATTTCAGAGACTCCAACATGTCATGTGAGAGACTAGTAGGGATTTGTAGATAGATCTGCTCAAGAATTTCTATCAAGAAGTGGGGGGTTGTGTGAAAATGTCACCATGCAAAGGAGATAGCTTTGTGAAGACAAGTGCTCTTTCTAACAGCAAATCTTTCACTATTCCACATAAAATTTATGGCTAATAAAATAAGATCCCATATCAGTTCAAAGTAGTTAGTAGTGCAGTAGCTAGCACATCCAACCTGGGAAACTGAGGCTTGGATCCCTGCTTGGAAAACAGAGTCATAACTAAAAGGCCACTATAAATCCTGTTGCAAGACTCCCTTCACCTCGGACCCTGGAGTTATTTCACTTTGTGTAAATAATTAAATGATTATAAGAGCAAGGATCTGTAATTTGATCTATCATAGTCCAGATAATTGGCTTAATTATTCTGTCAGTGTCTCTGTCCCAATAAATATTTAATTTATGTACAGTGAATAGCTTTAATAGGAGCGATCAGCTAGTCAATAGCCCAGCATCAGGGCTGGAGGGGACGTGAAGGGGAAAGCAGGCTACATGTATGCTCACGCCCTCAATGTCGACCAGGCAGTGAGGAATTTGAAGCCAGGTCTCCCGTTAACCAAATAAGCTCCCTGATTTTCAGAAGAGGGAAGGCTCTCACAGTTTTTTTCCCTCTCTTCACTTCAAAGAAAAATGCCTCAGGCTCTGCCTTCGAGCAATTCAGAAAAAATCATACATCACAAATTTCTGTGGGTGGAAAAACAGTTTCTTCCCAGCTCCACATACACAGAAGTTAGGAAATCAAGTTTTTTTTTCCTTGGCTCCACCTCGGTATGCATGCTGACAGATCATCTGATGCAGGTGTGGATAAGGTCACTTATGCCTTCCACAATAAAGTACAACTCAGAAGACCCATCCCTTGATGAAACTGCATGGCTGGGGATGCACATGCATCTTTGCCATAGTCATACTGCTTACACCACATATGGGCAAGTAAAAGTCGGGACAACAGCAAGCTGAGACTATGCTAACAATACACTTATTTGTCTCCATTAACAAAACAAATGCTGAGCCGCACGCTGTCGGTATAAGAAAAATACACTTGTATTACCAAAACACCTGTTGTTTATTTTAAACGCCTCTTCCATCTTGTTTTGCAAGTTCTCTGGCACAAGGGCTTGCTCACATTTCACTTGCACACAACAAAAGGAACATCCATCTCAACTTGGAGCTCAAGGTATCACACTGATATGGTTCATTTAAAAAATTGACATAAATTATAACATCACAAACCCAAATATTTTAGAATTAAAGAAGGAAAACAATAACATTCTGAGAGTTCAGAGAAAATGAGAAATCTGTAATTATTACAGACTCCTAAATTGTTTGTTAACTTGTGATACTGATCTATTGTTCTCCTTTTCCTTACCTACCGTGCACTGCAGTTCACAGCATTTCAGAGACAGAATTCTATCAAAGCTTTTGATGCCATTTTATGACATACCATTTCACTCCGTAATAATAAAAAAGAATACCTAACAAAATTTAAATTATACGTTTAGTAGCAGTCCTACCTGCTCCACCTCATTGGCTGTGTACTGCATCACTTCATTAGGCTGCTCTTCCAACATTTCCAAGTTTAACTCCTCTAAGAAGTCATTCCTTTCATCATCCAGCCACCCTTCTTCTAGCTGCAAAGAATATATTAGTACATTATATTATGTTAGCTAGGACACATGCTAAAACAGGGTAAACCCAAATGGCAATGCTTGACTAGTTCTTTTTATCCTAATGATTCTCTTCAGAAAGCCAGGTGGTAGGAGTTCACATCTCAAAAAGAGAAAAAGAAAAAGAATGATAAAAAAAAAACGGGACTCATACCTTTTATCCTTTCTTGAAACAGTATGACTGATTTTCTCTCATAATGAAGGAGACTGCACTGCATAGACATTATTTCCTTTCAAAAGGTATGAAAGGCGCAGCGTATAATCCTGAAGCTGTCATGTTCATTACCACTGAGAGCCCTCGCGCTGAAAGAGCGGCAATGTTACTAATAGGGCAGGAGGCAACTGGGCTCTTTCCTCTAACAACCTCCATCCCAGTGTTGTGCCCTGCTGCTGCCACCTCAATAGAAACCTTATGTTGCATTTCTGTCACCATTTTCCCGTTGATCTTCTAGGTAAATAAACAAACAGAAGAAGGTGACAGAAAGATGCGGTGACTTCAAGGACTGATATTTTTGTTCTCATGGTGAGTCTGCTTATCTGTTTTTTTTTTTGCCTGAGTATAAAATAATAGTTTGACATTTGGTGAAGATAATGTTGCAAAAGGACAGGAGGGGATTCTATGTTTTCTGTCAGGTGAATATATCCTCTCCCTGTACCCACTCTGCACCCTTCACTTCTTTCTAAACCATGGCACCCATGGCCTAAATCACTATTCTTCCCATGTTGTTCATTGTGCACATGGCACATATTCATTTGTATCTGTAATTCCTTGGGAGGTGGCACACTGCGTTGAAAACCAAAATACTGGTCAGTGACATCCTGGATATAATGATGGGACCATAGCAGAAGGAAATATTTATTATTTTGCTGCTGGTGAAGGAACCAGAGGAAGAAGGTGACAAACAATTGATGAAATGTAAAAGTTTCAGCATTAAACAAAGCCAAGAGAGCTCTGGCCACAGATGCCAGTAAGAAAAATTACACCAAACCAGCAAGTAGTCATTCAAAGTTACACAAGCAGTGATTGATGCTATGTGGTACTTCTAGCGTTTCCTTCACAAACTCTCCTGTATTTTTGCCCATGCCAATGAACTCTTTCCTCTTATAAAGAACATAAGCCTTTCACCATTTTTCTTGGCCAAGCCAGCCTCCAACAGCTTTGGATTAGACGGAGGTTTTTTCCTTGAGGATATGTAATTTTTATGTTTGTCGTTAATGGGACATTCAAACCATTGTCTTAAACATCTGTTTTTGTTTATTTCCTTTGTTTGCCTTTGTTTTCCAAGGAAAGTATGAACACAGCCTTCCTGTACCATAAAGGACGTAGTTGAATTTCCCTCATTTGAGGAAATTGCAGAGATTAACAAATCTGGAGGATGAAAGATGAATGTCACTTGGGTATATCTGCTGCTTTGATTGTGGCAAACCCAATACCTAGCTAACGGAATGCTTACATTATGTTACAGCTTTTGGAATAAAAATGATACATGCCTTAGTACACATGTGCACTACATATGCTGTGTGCACATACACACGTAAATGCACATGCTTGTGTCATTTGCTTACATATTAGACAGGCTGTGCTCTCCTTCAGTGCTCTGTTTCAAAACTTAATTGTTCATTGGTATTCACTGTACAAATAAATAGTTGGAGAAGGTTTTCTTCACTGTTACCAAATGAATATGCTCAGCAGTCACCCTTCAAGATTACCATTTTCTATATAGAAATAAAAGCCTGCTTAATCCTCTTGTCTTTCACCAGAGTAAAACCAACAGAACTAGCAGAAATTCAGTTTGTAGACAGCCTGATTTCTGACATACTGTGGCTTTTTCTTCAGTTTCATATGAATATGTTCTTAAAATACATAAATTCAACAAAAAAAAAAAACCAACTCAACAGCAAAGCCCCACACCGAAACCAAAACACGGTTTTATAATTTGAAGGGAACATCCATATTACTGGTACAGCTAAGTAATTCCTTATCTCATATTGAAGCAACTTTTTCATTTTGACAAGTCTAAACAAATACAGAGAATGACCTTTCCATGGGCATGTATTTTTATAACTAGGTGGATTTCTGATCCTTACTGAATAACAAAATCTTAGTGAAAAACAGGAGGAATAATATTGAAACAACTCTTTCAAAACTTCTGCAGCTTCCAGTGAGGACTACAGTTTTGCAATCTAAACTGATGCATGTCTTTCTTTTTGACTATACTATGTCATCAATTTTGAGAATTGTTTAGATTCCTGAAAAACATAAAAGAAATGAATGCTGATATTGTAAATATTTTATAACTACCATATTCAAGTAGAGATTCTAAGTGGCACTGAATTACACTTACTCAATTTAATTTGTACGAAGTATGCAGCTAGCAAGAATGAGAATATCAGATCAATAGCACGAGAGATAAATGGCAACATTGAATTGTTGGCAGATGGAGAGAACAGTGACAATATAATGCCCTTTTGCTTTGCAATAGTCTATAAACAGAATATAAAGGGAAGTACAAACAGTACTCTTCCACTCTACATCTCCTTTACTCTGATGATCAACCTAACATCTGCCTCCTGCAATAATACAAAAAATTCTTGGCATGGCAAGATTCTTGGCATTGGCATAATTTTATTTTTAAAACCATAGAAATGTTTCTAAAAGCAATTGTATCTCTCAAGTTACAATTTGAAACATACAAGCAAGTTTTTGTGACCAGGGTGCTTTGAAAACAATTAGATCCAAGTTTGCTGAATGGTAATGTAGTTAAAGTTCCATGATTGGTACACAAAAGAACAGTTTACATGACTGCCTCTAAGTGCGTGGGATTAAAAAAGCAATCACCAATGACCAATTACAGCTTTCCATAAGGTCATATAAATGACTGAGGAAAGTATGGGAAATTTATCCCCAGAACAAATAAGAATCATCTAATGAGTAATACATAGTTTTTAAGTTCTACTTCATATTTTACTAATATCAGTTGTCAGCTTTATTTCTATACTTGCTTACTTTATCTGCCGGAAAAGAATTGCTTAATTTGGGGAAAACAAGCCTAGTAATATTGTGCTATTTTCTTTGTTGGCTAAACAGGGGCAAAGTTTTGCAATTATCTGTTTCCTCCTTTTGTCAGGAACTTCGGCATTCCTATTTCTCAGCAGTTTATTACTTACAGTGACAATGAATGTATGGTATAACCTGGGTTCTGGCTCAGTGCATCTATTTAGACTAACCTGCATCTCCGGTCTTGCGACCAGCAATATAATTTTCTTACATTCTTCACTGGAAAGCAACGCCACTGCCTCTTCCCGATTCTGGACATCTTGGCCATTTATCTAGAAAACAAATGAAAGTAGCACATTAGTTTCTATTTTCACAAAGCAACACACAATAAAGGGCAGATATCAGCTCATTTGTGCTGAATGTATGGACAATGAAACTTGTGCAATGGGCTCATCTTCAGCCCCTCTGTGGTAAGTGCCTTCACTCAATTATGCGCTTACTGTAAGAGCTGTATCGATCTTTGAAGGATGGCAAACATCAAAGGAAGCAGTTATGTTCATAAATGTCCAACCTGCGCCCTGGTAACATACATCTAGCAACACAATTAACCAGCCTTTGACAGGTGACGTTCATCTTTCTCCGTTCAGAGTAATGGAAGTGTCACTCTGAGATAATAGTGCTGGTGGAAGCAAGACTGGTAATGCTACAGCTGAAATCAGTCACAGTGTATGCTGCTAGAGAGCCAATTAGAGAGCTACAGTATTATCTCTCACCAGGCAATACTTACAGGCCACTGCTTATTGCTGCTCCATTTAATCATTTCATATTTGTGTGGACAGCTTAGTATCCAGAACCACAGAAAACATATGTATGTCCCTTACAAAGGGATAATCAAAATAAAAGTGATTCTCCAATGACAACGTACTTTCCTCACTACCTTTCTCCTACTCTGTCACCTCATTGAAACAGCCATGTTCATGACTACATGGTAACAAACACAGTCTGCTTTATCCCTTATTGAGGGAATCAAATAGTAATCTTATTTTCCGTATGTATTTGGTTTTGTCCAATTCACAGCAAAAGCGGTGGATTGTTCTCATTGTGGCATCAAAAAAATATACTTGGTCTATTTGGAAATGGGTGAAAACAAAACTACATGACAGATGCATCTGAATATCTGGGAGACATAAAACCTTCTAAGGGTTTGATTTCAAAGTAGCAGGGACTTCCTGGTTGAAAAGTAAGAAAAAGTTGCTTTTCTTCATGTATGTTTGGTGTAAAAGCCTTGACTCAAAAAGACAGCTTTAAATCAGATCAAAGAAAACCTCAGTGTACCCTGTTTATGTAACCAGCAACGAGTTAAGTGTCTGAGACCCTTCAAAGCTTACATGAAGGGATAACTGTGGTCTATTGGACACCAGACAACCATTTTGTAATGCTGAGCTGCCCTAACCCAAAAAGCAGAGGTGGAGCCACAGAGATCCAGGAACAGATCTCCAGCTTGTGCAAAATACCCCCAGCCATGCTTGTGCCTCCAGTGACTTGTATCAGCTGAGCCCAGAGGACTCCAGAGGTAGCAGCCCTGATGGCCCTGCATAGCCCGGAGGTGACCACCTCACACCAGCTGCCCCATCGGGGAGGATGAGCAGGACTTCAGCCTGCCCTATAGCATCCCACCCCCATGGGCAGCACTTGTCAGCCTGGCAGTTCACAGCTTCAAAGTAAAAGAAGTTCAGTTAAGTCTCACCAGGACTTATAAAACTTCTCCCTTGGCTTCGTAACATCTGATGTAAAATACTCTTGAGTGTTTTGAGATGCTTAAGGAGACTGTGAAGGCGATGAGAGAGGTATGAGTTTTGTGAGTTTGTGACTTCAGAAATATCAGAAAACCTGCAGTAATGTCATGAGAAATACACAAAACAGTGTGCCCCCTCCCCCCAGCCTTAACCAATGCCATCAACCACCCACAGAAAATGCCCCCGCACTCAAGCATCCTGCTCTCTCCCAGCCTCAGTGTAATCCCCCCATAATGGCACTGTCACCTTCTATTTCTCTGAGTTATCTCATCAATAAGAGTAGATAGAGGGTCAATGTGTTTTCAGATATGAAAGTAAACCCCACATAACTCTCTGGGTGTTAACTTTAATGATCAAACTCATAGCTATATATCAGCACTGACATTAAAGTAATGCTCCAGTCTACAAAAGGATGGCAGAATTACCTATGCTTTTCTCTCTCTCCAGGACTCTTTACTCACAATTGACATGAATTTCATTATGAACTGGAGAATGTTTGCCTGAACTGCTGTTGGCTTTCCACTTCACCCACAAATTTTAGAAAGAAAGGTAAAGAGCAGAAAATTAATCTATCCTCTCTTTCTTTATTTGAAATGCACAGAGTAGGAATGAGAGTTGTTTCAACTTAGTTGAATAAACAAGGTATTTTGTGATTTTTGAAAGTTAAAAATACGATTACATCCTGTTTGCTTTCTTCAGTAGGTCTTTTATAAAAAAATGCAGAAGACACTGCCACTCTCAGACAAAAAAATTCTCCACTCCTAGCCATACCCCATGATGCGGACCCATCACTGTGTAACCCCAATTCCCACCAAGGGGCTCACTGCCCTTGCACATAAATATCCACGTTTTCTGAGGCGGAACAATGTCCTGTGAACATTTTCACATTCCCAGGCACACAGAGAATAAATCAGCAGCCCTTAAGTGAGCCTTGACATTAAAATGTAACTTATATTCCTTTCCAAAACATAGGCCACTTTGGTAAGCCAGTTTGTAGACTCTGTTGTCTTAGACTCCCAAAGCTGATATCAAAGTAAGAGATACAGATACAGATTTCAGCAAAGACATTTCCTGCAGAAATGAAAAGAATTCAGGGAAGGAACAGACTGATCCTGCAACAACCTGAAAGCTCACATGCCTAACTTAATGAAGGGCAATTACGCAACTGGTTACAGAAAAGTGACTTGTCATCATCAGGAGCTCTTCTGGGGCTTCAGTGAAAAAAGGTCAAAATACAAGCGAAATTGACAGGGAACCAGAACTAAAATGCTACAATACAGCAAAGACTTTCCAGTCTACTGACTTTTAGTAGCTGTTCTGTGATTTTGTCACTAGTGCTTAAACATATTATACTATACACTGCGAGTTGAAAACTAATGCCCACTGCCATTCTAGCTACTTCCCTGCAGGTACACTGCCTTCCCTCAAGAGACAGCAGCCAGCCACCCTCGTCCACGGGGAGCTGTGCTGTACCTCACAAACCTACTCCATGGCAGTTCCTTAAATGAGTAAATCAATAGAAATGAAAGGGGAAAAAAATCCCCAAGATGATGGATTAGAAAAGAACTCTGAAAAGCAGTGTTTTATTGGTGGAGGAAAAAAAATATCAGAAAAAGCCTAATGAACCCTCTCCTCAAGTACATTTGAAATCATCCTTTACTAACAGCACATTTTTTGTATGAAAACTCTCACCATCTATGCTCAACAAAAGCAAGTTTTACCCAAAATTATGAAACTGCTGACTGATTAGCAAGTCTCTCACACCCATCTTTATGCCTGCATGATCCCTGTTTAGGATTTGACACCGAGATGAACATAGGGAAAATGCTATTTGCTAATAAATATGGCAAAATAAGACACAGCAGATGAGGGCATGAGCCAGAACGGGTTTGTCATTCTCATTTTTCAGTACACGCACTCTAGCTCCAGGCTATTGTGTTAAAAAACTGACGGACATGGATTTTCTCATCGATCTCTGTAACAAAGAGAACTACCTTTCCTCATTAACAGTCCATAGAGAAGATGACACTGCGTGTTTGTCTGAAGGGTTTAAGGAAGAGTCTACTGTCACTTACTTGTAAAATGCGATCTCCTTCACGGATCCGGCCATCTCTGGCAGCAATGCTGTTGGGATCAACCTGCACAGGACAATATCCAGTAACTGAACGTAGAAAGATTTTTACTGGAAACAATAACAGATGCACAATCTAAAAAAGTATCAATTTTACTCTGTAGAGAGGTAATCTGAAGTTCTCTTTACTGTCATATGAACTCAACAGTTCTTTAAATAATCATATAAGTTTGTTTCAGATAAAAGTCTAAAGACAGAAAGGGTCGGGAGCTTATGATTTTCAGATTATGCTTTCCTATGACACTGTCAGTTCTTAAACTTCAGCTGTCAAAGCATTAAGAATTAATGACAGAGTACCTCTTCTCTGGAAGTTTACTATAGACTGAGGTGGTTCTGCAGCAGTTGATACCTCTATACAAATCGGTCTGTCTTGGGAAAAGAGTAGGTTTATTTTTCTTTCATGGAAATATTTACTTTTAAACGATTGTCTCAATTATCAATCTGTTAAGTCCTTTGGAATTTCTCAGCTTGCGAGGAGACAGCAAAAAACCTCAAAGGATCTATATTCTATAGATCACTCAGAGGTACTGTATATTGTTCCTGCTCAGAGTCAGTTAATTTTAAGTTAGTTTAACCTAAATAGATGTTTAGGGCTCCATTAACAGTTCATCAAAGTCACTATAGCTCATCCCTGAGCAATGACCTACTGTTCATTGCAGGGCAATTCAATCTATCACCTTTCACTTGATGGTTATCTTAAATCATTTATTTTGCCTCATCATGACATAAGCTATTTTTTCAAACTAAACATTTGATTTTAGCATTTTGTTTGCGGGTTACATCCTCTACAGCTGTTAGACGTTATTTTCTTCTTGTGTATTGTCATAGATAAAAATGATTCTGAAGTGCTTAACGAAGTATGAAAGACAATGTAATTACATTCACTTAAAAAGCTTTGAGAAGTTTCTACCATGTAGGAAAAACAGTACACCTCAGACAAAATTCCTGCACTTTCTTTGTCATCACAAGTCAAACAGACTTTAATAAGTGTTTATGCAAATATTGGAAGACTTAATTCTGTGTTAGTTGTATTATATTAAATTCTCATTTGGGTTCTAAAGCTACGCTTTTCAGCTTTGGCATTGCTGCTGGCCTACGAATAAGCAATCTTGTCTTCATCCTCATTCACTGATATGTAGGAGAATTCCCTCTACCAACACTCTCTGTCTATGAGCTTCTCTCAGAATTTGGTACAACGAGTCACAAAAGTGACAAACTGGGAATCCAGTCCATCCAGGATAATCACCAAGGAGTCTGGCCTCACCAGTGAGTTGGACTTGCAAGAGTTCTGATTTACCCAGAACAACAATCTGCTTTTGAACGGCTGGAAATTCAAAGGTAGCTAGTGTTCCCAGAAGTTTTGAGGATCGATTTTGCAAAAAACTAACACTCTGAGATAGAAGCTCAATGCCATCTTTTCCTGGTGAAGCCAATGAAAAACAGGCTTCATCCCATCACAGTATCCAGTATTCCATTTCCTTTCTGACAAAAAAAAATATTAGTCTTTCGGACATATTTCTTTGCCAAGCTGCTCTCTGTCCACTACGCACAGACCAACCACAACTGCAACAAACTCACAAATACCAAAATAACGACTACCCACTGTTACGATTACTGAGGCGGTGGCAGGGGGAGAACACAAGAAGGGTGTGCAGAAGGTGCTTTTCTCCTTAAAAGCCCTTCCTAATTTCCATAATAAGGGAAGATTTCTTTCAAAATTCAATCTATGCTCAGATTGCTTTGTAATTCCCTAACTACGATACTGCTGTTAAAAGCATTCACATTAAGAAGCTCACTAGTAATGATTACACTACTTGGGAAACATAATTTAAACTGATAATCTAAATGAATTGAAAGTGACACATGCTGGCTGATGGCTGACACTTCTGCACTCTGGTCTCAGAGTGCTTGCTGTTACTTTCCCTGGCACGTTCAGCTCTCCACCAAGAGCATCTCCCTTGCTCCTCTCCATCACCCATACCCTTACCTCGCTGACATAGATTCCTGTGTCCTCCTCATCATCGGTTCGGTAACAGACAGTTAGCCCCAGCTTCTCCTGGCTGTTAATGCGGCACAGCTCCACCTCCTACAAGAAAACACACAGGCTCATATGGTACTTTTTCCCAAGAGTGGAAAAAATTGTGTAACACTAGGGAACACCAAGCTGCTGACATACTCATACTGTAGAACCTACTCCTACTGCTCAGTCTCAAGACACAGTGTTTCGTGTGCATCTCTAAGGGGAAAATAGTATGTGAATTAAGAAGGAAATGCCAATACATCTCAGGTTCAAGCTATATAGAAACAGTTCAGTAAGACATGCTGAACTTTGAGAAATATGGCTGCTCATCGACTTAGCACATTTTTTTCTTTTGGATAATATAAGTTGACTTACAGTATATTACATAGCCATTTTAGTCCTATCACACCAACTATTGATTTATAGGATATAAGACAGACTGGTTACACATCAATCAATCCATCACACAAGTGCTACTCACTTCTAACAGCAATCTAAGCCATAAAGCAAAACACAGCCTTCCATTAATAGCATAATTAATTCCCTGGCCAGTTCAGCACCATAGCTTTATTGCAGAAGCTGTTAGATAACAGAAGGATGCTTCTAGGAATCTCCTGTGGAGCTGAACAGCCATGACATCCTCCTCAATTGTGAGATGATGCAGAAAACATATTTTTAGTGCCAGATGTCCCAGCAGTGGCATTTCTTGAAAAGTACAAGTTTTAGGGCAGATGGTGCAGTTATAACTACTACATAAACCCATCTGAGTTAAACATCTTCAGGGTTTCATGGGGGAACCATTCACAAAAAAACGCAAAGCTGCACATGGTTTGAACACTGTGAAACAAATAATTATAATAAACCACAATGTATCAAATACCACAGAGTATTATCTTGGTTGCAAATGAGAAACTTTAGTTGATATGTGTATTTAAAGGAAGTCTGCAGGTGACATTTGGAGCTTAACAGCTTCTGGTTTTCATGGCTATGCAAAGGAAAAGAGACAAACCCACACTGCAGTTCTCAGTCTATTACACAGTGCTTGTTTCTCCCCATCCCCAGAGATGTCACACAGATTCATCCATAAATAGGCACAGGGCGCACAGCGGTGAGGACTCACTACTGAATCTGTTTGGACCAAGTATCCAAATACCACAGTTTACAGAAAAACCTACAGTTCACACACCTGGGTTAGCCAATGAACCCCCTGTTGTTTAGATTTCAGCTGAATATCTTTCATGAAGTGCACTGATATGATTAGCTTTCCTCATCAATGTACACATCTACATTAGGTTTGGTATTTGCATAAACCCTATAAATTTCTCCCCGCACTTTGTACATTCAATGTCCTAATGTAAACTTAAGAAAATGTAGAAAATAAATACCATGAAATCTGTAGTATTCTTTACTTTTTATTTAATGTGATGGGAGTTTTAAATTGGGTGGTAAGAAGTGGAATTAGTCACTAGTACATGTTATACACCAAGTTTGAAAGAAGGAATGGGACCATGTTTTATCAGGGAAGAGAATTGCAGTGACCTGATTTTGGCATTGGGAGTGAAAGTATGTTTACTGGAAGGAGGCCTATTCAAAACCCATAATAATTGATGCTTCCAGAGGGAAAGAACACTTGACTAGAACTGTAATATTAGGGAGAAATTACAGTAACAAAACGGCTTCAATTACAGCAACAAGGTATAGTTTTAAGGAATAAAGAAGCTTGTGGTTCCTTGGAGGCCTATAAGGAAACCTAAATACACCATAAAGGGCTGAGACTGGGACCTTTAAATCAAGGCAAATGAGGAGCTGTGCACAAGCTGAAATCCATTGACTTTCATTGTCCTGCTGGCACAACCTCCTGCCTCCCTGTGCTGAGGCTGGACAGGGACCCCAAGGACTGCTCTGAACATAATTTCTTAGGTCAGGAATGACCTTGAAGTTCTTGTGGATGATTCATCTCAAAATGTTACTACAAAGCTGTACAAATGTTTCAGACTGCAAACGAACTGTATCCCCTCAGTGCACTGGCTCAACGAGCGGAATAATTTAACCATTTAGGGCATGAAAAGGCATAGGAAAACGAGGATGACCCTAGAGGTTCCATCCTGGGAGACCAAGAGGTCTGCTAAAACTATCTCTGGGAAGCAGCTAGCAACAAATATCTGTGACTATAATCCCCTGACTGGGCTGTACCAGCCCTGGCTGTGCATAGTGCTTCAGTTGCCACAGCCTTCCTTTCTCTTCCCAGTAACAGAGCTTAGAGTTGAGGTCTGTACTTGGCACTCTTGCGACTACCTCTTTTCTAAATGACTGTATAAGGTATAGTCTGACGCATGGCCGTGGTCACTTAGAAGCTGTATATACCTATGACTGAGATATTGATACTTAGTATTAAAGACAATAAACATCCCATGTTTTTCAGTCTACACTCAAGTAAATGCTCAAGTAATATCTCATTCAGCATGTGAGAGAAGTTGGATGAGGTCTCTTGCTTTGCCAGTAAGTCATTCCAAATAACTGCCTTTCCCTGTGTATCTGCACTACTGACTTCATGACATCTCCTTTTTTTTACAATGAAGGTGATACAACCCAGTTCAATTCAAACAAATCAGGGTTAATAAACGTCTTTGGAAATTTGAAACTTTTTGCACAAAATTTTAAATCATCTCCCAGAACAAACACCTGCAAGTCTGATCTTTAGCTGTATATAGTGAGCACATCTCAAACAACTTCAACAGAAGAGCAGCAACTGAAACACCAGAGAACCTAGACCATCATGGTCAGAAGCATCTGACAGTGCATTTTGTGACAGATGCTTTTCAGTGTTCTTTTTCCCCCACTGATCTTTAACAGAAGAAACAGCAAGTTTGGCAGCAGTAACGAATTTGCAAGGATAAAATTACCTTCTCTGAAATCCCTTTGGATACACACACACATGTACACACACGCTCACCCATATAGTTGCTTTCTCTTTCAGTTTTGTGTGTGTGCATGTAGGGAGTGAACTGACAGCCTTTGAAACCCAGCATTTTAAAAATTTGTGAGAAACAATATTTGGGGATTCATGAAATGCACTGACAGACAGATGGTGGAAAGAGAGGGACTGAGGAGAGAGCTTGGGAAATTACAGCCTCCCCCTCTTTTGGGCACTCTGGGGGCAGCTGCCTCTCAACGTGAACAGTATTCTGCTGCCAAGTGACAGAACTCAGTGCCAAATTACTACATCCTTGACTTCCTTCTTTTCTCTGTGTGGGCAGAACAATATTTCAGTGCATTGCCACAGTGAAGACAATACTTGAAATTGTTTTGCTGTAAATTATTTAGCTAAAAGATAAACATGGAAATTAGAATAAGGACTATTCTGTCTTGAGAGACATTTCAAAGGTGGCTCACTTTTTCAGATATAGAAAAAGCAGTGAAGAAGATCAGGTCATGATCCTGAAGGACTGAAACCCAGTTTCATTGGTCATCCTCTAAAGCAATGGCCTCTGGCTCCCAGTTAAAGGGAGCTTCAACGATGGAAAACCAGTTTACATGCTGTCAGCTTCAGGACACATAAAACCAAACAGGGAGCTGTCACCTCTTTGGGGAGAGAAGGATAGATTAACACTGTCCTTTCTCTCACATGGTAGAGAAGTAGATTACATGTCATCAGCTGGGCTATTGACTTTCTAGAAATCCTGAAAGGAGGCTAAGGGCTATTAAAGAAGGTCTTGTAAAAGTTTGCATCAATTTGCAATTAAAGTGAGTCTTTCTACTCAAAGCTAGACTAGAAAGAATAAAGGAAACAGACCACGAACAGTGCAGTGACCATTCTTAAACAGTCTTTTGGAGGCAAAAAGAGCTTTGAAATCTTCAAATTTTCTCTCCGCACTTTGCATAACAGATTACAGCCTAAGAGAGAAGTTAGTAAAGTTTCTTCCCGCAGTATTCAGATGTTGATGAGAGTTATTCATCTGATGATCCTGCACTGGAATAACTGATAACTCCATGCATGGAAAGCTTACTCTCCCCTTTTTTCTTTGCTGACCACTCTGTTGATGGTCTCTACTAAGCTATACACAACTCTGAAACCTTCCTGCACTTTGTCATGATTTCCTACTCCTTGTTCAACACTGCTCAATCCACTTACAGTGTTGCTGTCCCTTTTTCATCACTGCTTGTCAGCCTCTCTCACCTCGATTCAAACCATCCCAACCTGACACCCCTCTCCACAAACACAATCCTTATGTCCTCATCTTCAAAGCCCTTCTCAGTTCATTCTTTCCCGAAGTGACCCCTCACCTGTATTAATAGATAGCAGTCTCACTTACTCTTTTCTCCCATTTTTTCCCCCAAATATTTCCATTCTCTTAAGGTGCCCACAACCACACAGCCCCTGCATCACCTTCCTTTCACTCCCACCTTATAACCCTTCTTATTATCTTGCCTACAGAAATCTGTAAAGAAATTACTCTCTGGTAAGCAGGAAGTCCCATCCACTAAAGTTACCACTTAACTAGGTATGAACCATTGCTACAGCCGGACACCAATGAAATAACCTGCTATTACTTCCACTTTGTTCTTCTTCTCTATCATCCTTCCAATACTTTGTTTGTCTTCCCATCCCATACTTACATGTGATGAGAAGAAGTTTTTGTATGGGTGGAAAATAAAGTAAACAAGAAAGCAGAGCTCAATACAAACTAGTCGCAATGAATAGCAAGCTATCCTCTTCCCTAGGTAGGAGACTCTCAAAGCCCAGACAATTCCAGTGTCTGAAGTGAACTGGATGGCTTTGAAACTCAGAACAAACTTGAGATCTGACATGTCCCTTGCCCAAGAACTGCCAGCAAATATGTGAGTTCAGGGAATCTCTGGGATAGTAATATTTTTGTTGAATTTGACCTACTATATTCATAGAATTAGCAAAGATTGATTTTTTTTTTTCCGCAGAACTGTAACTTTTGGGTTGCTCTAGTGCAATGGTGGTTTAAGAAGAATAACCCTGTTCCAGCTGCAAAGAGTTTAGAGTTCAGCTTTCTGCTTTTATAAGTTTCTATTCCCTGTTCAATTGCTTTGGTGCAGCCATTTCATGTAACTTTTTGTGACTTGTTTCCTTATCTATAATAAGCAGACGATGATGCAAACACCACCAGAATAGCAGGACATAAAAGAATAAATGATTACAGAGTGTTTGAAAGATACAGTAGAAATATTATAAGTACTCTACATCCTTCCCATTTTCCCTGTCTGCAGGGAATTATGGCAATTGTTGCACACCACAAAAAGGACCAAGAGAGACTATCAAAATTGTAATAGCTATTGAGTTCCCTTCACCTGTACAGTATATCAGAGTAATGGGTCCCATGAACTCTGGTAACACCATTAGAAGGGATAGCATGGAATCAAAACACAACAGTATTTTTCCTAAATGGACAGTGTGTGACCATTTCAGTTAACATTTAAGGCATCATTACAATGAGAAAATCATCTCACTGTTGAGACATAGCCAAACACCAAATTAATTTTAATTAGTGTTACTCTCCAGTGTAACAGAACCTGTGATTCATAGTTCAGGGTTTGTATTTTTGTGACATGGTTAAGATGGAGGACCCTTAGCAATAACTTAGCATCTACCTTGTCCCATTTAATTCCATTACCTTTAGAAAAAGAGAGTATTAGCTTCTCATGCTGGTTATAACAGGTTTGTCCCCTTTGAACAACACCCCTGAACTGAGAAAGAAAAGACAGAAAGGAGAAGGGAAGTTTTGTTATTTACAAGTAAGAAATCACCAGGTTTTAAATTATGAGTCAACTCAACAGTACACATATGGTTTTTAGAAAAGGAAGCCACCACAGCATACTGGAGGATTCCTGCCTCACCAGAAGAAAGAAAAAAAAAAGCTGCTAGTCTGGAAAAGTCCATGTGTGATGAAACAATGCACTTCAGAAATGCTTTATCTTATCTTAAAATGTATGAAAGAGTTGTATCTTGGCTCAAGTCTCTAAATTTGCTGACAGATTCCATCTACAAACCCTGCTGTAATGTAATGCATTCTAAGGCAAAAGAATTCAGAGCGAGGTAGTCTATGAAGATCTGTCTGGGTTCAGCAATTTTTCTGTACCATAGGATGATTATTAGTACCTCTTAGATCAAAACCAGAGTACAAATTGTTACTAGATGCTATTATTGCAACATCAAGCAAAAAAATACAAAAAATAAAATGTTATGTTCTTAGCCACCCAAAACAATGCAGTTACCACCAATTAGCAAGTTACTGCCCATTGCTAAATAAGTACCCATCTGCACACTGTGAAACAACCTCAGGTGTGAGCTGAGACATCTTTATGTTCTACCCCTATAAGGACCATTATCAGGCAGAGTTTGAAACACTTTACACAGTTTACCTCATAGGTTGGATCACCTCAGAGTTTGCAAATGCTAAAATACACCAAAGTTCAGCTAACAGGTTTTATATATGTCCTTGTTTTCTTCAGTTTCTTTCACAAGCATTTGTAAAGCAGCATCTTTGTGCCAGGCTAGTCATTATGCTGTAGTGTTAACTGCACTTTCAGAAGAAATCAAGGCTTGTTGAATGCAATGAGTGGACCCAATAACTGATGATCCAAGGTGGAAAAGTGTGGTATTTACTATTGACTTTGAAAAAAAATATAAATAAAAAAAATCAAAATAATAAAGAAAAATAAGAAAATAGTAGTTAATTTTAGCTTTGCTTTTCCTTTTTACCTGTAGTAATAACTGAAAGGCTGTTTTAATGTTCATCTTGCTAATAGCATAACTGTCAGAACGATTAACTGAATGAATGAAGTACAAAAGGCCAAGAACAGAGTAGTTACAGAATAGCTCAATGAAGAATTAACTGAGAAAGTATATTACGGTTTGACTTATTTTAATAAACTGGCTATACTGAAAAAAATTTCCTCATCCACCTGAGCTAGTGTCACTCTTCTTAAGCATCAAACAGAACTATACAGGGACTATGGGGACTACACACACTGTAAAGCTAAATTTCATTCTTCATTATCGTCCTGTATTGGCATGTTTATGGGTGAGATCAGTCTCCAGCTTATACTGCTTTTCACACTTTCTGTCAGAGTTAGAAGGTTAGAAGGTCCTGCAAAGTCAGATCAATTTCATCAGCTTCTTGCTTGTGATTTCTGTAAACTATGGAAACCAAGCAAGTGAGCTCTCAACCTCATAAATGTGTTTAGTAACTCTAGCACTGCAGTTCTTATCACTGGGAATGATGCAAGTACCTGGATCGTTATCAGGCAGAACTCCAAACAGCTGAACGTACTGGCAGCATCTCTCTAATCATATTCACTTTCTTGGTCTTTTCCACTACATGAGTGGAAGAACATGTCTCTTCCAGCATGCCAAATCACCAGTCATTTACATTGCTACCTTCTATAATATTTAATCTTCATAATGCCACACACGTCATCGCTGGCAAGTAATTCTGCTCATGAAATAAAAATAAATCATACAAACATAACCAGGGCTATCCCTTCACTCTTCTTACAGAAACAGTTCAGTCTAATGAAGTCCTAGGAGGGTAGAAAGCTAACAGTGGAGCTACTAAAAAGAAAAATTCATCTCAAATTCAGAAGTGATGAGAATGGCATTACATGTTACATAAAAGCATACGTTGCAAATGAGTGTGGGTGTAAAACAGAGGAAACAACAGCCTGGATTTGCAACAAAGATGCATCAGCAGCAGAATAAATGGTGTTACTTGGACATCCTTTTACAACACCTTTTTTATTTCACCTCTGAATTTGTACCACTCAGTTGGAGTTGTGACTGTCAGGTATAAACAATCAGGGTATGTTTAGTGAGTAGAACTACACACTTAAACCAGATGCTTGGTGTTTCAAACGAGTATCACATTTCACCTTACTCAAATTATGCTTCCAATTCTCTTAGCTAGGCTTTGCTTAGCAGTCATGCCTTTAACAATTATCAGAAGTAATTTGAGGAAACTCAAAAAAAAGATTTGTAAGTCATAGCCAGCAGAAATCATCACAATAATCTTCTTTAAATATGTTGAATTTCTCTTTTCTATGGGCTACCTATTTCAGTTTAGATGAAAAGTGTCTGTGGTGCCTCCAATGTATATTTCACAAAATTTATTTTTAAGGTGGATACTTAATTTTCAGGCTTGAGGTGGCTGTTAAGATATTTAAGTGTTTATTTTGTGCATGTGTCCGTGCATGCAGAGGGGAGGTAGTATTTCTGTTAAGTTTACCTATATATGTATATAGGTACATACAGTTTGAATTTATCTGTGCGTAAATGCATGACAGGCAGGTCAGTTGCACTGCATAAAGTGTACCCTGGCAATCACCAATTAACTGAAGAGCATGACTGCAACTCTTGAAAACTCAGTGATAGGATATACACTAATAAGGAGAAATCAGAAGTATCAGATGACCCCACAATTCACAGAACCAGAGCAGTAATATTTACAGTTGTCTCTGAACTCTATTTTTTATTGACAAGCCATGTAGAAGACTAATTATTTCTTAAGAACTGCAAAAAGAGAAACGGTAAAAAGAAACAAGAATTTTCAAGTTTGTTAGAAGAACTCATCTGTCATAAGCTAGTCAAACATAAAACCCTTCTCTCACCTTATGCCAGTGAGAACTGTGCATTTAGGGTGAGCTACTGTAAAGGAACAGCTCACAGGAGAGGCTATATAAAGGAAAAGCCTATCACTGCAGCTTTCTTAAGTGTACCAATAAAAAGAGATCAAAACCACCTGGGATTCTTGGACTGCCAGAATGAAGGCAAGTAATATCACAGGCAAACAAAGGCATCCTAGACCTGAGAAATATCCTAATGCTTTTAAGAGTTACGGTCTCTCGTCAAAAGGACTTTCCAGGAAATATGTTAATGTCTATGTAACACAGGCTAATTGTAGGCTATGTAGCAGAAGTATTCAGTGTGAAACAGAGTGCAATGAAACTGCCCTCCCCTTCACAGGTCACTGCAGGGCTCTACTGCATTCTTTTCACCATGAATAAACTTGTATTTAAATGACTGTAGTGGATTTAATTTACAAACACTTTCAAAGAATGCCTTCATCAGAAAAGGAAAGCTCCTAACTCCTCTGGCACCTTCACCATTGAAGGTTAGAAACATTGCAGAGTTTTAGCAGAATATAGTTCAATTTTACAACCCATTCTGTAAATGCCTATGGAGATCCGGCAGACTTCAAGATTTTGTTTTTAAAGCTACTGAAATTCTCGAGATGTGAAGTCAACAAGAAACAAGAAGAAATAAGTTCGTTTTTGCTCTCTCTAACACTCCCGCTATGTTCTGTTATGTAGATTTTACACAGACAGGTACAACTATAATGTACTTGGGGGCTATTTGGACGGAAATAGAAAAGCTATGGAGCAAGACAGAGCCAGCCTAGATGTAAACAAGCTGGAACTGCTGGCAGCTATGCTATTACAAATAAAATTGCATTCCCCACTGTCTTCTCACTTATCAATTTTGACAGAAGTCTGTCCTGACTTCTCATAAACAGCATCGAAAAGGACAAATCACATTGAGTGTCAGATTTGCAAGAATGGATTTGGTTGGTAGCTTTCCACAAAGAAAGAGAGGGTTATCTCCATTCCATATGGTGGGGAAAACAATGCTCTGTTCAAAGGGTGGGGGTTCTACTTTACAGGATAAAGTCTCATTTAATCCTTTTTTTTATTTTAAAGTCTTAGATTTAAGAATCTCTGACGCAAGATTTATTTACATCAAAGCAGAAAGGAAAAATATCAGCATTTCTCAAATGCATAATCTAAAACTAAATGCAACATAAAATGAGAAATTTGAAAACAGAATCACTTTCCTGATGATTCCTGCTTTATAGCCACACTTGCAGCCACATGCTGCTTTGTGTCCAGACAAAGAATGCTCTGGGACAGCAGGATGCTGTAGACAATGATACTAGTGTTGGAAAAAAAAAAAGAAAAAAATGCAGTAGCAGAAAAAAAAAAGAATTAATATGCTGACATATATGCACCAATTAAAATATCATTTTGCAACTGTGGGAGCAGAATTTGGCCCTATAGCTGATGAATCCTTTCATAATAAATAAGTTCCACTGGATATGGGAATTCATTCTCTCCCTGCAGCTCCGGAGAGAAAATTTTTGGTGCTCACTACACATTTACGGAGAAAATGAAACAATGGAGTAAGTTAAGGATTGGCAAGCCTTCCAGTGCACACTCAGCAGTCTGATGTGTGATGATCAGTAACAGTCTGATGGCCATCAGTGGGAGAAGACAGACACCCAAGTGTCAGTTGAGGCTCCCAATGGGTGAGGCAGGGGGCAGACAGCAGTCACGGAGCAGATAGGGGAACAGGTTGGGCTGGATGAACGATGGATCTGGACAACAAACGTGAGAAACCTTTGATCACTGAGCTATGAACAAATCTAGTGTTGCAGTAGAAGGAAGGGTCTAAGCATATGGAGATGAGATAAACACAACTTCTAATTCTGTGGGCCTCGGAGTCTTGGTGTGGCCTTTCTGACTTGCCTTTAAAGGATAATTCAGGCCTTGAGATTAAAGATACATGGTGGACTTTACAGTGGCTGTATTTCATAACAAAGTCAAAGAGGAAAAAAGAAACCCTCTACAGATTACAGGCTGCAAAAGGCTCAAGAGCTGGCAGTACATCCTCCGGAGGAGGCCACAAACACAAGCATCCACTTGAACCTGAGTTTTCCCATTTACCTAGCATGCATAATACCAAATCTTCAGATCCCTATCAAAAAGCCAAATCAAAAAAACAACCCTTATAGGAAGTCTTAAACACAAAGTACCTTAAACACTATTAAAAACATCCTTTTTTCCCTATTGTCTGGATGATCACAGTGACTGGAATGTAAAATGTCCTCAACATACTCTGTTACTTCAAACAAGCCATGGCCTTGTTTTTCTCCACAATTCTTCTACCTCCCTGTTAACTCTCTTCATTCCTGTTCTTTCCCCATGGTGCCATATGAATGTTAATTTATTAGAAGTACTTAACTATATACATATATTTCCTTATATTATATGTGCATATATGCTTCCACCTACTTGAGACCCAACACCCCTTCTGGTATGTTCTGCGGCTGAGAAAATCACAAATTCTTGCTTTCTGAGCAGAGATGATGAACTGCTGAGATATAATATTTCTCAGCAGTCTGCTTTGGCCCTCACTTTCGGTCTTTAACTCAATATAAGTGTGAAGTTGCAAGGATATGAGAAGAGTTTAAAATACAATTAATTAGCTGATGATATGCAGCTACGGGTTTCCTTTTCACTAATCTTAGATTCCACATTCTCACTTTCTTCTCATTGAATAAAGTAGGTGGGAATATCACAGACAAGACAGAAACTGAACCTTATGGTAAAAGGAGATAAGCAGACTGGAGTAGAAACTGTTCCATTGTGCAGGGTGTGTGAATATACTAAACTGTCACATTGGCTCACAGCCTCTGCATTCTAAAGGAGTCTTTTTCTTTTGGATAATTTTGACAAAAATAAAAGTCAGATTTATTAGTACCTGTATTTGAATAAAAAAAACAAATTCTAACTTTTCAATAAGGTTCCCATCCTGACCCTCACACTGAAAAATCTTTGGCTTTCAACATTGAAAAATAAGAGACACAGCTAAGGAATTACTGGTCTGAGGTGGTGAGGTGGTGGGATGATGTGGAAAGGAACCACTCAGACTTTCCCAGCCATTTTGGGGGTTTTAGGGCTTTCCAGAATTATCTCTCCCATCTGTTTGACAATGAAAATGGTTTTCACATAAAACGTTAGAACTAACATTCCCTTGATTATCAGGTAGGACTACAGCACACTCTATCTGACTAGAAGTCCATTTACTAATTAGGGGCTGGAACACATCTCCTATGAGGGGAGGCTGGGAGAGCGGCATTCTGTTAGCCTTCTGAAGAGAAGTGTTTTCTTAACATGGAAAACTTAATGCTTCCTTCAAGTACCAAATACAAGGGTCCGACCCAAACTCTTCCTGCAGGTGTACAGTGACAGCCTTATGAGAAAACAGACACAAGTTGCTACTCACGGAATTCAAATTAGATATCAGGGAAGGCCTTCTTACCATAAGGGTAGTCAAACACTGGAAAAGTTTTCCATAGACGTTGCAGACTGTATAAAATATATCCAACTATAACTATATTAGATATATAATCAGCATCCACTTCTTTGCCCCTGTACAATAGGGTCTTAGCTGCAATTTCTGGACTTGCCTCAAACAGTGGGACTTGAAAGCAACTTGGAAAATTTAGTGGTGACATTGACTGAAGGGAATGGGACAAAATTAACACATCATTGCTAAAATATTTACAGTGACTTCTCCTACGTTTCTGTCTGTCATTCATTGTGTTGGAGATTCAGGTCTGGAAGGGATCTAACACCTGGCAAAAGCTCTATATACTTGGAAACTAATCTCTGCACCTGGGAGTGTCAGGTAGATAGATTCTCCTCTGTCCATTAACATACTTCTTGATACATCACAGACCTTCTCAGGAAGAGACTCCAATGCCTGGTGTTATCTTGACTCTAATGGTATAGAAACAGCCAAATCTGGTATGCTTCAAAGGGTAGAAGAAAAACCCGCTGGAAGTGATGACTATGGTAAGATCAGGAATCTAAAGCCCTGAGTGACAGCTATTTCCCTTCCAAAAACCCCATACAGAATCATAGAATGGTTTGGGTTGGACGGGACCTTTAAACATCACCTAGTCCAACTATCCTGCAATGAGCAGGGACATCTTGAACCAGATCAGAGTGCACAGAGGCCTGTCCAACCTGACCTTGAATGTTTCCAGGACTTCTACCACCTCTCTGGGAATCTATTCCAGTGTTTCACCACCCTCATTACAAAAAAATTCTTCCTTGTATCAAGTTTAAATCTACATTCTTTTAGTTTAAATCAATTACCCTTTGTCCCATTGCAACAGGCCCTGCTAAAACATCAGTTGCCATCATTCTCACAGGCCTTCTTTAAGTACTGTGTTCCACACCTCTAATCATCTTTGTGGCCCTCCTGTGGACCCATGTCCAGTGCTGGACACCATAACCCAGGAGAGGTCTCACCAGAGTAGAGCAGAGGGGCAGAATCATCTCTCTCAATTTGCTGGCCATGTTTATTTTCATGCAGTCCAGGCTGGCTTTCTGGGCTGTGAATGCACACTGCCAGCATGCTGAGCCTTTTATCCACTAGTACCCCCAAGTCCTTCTCAGCAGGGCTGCTCTCAATCCCTTTGTTCTCCCAGCCTGTATCAATACTGGTGGTTGCCCAGGCTCAGAAACAGGACCTTGCACTTGGCCTTGTTGACATGCTGAAGCTGTTTCTAAACTTGATTCCAATTATCCAAAGTTTATTAAAGAGCCCTTTCAAAGCTCAGAGTTCTCTCTGAACTGTAGCAGGTGCTTTTTTCTAACCAATAAATCTTAGATACACAAAGTCCAGAGATTTATGAATTGACACAGCTGCAGTTGAAATCAGCTGAGAATCACTTGGCATAATTAACTTTCAATTTTTACAATAAATTTAATCAATTTGAAGGTAAAATCATACTTTATTTTTGTTGTATTTCAAAATGTTACTGACCAGTACTTGGCTCTGTAAACATCATTATTACTGCTGCCTGCCTGCTTTGGGCCTGAAATACGTCAGAAGATTTATCTGTCTCATCAACACCTTCTAAACATCCAGGAAGCCAATCGAAATTGGGAGGCATAACAGATGTGTCAACATCTGCTGCAACAAGCATTTATCTGGACAGCAGAAGATGTAGCTGTAGATTCAAACTCCTAAGCAGTTAGAATTCCACACATTTGGACAGCCTTAATTTACAACTGTAGAAGGCTATTTTGGAATATTAATTAAAATCAAGTTGAGAACATAATTTTTCAATTTTAGAAAGCTGTGAGAAATGTACCTCCCTGTTATTCAGTTTATGACTATCAGACATCGTAAAGGCAAAATACTATGAAAAATATAAATTTAAAGTTGAATTTACAAGATTAGACATTCTTAAAAACCACTAAGCTAAAAATCCACCCCATCCATGCTCATTTACTTTGAGACACATACATATTAAAATACGTATAGTTAAATACGCAAATTTTAATCACATATATGTGCCTATAAATCAAGCACATGAAGTGACAGGCAATGACTTTTAAAATATATATTTTTATTTTCCTGGCATCAAAATGAGGTCTATGGGTGCCATATCCATGCTGAGTTTCAGCTGTTCAAACTTCTGTTGCACATGGAAATGTCCTCCACCCTCAAACACATACTGACGAAATCATGAGATAAAATACAAAGCAAACTCATCATCTGCTTTTTTGATGCACAATACAGTTTCACCTGTATTTCTGCTCACCAAACCATGCCCTCCAGGAATGACTATCATATTCTCTTTGAAGAGCTGCCTCATTAAATAAAAAAGCAAACTTCCAGAGAAAAGACCTCTCCTGCTTTTTTGATTTCTCCTCTGAAGGCCCAGCATGAATAATATTGAAACCTTGTATGAAGTCCACTCTCTTGTAAAAGGTTCCCTATTGCTAAGGGGATTCAGTCCTTGCTTCCTGTTCTCTTGAATTTCCTAGGATACTAAGCTTTAAAATAGTGACATTATAATAAACTGTTTAATGTGACTTAGGTTATTTTTAAAAGAATATTTAAAAGAAACAAATTTCTCCCATCTCTTGTCTAGATAGATAGATAGATTCCCTCTCTCCAAGGCAGACTACATGAACTTTCAAGTAGAAGGCATATGAAAAACAGCATTAATAAAACCCTTAGAAACATTTTCAGTGTAAAGCATATATGGAGGTATGTGGCATAATAAACAAAGCATTTCTCCAAAGCAGAAGATTTATACTCCACAGATTTCCATAAAGATGAGAATATTTCCAAAACTTTTCCCTTCCTTCACTGAGTGAAAACCACATACTGTATGTTGTAATGTTGCCCAACAATAAAGTGCTGCTGAACTAAACTCACTTTTCTTCATTTGCCCGGAAAAACAGAAGCTCTGACAACAATGTAGAATTTTTATTAGCTTTCAGGTGAAGCGAGGAGTAGCCCTGTGCTTGTTTTATGAAATCATGAAACAAAATGAATACCACTGACTTGATATATTTTCCTCCTGTTTTAAAACACAATAAATGGTAATATCTTTGATAAATGTGCCCATGTCAGTTTTGTATCTTTTCTCCCCACTCTCTCATGATCCGCTGTAGTTGTGGAAACAATTGTGAGATGACAGCAACTTCATCTACTTTGAATGTCAGAATTTTGTGATGACATACAGTAACACATTCAGAATCAACAAATAACTGTAGCAGAAACTACCCTGATATCGTCTTCCATTTAAATACATAATCTTGTGCTGTATTGCACAATATGCAAGAGTCTTCTTCTAATTATTACATAGTGTCATTCAAAGAATTACAGCAAAAACATATTCCAGGGCCACTTCTCCATTTTAACTGTCACCTTCTCCATTTTTAGTCTGTAATGACAGTCAGCTGGATCACAGGCCAGGTGTTAGCAGCCCAGCACTCCTTCTCAGTCAAAAGTAAAAGGTCTTGAGGAAGGGTTTTAGAAGACCCAATCATTGAAGTGTTTTCTTAGGTCCAACTGAAACAACTCTAATAAGAATCACCTCAAAAATCAGAATAATGGTGTCAGTAAAACATCTCTGTACTACTAGGCATTCATGATTCAGCCATAACCACTAGGCAGTTACAAACTGATGCTCAGAAAATAAACATAATACAGTAAGTCTTCAGTTTATCTAGGCACACTCTGAACTGTTAGATCAGTCACCGCAACACCACAGCACAAGGTAAGACATGTGGTGAGAATCTGCTTTTCCACAGAAAATCTAGACTACATTAACCACCAAGCCTTTTCACATTCCTCTTATCATACCAGCTAGATCTGATTGTCCACTATTTCAGCTCTTCTACACTGCAAGACCCACGTCTCTATGAGGTTCCTTATTTCTTGAAGCCTTCTTTTTTACATGACATCTGGTAACTGCTGAATTTAAAAACTGCTTTTTATTTGCTGAAGTCTCTCTTTTGATTCATCTCAGTTTTTAAGAAATTCAGAAAAAAAAGAATCCAGTTGCCATAGGAAATACAGAAGAACCAAGCAAAACCTGATAGCAAGTCATGGAGGTATTACAGTGGTTCAGTCCCTTCACATCACTGTCATTGTCCCTGGCGTGGTTGCAACTTGGCTTGAGTGATCCTTGTCAAAAAAGATTTGTCTCTCTCTCCCCTTTATATTATTAAATAAAAGCCATGACTTAATAAGTGTACAGAGAAATTCCATGCTAAATATAAGAAACCTCTGGACAACTATCAAAGATGTTTTCTGTTTTGACGGTTACACATACATCTTCATAAACACCCCTCAGGTAACAAAACAAAAGACCCTGACTGCAGCAATCGGAAGCACTGGCAGCATGTGCACAGAAGCTGTTTCCATAAAAACTGTTTATTCAGGTGTTACCAATTCAAGCAGAAGCTCCAATTGTGTTGCCGCAAGTGCCTGTAATGCTCACACAGGGGTGTTTTCAGGCTATCACAGCTCTGAAGGGAGCTGTTACAGGCTATCAGCTCAGTAATTCTCATGTTAGAAAGGCTCTAAATATGTATTTACAAGATAGGCAGATCTGTTTGGTTTACAGGTTAAATAAAGCACGTGTTGAAAAGGCCTTTGATATGAATTCACAGGACAGGCAGGTCTCTCCTGGCCTACTGCAACAGCAGTGGGCCTTTCAGAAAGTCTCCAGAAACCCCACTTCAGTGGCCCATGAGGGACTCAACTCACAAACAGTTACGTGCTCACATAACCTTATTCAGACAAACAGCCTCACTCAGATTGCTAATTTTTAACAAAATTGTGCCTTCTTTTTTTTTTCCAAACAGAAGAGACCAATAAAATCCATCACTTCAGAATTGTTATGTCACAGAAATGGGAAACTCAAATTTGTGCCTGATATACCAACCTTCCCTCGTCATGATGGACAAGTGTTACTGGAAGAGCAAACCAATGCATTATTGCTGCATTGCAATTTCTGCAATGCTGAGATATGGTAGAAACAAAAGAAAAAGTCTACACAAAATCTTATTCATGGCCTATTCCCAAAGTTTTCTAGCTTTTTTAAATCATTTGTGAAAACTGCCAACAGCTTCTGGTCCAGAAATGCTCAGGTCAATAGGAAAACTTAGGAATTTCAGTGAATTTGGATTTGGCCAGTGGTAAACTTAAAGGACTAATCCACATTTACAGTTCACAGATTTATGACCACAAATACTTATCAAAACATTTAAATGAACAGCTGTGCATAACCATAAATTAGCACTTACATTCAATACACATACACACACATTTATTTCCCTTGGGTCTACAAAGCAGAACATGAATTTGAGAGTATTCATTTTTGCCCTGAGGTTATTAACAAACCCTTAAAGCACTATGGGTTTCTTCACTTTGGAGGAGATACTGATAATAAACACAAGGAACTTTCATATGAATCTTCTAATTTTCAGAAGCCCTATTTCCAGAGCATATCCAGAGGAATCAAATCAGCAGATGTGTAGTTTCTAGCTTATGCTCTAAGTTTCACAGAGTCATCAGGTGGGGAAAACCTCACGTGGCTTTTTCTCAAAATACTATGCTCTTTTGTAGCTACTCCTTCCTGCAGGACCTCAGACTCTTTCACTGTCTGGACATAAAAGGCTTCATAAAAACGGGTCACAGAAAATTTTCACCTGCACATGCCTCATGTGATTGTCTGTCAACTTAGTGACATGCTCTAACTTTCTGAGCAAAAAAGTAAAATAGAGCAGGTCAATAGTTTCTAAGACCTTAGGTGAAGAGCATCAAGAGTACCTTGTAATTTCACACGGGGTCAACTCAATCTTTCTCAGTTTCTCCAAGTCATAATACTGTCTTAATATTGTCCCAATCTGTCAGCAATAGCATTTGTATGCATTAAAACTGGAGTCATCAGACACAGGTAGGCTAACATAACGGCTGACATTCTGACTTTTTCACTCTGAAAATGCTAATCCTGGAATGCGGGATCACTGATGCAGTTTTCCAAGCTCCTGCAAGATATGTCATTGTGCTGAAACAATCAATTGTGCCTTTGCATAAAAATGAGAATAATCAGAGCAGGAAAGTCTTTTAGGCAGTTACACAATCTCCTTTGCATATCCACACAAATTTACATTCAACCTCCTTCCAAAAAAAACCCCTCAATTCTGGGAGCAAACTTTTTTCTCATACATGCAAGAAGTTACCTCAACCCACTGCTATTCCTTCTCAAGGATGTCTACTTTGCTACTTCTAAGAATCATTCAGTTAGAAATAAGAATCTTTTTCCTCCTCAGACATATGAGATTTTAAAAGCTGTAATTCCTCAGAGATATTTGCTCTCACAGCAGAAACCAATCACTTTCCATTTTTGTTTTTTTCTCAAAAGCTACTTCAGTACATAGTAGGAATGTTTCTACCTTTGGATAAGGGCCTGTTGACTAAATGACACTGCCTGCTTCTGCTTGCTTGTAACTTCCTATTTTGCTTTGCCTTTCTTATTGAAAGGCAGCTTCCTCAGAGTGAGTATGTAGGACCAGACATCAGCAATGCTTTCTTTTGTCTAGCTTTGTCTTTACAACATTCTTTGAGCTTATTTTTACAATCTATTTTTTCACCGCTCCACCATTTAAGCGAATATATCCCCTTAATTTCTTTATTATGTTTCTCTCTCCTGGATAGAAGGTTCAGAAATGTTATTAAAAAAATAATAATTAGCTTATTTACTCCTCCCTATCACCATTATCCTCTGTTCTTCCTAAAAGGATAAATTTTATAGCCAAGTTTAGTACAGAATTACTGAGGGCTGTGATGCTTTCAGTCCTTTCAGCTCATTGGTACCAGAGTGTGACGTATGTTCTGACATCACATGATGTAATTTCCAACAGCACAACAGTTGCTCACAGCCAGACTGGGTGGGTTTGTCTTGAGTATTTTTTGGCTCTTCCTCAGTCACTGCAAGTTCAACTGAGTATTTACAAACTGATCAATTCCTGCTTTATCTTAAAAGTCCTCATGGGTACCTGGCTATGCCAAGTATTGCAAATCTTTTAATATCCTTCTGCCAACACTAACTGAGGCTGGCTCTGACCCTTGTCTCAAAATCTACCAGCGATTCAAATTCCTTTTAGGGCAAGTTTTGAAGCAGCAATATAAGGACACTCAAGCTGGCTGTCAGCAGTCCTCCAGCTTTGTCATCTTCCCAGCCATTTGTTTAAAGTATGGTACTGTATTGAGCCTAATGAGCCTCCCAGGGAGTTCATCATTCCAAGACAATTGGCTCATACTTGACTTCATTGCACTGTGACAATCTAAGCACAACCCGCTGGGTTTTTCTAGCTTACAAATGGAGTAGAAGAGTCTTGTAAGTGTCTAATCCTACCATATCCACTGGCAAGCAAGCCCATATCCCCAGTGCTGGCTATCATATGTTATCCTACTGTTTGTTTCTTACTGTGGTAACTCAGGTACTTGAAATGCCAGCACACACCTGTAAACAAGTTCAAGCTGATCAAAGGTTTCCAGGACATTCCATTTCTTGAAAAATGTTCTTGTTTACAGCATCTCATGAGAGCTGGTAGTCATCTTACTTCCTTACTTCCTAGTTTGGCTGAGTATTTTGCATTTGTGTCTCAAAACAGATGCATTCTTTACTTACTTACAAACCATTCTAGGAAAAACGTATTTAGTTCTTCTTCTGTTCACTATCTTGTTTCAATTCCCTTCTGAAATCTCCAGGTTTGGCTTTGAATTAATTTAAAAATTAGTAAGCTTGCCATGGAGGCCTGTGAACTGCTTATCTGTATCCTTTTAGTAGGATATGGGATGCTAATGTGCAGTTTGGAAACTGGAACATAGTCCTGACACCAGGTAGGTTTACTGCTGTGTGTGATTAGCTAAGGTTTACACCAGGAAGTTGTTAAGAGGTAAAAACAATGACAAAATCAGAGAACACTGATACAATCCTCCTCCTACAGAAAGCACAGTAATAATAATAAATATCTTTCCACTATACACAGGAGAAATCGAATGGTGGGAGACAGAGAAGGCTCTGTGCTTTTTCCACCCAGCCTGCTGCCCACGGGGTGGCATGAGCAGAGCCTCTGCACCTCTCTTCTTGCTACTTTCACACTTAGATGGTGGTCAGACAATGTTGATTTCATAAATGGTTGCCTTCCCAGGTACTTAAACCCCGATGCTGCTGCCACAACACAGCAGCTTGTGGAGCTATGCCAAAAATTACATCAGGCACGTGGGCTAGGTTAAAAACAACCTTTCTAAAAATCTATTTTTAAAAAATATTGGATTACTTTTCACATCTGTTTCTCAAAAAGTAATGCTGGCCAGAAAACATCAGGGCACGGGTGGGACCAAGTGGCCACAGCACGGTACACCCAAGCCAATACCACTGCAGAGTCCTTGACAGCATTGGACCATAGCCTCTGCTACATTCACTGTCCTGTTGCTTCTCCCCTGGATCAACAACAGCAGCTGGTAAATATCTTTTGACTCTATTCTTTATGAGAACTGGTTTTTGGATGCTGACACATATCTCTAGGGACAACGCTTTCAATTTTTCCAGCTACTTAGTTATTGGAAAGGAGTTTAATAACATCTTACAATGACCTGAAATAACAGATAATATTATTTGGTCAACCAATGATTAACCAAAATCAGATATTACCATATGGGCTTAAATTTTGGGAATTTCTGTCATGTTTAGAGCTCTGCTAGTTGAAGACTCCGAGATGTTCTTGTTTGTCCTTCAACATTTTCACATTTAGTAGAAAACATTCTTTTCAAAGGAAGCTAGACAGATCATTCTCTATTTAAATTTCACATGAAACACTTTATTTCAGTCACTCAGTGAATTTGCCTTGGGCAACTGAATCACAGCTGACAGCAAATTAATGACTGTGATAGTGCGATTAGTAGTGATTATAGGCAACAGAGAACCTGCCCAAGCATTTGCTGTTATCACAATAATTATGCCAACTATTATTAGGGATTAATAATGGTCATAAACAGGACTTGATTCCACCAGGTAGACTCTTTTTTTGAAGTCTTAATATTTTTATGTCACTGATATTCTGATTAAATGGTGAAAATTATTTTTACCTAACCATTATTTTCTTTCTAGATGCTTATATTGATAATTTATTTAAATATTAGTAGAAAAATAGTTTCTATTACATTTAAGGAAGAAGCATCATAAACAAAAAACACTTTTCAGAAAAATATATTACACATGGCGAGTCAAAACAGAACTTAAGCTCTGAGATTCTTGGGCTGTGAGTTATCACACCAAAATCCAAGTGGGAAGAAATAATGATT
Organism: Tapera naevia; assembly: GCA_033556795.1. Lineage (NCBI taxonomy): Eukaryota > Metazoa > Chordata > Aves > Cuculiformes > Neomorphidae > Tapera > Tapera naevia. Next base: position 21,895,193 of record JAUMJJ010000059.1, read on the forward strand.
TCACTAACCCCTAGCAATGATTTTTTTGAGGAGTTCAAATAAAAGTTTGCTTGCTCTGATTGAGATTCACTAAGCAGATGTTATTTGATTTTTCTGCTTCCAAGGGGAAGAACTTCAGATTCCCTAGGCTGCTAGAAGAAAAGAACAAGGGGCTGAACTTGTAATAAAGCATCTTAGCTGCTAAAGACACAATAAAATGAACACACTGAATATTTGCCAAAGCTTTTGCCATTCATTACATTTCCAAATGTCAACCAGTTATGTGAAACCTTTAAAAAAGTTTCTTAAGGCAAAGCAAATAGGAGGATAGGATATATTTAATCTTGTACTACAGATACTTAATTATTTATAATCACTGTTATTTAAAATACAGTAACTGGAACTTATGCAAAGATTCAGCACTGTTTAATAATAAAAAGAACCATCTGCTTCTTACGCCTGTCCCTGCAAATATTTTGTTATTTGATGATAGTGCAAAACATGAAAAGCTAATGACTGGCTGACAAGAAGACTATTTAGAGACTGAAATGAAAATCTAATGAAGAACAACATTGCCAATCGTGTTATCATTTTAGGAAGCCTCACATAGTGATTTTCCAGTGACTCAGAAACACATTCACTCTTGTCACTAGAGAGTACAATGCATTAACAGCAAAGGGAGATTTGTGGTACAGAGCACAATTTCTTGTAATTGCAATACTTACAATGTCAAATATTAAAGAGAAAGTAATAGAAATTATATTAATTTCCAAAGTTGCAATCTGATCTTACAAACACTCAAGCACACACCCAAGTATCTGGAAGACTGATCCCTAAAGCACAAGATACAAGGCAAATTAATTCTTAAAATTGGAGGGGGTGTGTGGAAATGTAATTAATCTTCCAGTTAGCATTTTTCATTTTGAAAAGGCTTGCACAAAGAGGGAACATGCTTAATAAGCCTTCTGGACCTGTATGTAGCCAACCACTGCAGAATTGTGCTTTCACATTTTACGTGTGAAGTCTAACCCCAGTAAAGCCTGTGACATTAAACAGGTATAAAATAAAATAGTCTTTGGTGCTGATTTTTTAAAGAAGTATTCCCACTCTTATTTTTCTCAGAGGAGCCTGCTATCAGCTGTGCAAATACCATATCTGTAATAACAGAAAGAGAGGCTGTAGTGTGCCAGCGATCTTACCTCATACTCGAAGTCCTCTGCTCTATCTGCATCAGCAGGCAGGCTGGAAAGATATTCATTATCTTCATAAAATTCATGCTCCACTGGGTGAAGAGAATGGCAGCTATGTGAAACAAAGCAGTACAACAACAGTAGATGAGACAATAGGTTTTTGTAAATTAAAAAGTGATAAAACCCCCCATTTCTCTATAGCTTTCTCATCTTTGGAATACTGTGCTGAATGGCCTCACAGCCTGAAAGGAACTGTAACAAGAAGTAGCAATGGCTGTTTGTTTTTACAAAAGCTCATACTTAGCGGAGTTAACATTTTTTTTCGGTTCATCTTTTGTCAGATTTGCACAGAGTGATTTCCTAAAATGGTCTGGTTTGGGCCAAACTCCTTAATTGTTAAAATTTTAGATTCTTTATGCTCAAAAATGTACCTAACTCCAGATTCATGTGCAGCGTCATGGTCGGGGGCAACTCACTAATTATATGATTGTAAAATCGTGAATGTCCACAATCTACAGCCCACACCAAGCTCAAAAATTGTTCAAGAACTTGCATAAAAATACCTTGCATTAACCTGTTCTATTAAAGTGGTAACAGTCTGGTGAAAAGCATTTGAGTAACTGCACGGATAAAAATGCCAGTAAGTGCACTGTTAAATGGACTTGGAGCACAAATAATAAGGACTTTACAATGTGCACAGCCTTACACCCAAGGATGGATCCCAGCCACATAGATCTGTCTTAACAGAGATAGAAAACCTTTCCCCATGCTCAGGGTATGGAACTTCAACTATAGCAACACGCAGTTCAGTAACACTCAGTAACAACTCAAAAATACACGTATCTAATTTTCCTAGTTGCGCAGCAGTAAGTGGTAGGCTTAATCCAGCATTTGGCTAGCAAATTCCCTCTAAGACAATCACCTACCCAGCTTACCTAGAAGTTCTAAAAATGGAGCTACTTCAAAATCAAAAGTGATATTTTCTCCATTAGCATCAATTCTGCAGAGACATACAGTGTGCCAGGAAGTCAGTGGGAAAGCTCCAGGGCTATCATAATTTAGCTGGCTGTAGCAGAGGGCAAGAGTCAGCCACTAGATGATGTTACTCATGAGGTGCAGTCCAAAGAGGAAGAAGCCTATGCCCAATTTTTTTTGTAAGCACCACCTGCTGATGTTTGCAGTCAATTTATTTTCAAAGAATTCAACTGAAGGATAACTTAATTCATATATGAATTATTAATTCATAATATTATTATTATATTCATATGACAGGTGAAATTCCACTTTTTATCTCTATATTTTTGGAACACAGACAATATATTTTGGAACACAGCTCTTGATAAGGTGACCTTTAAATGAAATAATTAATTTTCTTTATTTTTTGGTAAGACCAGAACGCAACAAGACAGGTCTTTCTAGGCTTGAAGAAGTCTTTTTCGTATTTTGGAATACAGAATTGTTTTTCTTCTTGACAAAGGGTTAGCTTTGGATAAGCAAACGCATGAACACAGAGCAAACATGGCCAAGATTCCTTCCTGTAGCAGAGTTTCAGAAAACTACTACTGAAGACTGAATGGGATAGCGGTTATCAATGACATTTATAATTTATTTAAAGTGTTTCTGAGGTTTTTTCAAGAGAAAGCTATAAGCCTACCACTGCAATGCCTCAATCCCACAGGTAAATAGCAAGAGAAGATAAGACATACCTGTCTGAAAGCAGAAAAGGGCAGATATCAGGAACCGGTGGTGTGGAAGGCCTTAATTTGCCCAGAGCCATAATGTGCTCAAAAGTGATGTCAGTCTGAGTGCTGGCATCCACAAGCCGAACATCCTGAGAGCTACCATGACCTTTGCTAATGGGGGCTCGTCGTAAAACCTGAACTACAATTGGCTCCTTGGCATTGCGAAAGGCTTCCACTGCCTCTTCATGAGTGGCCTTGGAGAGGTCCTTCCCATTCACCTAGAGAAAAACATAAAAATATACCAAAAATTACTCACAAGAGACAAGGTATAACAGAAATATGGGTGTAAAATATGGAGGGATTAATTATTTGTCTAGTACATCAAGCACGTGCTGACATTGAGTAGACCATGTAAGAGGAAAGATAAGGCTGGGAAAAGAAATAAATTCTTCAGTCTTTGTAGAAACTAGAAATTATTTGATCTCTTCTGTAATTGTGCCAGGGGAATCTGAACACCACAAAGAAACTACAGCATTTAAAAGTACATTTAAAATTATTTCTCTCACGGTATTTTATTCACCTCATAAAATACAAATAAAAAAGGAGGGGTGCCTTTAACTTTCAATTTCAGCATTTTCTGTAGAATGCAACTATTTTACAGGATTTTTGGCACAGTATTGTTATTAATGCAGATGTCAATAAACGTATCTATGTCTAAAAAGAAACAAGGACAATTTTCAATGTAGTGACACTTATCTACTGTGGCCATTATACAATCAGTAAGACCAAAGACAGTAAGATTTGACTTACACAGTCAGCTGCTGCTCTTTTAAGTAAAGAGAAACCTAAATCAAATAAACTGAAGAAATAATTTGCTATAAATGCATAATAAACCAGAGAAAATAATGCTGCAAATGTAGCATAGCTTGGCAAAACTAAAAGACTGTGGCAAGATTTCTCTCTGTCATAGAGCTGCAAATCCTCCTAGTCTCGATGCGGCCATCTGGTATTAAAAAAGTATCTGCAAGGCTGGGTGATGCTAAACTCACTTGAATTCAGGTGTTTAGCGTAAACTTGCCAAGTATCACCCCACTACAAAATGTGAGAGCTAATTTGTCAATGGCAGTCAGCTGCTAAGCCCTAGGACACCGAGGCTGTGCAACATCCTTACACAGAAAATACTACTATGCTGTTTCCAGAGCAATGGGACTGCTGTTCACTGCTGCATGGGACCTAACCATTGTGAGCTGCTGTGGAGAGGAGATGATCCTGTACCAGGATAAAAGGGCACAGTTTTATAAGAACAAATGTGAATATTTAAGGCAGATTTGTCAAACTCCCGGCTCCCGCTGTTCTCCTGCTCCTGCAGCATAACACGCATCCCTCGCGCTACACACAGCGCTGGCAGGAGCGCAGGGTCAAGGAGATCGGTGCTGCTGTCGGGTAGAAACAAGGTGCCGAGTGGATAAAACAAGTGGAGGGATGGATTCAGCCTGCAGGCCATGAGCTTGACAACCCTGATCTAAGGGTACCAAAGCCTGATTAAAATCACTGGGAAAATCTCTACACTGGCGGGAAATAAAAAATACTGCAAGTTCCTGCCCAAATTACCTTTGTTGTATAGACAGTGAAGTCTGAAACTTCTCCTTAATAAACTAAGTCTAAATTCTACCCAGAAAGGGGACACACCTCATAACTGAATTCTCCCCAATGCCTGCAAATACTGGTTGAAAACAAAATTGTTTTATCACATCACTCTTTTATTTAATAACCTCTTGGAACATTCTTGTCAAAAAAGGAAAAACACGTAAAAAAAAAAATGCCAGCAAACTTAAAAAAGCCATTCAGTGGCCCGTAGTAACATTTTAAAGCCTGCCAGGAGAAGCATTTGTAATTAAAAATGTCATATTTTAGGCAACATGTGTAACCATAATCCAACGTGGATGGTAACAATACAGCTGACCATTAATTACATGTGTATGTCAACTAAACACATTTCCAGAGTGTAGAACCAACTTTCCTCTGACATAGCTTCCAAAGATGCAGCACTTTTGTGTCTGCAGTATTTAAGAAGACATGCAAAATAACCACACTGTAGTGTAGCTACCAATGTAAGGTCCAATTGATCTTTCTAACTAGCCCTGATGCTGTATGTAGAAATTACCTGTACAGATCTCTATACAAAAAAAAGTCAAAACTCCCCGTGCTGAATGCCTGGGATCCCCAAATTGCTGTAGCCTAGACTGTTATGACGTAGTATGAATGGCAGCTAGTCACCTAAGTTTAATGCATACGTACAGTTACTGTGATGACTGAAACCAAAAATGCTTTTATGTCATAATTTGAATTATCATCCATCAAATTATAACCTAGGGTTACTTGAATCTAAGTCACATAGAAAAATATCAGTGGCCTGTAAGAGGAAGGGCCAGAATAGCCAAAGAACAAGTTATGTTATAAGACAATAAAAGAAACTTCTCCAAGAACTAAGCTTCTGCAAACCTTCTGCGATAGCACAAGTTATACTGCCAGGATGTCCAGACTCAGCACTATCTAATAGAAGTAATTAGAGATAAAGCTTCAAGCCTGGGTTTCTAGTCACTCTTCAGTTCCAGTTTCTGCTTCATTCTTGCTAACTCAGATCCTATCAAGAACACAATTCTCCACAGTTTCCACAGTTCCTGCAGCTTTGTAACAAGAGCATCCTATAGGCCATCTGAGTAATTCCCATTCCTAAGGCCCTAGGAACAGAAAAATTACTTTCCTGCCTTCCAAAACCCTTTTAGCTCTTTCTAAGTTTTGGATAACTATATGGTGTTTCTCCTAAAAGCAAATGACTGAGAATAAACACCACATGGCACTGTATCATTTTTTTTCCCTATTCAAGTACAAAACATGCAATCCTTCTGTATCCCAGCTAAACCACGTGGTTTTTGGCACAAGCCGACCATTTTATTACAGATCCACACTAGCAAAGCAAAAGGTATTTGGATAGCACGCAAAACATACTATTAGATTTTTTTTTGAAAATGAAAAGCTCTGTTTATTCACATCAGTCAATGCTTAACACTTACTCTGAGGAAACAGACATACATTCACAATAATGCCATTTCCATGCAAATTTTATTTCCAAAGAATAATAATATTTTAAAATCACATGAGTGTGAAAAATCACAAAAGATACACATTTTCATTTATCCTGGGAACCTATGGCTGACCTCTATTTTCATTCAAATACCTATTTAATTTAAAGACTTTAAAAACATTCCATCCTTTATGTTGTTTCTTACAAAATACAAGCACTTTGAACACCAATACTTGTTTAAATTGTCACTTGAAGTTCATCCACACACTTTGTCAATCTGCATAAAGGTCATCTAATTTATGAATGCTGCCTTCCTCAGAAGAAAATCTATAGCTGAATTGCTCTATGCTGGCAGCTGTCCTGCCCACTTGGGGCTGGGAATAGAGAATTTATTTTAAAACCTAAAGCCAATACTACAGATGGGTTTGGAAGCTCTTTTCACGTAGCTTCTTTAAGGATTTTCTGCCTCCTGCATTATCCCCCAACTTAACACTTACATATAGTTACCCTGGGAGCTGTAGATAGCTGAGCACTTATTTACAGCAAGCCACTTTCAGGTTCTTAGTGGATGATTAAATAAATTCCTTGCCTTGGAAAGGTTACTTTCAGTGGAACCCAGGGTACTATTTTAAACTGCATAGAGAAATCAGTCACTTTTAACAGTCAACACAAAGACATGGGAATACATTTGTTGTAGCAGATGGGCTAATTAATCCACAAGCAAGTTGTGAATGTTAAGTAAAGAATATATCTTTTCTCATGTAAACCATCCTCCTGCCCTGTTTGATTAAGCTTCTGGTTAATGAACACTGTCCCCCTGCTTTTGGACACACAGCAAAATCTGAGCTGCTTGTCAGTATCTCCCTCAGAGTGACTGGTGGCCACTGCCTGGATCCTGGCCATCCCCTTTGGATTCTTGCTCTAAATCCAGCCACATGCAAAACTTCATCAGTGTCAGAAAATAAACAAGTAAATGGGCTTTGTGTTTCGTGCGCAAATCAACTGACGATGGCCAACTGCCAGTTCTAATGCCAGCACTGCTACAAATAGGATTATCCCCACTCACATAGAGACGGACAGCAGAGAAGGAAGGAGAGACTGGACTACATAACAAAAACATTTAAAAAAAGGTAGGTCAATGGTTGGTAGGCTATCCTCATACTTCGAGTTTTAAAAAAAAAAAAGCCAGTTCTCCAATGAAGACTGCTTCCAGGATTCAAGTGTCTGTGATTGAGAAAGGAAATAGCCTTGTGTTCTAGCACTTTTCTGCTCTTGATAATTTCTTTTAACACTACCCAGAATTTTTGTATCAAGAGGACCAGAAATGTTGACATTTTCCCTGTAGTCTGTACTTCCCCTATATTATAAGAAAAAGGAGAAAAGTAAAAAGGGAAAAAGGGAAAAAGGGAAAAAATGAAAAAAGATGTGTAGTTATGTGAATACAACCATTGCAAAAGGCGTCACATTGGCAGCTCATAAGATAAACTCCTATCCTCAGCAAATACCGCATATTCAAGCTGGAATTTAAAACCAGCTCCGCTACAGTAACTCCTTGGAGGCCCTCCATTTAACCAGTAAGGGCAAAGAGGAGAATAACTTCTGCTAGAGCAGAGACATCCAGACATAAGGGTTTCCCAAAGAAATGACAAGAGATACTGTCTGACAGGATGATGGAGCTCACTCAAGGCTCAACTGTCCTAGGAGATTTCAAAACCCATGCAGAAGATGCCTCTGACCTGACAGGTGCTAAATCTGCTCTCATCACAGCAGTCTCTTCACCTTCAATCCCTCATCCTAAATACATCCAGACAATCCTGGGTGCACCCTTGGATGGCAAACTGGAACAAAGGATTAAACACTCTCCTTTAGTTTGACCAGTCCTTCTTTAGGACAGGAATTTGAATCCTAACTACAAGTCACAGCAAAAGAACAAAACATACTACCTTCCTCTCAGACCTACAGCTTTTGGCACATACAGACTCTAGAAAACTTCCAGCGCTGAGGGCCAGCAGCTGTGAGGCTCTCCATTACCTGTAGAGCTGAGATAGGCTGTGCAGTTGGTTTGACCGTACCAAATAGACCCAGGCAATGCCCAGGACCTCCACCTTCTGTGCATCTTCCTTTGCATAACCAGCACCACTTCCATTTCTCAGTATTTAGCAGAAATCTACTGCTATAGCTAAGCCTTAACCTAAGCAAGACACAATAAATGCTACAAAAAGTGGGAAAACATAGAGATATACCTATTTCCACTCTGTAAAACTTCCTTCTGGAGGGAGAAGAAACTGGCTTCCCAGCAATGTTGATAATCTAAACAGCAGCTGTCAGAAAAAAGCACTCTTCTCTCAACTGACCTCAAGACAATGCTTCATTTTGCTTGAGTTGGTTCACCACAATCAGTGCACCTGTGGGCAGGTCTGACAGCTGCAATTCTTTATGAAGGACATGTCACATCCCCAAAAGACCACAGTGACGGGACGGAGACTGCCTGGAAGTATTGTCTAATGAGCTATCCTAGCGAATTTAAAAGGTTTTTAAACTGGATTGGAGAAAGTGTCCCAGGTAGATGTACAGGGAATGGAGGAATAGTTCTCATCAGATCAGCAAATCAGTGAGCAATGCAACTAACACTTAGAAGGGATTGTGCAACTTTGGTTCTCCAGCAAATACAAACTCTAGTTTAAAATCTTTTTCTCCATGGTTTTGCCTTCTCTACTGAGCACCTCTAACAAAAACAAAACAGCTACTACAAGAAGTATCTCCTAAAACTTTGTGTTTAGAATTATGCTCCATGTTTTGAAAGAAAGGTCCAAGTCCATTGTAAGCAAAGATCCCCGTATCAACCTTTAGGAGGAGGTTTGGGGGTTTAAATCCCATATTTATTGACTGCCTAATTCTATTTAAGGTATTGAGTATAGGGAAAGGATGGTGCTGTGGATGCATGCCAACAACCTGCTTCCAGCTGGCTGGGCTAGGCACAATCATCATTCACCACAAAGGCCTTTGAGTATTCCGATTTCCTTGAACAGTGTATGGAAAAGCCCACCCTGGAAGATGCCTGACATTTCCTTGCCTAAAGTCTGTTTGTGGATTTGGGCCCTCACCTGGAGACATATTTCAGAAAATCACTTGGAAGATATAATTCACACCTCTGGGATAACTATGCCCTCTTCAACAAGTCTAACAGCGCTATTGAGTTTGCAGCTTTAATCTGTGGCCAAAATGCAATCTGAATTCATGCGCTTCATAATATGAGGATTGGCAGTCTGCACAACCAGAGAATAACTCCCGCACCTCCTCACTGTTGTTAGAGCAATACACATCTCACAAAGATCCTTTCAAGTCGTGTAGTGCTGATGTGCAACAACATCAGAACAGTTCAGAAAGCTCAGCTCGGAAAGCTCAGCTCAAAAAGCACAGCAACGGCTCAGAAACAGCTTAGGTTCACTTGAAGTTTGAAAAAGAGAACATACTATTATCTGCAGTTCTCTATGTCTGTGAGTTAAAGGAAAACATCAAATGATGAAGAATCACTGCATCAGTTTCATTGTGAGCTGCCTGGAGACAAGTGCTGGTAGATGTGTATTTGTGAGAAGCTGATGTTCTCCTTTTCTGACTCCCTCAGTTTGCCTGGCAGACGTGTTACTAGCTGCTGTGCTCATCTTTCTTGCAACCTCTTCCAAGCTGATACTACAAGCACCATTCTCCTCTCCCTTGCTTTGCTACCTCTGGTCTCTCTCCTCTCTCCTCTTAGGCTGTTTGCTCTTCTCACTCTGCCTTTTTCTTTCCGTGGGGACCCTTCTTTGCTCCCCAGAGATCTCCTTTCTCTCATGCCTCTTGATTCCAGGGCCCTCCCATCTTTCCTTCCTGAACCCTTGTCCATGAAGATCTCCTGCCACCCTCTAACCAATCCTGTCCCTTCCAGTGGGGCGGGAACACTGAAACCTGTCATCCTCCTATGGTGATGGCTGGACATTCTGAACACTTGTGATGTCTGTCTTCACCAGCTCCTCCTGGTACCGACAAATGCTCAAGTAACCCAGATGGTGATGTAACAAGGAGTGTATTTACTATGTAAATTGCTTTTAATATTGACAAATAGTTTTTCTGATGATATTAGGATTCTGCCTGAGGGCAATAAAGACTAAACTAACTATGACATGCATAAAATATATTGACTTGCTTCTTGATATAATTAGATCATCATTTATTACATTAATCATTTCAAACTTTTTCTATTTGAGGATAGGACATTATATAAATCTCTCATGAGATCTACCACATACAGCAACCCGTTGGCAGTGGAGAAAAATACAATCAAAGGCCAGTGTGTGTGCTCAGAACAAATCATTTTTATCTCTAAGCCCCTGCACTGAATGCTGTATTCTCCTGTGAACTTCACAGTGTCTCTGCTCTACCACAAGCTCACTCTCCAATTTCTTTTCCAGGTTATGCATTATTCTCAAGGAAGAGGCACTTCAAAGATAGTTGCCATCAAAGTTTTAGGAGATCTAATTAATGACAGACTTTAATAATCTGTAATTCCCAAAGAACAGTGGAAAGGCTGAATGGCAGATTATCAGGACAGTAAATAATGTGTAGTCACTTTTTTCCTTTTCAGGGAATCATATTCTACATTTCACTAACAAAAAATGTCTCTCTTTCACCTCTAAAAAACCCTACAGCCTTCCATGAACTCAGACACGGCTGGCATCGCCACATGAATGTTACACTTATCACTGTCATAACAATTCATCCACATACAGATGCCTGAAACTCCCAGTCTCTTCCGAACTAAGCAATTTAAAAAGATAGATGGTTGCCTTCTGGCTAATTGTGGGAGTTCTTTCATTACTATAAAAAGACTTTTTATATCTCAAGTGACTTTATAAGCAGTGAATAATGAGACTTAAAGTCTTTGGAAAAGAGTCCACTGATCAAACGGTAGGATAACTTATGGGCACGGTGACCTTTTCCTCAGTAAGATACTCCAAACTGCTGCTGTTGGCACATTATTAAAATTCCCAATTTTAAGGCATGCAGTTAAGCACAACGTAGATTTTATATTTTATTTTAAAATTTAATTTAAGGTAGCACAGCAAGAGCTAGGGCTCTCGCAGGGCTAAGTACTAACTCCTGCTCACTCTAGATGTGCAGGTGCAGGACAGACAGTGGCAGCAGCGGAGGCAGCTGGCTGGGTCTCACTGCTCCTGACTGCAGTGCCAGTGCCAGGAGTCTGCTTCCCCCATGCACAACACTTGGCACCTCAGCAAGGAAGAACATTTCTGCCAGCACATCCACTAGAAAGCACCAGCACACTGGACTGGCTCTTACAAGCTGCAGAGAAGAACAGCTGACAGCATGTTGCCTCCAGCCTTTGTCATGAGTAGAGTTTTGCCCCAGCCAAGAGGGTGAACCATGTGCTCCACGTGTCTGTGCAAACCAGCAGTGATTTTAAACTCAACACCAGAGTACCTAGCCTGGTTCCATCCCTCACTTGAAACCCTGGCCAGCCCCAGGTGCTGCCACATATCTAACCCAACCCAATAACCTGGTGGGGTGCCAACAACATGACATGCTAAGGTTAGAGTGCTCCCTAAAAGCATCTACACTTACTTCTCTTTAATGAATGTACAACAGGCTCACTCTACTTTAACATTTCTCATTATTTTGTCATCTGAAGGAATAAAAATGGCTCCTCCTCTCCTGAGTAAAAGAAAGGAAGGAAGCGGCCAATAAGGACTTGGAGGGTTCCTCTCATTATTTTTCCATTCTTCTCTCCTGCCGTCTTGACACTAATTTAGTTCTGTTGTTCTCCATTGATTTGCATGGCTACTCCAGAAAAAGTGTATTGGCATTTTTTTTTTTGTGTGCATAATATGCGTAATAGTATTTGCAAAAATTCCTTCCAACTTTTTACAGGACTAAACGTTTTAAAAATAGTTTTCACAAGTGTACATGTATTTACAGCGGTTCAGCCATGGGGGCTGACACAGCAGTAGATTACAATGAAGCTTAACTTCAACCTGCCTCTGGAACACTGCATATGGCAATTTCCTTGAAATCCTTTTCAAAGGAGAAGAAAATGTGAATTCAGAAGAACCACTCATTTGATAAAATGAAGTAAACTACGGGGCTTCACTTGCCATTCAAATGTCTATCAGATGCTTTTGCACCAGAAAGTTCCCAGTAGCTCTCAGGAAAGCTTAGCAACAATGTTTATCTGAACATCATAACATTAAATTAGGTAAGAGCAGGGAATATTAATGACAGTATGTTTGTATATGGTTAGTTACACACAATAAATGTAAAAGAAACTACACATAGATACATATATATAGAGATATCTTATAAACCACATTTGTGTCTGCTCCCTTTTGCTTCTCTCTTTCCTACTTTTGAAAGAAGGAAATGCTTTTTTAAAGACTACGTAGTTATGTAGGATTATTGTACTTTTCTACTGAGTGATGGCTTATTGCACTGTCACAGAAATATTTTAAGGTGTTAGTTTCTACAGTTTAATTTCCACATTCCTCTTAGCAGGGATGTGATTATTATTATTATTCACATTCCTCTTATAAGGGATGTGAATATTAGGACCAGCCTAATACTACCTTATTTATAAAGCACTATGGCCATGTACACATCTCCAGTAGTATGAGCTGCAGCTCCTTCTCATCTGAAAATCAATCACTGCTACTATTTCTGTCCCACTGTTTCTAAGTCTGTTTTTCCTTCTGGAGCATCTCTCTCCTTCCTCTCTTCATATCTCTGCCTTCCCTCACCACTTCCTTCCTCTGTTTTACTCCATTTGCCTCTTTGGCTTCCCTCCCTTATCTTTCTCTTGCTCTTTTTACCTCCTTGATCTTCTTGAATTTGGTCTCTGCAGCATCATCAGCAGAAGCCGCTCCTGTACAGTTTTAGTACTTAGCAGCTACAAAGGGAACCTTCCCCTGCGTGAAGTCTACTCACGAAGCCCTTCCATACTGGCTTCAGGAGAGAATGAAGTAGCTGGCTTGTTCCTGCAACAAGCTCTCTGAACTTCAGAAAATGGCAGTTACTGTGGAAGTTCACACTACACTCATCAGTCTCTTTTCAGCAGTTCTGGGTGTACAGCAAGACTGTGCCAGAGTTGCTGTTTCAGCTCTCCAAGGCAAGGCAAGGTTGTTAAGGATCAAATGCCTGAAAAATATGGCACGGAGCTTACATGTGGTTTGTATTCGAGGCTGTGTAGTCAACTGGCCACTGAATATGCTACATGGATCAGATTTGTACCGTAGCCTTGCAATAATACAAATACCACTGAAATCCAAGCAGATTTTGAAGAATTTGTGTTAACTGTTCAGAGAAAAACCTGGCCTCTGGTTAAGTGTGGGCAGCTCTTGTTGCTTTCAATTGCTGTGCACTGACATCAGATGCTACAGTTTAGCATACAAAGAAGACCTTTTAACATCAGGAACAGAGTAGTTCTTTCTGTTCAGTGCAACAGAGTTATCCTTTAATAAGTAATGAGATGATTTGACAGCCTTTTGATTATCTTATGTAGAAGCAGCATGAACAATTTAATTAAAACACTAAAAAAACACTGCTTTCCTCACATCACACATCTTATACATACCTATTTAGAAGAATATGCCTAGGCACAAGGACTGTGTGTTTTTAGTTACACAGCATCAAGCACCACAAAGCCCCAAAGTAAAAAGGACCTTCTACACAGGGCCTTCTGCAATAAAAAAAATAATGATTATGTATCTGAGCTGAGAATTTAGACAACGAATTACGAGGGAACATGAATTAAAATAGACATGCTTGAAAATAAAGTTTATCGCCTAGACAATGAAAATACCATAACCACGGCCCACCACGGGATATCAAGACAAGGGCAATGTAATTTCTGTTTTGTCTCAGGAACAAAGTCCTTCCAAAAAAATCGTTTTCTCTTTTTATTGCATATGATATTTCATGAAAAAAAGATATCAGTGAAAAAAGAATACAAGGCACTTTATTTTTTATGTTATGTATTAAAAGAGAAGTGTTAGATGCACAAAAATTCCTGCTGTCAATATACAAATTATCTACAAAGCATTATTTTATAAAGGAGATGTAAGTTCTTTATATGCTTATAAAGACTGATCAAGGAACAGCCGACTATCTAGAAATACTTTTAATAAGCTTGAAGTGTTTGTACAGTGTTTGTAAAACCAAAGTTCCTGAAGCAATGAAGTCATTTCACCAAAATAAACAACACTGAAAGTAACACTGTTCAGCTGAACTTAATTAAACCTGAGAGTCAGATTTTAAGATGTCTTTTTTGTCATCTAAGCATGACTTCTGCCTTGGAGTGTTTTTTTACACTAACTTCTGCAGCTTTCTTCAGCAGGTTGCAAGAAATTGTGGCAAAACATAAAACTTGTACTTACAGAAACCAAACTACGATGTCGCAATGTCACAGCTTGTAGAACCTTTATTTGTACTTTATAGAATAAGACCCGGTCAGGGAGGAGCAGCTTAGACCTGCATCTGGACGGATATACAGTAGTCAAGTGCAAATTTCTACCAAGCCCTAATTCGATGGTCTTCTAGATCAAATGTACCTGGATTCAAGGGGGTCTTTTTGGCTTATTTGTTGAAAAGGTTATGTTTTAGAAAGCCTTGGTTAGAGAAATATTTTTCCATTTAAATCTGAAATCGAATAGGCTCCTGTTTCAAAACCCACATCATGTAGGACTAGAGAGAAGCTTTCATATTACTGCTGATAGATATATTCTTTAAGAAAGGCAGATTCCTTTAAACTAGTGAAGTAGAATGTCATAGTATAAAGCTATTGGTGAAAGAACTGCAGGTGAAAAGCAAAAACTTCCAATAAATTGAGAAATGTCTAAAGCCAGTTCAAAATGGCAGGGCAAAATTTAAACAAACCTTCCCCGCCTGAAGAGAGGCAGACAGGCATAAATCATTCCCCGCAATCAATTCTGCTATTTCAATTCATCCTGACACTTGTTGGGCTCGGTCACTGACATGGAACTGAGGCAGAAAGGCCAGGCCACTGGGGAAATTTGGCCAGCTTCCACATCTGACAGTGAACCACACGACTGCAGGTCTCCAACCCTCATAGCACTGTTCTTTGTTCTGAGGATAAAACATTTTATCTTTTGTGTTTCAGGTCTTCCTCCAAGATTTCATGATAATGAAAATTCTCTGATTACTATTCATGCAAGAAATGGGAAACACTGGGCAAGGTTTCAGCCATGAATAGAAGCTTTTTGGGTAGACAAAATTAAAGCTGCCAAGTTAATATTCGTAGTATTGTTCCTCACAGTGACTACTTTGCAGTTAATTATTGATATTCTGCTAGACAACAGGCAAAATATCTGAGAAAAGGGACTGCAGGTTTCGATTTCTGTGAAAATTCAATATTTACATAGAGAGGAGACAAATCTGCTCTTGATGGAGATCCTCAGAGAAGGTATTTTTGTGGGAAAACATTTGCATACTGGCCTCTACTGCTTTCATTAACACCAAATGGAAATACCATTACACTCAGTTGTCAGCGCAGAAGTCTCACTAAAACACAGTTAAGATAGCCAGTGCTACCATACACACATTCAAAACATGCATGTTTTCCTCATCTCTCTCTCCAAAACTCAGCCCTTAGCAAAATCTAGAAACAGCAAGACCAGATACCCAGCCGTGCAATCTTAAACTCCAGCTTCCCCCCGATGCCCACTGCAGTCAGCGGAAACAAGCTACAGACAAGCTATCGTGTTTAGCATGTCACACAGCTCTATAGAGCGAGAGAAGGATTACATGGAGCAGCTTGTGATACTGTGATCTCAGAGAGAGGGATTCTGTCCCATTTGACATCCTAATGCACGATCGTCAGATGAGGCACACCAGTCTGTTATGTGGTAGGATGAGACACAGAGCCCCTCAGAAGCTATCAGAAAGGAGATGTATATGCTCTATGGGGCAAGTGAACAGACATGGTGCACAGCAGGCAGGAATCAAACCCAAAAGACACTTCTGGAGCTGCCATCGAAGCCTGGCTTTTAAGCAGCCATTTCTCCCCACTAGGCCTTCCCTTTTACTCCAAGCCGTGGCCAGTCAGACAGACTTCTTTAAAAGTAAGGAAATCAATGGAATGCAAGAACTTCCTTTAATAAATAAATGAGGATAGTAAGGAATGGGGGAAGTAGCAGCTGCATATTGACACAGTAGCCTAACGAGTAATTTGCTTAGAAATTAGCAAAGTTGAACTCAGTATAAGTGAGTATGAAATCATGTGTTTCACTCTGCAAGGAAACCTTTCCATCAGGTTACTGAACTTTTCAGAATGCAAGAAATTATACACCACTTTCTGAACCTATAATCTGAAATAATTAAATATCATATAACCAGTTATTAAGTAGGGTTGGAGTTAAGGAGCTAGTGTGGGTAGGTGAAGGATACTTTTCTGAAATGCTCCCTCCATCCCAGTCAAATCGGCACAACAGCTGTGTTTGGAAATCTCTCAGCAGAAGAGCAAATGAGAGAAATGAGAGGTCTAGTCTCAATCTCTGGCTCTTTTCTCCTTATTATATTCTGATGACTGTACTTTCGTAAACCATGGCTCATTACAGTGTTTCTCTTTTTTTCCTCCACCTTCTTCCCCAATATTTAGCCTTTTCCCCTCCTGCTCTCCTCCTTTCAACCCCCAGGGGTCCCAGGTAAACCTCCCAGTCCTGCTGAAGCCATTGGTATTTTAGAAGACATTAGACATGTCATCACGAATTGGCAGGCGAAATTCGCTGATATTTCTGCAAAGGTCACTAATAAAAGTATTAAACAAGATCACCGTAAAGACAAACCCTTCTGGAGCTCCAGCAGTAACCTCTCACCAGCCTTTAACTTTCCTTTTTAACACTACATGTAGATAGATATTCCTCCAGAGTCAACGCTATTTCCTACTTATGACTGCTTATTTAACCGTTTCTGTTCCACTTGACCTAGTACTTCCCCTTATAATACCACTTCAGATATTTCTGTTTATCTGAAGTCTAGATAAAGAGTACCTACTACATAGTCTTTGTCAAGATAAGACATCTACTTATCAAAAAGTCTATTGGGTTAGGCCGGCTTTGTAACCATCTACTCCCGCTTAGTCTGTGATTCATTAGATTACACTTACCCTTTGCCTCTCCTATGTGTAATCATCCTTTTCTTCAAATTATACTTTAACACCTTCCAAATTGTGTATGCTGAACTTGAAGGCTAGCAAACCCCACAGTGATCCTAAGCATAGGTACAAAATTTAATTTTATTCCACAATCTCCTGTGTGCTAAACTAGTTTAAACTACTCCCTGTTCATCCTGATTACTGCTTCCTCTCAACATTGGCATTCCTTGCCTCACAGTTATGCCAGTGTAACTGCTTATGAGGGCTATACCAAAAAACAGATGACTGAAAAACCCTGCTTCAGAAATCACGTTTATTAAAATGTTAGGGTTATTTGCCCTATGGATAGCCTTCTCACTCTGTGTTGCACGTGTTCCTTTCAAATCTTTTCTCCTCTGCTCTTGCTGTTCAGGTGATGTTCTCTCCCACTCAAAACATGTACCTGTGGAAATCTTTCTGAGAGGTTTTTAAATGTTTCTGCTTGACACAGATTGTATCTCAATCAACTGAATAGTAGGGATTGGAAGGGATGTCTGGTGATCATCTAGTCCAACATCCTTCCTAAAGCAGGTTCACCTAGAGCAGGTTACACAGAGGCATTTCCAGTTGTGTTTTGAGTATCTCCAGAGAAGGAGACTCCATAGTCTCCCTGAGCAGCCTGTTCCAGTGCTGTGTCACCCTCAAAGTAAAGTTTTTCCTGATGTTCTGGTGGAACTTTCTCTATGTGCCCATTATCCCTTATCCTGTCACTGGGCACCACTGAAAGGAGTTTGGTATCATCCTCCCAACACCGGCCCTTTTAAGTATTGATAAGATCCCCTCTCAGTCTTCTCTTCTGCAGGCTAAAAAGACCAGGTTTCTCAGCCTTGCCTTATAAGAGAGATGCTTCTGTCCTCTTGATCACTTTTGTGGCCTTCTGCTGGACTCATTCCAGTAGTTCTTTGTCTTTCTTGAACTGGGGAGACCAGAACTGGACACAGTACTCCAAACTCCATAGGACAGAGCAGGGAGGGAGGATAAGCTCCCTCGACCTGCTAGCCACAGTCTTCCTACTGTACCCCAGGATTCCATTTGCCTTCTTGGTCATGAGCGCACACTGCTGTATCCTATTTAACACTGTCAACCAGGAGTCCGAGTTCCTTCTCCACAGAACTGCTTTCCAGCCAGTCAACCCCTAACCTGTACTGGTGCATGAAATTATTCCTCTGGAGGCACAGGACTCTACACTTTCCTTTGTTGAACTTCATTAGGTTCCTCTCCACCCAACTCTCCAGCCTGTCCAGGTCTTGCTCAATGACAACACAGACTTCTGGTGCATCAGCCACTCCTCCCAGTTTTGCATCACCAGCAAACTTGCTGAGGGTATAATCTGTCCCCATATCCAGGTAATTAATGAATGTGTTGAAAAAGACTGGGCTGAGTACCGATCCCTGGTGAACACTGTTGGCCACAAGCTTCCAAGTAGACTTTGCGCTGCTGATCATAACCCTCTGAGATCTGCCATTCACCCAATCCTCAATCCAACTCACTGTCTGTCATGGTCCATTCGGTGGACTCATGATGAATCATTTACAGTGATCTCAAACCGCAAAATCAAGGCAACCAAAATGCCAAGGGGTTATAATTCAATCAAACAGCATGATTTTATTATTTTGCCTATAAAGCAGCACACGATAGACATAGTTGAGTAAAGGGAAGGAAAAGGGAGGAAAGAGGATTATAGCCACCACCACAGGTCCAAAGGCATCCTTATGGTCCCAGGTCCTGAACAGCATCCTGCCGGTCCTCCACCATGATCTGTGATCCTTTGGCGGGGAGATATCACTGAGGTTCAGTTAGGAACCATCTTTTATGCTAAGCAACAGCACCTCACACCTACTCTCTCCCATGGATTGTGGTCAATCTCTGCCTTCATTTCACAATCCAGACTTAACTGCACAGGCCCCAAAAGTTCCCATTTCACTTGCCAAAACTTGTCTGCGCCTGCACAACCTCGCGTTCAGGGGTCTTTTACTTCCTCACATCATCTTCCTCTTGTGTCCACTGGGTGACCTCAGGACCCTCTGAGAGCATCTATACATGCTCCTCTTCCTTGGCCTTAGTAACAGGGAGGAGGTGGGGCAAGTTTGGTTGAGGTAGCAGGTGAAATCCATCTTCTGGTCAGCAGCTACACAGCAACCCCAGGTATCAGCACAGTACTACTTCTAACATGCTATTGTTTACGTCAGAGCGTAAAGTTCTTGGTACCTCTCCAAGTCTCTGATGGCAATGTTGAGACAAATACTGTTCTTTGGACCGACTCTTACACTGTCCACTTACCTGACTCACGCTTCCTAAGCTTACCTGTGAGGACATTACAGGAGACAGTGTCAAATGCCTTGCTGAAGTCAAGGTAGACAATGCCCAGTGCTCCCCCTACATCTACAAAGCCAGTCGTGCCATCACAGGAGGCTTCCTTTCTCCCCAAAAGGAAAAATCTTCTTCAAAAGGGGCAGACTGTGATAAAATGACTTAGATTGTATTCCATGCAACTACCTGGACACAAGGCACAGTTGGTGTGGTAGAGGCAACCAGGTTGAAAAGAAAGACAGCAATCTCTCCTCACTACTAAACACCTCGCAATTGCAGTTATACTTCCCTGGTGCAGACATACATTAGGTTCGTGTCAATATTGCAAGAACAACTATTTATGCTGTTTTCAGTTCTGCCACCAAGTAGCAGGCACATTCCACATAAGATGGAGCACTGAGTGGATGAAGCATATGCAACACAATCAAAACTGAGCTCTGATTCCTCAGCACACACAAAAATTTAATGTGACCTTTCAGTTTTAAGAAGTTTTACCTTTCCGGGGGAATATACCTAAGAAGCCTCAAGTGACCTCAAATGTAGGACACTAACCCGCAAATGATCACACCAACTATCAGGAAACTTAAAATGGAATTTCGGAGTCCTTAAGAGTTTCCCATGAAAACAGAGAGAATTTTGCTTCACCATAACAAAATCAACAATTACACATTGGACATCTTTTGTCATCACAAGCCATTTTCCCTGGAGGTGTGGCAGACGGGATGAGGCACTTAGTGCCGTGGTTTAGACAATGAGTAGGTGTTGGTGTTGGCTCATAGGTTGGACTCGATCTCAAAGGTCTTTTCCAACCTTGTGATATACTGTGATACTGTGTGTGATACTGTGATAATAAGAAGCAGATCTCCAGCATTTACTTCCATCTCCATTTCATCCATAATTCTGTGAGTAACATGCTTCAGCAGCTCATCAGTTTCAACCAACTCTGACATAAGACAAGGAAAACATTATACTCCTCCTATATCATTTAACTTTCATGCGAACTTGTGGCTACCTATTCTGACCTATTCATTAATCAGCTGCTGGTCAATGGGTGAAAGTTACAAGTTTCACCACTGTTCCAGGAGTTTTTGCAGGCTTTAGGGAAGACCAGACTTTTGGTAACTTAGGTGGCATCACCTATACCAAATTACAGAGCAACCAGAGAAACTGCTCACCCAGCCAACTGGTGACTGTGTTGACTTTCTGTCTGGGACATCAATCTCATCCACTCACACTTAAATCCAAAACAGGTGTCCAAAATAAAAGGGAAGCAATGGTAGATCTGCCTTTTCGCAGATGCCAGAAGGCATAAAAACTGGGGAAATAAGGGGGGAAAAAAACCAGAGGGATACAGAAATAAGGATTTTCCATGCACAAAGAGTAGGTAGAGTTATCTAGCTGCAAACAGTTATGCAAGCCAAAATGCACAAGATCATGAGCTACTGCACAAGTACACAAGTACACTTACATAATTAATGCATGAAATTTTAATTTGAAATACACAGCATGGGGGAAGATACTCAAACCACCAAATGCAGACACCCAATTCAGCTGACAAGTCTCCTTTTATGGTCAAAGATAAGAGAAGGGAGAAAAAGGTAAGTCAGAGACATAAACTAGCTATGAGTAAACTGAATCACCCTCTGGACATGGCCACCTCTCTCCAATGATAACAGGGAGTTTGGAGAAATAAGCTCGTTATAAATTTCTGCACCTCGTTTAATATATGAATATCCTTTTAACTTACCAAATAGCATGACCTGAGTTTTAGAGAATTTAGAGACAAAATTTCAGAGATTAAAATAAAATGAATGAAGGCAGGAAAAGAACAGATTTTTTAAATCCTGAAAAATTATAAATATATTTTATTATGGCTTTTAGTAATGCAAAGGGAACATGTGTATTAATAGGAGTATGCAAGGGTGTTGCAAACATATATCCCAGGATGAGGTCTGATATATAGTCTTGGGCAGAAATTATCCTCCTCATGTCTTAGAAAAGCAGAAAAAGAAGTCCACTCAGCATGGTTTCAAGTTACACAAGTACAACACAGCAGAGACTCCACTGCTTCTTGATGCCTTCTGTGTTGCCATAAGTTAGCTCAAAGATGGTTTTATTTTTCTAGAGTAATATTTTACAGGCTGTTAATCCAGAAAGTGGATTATTGCCTTTGGATATTTTGTGAAAAAATAAAATAGAAAACAACTGAGGTATTTAATTTAGTATAGCTGTTGTTGTGCATGGGCAATTATTTATTTTTCTAAAGTAGTTTCACTAACACAGTTGGCTGTAAGCCCCTCAGAGCCGTCTTGTCGATTACCTGTGAATTTAGAAGGATTTACACAAAAGATTGCAATCAGCTCTGTTTGAAAGAGGCTGTAAAAGTGTGAAGTATTTATCATGAAGCATGGAGCAACTATGATGGTGACACATATTGTGCCAGCTCTTGCACTCAGACAGTGAGTGTTTTTCCATTTACAAGTTACATTACAAACAATGGAAACAGAGCACAGGACTGAGAATGTCCAAGGTCTGCCTTTATCACTGGCCTGGCCCTGTCATCCTTGCATAGTCACTTAACAAGACTATATTTTGACTTTTTCCCTGCTGAAGGTAAAACAGTAGAATTCTACTTGTTGCACTACACCTCAGAAACACTGTGCTGCTGAGTTCGTGTTTCAACTTCTGCCTGAATTTCCAAAAAAGAGCCCAGCTGCAAGCAAACCGTAATAAGGGCAGATGTTGAAGTTTGGTAAAAGCTACAGCAACAGCACAAAGCAATAACAGGCAAAATTTATGAATGACATTTGACCCTCAGATTGTTCGTGTATTTCCAGATGTCACCAATATTTAAGACTGGTACTGCATATGATAGCAAGAGGGGAATCACAGAACAGTCTTAGCAATAATAGGACAGTTCTTGTGCCAGAGTGTCAGCATTTCCAATCTATCTGACATCTGAAAGACTCCATTTAAGGTTGGGACACCAGTCGGCAGATACAGATGTAAATGGCTTGAAGGTCCAGCTTCAAGCTGGAAAATATGACATCTGCAAAGAATATCCACCAACTGTGAGAGTTTTGCATGGCTCTGTCCAGCTCTGTTGCTGGCAGATTCCCTTTGCAGCCAGCTGGCACACGGCTGGCATCAGAAACAACTCTGCCCTCAGGTTTCTGACTCTCGGCTTCCATAGCACTGCAGATATAGGCAGAGTTAACTACAAACGCGGAATCTCTGCATACTTACCTTGCATATTGTGGCACATGGATACAGCTCGGTCAGGACACTACTATGCTGATTTGCTTTTGACTTGTGATGTGTAACATATGCCTGTTTGTGCTTGGAGCCTGTTCTTTGTCACAATGCATGGGAAAGGCTTTTACATGACCATTCACAGGGCATTTGACACATTCAGAAATTCTCTTATGTGTCAGAAGAATGGACTGGAGAAGTCCTCGGGTGAAGAGAAAAAGGTAGAATATATGCTGTTATACAAACTAACTAGTGCCCTGGAACACACATGTAAAACAAGGCTTGTAACACGTAAGATTAATGTTAATTAAAAAAAATATTTTGTGAGAAAAGTTAGAGGCATATTTGATGGGAGGCCCTACCAAAGATAAGGCAGTACTTCTGGAGACTGTATATATAGTATTTTATGATGCACAGGTCTTCCTTATGTTGGATTTTACCTTCCTCACCCTTGTAGAAACTTCATTGAAGCTGTCCAGCAGAATTTTTCTGTCTTCAGAAGAAGGAAAAAAGAGGGAATAAGATAGAAGAACAGCTTATATTCAAGAACGGTTTAATTGTAAACTGAAGTGCCAACAGAGGACAATGGAGATTAGCCTTACACTGCTTGTCTCCACCTTCAGCTACAAAATCAAATTTCCTTCCATGCTGCCTCTGCCTCCCTCCTCTGTACTCTCACTGATTTATTCATTAATACATATTTTTACCATAAAAAGTCGTTTGCAACTTTGGCCCCTCTTGTTTTGGGGAACCACATAGAAAGCAAAGCCAAAAGGCAACAAATAAGAATTAAAAAAAAGCATAACAAATGTTACTGTGTGATCATAACACCTTGTGGCAATTGACCACAGGACTTGAAACACATGGGTCTGATAAAATTATAGCCTTGCAGCTGAAGTGTAGACCATGAAAGAGATGATCCGAATCCAAGGCCCTCTACAGTCTGGAGCACTAAAACCTTTATGGGACTTTGCTGTAACCACAAGGCCATAAGTCAGTGTGCATGGGGTAGCTCTACTGCCACTAGAGGAAAAGGACAAATGCAGAAGCAGCTGGCGAGAGGCATAAGACAAAGCACCTCCCTGTTCAAAGTACAGTTGGACATGTTTGCTCTAGTCCCCTCCCTGCTCATCACCATGACCTATAGGGCTGCCTTTAGAGTCTCTGGAACAACATGTGCTCCAGCGGGTGACAACGCACCTCTGATGCAGCTCCAATTGTTATTTCTTTAATTTTTCATTAGTGTGATGCAAAGGGTCTGCTATCCCCACGCACGTCCACATACACTTATGGATCTGTCAAAAATCCCAGGCATTTGGGGCTCCAAAAGACAAACACTTTGTCCCTTTTAAGGATAGTTTCAATATATACAAGCTAATTTCTCAGAGATCTCCACTGAAAATAGTTCAGCAGTTATGAGAAAGAGCTCTTTCAAGAGTACTGATGGCACACAGAAAAACAAGACCTGTGGATTTCTGTAGGAGTTCTTCAATTTCTCAGTCCCACTGGAAAACTCAACCCTAACTTTATTCATAATTCATGAAGGAAAACATAGCTCTAAGCCGCCTCCTAGCCATGCAATAGTCATTTCATCAAAACAGGAGCGGGATGTAAACCATCAGACAGCACAGAGGAATTCAGGTGAGATTCCCAAACTTTGAGGACAGTCAACAAGGAGCCTGTACCTCCATAAACAAAAGACAAGCTGCACACTGAAAAGCAAACGCCTCTCTGGAAGTAAGTCTGTGCTGCTGCTTTTATTTACTGTGTCTGGTTGGTACGCTGTTCTCCAATTTGCTTCATCAACACGATTATCATCTGTAGCCTTTTGAAACTATTTTCCAAAGATAAAACATCACGCTAAGGACTAGTAAAAGCTCTCCACTGTTCCATATCTGCACAAATTACCTTGTATTTCAGCTTTTTATGTGCATTTAATCACTATAGATTAATTAGACGGCATACAGAAACGAGCAAAACACTGAAGAGCAAACTTCAGTTTAAGTGCACATGCAGCTAACTTGTGGCTTTTTAGAACAATTTTAATTAAAAGTACTAGAAAAACCATCCAGCTGAAAATATTGGGAGCTTTGGGATGGGTTCAGCATAGCTAATTAATTGTAAATTTAATCAAAGTAGCCTTTGGCAGTAATTAATAATCTATTTTCCTCTGGTATTAAATATAATAATTCTGTGAAACAGAATATGTAATTTGCAGAATGCCATATGTACATATGATCCATGCTGAAAAAAGATCATTGCACTCCCAGCCTTCAGAGGGCAGGTTGTTTTCCTTTTAAATGTGTAAGACTATTTTGAAACCAGTTTAAATGTCATGTCATAACAACAATTTCTGAAAAGAGATGCCCCAAAGTGCCTTGGATTCCTCCAAAAGAGGAAAAATAATCTGAAGTGACAGTAGATTTGAATGAGCCTAACTTTTCCAGTGAACCATAGGGATAATGCAAGAAATCTCCCACTGGCTCAGACCAACCACCTCCACCTAGGTAGCCTGCTTCCAGCAATGGCAGTAGGAAATCCTATTAAGAGCGGGGACGTGAGGCAGCTACTTTTGGCAATCCATTCCCATGTACCGTCCCAGGTGCTCAGAGAATTTTACAGATTATCTTTTAAAAATGGCAGTTGCACAGAGAACCTGTAAAAAAACTTTTTTTCACTTTGTTTCTAAATAGCAGAGTGTAATACCTGGCAGATTTCCAGCTCTAGCCAGCCTGGCCAAATGCTGGATTTGATCCATGCAACCAGATGAAAACACTCCCATTAATGCAGCACAAACCTTCCAGCTTTGGGAGTCACAGAAACACTCATTCATCTACTCACACAGTGAAAGCCAAGAGCTGCCACAACATCTTTCCTACTACAGAATTCCTTTCATTTATATGACACAAATTCCCAATTGTGCTGCTGTAACATGTTTTTCATGTGGTCCTGCACTGAATTATCTCCACTCCTTTGTTGAGTAAATGCAAATTTAAATAAAATAGTTACATTAATCTAACAGGATGCACCTTCTCCTCCTAAAATATCTAATGTTCTAATATAAAAAACAGCTTTGTTTCTCTGCTTGCTTAGGTCAGAATGCATTGAAATATTTTGTTAATTTGTAACAGTGAAAATACTTTCTTACCTTTTTTTTTTTTCAGTTAACACAAGAGACCTACTAGAAAATTATCAGTCTGATGCACCCTCCTGATACAATTAAATTGGCAAAAAGATTAGATATCGATCTGGCAGCAAACACATATTGATGAATACCAGTTTACTGGGAACTAGTGCCGAAATGGAAATGGATGCTTAATTTACAATACATATTATATGCATATACAGACAGTGCAACTCCGGTCGTTATGATTGGACTACAGCAAATTTATAGATCCTTGCTTTTCCTCATACACACTCAAGTACAGGGGATCTGCACAGATTTCACAACATTACATGGAAGACTAGCTGTACACACCTTTCCTGCAAGAACACCTACCAGTGTAATTCTCTTTCTCTGTCTTCCCTTCTACTTTCTGCATCTGTACCACAGGTATATTCTCTTCTTTTTCATATCTAGGAATCAAAACCTGCTCTTCCTGATACTCATACAAATACTGTCTTTGTCAGTGCATTGCTTAGATTTAAAGGTGCAACTTTTGACAGTAGACACATTTTTGAAAGTCTTTAACAAGGACCTCATTTTCATGGCCCATTCTTTCAAGAAGACAGCAAAAAACTTTACTCTAGCCATAGAGTTGAAACATGGCTCTGAAGCCATCTCAACCTCTCAGCTGCACCTTGTCTGGCAAAGGTATAGTGTTTAATCTTTTCAGAAAAAAAACGGGAATTGCATTCAACTACAAAACTCCCTCCTTGCCTTCCAGGAGTTAGAGTTACGAGTTTTCTCCACAGCAAGCAGATCATACTCAGCAAGTCCATCAGCTTTGTTCTTACCCATGCAAAAAACGTCTCTGGAATAGGATTCTGCAAACTACTCCAATTACAAGCAAAAGAGCAAAGGGACTTAATCTGCATATTTACTCTGTAACAAGCATTCCCTAATAGCAAACCATTCTTAGTATTCAGCCAACTATTCCTTCATTCTGTTAGATCTCACTATTGCTAGTTCAACTTCATTTCCCACACTTTCCATTACCCAACATATCATAACAATTTTTCAAGATGTGTCCAAATTATATGATAGTGGATACCTTTGGAATGAAGACATAAATGCACATCAGTTATGTGCACTAAGAATACAATTTTTATTTGGGCTCCATCTTGACATCAGGCTTTTCTAGTATTTTCCACGCAGCCCTTTTTTTGAGAAGATGTCAGCCTATGTATGTGTTAGCCTTCCATAGGAAGTTTGTTCTATAAACAGCAAAGAAAAGAAACTCTTTTGTATTACAGACAGATGTTGGAGAAGAATCAATCAAACTGCAACCATGGAACTTGAGATATAACCCCCTTCATTTCCACCTGTCAGTCCTCCGCAGCAACCCACTTGCTGCCAAGGTGTAACACCTCAGGCAGCACTGATCAGAGGAAAAAGCTGCTATTTTAAAGTAGTTAAAACTGGCTGTGTTAATCAACAGCTGTGAATGTAAGAAGACCCATAAAAGACAGATGAGGCACTAAGTGCATCAATACATAGTATCAACAATATTTCATATTCCATATCCTGAAATGGGAGAAATCTTCATATCTATAACATATAAACTATGTCTGTCCTCAAGCTTTGCCTTCTATTCTTTTACACAATTGTTTCCTACTGCATATTTCATGGGGAAGGAGACTGCAAAGAGGTGTGCTTTATAAATGGAACCATTAAAATGTTTGGGTTGCTCTTGTTTTCACAGGCATTATCAGCACAGAAATCGTTAACTTTTTCTGCTCTTATTCTCTACCTCAAACTTAGTGAAAATAAAAGTGCATCAAAACTAAAAATGGCAATCTGACTGATGAGCAAAAATGATCTGCTTTAAGAAGGTATCGGGGCAACTGTACACTGAAAAAAAAACTGAACCAAAAAGGTGGCTTTGAAAACACCAGAATATGCAATATGTCTCATTTCTACTGTAAGGTATGGAGTTGATCTCATCTCTGCTGTTTTCAATAAATGATCTAAAACCAGAGCATTTCTCTGTTTCAGTGACACACAGCACAGAGTTAGTCATAGTGTTATTGCTACTATTATCTAAAGACATCAGAGTAAAGTACATAGAACATGATAATATATCTTGTACAAGAAAAGGTCATGCAGCAGTTCCAAACTTGCTGATCCGAAATATATGTACAGTTCTATCACCCTGCATTATAATCACATTTCTGATGCATCGCCTTTGTATCATAGCAAGTTTATGGTACAAGGCCAATAACATGACACTAGGGGAGAACAGAGAACTGTTGATCCAGCATGAAGTTA
Source organism: Tapera naevia (assembly GCA_033556795.1). Taxonomy (NCBI): domain Eukaryota; kingdom Metazoa; phylum Chordata; class Aves; order Cuculiformes; family Neomorphidae; genus Tapera; species Tapera naevia. The sequence goes on from JAUMJJ010000059.1 coordinate 21,923,316, forward strand.
GAATGGTGCAGACAGATGATATCTGATTTGGTATTAAGCATAAGCCTGCTGGCAGGAAATTGGCCAATCAAAATTTTTTCAAGAAAACTGGTAGATGTATTTTATCCCAATCAATGATAAGTGCAACACCGTCACAGAACTGTCTCTCTTGTATTTATGAACTGTAGAGCTGCATTTAGTGCATCACTGAATGACAACCCAAGAGACCAGGGGAATATACATGGAATTTATCCAGATAAGCCTTTCCTCAAAACAGACACAGCAACTCTAAATTAAATGAGGACTGTAGCAGTTGCTTGGAATCAAACAATTGTATTAGTTATACAAAGGAAAACAAAAGGGTAGTTATCCCACGTAGAGCAAGAGGTGGTGTAAGCAAGGAGTTAGAGTATGGAAACAGAGAAAACCAAGGAATCAGCAGTTTGGAACAGTGAAGAGTGACCTTAGTCAGGCACAGATTATGGAAAAATATTAATACACCAAGGCATCTTTAAGTAGTTCATGATTTTGGGTACGAGTGACATTTGTCTGTCTCCAAGGCAGAACTTCATGTTTTGCAAGTCCAGTTATGCAACAGATTTTATTTATTTTGTAGAAGTTATCATAGTAAATTTTTCTTATTGACTGATGTATATAATCAGTCATCATTAAAATGGAGAAAAAGTTAGGTAGTTTCTCTAAGACTCCAGAAATGGTGTAGCAATGACAAAAAATGGGGGAAAAAAAGAAAACAAAACCAATCTGTCGCCATTACAGAACAATACTAATTATGGATTTAACTAATTCTAAAATATTGACTACTTTTGCACAAAGTAATGTCAAACCACATCACCAATTAAGAACAGGGAAAATAACTGCAAGATTTGAATGAAGTACACAGAGATAATTAATCCTCTAATTGGGATAGTAAAATTAGCTCATGAATTGAATGGTGAAATGCTTTCATCTACACCTACCTATGCAAAAGAGTTTTCATCTTCTACTTTTTAAGAAATGATTAATCTTTTCCATTCTGGTGTTATCAATGCATTTTTTCCCTTTAGTGTATGGCTAGGACTGCTGTAAATCATACATGAAAGCATGCTTTCTGAGTCTTAGTTTAGGAATGTACTCACTCAGATAAATTGGAAACGTAGATACATAACAAATGTACTTTTTATTTTCTGGACACAGCACAGAACTGAGCTCGCTGAGCTCATGAGGAATTTGAAGTTCACTATTGAGGCTACTTATAATTAAACTTTCATCACTCTTTAAAAAAAAAAAAGGAAAAGAAATATGAAACCAGGCCTTCAAAGCCTCCAGAATTAATCACCAGTAGATCCAGTAAGTACACAAGTCAAAATTAGAAGTACCATCACGTTGCTGAAAAAGGATGACTGTGACAAGAAAACAGAAAGGAAAGAGATTTAAACAACCAGAGTATCTGCTGTGACATCATGGAAGTTGTACAACAGGGAAAGAGGCTTCAACTCAATTTTATCTGCCTCCTCTCAGAGTCACAGTGAGCCCATTTTTCAGTAAAGCAGAAGAAACAAGGGATTTGCTGCATCTTTTTTAGAATGCAACACTTGGGAAAACCACACTAAATATCTCAAACTTCAAAGCTGCCACAACAGGGCTTTGATTATGACAAAGGAACACTCAGAATGCAGGGCTCTTCACATTAGAGAAAATTCTGTTTCCAGCCCCTGTCGTCACCCATCCTGGTGGCAATGACCAGCATGGTATATTGTACTGAATCCCATGATAACCCATGGCTCGTTGCAACCCAGAATGTTGGGTGGTGTGAACTGGTCTAGATAACAATATTTAGATAGAAAATGGCAGGACCAAAAGCTAAAACGGAGGAAAAGCATTCATCATAGAAAAATGACAAGCTACTCATGAAGACGAGTGATGGAGAGCAAAGGGAAATGAACTGCTGGTCTTGCTTCTTTAAGCCAAATCCTGGAACAAATGTGTCTCAGCTCTTAACTCCCACAAGTTTCAAGCACATCTATAGTTATTCTCTAAATTAGATAAAGCACCAGGATCAGATACAGTACATTAAAAAAGAAACCCTGTAGAGAAGGGCAAAGCTTGTTCATTCTCATTGTGGACCACTTCTAAGCTCTTTGCTGCTCACATCATTGTTAAGAGTTATTTTAATTATTTTTTTTAAAGTTGTATGACTTTTATTGGTGGGCAAAACAAGAACAGCAGGATCCAACTCCTATCTCCGTAATTCTTTCATCTGCTTAGCTGACTGTATTAGCCACTTTTTCTGAAAAGAGAATGGGGGAAAGTTCAACAGCAGACTGACATAATAATGAGGACACAAAATATAGATGAAAAGAATACACGTCTAAATGTCTGATGAATTGATATTAGCATATAAATGCAATATGTGTACAACAGCAGCCTTTGCATTAAATCACAAAGAACACTGTCTACTTGATTAGTTGTTTATTTTTTCTTTTGAGGGCACACATCAGAGCCACAGATTGATGCTTTAATAAGGAACCCAAAAACCTTTAGTCGAGATTAAAAGGGCTAGTGGTTAGATATCATAATTCATGGATACTGATTGCGCAGGATTTTGACAAGAAACATTAATTGTCACTGTGTAGCTACCTTCTGAAGTCACACACTCAATTTAGTTCTAGTTCTTACAAGATGTGGTAGGATCATTAAAGGAAGCTTGAGGCTAAGCACTGATAATGGCAGTATTTTAATATTCTTGGTACTTTTACAAAGGAAGAGCATGTCATACATCAGTTCCATGTATTGCACCTAAATTCTCAAAAGAAAAAGAACAGCTTTTTGTTGCCTCCACTGTTATCTGAGAAAGTGAGGTGTTAGGGTTTCTGCACTCTTTTGCAAGCCTGAGGCACAGAAGAAATCTGACCAAAAAAAAACAAAAAAACCCCACATCGAACCCAGAGAGGTTCTTCCTTTGTTTAAGATCTGGCTCACCTTTTGGACTGATCTTATGGATTGCCTACTGTTCCATGGTAAAAGTTACCACTTGCTTAAAAAAAAAGGAAAATAAAAGAAAAGGGTCCCTTCTCTCTTCCTCTTAAGAATTCTAGGAGATAAGATTATTTTTTTTTTTCTCCAACAACAGTCAGGATGGACAAACAACCAGATTAATGTAAAATACAACAGAAACTTGCCCCATTCTCCCTTCTTTCTCCTATGTGCTTGCTTCAGAGCAGCCAAACAGGTACTCAGCAGAATACACAGAGGTCAAATGTGCCCATGCAAACAGAAAAGCAGATGAACATTGCAACATGAGGCCAGGTCTTAGCACTTGCAATTAATGCAATAGCAGGGTTTACGTCAAATAAATAAGCATAGGGGAGGAAGGGAGGGGAAGGTTCCCTCAGGACACTGTGTCCATCCGGCATGGGAGGACTGCAAGGTTTATTCCACCACAGGTTTACACTACAACACAAACGTGAGATAGGATCCACCTCTCCTGCCTTTTAGACATCCAAAACTATAAGCCTAGTGGGGAAAGATGGCGGCTTCAAGTCAATGCATCTGATCTGTTTTATTGCTGTTAAGGAAGAGGCCAGCAACCTGCTAGTGGTGCCTGTTTCTTACCTCGATCTTCCCAAGTCCAGGTGCATGCCTGAAATAGGGCAGATGAATCCCATTCAAGCCTCATTCACCTCTTGGCAGCTTGGCTGCTGACTACAATGAGCTAGACAGTAACTTGTCATTAGCCCCCACGCAGAGGAAAATATTAATAAAAAAAATACAGCAGGAGTATAATAAGATACAAACAGCTTCACTAACAAGCCACTAGAAATTTTAATTCAACTAGTCTTACTCTTGCTTACATTTTGCTAACTAGATGCAGAATTTTGACAGGTAAGATCTTATTCCTTCCAGTGTTACAATGGTTTAACTTGAAAACTGTTGCTGTTTATGCAGGACCACTTCCACTCTCCCTATAGACTAATACTAAGCTCAGGATCTGGCTTTATGCCTCTAACAGCCATGGAATTCTTGAGGTCTCTTCTCCTCTCCTCTCCTCTCTTCACTTCTCTTTTTGTTTTTCCCTTTTCTGAGAGAAAGCATGAGCTATTTCTCAAAGTGAGACAGCAAAACTGGTAATATTTCAGGAAACTTCAAAACTGTAACTAATTCACTGTTCATAGAAAAGGAAACAAAGACCAAGAAGAAGGTTCAACACTACAATTTTCCCTGAGATTGGCCAATTAATTTTGGTTGTGGTATATTTGGAAGATTTAAATCCTGCTTTGTTTACAACTGATTCTACATTATTTAACACATTACAGTTGTTGACATCGCATTAATTAAATAAGCACCAATGCAGATTGTTCTTGCTCTTGAAAGCAGAGAGAATAAAAGACCTCACAAGAACAGATTTCTCTCCCTCACACACTGCAAACACCAGATCAGAGCTAGAAGTATTTCCTGTCACAATTTCATCAGGTACCAATCTTTCAGCATCTGAACAATTTCTGTTTTGATTACACGAAGCACGTGATGAATTAAAAACTGCCAGAAGTCTCACAAAGGTGTTCAGGGAGCGAGTAACCTGCTTTCCCAGTCTCTCTAAGATCTCATGCACCACAAGGGCAATTTAATGGACCAAGAGGTCCATTAAAATACATTAAAATACAGGAAACTTGTATTTGAAGAGGGAGTTTGCTCTCAGCAGCTCCTGAGCAGCATCAGTTCCAGACTGGAGTCATGTCCTGCTTCCTGCACCTTAAGGAATTGATTTAGAACAGTAATGGAGACATATATCAGCGAGAAAACCACCTCTAAAGCACTTTCTAGATAGTGAAAACCATCCCATTTAAATGTTTACATGTTGATAGCCTGGGAGGTCTCCTAGGACAGTTATTCTTTTAGCTACTCTTACCCATTCCACAGCTCCTCACTCATCAATATACTCTTAATGCCACCATCAGAAAAGCGAGTGTTTTCTTTGGTTTCTGCAGACTGTGAGGGCTGCTGCTGAGGGAAAAGCCCACTTAGGAAGATCTGATCAACAGCCAAAGCGAGCACATTGCTGGGCTACACTATTCTCACGCTCTCCCAATCAATGCAGTCCACCCAGAATAAGAATGCTACTATTCTACCTTCTGCTCCAAACCCAGCATTTCTCTCCTCAGTTCTCTTAATGAAGAATTCCCTACACATACTGATTTCAAGAATCACAATCATTGCAGTTGTTATGGGTTTGCACCTTTTTCGTATTTTGTCTTATGCACCTTTGTGTCCTAACTCAAGTCTCCTTCTCCCCAGCTAGCGTTCTGTCTCTTGTCCAAGGAACTCCCTCCATATCTCCAGATGTTTGATCATAATCGATGTATCATGTCGAGTTCATTCATTTTATATAAATAGCCTATGGGAGCACCTTGGAATGACCATACATCTTTCAGGTGTGCTATTAATATAAAATAAACTATTTTAACACATCTTTAATCTTTCTTTAATAATCCATCCTAACTAAATTATCCTCAAGCAATGCTGGACTATGATTGATGGTTCTCTCTATAAAATCTCTCTTTTGGCTCAGTAGAAAAGAAATATCCTACTACTAATAAAAAGCCCACCCTGGATATTCAAACTGGCTTCTTGAAGAACAGTACTGGAAAACAGCACTGATATTTCTTAAACTAGTTCAGTGAGTCTTGTGCTCTGTATGAAAAAAGACAGCCGCCTTCCTCTGCTCACAGTGCTAATGATTTGCCCTGTGTGTGCATCGCCGGAGTTATCGCTAAGTGCAGCATCACTGTACATGAAGTACTAGCACTTCCATGCAAACACTGCTTATCAGAGTTGTATTTGCACATCTACACAAAGTGGTTGTTGTAAAGGCATGGATGTTTACTGGAACAGCCTGTGTCTCTGCTACTTGAATTATTGATCAATTACAAACAGATTACTAACAACTATGAATCGTTAAATCCTTATAATAAATCACGTAGACAAATAAAACATGCCTAGGATGAATTATCTTCTCTTTCTCTCTTCCTCTTTCTGAATTCACTACCAGAAGCGTGGCACTAACTTATTTATAGTAAGGCTATCTTCTAAAACCAAAAGGGCAGTATATTCAAAGAATTGATGGTCTGTTGAAGTAAAAAGAGCCCCTCCTTATGCATTATTATCTCAGCTGCAAAAATAGAGACTGATAATATGTTTATCCTCCAAAATACTTACATCTCTGAAGAAGAACATCATAAAAAACTCCTAATATGGTAACTGATTGTCTTTTTGTTCCTTTTGAAACATCTCATCCCAGCAACTTTGATAAACACAGAATCCTTGAAAAATGCAGTGATATTACTACACATCACAGTGCCCTAATTCAGCTAAGAAAAGTGAATAGTAAAAAGAAATAAATTCCATTGATCAGGTAAGGTAAGGTGGATCAAACAGTACCTGGGAAACTATAGCTTTGCTAACCTATACTTTGACACTTATCTGCTTCTGATTTCACAAGGACTCTACATTTCATTGTCACTTATTTAGCAAACAGAATCCTTATTCCTTCCTCAGAAAGAAAACAACTGAATTCTGGTTCAAAGGCACCCAGTTCCTTAGAGAAATTGCAAAGGCAGGGTTTAAAAGGGATTCAAGATCCTAAGCAGTTTACTGGATCTACGCCATATACCTCATGCCATAGAGCATTATTTCTCCATGTATTAGAGAAGAGTTTTCTTTACCTGATGCTTTACCTTGCTATACTAAAGGGTAAGCTAAATTTTAACCACCAAATTAAACAACAAAATTTATGGTAGACCTAGATGGTCCCTAAAGATTTTACCAGAACTGTCATCAGTATGTAGAAAACAGAATGTGGAAGACATCAAACAAAAAGACTAATTCTCTAGGCTACGTAGCTGGTTTTCCAATTTCCAGTTACAAAGACAAATCTCTAGCCTGGTTGACTGGGAATAAGTTGTTGAGCATCTGAAATATAAACTTTGACATGAACTCACAAGGACTAGTCATTCTTATTCACTCACAAACCACAAAAGGTTTCAGTCTGGGAAGACAAGTATTGACCAAATCTAGCAGAAGTCACAAATCTCTTATTTCTCTAGAGCGCAACCTTGGTTGCTTAGAAACTCATTACAGTGTTCCATTTGCATTTTACTGTTTATTTTCTTTTCTCCAGAGCATAACTCACGTTCAGTGTGCGTCACATTCTTTCAACTCATATACCAGTCCCTTCGATGCAAGACATGCTTCTCTTTATGCTACATTACCTTTGAGTCTTCAAATAAGTACCAGTGTGAATCCCAATACAGAGGTGGAGTCTGTATTGCCACATATATTGCTATGGAGGCTTCTACAGTTTACAGTAAAATGGTGATCCCTACACACCTCTACCACAGAAATTGCTCCAATTTCATGATCTTCCTAGATGCTTCACAGCTTTGTCCTTACAGAAGTAACATCATTCCTCCAAGCATTTTTAAACTCAGAATAAATATGCATGCTCTAGACTGAGTAAGGACATAGGCAAGTGCAAATGTTTCACTTTTTGTTCTGCTAGTGGATGTGCAAGAACCAGACTCTCTGGTGTTAAAGTTGTCAATACTGTGACCATCAATGCCAAGAAAAAGACCACACCAAGGCTGCTGGGAATATCAAAATACAAAAAGGCTTAAAACCAAGTCTTCATTAGAACAATTAAAACCATAGCAGCAGCATTCTTCAGCACTGAGGCAGACATTGTCTCTGCTGATAAAGTCCTCCTTGCCTGATACTTGAAAGGTTTTGAGAAAGCACTGGGTAATACCAATTTGTCTTGCCTTATCCCAATCATGATCATCACCTCTATACCCAAGTTCACCTGTATGTGCTGGTGAAGTAGATGCAGCTTGAGATAAGTGGCCCTTCTGGCTCTTGGAAGGAAAGCATTTGTAGACTGAAGCATCCTGCAGGCAGGAGCAGATCAGTCTGCTAAGAGCAGGATGAGTGGGAGGGAAGTCTGTCAACAAGCCATTTGGCTGAGTAGGCAGGTAGGGCCTCAGTAAGGAGATCTCCACCGAAAACTGAGAAATGGGTTAAAGGAGGAATGAAACATGCTTCTCTCTTGATGCTACAAACAGTAAGATAACAGTGAGCGGCTACAATCACCTTGGCTTTTACACCGTTCTCAGGGAATACAGCAAAACCTAAGTGCTTGCATTGCCACTCAGACACTACTGCCCAAAAAAGTATCTGTTGTCTCACACACACACACACAGTGACATGTGCATGTGCAGGTAGATTTCCACTGACAGGTTCAGAAAGAAACACAGATTACCGTTACTAATTATATTATCATCTTAACAACTATAAAATGTGGATTCATCAGAAGGCTACTGCCCTGTTTTCATATGAATGCATAACCAACAGTCTCTGACTAGAAGAGTTTGCATACCATATATAAACAAAAAACAAACAGAAAAAAAAATTAAAAGGAGGAACACAAATTGACAATAAGATTGTGAAAGTCTGCTTAATCAGCATATTATTTATGTCATCATCTCATTCTGTAACTTAGTATAAATGTTAAATCATATCTCTGTTTTTGAAACTGTAATTAGTGTCCCTTTAACGAGTTATAGAAATAAGTGCAACTTCAAGGATGCAAAAACAAAACAAAAAAAAAGCCGCTAAACACTGGAACAAATTGGACCTTATTTTTAAACAAATGCTCCTGACTCTTCAACTAATGGAAAATAAACAAAACCCAAAACACTGAGCACCTTTAAAGATGTCACTCCCTTCAATCTAATTTACACTGAAAGACTGGCAAGGTGAATCAGACACACTTCAGTAATCCCCAGATGGATTCCTTTAGTTACATTTCAGTAAACCCCAAGTGGATTCCCTTAGTTATCTGGAAAAAATGAAATATATATTATCATAATATATTGCTTTCTCAGAAGAAGAACAATAGTAACTTTGAGATTGCTAGTTAGTCTCAAAATATCATCAATTATACTGAAAATTCTATTTACACAGATGAAAGAGAGGTCTCATCACTCAAAATTAGTAGCTGCTGCTAAGATTTACGAAAGCTATGCAAGACATTGGGGAGTCTCCAAAAAGCTGTTTTAACCAACCACAGCCGAAATAATTTGTAACTTCAGTGCTTTGTTCCACTCTCAGTAGACTGAATCTCAGACTCATCTCACAAGACAGGTACCAGCACTGTAAGAAGGCTAAGGGAGACCTAACTGATGCACTGACAGCCTCCTGGTGAGCTACAGAGGGGACAGAGCCAGATTCTTTCAAGTGATGCATAGCAGCAGGATGGGAGGCAGTGGACACAAGGCAAAATGAGGGAAATCACAGTCAGACATGAGGAAAAATGCTTTGCCACCAGGGTGGTAAGACATTGGGATGGGTCCTTCAGGAAGGCTGTGCTGTCTCCATCCTTGGAGGAGGCCCTGAGCAACCTGCACAAAACTAGCCTTGCTCTATGAAGGAGCTGGACCCGATGGCCTCCGGCCATCCCTTCCAACCTAAAGCGCCTATGATTGTGTTTACAGCATGTCACACCAGTGAAGAGAAATGAAGACAAATAAACCACTTACCAGCCAGCTGGGCATTTTAAGGAAAATAAAAGGGCCCTTACCTGAAAAACATAACCGAAAGCAAAACCTTAATAATTCATCAAAATCACCAGGGTAATGAATTGTAGTAACTCTAGTTACATAAATAACATACATAATTACGCATTCATGACATTGTAAATGTTTTCCCCAATATGCTCACACTCTGTAAATAGATAAGATATAGCTATGCTGGAATGCATACTAGGGGTCTCTGCACATCTGCACCTCCTGTGGCTTACAACCATGGCACCAAGAAAATAAGTTTGTCATCTGTACACTCTGTGACCTGAACAATTTTTATACTCGCTTCCTTACTATTTCAATTTCATCAGACGTGTGCCAACATTTCTTGTAGACAATTTCACCTTCAGTCCCTGCTGAGGATCTGTCCACTAATGACCATAATGAAACATGCTTTGTGTGAGAGCCTGTTCATTTATTTTCATTCCCGTGAGTGCCTTCAGAGACCAGTGTTGCAATCACGGCTACTTACTATTTAATTCCCAGCCAAATTTATGGCCAAATTGAAAAATGGATGCAGGCTGCCTGATGCAAGATGCTTTTGTCTGAAGTGTCCTCCTGGAATCATTATACTTGCATTAATCTTTAATCTGCAATTAAACAATCAGTTCTGTGTAAAAGATAGCGGCAAACAGATCTCCTGAATGTGTACTAGACAATATATATTAATGGGTGTATGCTTGCTGTGCAGCGTTTGGGGGAAGAAAAGGCAGCAATTAGGACAGCATCCATCACTGGGCCCCAGGTCAGCGAAAGGTTAGAGGAGAACCAAACATCCCTGAGGTGCTGAGCATTCACCCACTACCTGCCCTGGTACCTGTGCCTGCAGTGGTGGGGAACATGGAGAGAAAATTCAGGTGGGGGTGGGAAGGGAGATACAATGGATTAAGGCATGGTTTCACTGATAAATCTGTCCTGGCAGAAAGTGCAACATGCTTTGAATCTGTTTCTTTCCAATTAAGAGCCCTGCTTCCAGCTCAGGCAGATGCTTAATTGGTGACTAAGGCTGCCAGGCAGGCACTAGCACCACGATCATTAACAGGTAGTTTGAATCCATTAAGGTGTTCCTGCTTGTCAATTCTCCTCTCATATACCACTGACACAAACAAATGCATCTTGTTCCTCACAGCAGCCAGCTCACCTTACAGGGAGAGGTGCACGCATGTGTGCTGCAAACTCCCCTTTGGTTCCTGGGACTGTGAAGTTATTAAATTAGCACCCAAGGCATCTGATCCAGTGGGGAATACAAAGGGCCTTCCTGCCTCGTGTCAGTGTAATATTAGAGTGGTAGCAAATGGCCTCAACAATAGGTAAGCAGAAGGGCATCTGTCTGAGATTTGACTAAAATTGCATAATTAGATCTTGGTAAGAGATCCGTCTGCTCATGTATGCTTTTATCAAATGCTCTTGCCTCATCCAAATAAGGAACTAGCTCTGAGACCTCAGTGGACATAATTTTGGATCCAAATGTGGGGGCTACCTTAAGAAACTTTACAATCATGCAGAGCCTTCTGTATGAATAGATGACTGTGCCAATACTGTTTTTTAATTACAAACATAGAGATACAAAACTATGATGATACCCATGAACCTTGTCTCATTATAAGACATTTCTCCTTTGCAAGTTTTAGTCTTAGTAATTCACTTACTGGTTGGGGAAAAAAAGAAAAAAAATCATTGGATTCATGTCAAGCAGGGAGATTCATTCTGTTCTCTCTTACAAGGGTATCCTGACAAAAATCCACAACTATCCCATTTAATGATGTGAAGAATTCACTACCATGTACCGTTTGTGGCTTACAAATCAGCTGATCTTGACAAACATACACTAATTAAGGGCAAGGAAGTAAAAGGCATTTATTGATTGCAAGCTCTGAAGCACCAGAAAACTGATTAAATATATGTTGTTAAGGAGTTAATAAATGATTTAACTCTGCTATGCCATGCTCTATGTACACCCAGGGCTATGGTAGCTAAATGGCAATTCAATGATATAGTCTTCCATTATTTCCAGTGGGCTAATAGGACAAGCAATTAGACTGTTGTCTTCCCTTCAAACCACAGCACTAATGTACTCACTTATGCAAAGGAGTAAATGATACCCAGCAGGTGGGGACAAAACTATCATATACAAAATATTTCGCAAAAAGAAGACCCATTCATTTAAAACAGTTGCAAAAGAAGTCTCAGTCAGCTGCTACATAAAAAAGTATTTCATATTTGCACAGTGATCACAGAAACTTCATAGCTATGGTCCACCAGCAGGGAGAACAGCTCTACCTAAATGTGTGATCTTTTTAATTGATACTATCCCTAAGCTAACACAGAACACTGACAGACTACATCTGTAAAATGATTAAGTGAGATCCTTCTTTTCTGACAAACCGAGTCTTTAACAACACGCTGCTCATGATTCAATGAGGAGGATCATCCTGACACAGAAAGCCTAGGGCCAGATGCCCTCAGTCAAATTTCAGATGGGAAACGCATGGAGTTGCCTTCTGTAAGGTCACATAAATGCTAATTTGTTTGCTCCCTATCCGAGATGGCAGGCAGGTTCTCTGGGGCAAGCACGGAGGAGGGCAACCAAAGCACAGTGCACCCGCACACCCAGACCAGGACAGGCCCATGTCCAAGAATCTTCTGCCACATCTGGCTGCAGCCAGACAGATTACGAGGCCGTAGGATGGGACTGTCTGGGGCTTGGTCAGACAGGACCAAGCCCCAGACAGTCCCATCTCATGGCTCTAGGCCATGAGAAGTTTGGTTAGAATAAAGCCACATCAAGTTCTGCCCTATCAAAAGAATCTGCTGCTCAGACTCAATAAGCATAATCATATAAATGAAGCCACATATTTACCACTTTCCAATTCCCTTTCCACCTACAACTGATGCTATACTGCACTTTTCCTCATCATGCCGCTATGCTGCTTTACAGAATACCAAATGAAGACGTAGCTTTCACTAAAACTAAAAAACCTGTAATTTTTATCTTTGCTCCTATAATATAGGCAATTGCAGAAAAATCATCATTTTGCTGCTTCTTTTGCTCCTTCCTCACACAAACATATGAGCACAGCACACACACGATGTAAAATCATTGAAAACCAGACCTAGATAGATCTCACATGATCACCTAATCCACCCTGCCTCAAAGATTTACCTGAGAGGAATTTATTTATCAAAACCTGCTACTAATGGATGTCTACTAGCAACTCAAAGCCATTCTTCTTACTCTTGTAAGTCTTTTGTTGAACTCAAACCTAAACCTATATTGTTGTAGTTTAAGCACGCTGTTTATTGTCTCACTCTTCACAGGTATAGAGAAGTTACTCCTATACATACCTTTACATCAACCTCTTCTGTCCCTAAAGACAAGAAACTTCTTCAGCTTCACTGTCATGCCAACTCTTAGGTGTGACTTCACTTCTCAGTTACTTGCATATTTATTCTCTCATTCTCCCTCCTGTTTCCCCCTCACATAAATTATGAAGCTTTACACACTGAGCCGTGCTGCATATCCTTAGCAATAATGGGCTTACTCCAAGAGCACTTCACTATTTTGACAATGCCAAATTTAAAGCAGAGTGTGTGCTGCTTTGCATCTGTCAGGCACTCAGCACTCTTGTTCGAAGCCTATCAGTAAGCACAAAGTGACGGGTGGTCATCTTTGTGCTTCCATATTCAGCTCAGCAGTCTACACAATTTTAACCAATAAGGAGAAAAAGATTTTTTCCAATCAAGTTAAAATGTTTCAAGTGGCCCATTTTCACTTTATGTACACTTCTGAAAGATGACTAGGAGCCAACATGAGAGAATAAGCTCTGTTGGCGGTGTAGTGTACTCATAATATATTATTCCTGCCCAGCCAGCTTACTAGTGGGTTAAGCCTCTTCAGATAAATAAGTTGATCCTATCTAACCAATAATGCTTTAAATAAACTTTCATCTCTTTGAAGGCAAACTTTCTACCTCTGAACACACTTTCAGAAATCATGCACAAATGTATTTATTTAATTGGAAATAAATCTACACACTACAGTCTTTTAAAGGTAGAAAGCACAGAAGACTTCACATCTCACATTCGGAATGGCAACTGGAAGTAAGGCTCCTCACATTGCACCCAATAATCCTCTGACACCATTATGGATTGGAAAGTCAGTATCTCAGTGGGGAAAATGTTTTGTCAACTAAGGAGTTCCTTTTGTTACTCCTGGAAATAGAAATAGTGAAGTCAGATTTTTAACCAAAGGAAATATTTTTTTTTCTGAACTATGTCAAAGCCAAAAGGTTTCTTAAAGGATTGTGATAGCTCAGATTTTTTTGTAATTGCTTTGTTACTATTTCCTTACTGCGCTCCCAGTTGGGATTGGGAAACTCACTGGAATGAAGGTATGCACAAGATGGACCTGCAAAAATCTGAAGACATAACAGTACCAAAAAACACTGGCTTAAAGCATATTCTGCTTTCTCATAGAGGCTTCTGATTTCCTTTACAAGATACTGAAATTCTACAGCAATTACCTCCTTTGAGTATTTCTGTAGGCTGATTAAATACCTACCAAACTTCAAAACTGATTTAGCTTGAATTCAGATCACATCTTATACAGATCAACTTAACATCCCAAACATAACCTACGTGCTCACTGATGAAACCCGCCCCCCCTTGTTATTCTATATCTTCATTTCACAATTGCAAGAGAAATAGGAGAAAATTTACTAACATTTATAGCAGCAGTAGCAAAACATGAACATACAACAGTAGAACCTGAATCAGAAAATGGTCATTGCTATAAGTTGCCTGACACACTGATGGAGCCCTTGCTAAAACAAACCTTGCCATATTTCAGCTTCCTTAGACTGCCAGTCTTCACTGGCAACCTCTCTTCCCATAACTCTCAAGCGGTGGACCACAAGGCAGAAAGCAGGGGAGCAAAGTCCCTCCCACTGTAAGAAAAAATCAGTTTCATGACCATCTGAGAAACCTGAACATAACTCTACATGACTGCGTCAACAGAAGCATGGCCGGTAGGCCGAGGGAGGTGATTCTGCCTCTCTACTCTGCTCTGGTGAGACCTTACCTGGAGTACTGTGTTCAGTTCTGGAGTCCTCAGGAAAGGCATGGACCTGTTGGAGTGGGTCCAGAGAAGGGCCACAAAAATGATCAGAGGGATAGAACGCCTCTCCTATGAAGAAACACTGACAGAGTTAGGGCTGTTCAGCCTGGCTCTTGGGAGATCTTATTGCAGCCTTTCAGTACCCAAAGGGGATTTATAAGAAAGATGGGGCCAAACCTTTTAGTAGAGACAGTAGTGATAGGACAAGGGGCAATGGTTTCAAACCGAAGGACGGTAGGTTCCGACTAGATATAAGGAACATATTTTTTAAAATGAGGGCAGAGAAACAGTGGAAAAGGTTTCCCAGAGAGGCGGTAGATGCCCCATCCCTGGAAACATTCAAGGTCAGATTGATTTGGTCTCTGAACAACCTGATCTAGTTGATGATCTCCCTGCTCATTGTAGGGGGGTGGGATTAGGTGATGTTTAAAGGTCTCTTTCAACCAAAACCATTCTATGATTCCACGTCTTTCTTTTTATTTCTCAGAAAGATCCTAGCTAGGAAGCACCTAAAACAGAACAAGATATGAAAGCCCTCTTGTAAGAGTTACACAGGTGCTTTGCTATTATTTACCACCTTTCCACCTCTGACATTTAGCACATACATTTTTTTCTATAATGCTGGTAGCTATTATTGGCTAGTGGAAATACAGGGTATATAAACATACATGAACCACAGACATATAAAAATCATATTACACATGAATTCAGGTCACTTAATGTCCATGGAGAAATGACCAGAGAAACAAACACTAGAAAAGAAAAAAGGCACTGAGGAAGACAAAATTTATTTTTTAAAACATTCATGTTCTTGGCTTCTGTGTCTGAGGATCCAGACAATGCATTGTAAACAGGCACAAATTCTGCAACTAATATTCATATATATTATACAAGTCTCATATGTCCTGTGTTTTTTTGCATTGTAAAAACTTGAGTTGATGCTAAAGCCTGCAGCTGTCTCTGGGTCATGGATTTTTATAGTCTTTATTTGTGCTAGGCTAAACACTGAAATATACTTTACCTGTGTGATTACTCTCTGTCACCAAAAATAATGGATTTTTTTTTCCTAGGGAATGACGTATGAAGAATAAAACATCACATAAAATGCATCCATTTATATCTCACTGGGAAACTTTGTGAGTGAAAGTGAAAGCAAAACAAAAGACAGAAGGAAAGCTCTGGTTTAACGCTTCATACTGCATCTTCAAGAAAGTCACAAAACCCACTCTGTTGCACCTACAGGCATTACCTATGCTTAGAAGCTATCACTGATTACCTTGCACGTTCTCAAGCGTTTGTATGAAAAAAAGTTGGTCACAAAATGCAAACAAGAACATATAATATATAGTGTGATGTCGATTCTGTCTTTCATTTTTTCTTTACTTGTTTGCATTCTCCAAAACTCAAAAAATCCTGTTTCAGTAATCATGCCATAACTTCTCTAAAGCATACAAAAGTGAGAGATGCTCTGCTCACTATTCTCTAGAATTCCTTTTCTTCTGCAAAATTTTAAACTTCCTAACAATCCCACTCCTCCCTCCCCACCCCCCACAATCTACTGTCACCCTTAGATGTCATTGAAATGATACTAATAATATTTGTAGCTGAGTATGACACTCAGCCACCAGGAGCAAAGCTATTTGGCACTGTAATGCAAATGACTCCATTGAGCAAATGAGCTTTGTTAGTTATTCATTGTGTTCCTTATCATTCCTTCCCCAAACCCCGGTGTCTCTGCAGTGTGCACAGAGGTGTGTCCCCGGCAGCATCACCAGTGTGAAACCCACCCTTATCAGGCAGAGCAGGGTGCCATGGGAGTGACCTGCCAAGTCACCGCAACCCCTCTCCTTTTCCTCACCCTTTTGTGCCCAGTGCTGCTCTTTGTTCTCATCATCCATGGGATCTGTCTCTCCCTGCCCTGATCACTGTGCCAGATCCTCTCCCACATCTGGAAGAAAGATTCGCAATGACAAGGACTCTTGAGAGATCTGTAATTCCTTCCTTCTCCCACCCCATCTCCTGATTTTCCTCTGAAAATGACTGCTCTGACCAGCCTTCTGCAGGGACTGGCTTTTAGAAACAATCACCGCAACAAAACAGCCCAAGCCATGGTGCATATCTCAGCAGCCCAGCAGGCTTGCACAGACAGAAAATGGTATTGACTGGTTTCGAAAGGGACAGACGCCGACTCTGATGCAGGCAGGCACTTGCGGCTTTTTTTTCATTAAATCTTTCACTGCTTAACACAGTTCAACATATCACTCTGTACCTCCAGAGAAAAGCTTTTGGGGGCTGGAGCCAGAGATTAATCCCTCTGTAATTTCTACTGCTGCTGGCGGTACTAACTGCCAAGGGATTTTGTGGGGGAGATAATGGCACCGTTAGCTTGTAACCTAGGTGTAAAAATGGTCTTAATAAAACTGGGATGGTTGAGGCCCCATCAATAACCGCCACACACCGATTTTATTGGAGGTAATAGACGCAATCCATTTGATGTGATACTGGAGGCTCATCCTAATATGGTAATTAGTAGAGGTTGGGGCACTACTCAAAACGTTGTCTACCATAACAGCAAAGACTCAAGGACAATCCAGTAGTTTAACTTCTAACGCAAATGTAAAAATAGAAAATGGTCCTTAGTAGAAGAATGGTCTGGATTTTTCTCCAGTGAAAATGCGATTAAACAGGGTATAAAGACTGTATAATTAAAACAGTTTGGAAGGATTCTGTCAGATACTCCATAATTAATGTTTGCATAAGAACAGATTTTCTGTTTTGCAAGAATCAGCAGATAATCAGCAGTTGATTTTTAAACTGCAAATATGCTGATCTAAGCATAATTACTTTCACATATGTACCTAGCCTTCCATGAAAACACAAGCAAGTGACATTTCCTTTACCTGAAGACTGCTGTGACAGCATGAGGCATAATCCTCAAACAACCCCAATTGTCTTTTTTCTGCTTATCTCTAGCAGAGCTGCTATTCTTTATTTTGGGGAGGGGGGGAGAAAAAAAAAAAGAGTTGAATAGGGTGGAAGCCCTAACTTCAAGTTCTTGGCACCCAACGTGACCTTGGGTAAAACTTTTTTACACATTTGTTTCCTGTACTTCCCTGTCTCAGATCAAGATTATTCTATCAGACTGATGGGTACTTTGATAATATGGTTAGGGTAATAGATCTAGAGCAGTACTATCACAACTTGTGCAAAGTATCTATAAACAATTTATGAACTAAGTGCAGGTTTCCTGTAAATCCCTCAGGTAAAATGGTGAGTAAGTAAAAAATTGTGAAAGTCAAAGGCTAAAAGAGGAACGGAATACTAGGAATTCATCAGTGTGACAAAGAAAATATCAGATTCTTAAAATTATGAGACAGACAGTTTTCATTAGAAACTCTCATACTTTTGATGATCTGGTCTCTCCAAATTTCAGGAGCTCTTTCACCTTCCTGAATCCTCAGTTTGTTTTGCGCTAATGAAGCAAGAATTCTCATCAATGGGTAATTAAAATCATTGGCATATTGATGGTTTATACGCTACTTCTATTGAATTTACCTGTGAATTTTCTATATTTCAAGTGAACATTTTAGAAATACAATAGGTCAGAAGCAATGAGATAGATCGTGGGGTTTGTTATGCATCATTAAAAAGAGGTCTCTAAATAATAACAGTCAAAAGAAATTTCTCCTTGCGTATGAGAATATCCAATTGATCTGTTGCTTATTTCCTTAAACCTCTCTGCTCATCCAATCTAGTGAGAATGGTCAGACTGATAAGCAAGCCATGGCACTTGCATGGCCAATACGGTGAACAATATTGCTACAGCAGAAGGAAAATTTTAATGCAACCCTTCAAGTCTCTCATTCTTCACAAGGTCGAACAGTCAATAGTAAGGAACAGTTTCCAAAAGCTGCTCCTTGATTTTGATGCTCTGCTACTCCTAGACTCCTCATCTCACCCCTGTGCCTGGGAAGATGAACCTGGAAACTATGCCAAGGCACATCGAGGACAGAGAGGTGATTTGAGACAGCCAGCACGGTTTCATCAAGAGCAAGTCCTGCCTGACCAAGCCAGTGGCCATCTATGATGGACCTACCACATCAGTGGACAAGGGAAGAACTACAGATGTGATCCACCTGGAATTCTTAAGGCCTTTGACATGGTCCCCTTCTCTCTAAATTGTAGAGATATAGATTTGATGGGTGGATGAGGCATTGGTTGGATGGTCACATCCAAAGGGTAGTGGTCAATGGCTTAATTTCCTGATGGAGATCGGTGACAAGTGGTGTCCCTTAAGCACCTGTGTTGGGACTGATACTGTTTAATACCTTCATCAATGACATAGAGAATGGGATCGAGAACACCCTCAGCAAGTTTGCAGATGACACCGAGCTGAGTCATACGGTTGACATGCCTGAGGGATAGGATGCTATCCAGAGGAATTTGGACAAACTTGAGACGAGAGGTTTAACATAGGTCCTCTGCTCTGGTGAGAACCCAACTGGAGTACTTTGTCCAGCTCTGGAGCCCTCAGCACAGGAAAGAGATAGACCTGTTGGAGCTGGTCTAGAGGAGGGCCACACGAATGATCAGAAAGATGGAACATCTCTCCTGTGAGTAAAGGTTGAGAGAGTTGGGGTTGTTCATCCTGGAAAAAAGAATGCACAAGGAAGACCTTATTGCAGACTTTCAATACTTAAAGAGGACTTATAAGAAAGACTAGGACAGACATTTTAGAAGGATCTGTTGCAACAGGGCAAGGAGCAATGGTTTTAATTCAAAAGCAGGTAGATTCAGACCAGATGGAAAGAAGAAATCTTTTACAATGAGAGTGGTGAAACTGGAATGGATTGCCCAGAGAGGTGGTACGTGCCTCATCCCTGGAAACATTTAGGGTCAGATTGGGACTCTGAGCAATCTGATCTAGTTGAAGATGCCCTTTCTTATTGCGGTAGGGGGTGGGGGGGTGGGGGGTGGACTAGATGACCTTTCAAGGTCCTTTCCATGCTGTAATATTCTATGATTCTATGATAACATCTATTGTTAATATAAAGTTCATTCCTATTTACGATCTTATCTTGTTTTGATTAGGAGAGCAGTTCTAAAGCTTCAGAAATGTTTACAATACTAATAATAAAAGATAGCCCTTAAGTCATTCCTTGTTAGTTCTGCTATATATTTTTAGTAACTGTCATTTACAAAGTTTCTGTTCTGTCTCTTCCTTACATCTTATTCCAATCACGTAAAATTTACCCCTAAGTATAAGGCCATCCAAAGCCTAGAAAATTCTTCAAGCTATTTCTCTAGGACTGATATACAATTATCAGAAAAAAGTGCCAAATGCCTGCTGGCAGCTTCAGTCAGCTGCCAGGAGTTGGAGATGTAACATATTCTGTCTCTACAGGTGGTTGTGGTGTGATAGGACTGGCAGAGCATTTTAGGAAAGCTTGCTCAGGTGTATCTCAAAGATACCACTTTCCACTTGGACTTAGTTGGCTTCAGGGTTTGAGACTGAAGAGTCTCAACACGAAGAAAATTGTGGGAACTGCTTGAAATTCAATTGTGACAAATGCCTAACTCTTGATTGGGCCTTTGAAAATCATGGATGAAAACCTGAAAGCAGGAAAATCAGAAGACAGAGGACCACATGGAACTAACTCTATCCAAGAACAACAACATAATTTGCACCTGTATAGAAAAGACTAAGTAGAACAAATTACTCATCAACCTATACAATATTTATCACTCCTGTGGTGGTTTAACACTACCCTTTAAACAAAACACCACACCTGGTGAAATATATATAGAAAAAACGAAGAGCTGTTTACATCTCTGCTATGCTGAACAAGTGCATGACATAGAAAACATAACCTAGCTGCACATTTTGTACCCTTAAAAGGAGTTACAAATGCATCACAGGCGTAATTCCAGAAATGGGAAGTGAAAAGCTAAAGCATTAGATACTCTATTAGCAGAGGGAAAAATCTTTCAATTGGTTACAAACTCCATAGCACAGAAGATTAAATTTTAGTAGAAAATTATCAAATCAGCAGAAAATAAAATTGATCGTTCCCATGCATACTACAAAAGCAATATTTTACTGAGAAGGTTGAATCCCTCAAATACAACATAAAAGCTTGCCATGACAGATAGTTCTATTACAAAAGGTACTGAGTGCATAATTAACCACTGCTAATACCTATCTGAATATTTGAAAAGAAGAAAAATTTATTCAAGTGGGATATTAACTATTCATCAAAGCTGCAAAAAAATATAAAAATGAAATTGCTGCAGTGAAAACACTCACTAGTCAGGCTATGTTTATGATCTCCTGACAGAAGATGCATAAATAAGAAAAATTTACCACTCATTCACTAGGGGCTAATGAAGCAGAACTAAGATCACACGCACACCATCGCTCAAGTGCAGGACATTTGCAACTTTTCAATTTTATATGGATCTGCCTGTTCAAGTCACACATTCCGTAACAAAGGTCATTTTTTTTTGCTTCAGTCTAAACAGTAAACTGTAATTGGCTTGGAAGCTTCATTTTTCTTAAGTTAATGTTAATTTAATGAGTATACTCTCCACATTCCTGGATATAGGTGATGAAGGTCTCTGAATTCCCAGTTCCCCAATATCCATCAGTCAAATACAGGAAAGCACAAAAATTAATATTTAAATGAAGTTTTCTGCTCTGTAGAATTATTTATACTCTTGGATAAACAGCCAGAACTCTAAACTTTGTGGGTTTTTATAGCAGTTCACAAAAAATAAAAAAAATCAACCCTGTTATTGCCATACTACCCAAGCTATTGCAACTACTTAGCTGCAAATGTGTAAATAGTTAAGCAACTCTTAATTCAAGAAAATGCTTCTTAGAGCTAAAACATTTGTAAAGGATAATCAGACATTTATACTCTGTAGACAGGTGCAAGTAAGGTCTAAACAACGGCAAGTTTCCAATCTCTGAATGTTCATTTAGAGTAATTCAAGCTGCATTACTTTGTCAGCCAATAGAGGCATATGGACAATATTACTGAATATACTCTTAAGTTCTGAAAGCTGTAACATTTGCCATTCTCAAGTGTAAATATATTTAGGATTTTTAGTATCATCTTACTCTGATGACTTCATTTATCTGTATCATGTAGTATCTTCTAGAAGTTGTTTGTGAATGAAATATAAATTAGCACTCTTCTCACAGGAGATTTAAAGTATGTCCCATGAATTTACTTTCACAGGTGTCCTAGAAAAAATGCCATCCCAAGATTTTAGTCAATGGACTACCCTTAATACACTATTTTCTTCCTAATTTATTTACACACCCTATAATGCACTTAACAAAGATCTTAGTGTGACAGGCAAATGCTAAATTCATTAAGAACTACAGGGCTATTTCTAAGAATAGGAAACAAATAGTACTTTGTGCTTCTAGCAGCATGCTAGGAAAATACTCTCCAGAGATGAATTCTGCCTCTGTTTTCTGAGTGGGCTAAATGTAATGCCAATCTACAGGAAGCATGACTTTTTCCTGCTGTAAATACAAGTCTCCACTACTCTCATAGCATGAAAGTGTCCTTAATGAAAGGTCTAATTCTGCTCATCATTTTCCATAACTACACATATACAGATGCCCAAAATAAAAAAGGGAAAAATATCTTACAGCACATGAAAAGTCAGCAATGTATCTTCAACTTCACTCTGCCTACAGTAACCTACCTGGAAAGGGATAACCAAAACAGCCCTACTCTCCGATTTCACCATGAGGTTAGCTTGCTTAAGGATCACCCTCAGGTCCCATGAGCAGACCTGCAAGAGCACTATGTTGTTACCACAGCTGGTGGCACGACCTGCTCAGCAGGGGCCAGGGTGATCCTCTCTTCCTTCTGCATGGGCTGAACAAAAACCATGCCAGTACAGGGAGGCAAGGTGGAGCTCCCTAGTGCAACGCTGTATTCACTTCTTTATAACAACATAAAAGACATAATTGTCCACTAGGGAAAAATGACCGTACCACTGGAAGATAGTATTCTAACACATTCAGTGTTTTAACTGTGGGAAGCTTACATGCAGAGTTTTACTCTACATTACTGTACATATTAGTAATGCCTCTGTAATTTGTATTATTGAAATGACTGTATATGTGCTGAGGAGTGGAAAGAAAGCTAGTTGATCAGAGTGCAGTACGTACTAGTACTGAACACATCCACACCAGACATACAAAATCTCTCACTAGAGAAAGAAAGAAAGGAAACACAAAAGACCTTTTGGTTGAAATGGCTTGAGGAACCATCTCACAACACTTCACACAGCTGGCACACTTCATTGTGGATGAATCTGCAAGTAAGTCTTCCTGGGTGGCTCAAATCTTTCTTTCTGTCCTGCCTTTCAGTTGTTGCTGAGGTATATGCAGCAACACCTATGATACTTCATAATTTTGTTTCACCAATAAACAAAGATTTATATGCTAGTCAGATAATCAAATTAGAAGAAAGAGACAGGAGTAAATATTCTATCACTGCTGTAGAGTGTTCCTGTGCAATAAAAGGAAATCCAATTTTCTTATCCCTCCTCTTACATCCAGATTTTCCTCACTACAATAAAAAGCTAAGCATTTCTCAGTGTCTTCCAAATCAAAAAGATGGGAACAACATCTTTTCTGAAAATATGTAATCCAAGGCTTAGAATAGCTTCCAAGTAAAGTCTCCTGAGGTATGAGGAGGTGGCAGTCTGAGACCTACCCCTTCTCAAGTCATGCTAGAAATTAACAGCACTATCGTTATGTGAATGATGACCTTTCTCCATAGTGCTAAGAAGTGTTTTTGCTTGGCAACAGAATTTATTTGTTGGGACCTATTCCCAGCAGCTGCTGCAGTTACTGCAATCTAGAAGGGTAAACTGAGATATCCATCCCACTCCCCACCTTTTTCATATCCCAATGAAGATATATGCATGGAAAAGAATTAGCGTCACAGGGGTGTAAATTTCAAAGCATCTACTATCTATCTTTTCCATATTTTTGATCTAAATAAAATAAATGGTTCATTCTCCCACAATCCCTTTTCCCCAAGTCATCTTAGCACAGAGTAAGAGAGTGTTGATATACCCCTGCATGTAAAGTTTATGCCCTGGTTTGCCCTGGGGTCACTTATTCAAGTGCCTCCGAATTCAGAGCTGTCCTGCATAAGCAGGACTTGACTACAGATTCATTGCATTTTTGCCTAACTTCCACTCATTTCAAGGAGTTAATTATGTGTAAGAATGTTCCTTTCAAATAATGAATCTGCTCTCAGCTGGAGGTCAAGTAAGCAACTAAAGAGAGTCAGGAAGCTCATAAAGAAATTACTAAATTAAGGTTTTTAAAGTCTTATTTGCCTATTTTAATCTTAATGAAGCTCCTCTTCACAAATTATAGATGTGAACAATTGTCTTTGAACTATGGATAAATAATAACTCAAGTGAAGCCACTGCCAACATGACAATATTATCCACTTTATATTACATCATCAGTAAGAAAAATGTTGGACAAAGCAAAAGGCCTTGATGCCTATTAGAAATCTCAAATAATTATAGGTAATGTTGTAGGAAACATTTTTTCAAGACTGGGAGCTCTCTGCACCATTACCCTGCCCCCAAGCCAAACACACTCTGCGTATTTCAATGTAGTCTAAATAGCCAAGATAAAGCATTAATTTCAAGGCAAAGTCTAAGAAACCCAAGTTCCTGCCATAGAGTTTTACAAAATCAAAACATATTTGGACTTTGCATGGAAATAAATTTTTCTTGCATACTAGTACCACTAGGAAAGTGAACAGATGCATTCAGCACATGCTAAAGTCTCTACAAAAACATCAGGAAGCCTAAAGGGCTTCAGTAAGTTGCATTTTTGGGGCACACAAGTTCCCAGCTTTAGAAAAAAATTACAGTCTCATCACTATGCACAAATGGGAAGGAATGGTTGGTTGCTGTATAGAGAAGGCTGTCATATAAGTATGAATAACCAGACATATTGATCACTCAGGGACCTTCACTTTTGGTTTTCCTATGTGTTTTGTATTTGGTTGTCACGAAACATGACATCTATTCTCTGCATTCAGCTGGCTAATGGCCCTCATCTAACTCTGAAACATTGGACTAGCATTTTGGGAAACCGTCTGTATCCATGAAATAAAGATAAAGCCAATACTATGAAGGCTCTTGTATTTCTAGTCTCCCGTTAACTGCCCTGAAAATTTTAGCATAAGGTGAGCAAGCACTTACCACCAAGTAGAACCTTGTGAAATCCTATACAAGTGCTCTTCCAGGGCATAGGATGTGTGCTGAGCCAAACCCTGTAGGTCCTTCCTCAGGTGAAAGGCCCAGGCCTGTCAAACATACTTCCATGCTTCCCTGAGAGGGTATTCAGGCATGCTAGTAATATCTCACAGGCAAGATTAGCAGAGGCAGTTGATACATCTAATAAAGCCTTTATGCTTACTTATTGTCATAAAGGAGAAAATACTGACATAAACTTACTGTTCTCAATATAACATCAAAATAACAAAATGTGATCTACTACTAGTAAGGATTAACAAAAGTTAAGTAATACAGTTAGAAATAACTATTCAATTTACTCTAGACAGCAGTAGAGTGTCATTTGCTCTTTCAAAGGCATAATCAGTTGAAGGGCACATTTTTCTTCTCTTTGTTCTTTCCCATCAATTTTAATGGGTGCAGAACATCAGTCACATGAAATGTAATGGGACAAGAAGATGGATGAGTACATTTGAAGCTACTAGTCACAGGACAGAAAACATCCTGACAAAGTGACACTGGCAGCATAGGGTTCAACAATAGAGCCTGGACAATACTTAGTAAGTGAAACCATGGTGCTACGTGATTTGGTATTCTCACTGGGCAAAATCTTTCCCCTGTCACTATTCATCATGTTCCCACAGGTCAGACTTTCAATGACATTCTCCAATTGAACATGACCAAATGACATTTTTAATTCAACGAAATACGTAAATCTGGAGACAAAGAGGTCATTTGGAGATAAATGGGAACAACCTCCTGTATTAGGAACTTGAAACTACTTCAGCAAGAAGATTTTAAATCGTTTAGAAAGATTCGCACATAAGATTTGAAATATATTATGCTCCAAGGAGTGAGGAGACTTTATATCTACACTGAACTTACTGACAGCAACAGGATTCCACTATTGATGAACAAGTATCAAAACCCATCTATTTTTATTAGTATCTGAAGAAAGCAATACAAATAAGTTCATATTTATAAATTGCTCCTTATTAAAAAGCCTCTAATTTGCAAAATAAAATAAATTAATTAAAAAGCAACTTGCCCCATTAGTTACCTAAGAAGAGGTTCTGGGGAAACTGCAAACTGAACTCCTATCAAAACTAACCCTTAGTGTACAGTGAAGGAAAAAAAATTCTTCCAACAAACTGAACCAAAGCATCTCTGGACTGTGAGGAAGCGTGGCACTCCAGAGCTGTTGTGAAATGCGTGCAGATCTACACTCTACTGCAACAATTCACTCATGTTATAACTTTACCAGTAATTGCTAAGTCGATCGATCTAGCATTTTACCATGCTTATTGTGATCACCATCATCGTTAGTAGACACTATTCCGGTTTCTTCATTAGCTATTAGCCAAGATCTCTACAGTTAATCTTTAAAGCTTTAAATAATACAGAACTTTATACTAGAAAGAGAAAAGAGAAATCAGGACCTCTTCAAATCCACCCATGAGAGAATGAATTAGAGACAGATCTCCAAGTCTTGCTGCAACACTAAATAGGTCCCACGCCTCAATACATCACAGTCATTCATCCAGTGGTATGCGATATCAGAAAGCAAAAAGCCAGCTTTCCACCTGCTCTCTTCAACAGGGCAATATTTCTTCTCTGGCATCACAACATACGGTGAAGATGATGGTGTATTCTTTTTCTAACAAGTACCTTACTGGGAGCTGTTTACAAAAACACTTCTTACATATACTTTCCTTCTCTCCCACAAGATATGAGACTGCTCTCTAACAAAATCTCTACAAGAAGTGTATGCTGGTAAAGAAGATCATACATAGGGAGGAGGTTCCGACAGTAAGTCACATATCTCAGAACGCAAAATTCAGGCAGGATAGAAATGCCACATCAGGAGAAGGTTTGAGATTTCACAACCAGCACACTCAACTCTGGAAAGAGCAAAACATTTTAAGAAAAAACAACACTTGGTTCACTTTTGGCTTCCAAATTTCATACTACATGAAATAACACACCATTTAAAAACCTACTGAATAGAAAAAGTTTCAAAAGTTTTATCGACATAAATATTTCATTATGATTGAATATAATTAATATTAAGACATCTCTGGAAACATCTTTCTTGCCTTTTTTTCTCTAAGACCATATTTTGATGAAATATTTTTTCTATGAAGCATTTTGATTTTGATGGAATTACATTCCTCAGTGAAAAACAAAGTAGACCTCACACACACTTTCTGGAATTCCCCATTTATAAACTTATGGATATGTGTCTTCTCTGACTGTAACAGTAGACTAAAAGACAAAGTAAATTAAAAAATGCATATATCCATATTGCGATGAGAGATGCCATCTCCACTTTTAGAAACTCAGAAAGCATTCCACTTGCCGAACTTCAACTAATAACTGACCCTTTCTTTTATATTTTCTTGCCATTAAAATTTGTTTTGGGCTGGCAGTTCATATGCCCATGGATATTATGAGGAATCTGAATATTTCACATTCAAGCCATGAGGAAGTCGAAAGCCTGAATAATGATTATTCCCTGAGCAGCTTTCCCTGCAAATCCATTACTATAATATGCAAAAAGCACATTACAAATATGATCAAACATATTAAATAGGTCAGTCAATTGTTCTGTTATACCACAGGTAACCAAAGCTAATCCTTTTGTCTGATTATTTCACTTGTTCAGTCCTCACAAGGATTTGGCATTCACCCATTCCCATGCTCCTCTTGGTCCTCAGAACAAGGGTCTTGGCACTGCAGCTAATTATCTATCTGACATTCAAGAGCAACTGAACGCATCTTTCCCAGGAGCCTCACTGGTTTGCTGTTATGGACACAGAAACTGTGCTGACATTTGCAAGCAGGATGGTCCCTGAAGGCATGTCTGCAGATGCAGGGGTAGAATCTGTGATCCTAACCATCTGTGGTCTCAAGCATGTTGTGATGTGCTGATATAGCCATCACTGGCTCCCATTGGCACTGATATCTGTGGACAAGCCCAGGGAGCTCAGATACAAATATTTTCCTCCTCCTTAGGGCCACGCACAGCTGCCAAACCGTAATGGGTAGGTCTCACCCTAATGTCTCAAGCAACGATGTCTACCTTAGACATGGAGTACCAAACCCTCAAGAATTTAGACTGTTTCTAAACATTATCTTTCAAGTTCATCCCAATTCCTCTCAAATTTCCTAAACCAAACCCAACTGATTGATATTTGCAAATCTTTCCCACTGATCATAAGATCTCAGAGGTCCTTTCCAACCTTATGATACTGTGATACTGTGATACTGTGATAAGAGGGGCTACTTTTAATGAAAAGTGTTTTTTTCAAAACTGTATGGTTCCAGGACCTAGGAAGAAAATGCCTCAAACAATAAACTCCTAAATACTAAGAGATATGAAATAGAATCGAAAAAAACTCTTCAGCTGGGTGAAGAACATAAAAACTAATCTCCTCTCTTAACAGACTGATTTTTTGTGGCAATTATTGAGCAAAGTAAAATAACTGACAAGCTTATTAGATGCCAAATAGCAAGTAACTACCTTCATTGAAACCACAAAGTAAGTGTATAAAGAATAACCTGCATCTAAATTTTTTAATTTCATGTCCTGATATTTTGAGGTGATGTTTGCAAACTAGAAAATCCTCTTGCTCTTGAAAAAAAACCCAAAGATCTATCTGACAGTATTATCAAACTACCTTGCATGAACCTAGAAGATGAGAAAAGTCTTTGTGGTTGAAATAGCTAGTAGGTTCAAAGTTACAGGGTAGACAAAAAAAACAAGCAGATTTACAAAAAGCTCATGTCCTTTAGAATAATGGGTCAAACACACTCTGAAGTTAAACAGACTTAAAGCCAAGCATTTTTCAGCTTCTTTTTTAAATTACTTTTATGAGACCTCATCAGATTCATAGGGGTGAAAGAATCACTGGCTATCACTAAGCCTAGCTGCACATGTCTCCATTACACTCTTAGCTCTGGAGAGAAAATTGGTGTGACAACCTACTGCCAGCTAACTCTTAAGATATATTTGGCAGAGTGTTTGGCTGATGTTTTAATGCCCCGCCTCTTCAATGAATCACAAAACAAAAATACTGAATCCCTAAAACAAGCTTCTTCAGCAGTTATCAGTCTGTGAATGCTCAAGGTAGCAAGACTGGCTTCATCACATCACTGATATGTAAAGACTCCATACAAAAAGACATATTTTGCTTTCGGCCTGAGGATTATATCCATATCAAATCACATCAGGAAGCAAGCGTGAAGAAAGGCTAGCTCGGAAAAAAATGTATAAAAATCTGATCATTAGAAGACTCCTTAATCCCCATTGTTAAATTCAAGATGCAAAGAAGAGTAAAATGACATAGAAATTCATGATATTCAGTACCTTAACCACTTTTTGTATTTTCATGGCATTGCATATCCCTGCAGATTACTGATATAATCTCAGCACTGCTTTTTATAGCTGCCTCTGTTGTACCCATCCCCTGAATTCTTATCTCATATACTATTGTCAGCTTTCTTATCTCAGGACTCTTCCTTTATCCTTCCTCTTGAAGCACAGAGCAACTATATGTTTTTTACAAGACAGTAAACAAGGACAGAAAATGAAAGCCTGGGCCAGTGAAGTCAGTGACAACATTTCAGAGTTTCCTGGATTTTATCAGGAAAAAATATAAGTGTTTTATCAAAGGCAGTTGGTGTGAACTCCAAAACAACACTTAGGTATTTAGCATAAAATTCAGTTATCATCACATTCAAAAGAATGTTCTCCAAAATGCTGCTACTGGGTTTAGATTTTTAAGAAATCAGAGGATGACTTTTTTACATGCCTAGTTGTATGCATGGATGTCATCCAACAGGCAACCAGAGCTGGTTATTTTATGCAGCCTACGTGCCCCTAGACCCAAATCCCCATGTCACAGTCCTCCAGGACTCCTCAGGGAGCCTTTATACCCAAACACAGCTCTGTGGTAAGAGCCTAAATCCAGACAAGAGGTGGCCTTTCAGACGCGTCTTCTCTATTAAGCAATTGGCATGTGTTAACTTCAAGCACACAGCTGAGGCTTGGCAGCCAACACTTCATGGAACAGCACCCAGAGTGGGACAGTGAGCTCCTCCACCAGGAGCAAGAGCTCAGTTTTTAGAAATGTCACAACACTGGTGTCGCTTTTTGAGTACAGACTGCAGAAATGTAACGGCAAAGGGATTAGATACTTAGATGAATGCTGCTTAATTATGGGTGTAAAGTAAGTAAGCACAGAAACAAAAGAACCAGGAAAGCTATGCCTGCTGACTGCAAAGACTATCTCTTATCTGTAGGAGAAGTTGACTTTTATGAACTCAGTTTTTAAAGTCTTTTCAACTCAGCAGAGATTCTTTAAGGAAATTCCAAGTCAGTTTCTAGGGCACAGCTAGAAACATGTTACAAGAATTACTTAATTATATTTTTACAATAAATACATTACTAATATGAGACAGTACAGTTTTGAGGGGAATTACATAGAGTAGAGCTCTAAAATTGTTCAGTTAAAATGAGAGGAAGCAGTATTCCTACAAGTTTAACTCCTTCAGCACCTCAAAATTTGTTTTGGATTTTTTCAAACAGATAAATCAGTATTCAGAAGACCTACTTAGAAATCAGAATCAGGGGGTTCTCAATTGTTTAGAGAGCAACAAGAAGGAAGAGCCACGAAATCCAGTAAGATTAAACCACTTTTGCACTACTACAACTTTTGATCTACTTCAACTTGGATAATTCAACTAATTTGCAGACAATTAAATTTCAAATTTTCTCATTTCTTACTTACTCTCCAGATGTAAAAGTGTCCTGCCACAGAATTTCTACTAAGAATAGAACTCAAAAAATGTGCTTTTGCTGATGTAGCACAAGATAGTGCTTTCCCATTGCTGGTGAAATTCATGAAGAGCATTTGTAGGTGAACTGATGCAAAGCAAACAAAGGTGACACAAAATCTCCTATCAGGTATCTCCAGATAAGAATGAGAGCTAATGGCACACACCACACAGAGAAGTTGTCATGTAAATACCTCACACGGCACAAAATATGAAAAATAAAAATGAATTCTAGTCGATGGAGGTTGGTTCAGAAGGAAAATAAGGATCACATCATCTAGTCTACTTAAACCTCTGAATAAACCCGAACTTCATCAAGGGCAGGGAAGGCAGGTCCAAGTGACGAGGAATAGTGCTTGGCCCCCAGTCTTTTTTCCTTATTCCAATGCCAGCTATAAGCAACATCTCCTGAAAAATACAGAAGTGCTTCTTTTGTTTCAGAAGGCAGGCTTGACATGTCTCTTGCGAACACGTTTGAATTTGAAAGGATGTACCACTAAAACTCAGTACTTCAAGTAGCCCAAGGGATATCAAGATGAACATAAAATAAGAACTCTAAACTTGTGAAAATTTGAGCTTTATGCTAATTATGGAAACCAACATGAGAAGCAAACTGCATAATCAGTCTTCTGAGGATTTAAAACCCCTGCAAGCAGGCTCTACCATCATCTCAGGTCAAATGTAAAATACCAATGTGCAACCTTCTAGTCTCAATCCCAGCCCCACCACTGACTTTGCAAGCCATCCCAAATTGACTTTGTTTTCCCTTCAAGTGCTTCTCCTTTATCCCTTTCAATTCTAAGCTCACCTGAGCCAGAACTGCTTCTTAACGTGTAACTCAAAAAATAAGTTCACACTGGTCTTTGGTTGACCTCCAAAAGCACTGTGTTCTGTCTTTACCCCCCTCTCTTTTTCTCTGCGTTAACTGCACTATTTGAAAAGAAATCATAAAAATTCCAGCAAACAGAACTTATTTCCATATCATGTACACAGAATTCTGTGAAAAAACTGTGTTGGCTTGAGCCTCACACAAGGCTATTGAAGTTCACTGCTGACAATGGATCAGATGGTGCTTCAGTTTCATTACCTCAAATACTTGCCATAGGTCTCATCCTTTCTGCTAAACAGAAAGGGTCCTCATCATGCTGCTAAGAAATTACTTAAACTCACCTCTTTCAGCCCAGCAGCGCTAGGGGACATCAGCTGAGAATGGCAGAGGTCTGCTCCTAATGGACATGAGCACATACCAGGTCCCACCCTCTCTAAGTGACTTTATGTAGACTTCCTGGATGCACACTCATTAGCTCAATCCTGCTTACACAGCACACAGGAAATAATAATAAAGTCCCTCACAAAGTAGCATGTAGAGCTATAAATTTCTATTTGAGACATCTCCCATTTCTCTACTGGTAGACACATGGAGAAGAGGACCTTGGGGGGCTCACATGCTTTATACCTGCTCAAGGTGAAGTCAAGAGGTAAAACTGAGCCATCTTCACATCTCGTGGACAGGTGAAGAGGCACTCAGAGCCCAAGTACTACCTCAAAAGCTTTTATTCTTAAAACATTTTGACTGAGTTTTTGATTTAATCTCAATCTGCATGTGCAAGACACAGTTATTAATATGAAAGTCTCCATCACACAAGCAAATGCTGTTTTTGGAGAGGGCCTTCATGGTCTCTGAAATGCTATCTCAGTGAAAGGCAAACGAGCCTGGAGGAAGGAAGTGGGAGAAAGAGTGAAGAATTATATATATTCTAATGATTTCTTCATTTCCCAGCAGTTCTACAACAAAAAACTCTCTGGTGCTGCATATGAGCTTACTACAAAGAGTAGCAGAAACACCCCTCACTGTAAGTGCTTTCATGGTTTTCCTTCGCAAACACGCTTTCCTTTGTTTACTGTATTTTTAAGTACTTAAGTTCACAGACCACCCACAGCATCAGGTAGCCTAGCACTGGAAAGGTGAGAGCTGAGGCTAGGATTGCTTCCTTTTATGAATACAAATTAATCTTTTTGATCCATATATGCTAGTGAGCCACAGCTCATCCTCAGTCAGTTCATGTCCCTGACAGGCTAACTCGTCCCAAGCTCTCTAGAAATCATGCAGATGAAAGAGCCAAGGATGTGGTATAGGAACTACAGGATTGGAGAGTTAAAAAGCAATTTGCAAATCAAGTTGTAATGCCTGCCTTGGCTTAATTTAATTTATCATATTCTACTGTGACTCCCATCCATTGCAGCAAATCAGTATTGTACACAGAAGGAGTTCTGGTGCAAGATACTACTCGATCTCAACTGTAGCACCTAGTTAAAAATATGCTCAGTATCCTTTGGGCTCTGACCCGCTTACACTGAAACAAAGATAGGGATGAGTTTACAGATGAACACAGGATCTGGCAGCAAGCACACTAAGTCATTTCTCTGCTCTCCTTCTGCACCTTATCAGTGACATTTCCCTAACAGCACAAGATGCAGCACCAGGCTTACTGCATTTCAACTCCCCAAGGAATCTAACTCAGATATTCCCAGAGATTACACTTTATCTGGCAAGCACCAGAGCAAAAAGTGAAAACATTAGTTCATTTTGCACCTTGGTTGTTCACATCCATGGACACTCCAACTCAACAGCAGAAAAAGTAACAGATAAAGAGAAGACTTTTCTAGGATCTCTTTTAAAACCCCACTTTTGGTTTTGCTGGTCATTTCAACAGCCTTTATTATACTATGCAGCCTTAACGCAAAGACTATTTTGAAAATGTATTCACTCTAAACCTGGCACAGCCTCTTTTTTCCTTACACAAATGCATACCTTTAAGAAATGTCTAATCCCCTTCATTGCACAACCTGCATTTCTTATTTCCTGGCACAGAAAGCACACACCAGGCTACTCCACTCTCTCCATTTTACACTTTCAGGTCTGTTTGGCAATCCAGAGCTGAGGAGTGGGAAAGGGAGGAGAGGGAAACGTTCTGCTATGCTTTTCCCTGTGCTGTTGCTGTAAGAAAACATGATGATGAGATTGCGACTAACTACTGAACTAAAGGGAAGTGTTCCACCTAGAGACCATCTTCACCAGGCAAGGCAGTGGGCATGCTACCTGCAAACAGACACAGTTTTAGGACTGAAAACCCCTGCTGGTTCTGTGGTAAAAAATGATGCAGAGGTATTGCCCCCAGCAGTAATTAACAATGTTAATCTTCTTCTTCCTCTCTATGGTGATAAAAAGAGTCATTTTTATATTTAATTAATGCAGAGGATCATTTTGGAAACTGGCTAATGAGGCTCTGATCATATTACCATGAAAACACGCATTAACACCACAACTGAGGAGGCTGCTTCATGTGTAGAGAATCCACTTTGTAATTAGCCCACTGTGAAATGAATCACGTTAGGGGGAACTCGGAGGGAACCAGTCCACGATGGGCACTTAGCTGCTGCTGTGCCAATAGACCACCAGCACTGCAAGCTGTTTTCTTCTCCGTGCTGCCTGTCAGCAGCAACACAGTTGAAAACTGCAAACGTTCAGCCTCTGTCAATGGCAATGTGTCAAAGCGAGGACAAATTACAGAGAGGGATAGAACAAACGCTGAAAGGCACTAAACTTTAGTATGTGAGGGTCTGCTGTGCCAAGAGAAAACAAAAAACAACCAACCAAACAAAAGGCTGCAAATCAAATACTGATTCAATAGGACCCGAGCAAAAATTATGGGCTATTAAGGGAAGTGCTTGTTTCATCTTTCCTCATCTTATTTTGAAGGAGCTGGGAACACGTTAGCAGCACGCTGCTACACTGCTAAACATACTGCTACAATGCTGAAAGAGACACCAACATATCTAGATGGGATTAAGATCTTTGGCTCATAGTAAATAGAAATAACGCACACAATGAATGAATAAGCAGCACACAGTCATGGATACCCTGTTGTACTCAGTACCTGTTTAAAGGTGACAAGAACATTTCAGAATAATTTCAACTTCAATTAATTAATATGGAGATCTAACATACTTCTCGGCCAGCACAGACATGCCATAAAAACTTTATACCTGAGAACACAGACCAAACGCTTTCAGAGGCAGCAGAGCAACTTATCTGAAATCAGTCTTATTACCAAAGCTAAGGGCTACCTTAAAACATTACCGATACGGTTGAGCGAGACTGCTGCTATATGACTGACATCTTGGCAGAGGATGCACAAAAATCTTAAAAGAATCCCACAGGAAGTCATCTGAAGGGGGAGTGGCAAATAAGCAGAAAACAACAGGCACCCAAAATACTACTAATAATTACCAACACCCCCCTGTCCTCCAAAGAACTTAGCTAGCAATTTTGCAAAGAAAAAAAAAAGAAAAGGCAAAGCAAAACAAAAGCATCATTAGTTACTCTCCGTAAAGAACACATTTTTATTCTGGAGATGCTGATAATATCCTCTGCACTCACCTGGGAAACTTCATACAGCAGTTTGTAGTGTTCTTCTCTCTTCTGAAAAGTGCACAGATTGCAGCCCATCCTAATAAGCAACACAACAGCAAAGCCTCTAATTTCCCCAGCACTGCAAAGCAAATGCACTGACAGGGAATTACCCTCCAGACTTGACTACTGTTTTTCATCAGTCATTCCAGCCCTGAAACACAGGCACACCACCGTTAGCTGGAAGCACAAGGCAGGGCAGTGTGTGGCAGCATGCTCTTCTTCCCTTTCCCTAACTATCTTACACTCACGTATACACACACAGAGTTTCGACTCAGTTCATGGCAACACTCCCCCTGTCTCTGCATCAGTGCACATGACTACACAGATTCTCACTCATGAATATTAATAGCCTCTCATTGATTATTTATGACAGAACGTGTTAGCGGGGAGGGGTGTCATAGCTGCTGCTGATGACAGATGAATATTCACTAATTAAGAAGCAAATGTACTGTGGTTAAACAAAATTCACTTGTGTCAATACCATCCCTGTTTATTAAGGTTAGGGGGACTATTTCACCCACACTAGCCTCAATTTTTACAGTAACTGTCAGACTAATTCATGAATAGGGGTGGCAGAGGCACAAGTCTTGTGTTAGGTCTCCACCTTGTGCAATAGGGATCATGGAATACATTTAAAATATTTGTAAGCATTTTATGAGTGGTAGTGAAACCTGAGCTGATGTTAAAAATTTAAAGCAAAGAAGGAAGGAGAGAAAATTAACCCAGATGGCTACGCTGCTAGCTTCCACTTTGCCACTGCCAGATTTAGCCAAAAAATTCCTTTCATAGATATCTAGTATATGTGGAAATGGAGGTGATCTGCTGCATTTTGCATATCTACACATATTGTACTGTATAATAAATAATCTCTCATTCAAGTCTATTCTGTCATGTAAAACAGATTAATAGTAACTATAGCCACAATTTCCAAGAAATTCAACAGATACACCCTCTTGGAATCCTAGACATCAAAGTTTTTATTATAATATGACATTATATCTATTTTCACCATTTGCAAATTAGATTTTAAGGGCTTTACAATTCTTAATGTGTGTATAAAGGCAAGGATGCATTTAAAATTAAATCCACATGTTAACTGTTAAGGCTAATAGAAATCACACTTAATTCCAGGTTGATATTAATTCCTATATTGTATATCATGTAATCTATTGGTAGTTATGCACGATAAAAAGCCCAAGTCATGATAAACCCAGAGAGAAAATTATAAAGTTACTTTCGTTTTACCACTCCTTCTCAGTAACTCTGGTAATCAAGAACTATATCCTTGTTTCAAAGCATCTTTAATCTGGAGAGGACAGCAGGTGGGATCCAAAGCAGAAATAATTATTTGTAAACCAACGAAACCAGTTAGTTAAGATTGACACTGGACCCTAAAGAGCTGTAATTACTAAGCACTGATGTACAGCTAATATGCTACTATATATATATTTTTTTTGGGTGCAGTTTCGTAAAAGTGCTTTGTCAAACATTCAAAATCGATAACAGGAAATGATTCTAATGAGCACTAATTGTTAACAAATTGGCTTTGCAGCTAGCAGCACCTCAAACACCACCAGCACCGGGTAGCAAGTGGTTCAACAATCATGTGCTGCTTATCAGTCCTACCCCTTGGGATATAATAATCTGATTTTCTAGGCCTTAATTTTACCTAACAGCCAGGATGAAAGCCAAGCACAGAAACCTAAAGGAAAAACTGGTCCATTGCAGCAAACTCTATGTATTAGTAAAGTTTGCTAGAACTTCCATGTAAATTACAGATAGGTTGAAACTAAATCTTCATTAAATTTCACCTCCTTTAATAAATGAGCAGAATCAGGTGGAATTAAATAATGAAAATCAACAGAGCAAGCTCTTCTCATATCAGCTTCCAGCACTGTTCTAAAATGTTTAATTAATTTTTATTTGGTGGAAGAACCTGAGCAGGCAGGTTTGGTTCTGAACTTTTCCAAAGTCCTAGGGTTTCAAAGACGAACCACAGAGGTGGGTTCATCACTGTCAGAAAGAATCAGCCTCTGTTCTCCTCCTCCACTTTCCCATGAAATGCTGTTCATGCTGAGAGTTTTAAAACTATGAAGCAAACATCAACTCAATCTTTGAAGGTTTCTATATTGTGAGGTGCAGAAGGATTCTCAGATGTGTAAATTTTGAACTTAAGGAAGTCAGATCAATGAACCAGACAACAGTCGTGCAAGGACTGTGCCATCTTTCGATGAAAGTGTTCTCTCCTTCCACTGACACAACTTCCTTTGACATATGCACAGTCTAAAAACTAAATTATATTCATAAAAGGAGCCATGATTTACCCAAGTATATTTTTGATAGTCCCTTAAAATTAGTTCTTTAAATAAATGGGGAAAAAAAGGGATATATTACAAGAGGAATCTAGTTCTATAGGTACAAGAAACAAAAAAACAAACAAAAATTACAACAAAAAACCTCCGACCTCAACAGATAAAACAAGAAATGGAAAACTACAGTTAATCTTTCAGCAGTTTCCCCTGACAGTCTCCTTTTTCATTGCTCTTTCTCTAGTTCTTTTGTTTCCCTCTCTGAAGCCGACATAGGCTTCTCCATTCATTTATCAAATGCCTGCCCTCTGCCCATACAGAGAGTAAAAAGGTTCTGTCTTCTGCTTCTGCAGCCACTAATGGGCACAGTCTGCAGGGCTGAATAGATTTATTCGAGAACGAAAGGTGTACTTCTAGATTGATTTTATATGCAGTCAAAATACCAAACTTTGTGCAGTATAGAATGACACTCAAGGTAAAACTTGATTGATCTAATGACTAAATCGAAATATATGACGTACTTTGGTCAAGCTGGATTTGATGTTGGTGAGAAAGCAATCTCTATCCTTCCTTCATTCTCTCACTTGTATCCAAGATAAAATTCATAGCAAAAGGGACCAAAAAGGTACAAAACCATAACCAAGTAATGCTTATTCTACATGTAATTCAAAGATATTTGAATAAGTCAGTATTTTTCTTGATTGTGGAGTTCTCCATGTTCACCACATACAATTTAATGTTACCATAAAGACTAAAATCATAATTTATAGTCAAACCAGGAATGCAATAATGCAAAGGGATGGAATTTAATTTCAGGAAAGTTACAGCAAAATTTCTAATAACATTTTCAAATAAGGGGTCCTTGTTTAGGTCCCCTAATTAATTTCAGGCATCTAGGAGATGACTTATACACTTGGCATACAGCTTCCTCATTGAAGTATAGAAGTGTCTAATCACAAGCACCCGTGCTTGAATGTTTATCCTTACACAAAATTCAAGGCAGTGACACTGCAAATTAAAGGCCACTGACTCCTTCGTATCCTCTTCATCATACAGCTAAAAGACACATAATGTAACATTTATTTTAAGTGAGGATAGTGAAGTTGTTGATCCAAACTCAGTGGTGAAACCCAGTGAGGCAAACGTGGAATTCCAAGTTTCCTTTGCATGTCCTTGAATTCACACTCTCCTCAAGAATTTATCAACCCCAACGCATTTACTCTATAAATTTTGAAGAATTCTCAGGAATTTAGCTCACAGAATAGATGACAATACAATTTATAGTCTTAGGGCTGCATATCTGTAAAACAAAAATTTCATAAAACAAAGGGAGTTGGAGAAACCCTTTGCCTCTCTTCCGTGTTGTAAACAAAGGTTCAAACTCATAAAGCTTGCCCTCAGATTGGACCGACCTTTTAGTTCACCATGATAATTAATGTTTTTTGTAAAGCCCCAGCTGCTGGAATCAGGTGACTGTATGCATCAGTCAGTTTGTGTATTAGAAAAATAAGGAATTTTCTAGGCCTACGACTGCAGAGAAAAACTTAAAAATCCTCAGTAAATGTAACCCAAAGACTCAGAACTTGCACGTAAGCTAAAGAGCTTGAACTGTAAAGTAACATAATTTATATTATGCAGTAGACTAAACAAAGGTGCA
The DNA here is from genome assembly GCA_033556795.1 of Tapera naevia. Taxonomy (NCBI): domain Eukaryota; kingdom Metazoa; phylum Chordata; class Aves; order Cuculiformes; family Neomorphidae; genus Tapera; species Tapera naevia. The sequence goes on from JAUMJJ010000059.1 coordinate 21,962,617, forward strand.
AATCATGGAAGCACAATATCACTGAAATAGGCTTTGGTTCCAATTAAATGGATTTTGGTAAATATAAAAAAAATGAAAATTAAACCACATTCCCCACAAAAGACAGCTAAAAATCTATATCAAGATAAAACTATATGTTTCCCACACACCTCAGAACACACTTACAGAATGTCTTATTTAAAAAAAATTGTATCTACCATAAAATGCAACATTTGCAGCAATATTAATTTATGTTCAAAGAAGAGAGACTTGTTTAAATTCATATCCTTTACTTTAGCATTGCTTATTGGAAATGACAAAATTTTACTCACAATAGCAAAACCTGAGATGGCTGAACAGAGTTGTGGAAAACCCCTCAGATTACAGATAAACTGGAATGTAAAGTCCCATGTAAATAATCATTAAGTAATGCACTTAAAGAACATTGCTAAAAAATCCAGAGTCGTGGTCTCTAAAGTAGTTATTTCTACTGAGCATATAGACCTGGAGTTGTGGATATTTTCCTTGAAATAGAGGTTCAGGGCTCAACTACAGTAAGCAGTCAAGCAGAAAGTAAGAAATTTTAGGAAAAGACTGATAATCGAGCAGAAACTATCATCGTGAAAATGCATAAACCCCAGCAATACCTACATTTGAATACTGCCAGTAGTCCTGGTCTTCCCATCTCTAAACCACTAAATGGAAATGGAAGAGCTAGGAAGAACAGATGAGAAACAGAGATGTGTAATAGTTCACTTTCTCTGCATCTTTCATCTTAATCTATAATTTTGCCTTCATACAGAATCCATTCCTTCTCATATTACACAATGAAATAATCAGACAATTCATTTAAAGCAACAAAAGGGAGTCTCCTTTTTTTTTCCAAGCAATTTGACAGTAGAACTCATTACTAAAACTCACTGGAAGCCAAAAGCAGAAAAGAGGTCAAAAAGGTATTAGACAACCTTACAACAGATAACTGTCAGTAGTCATCTGCCTGCTTAGGAAGCCCGTAATTTATCGATTTCTGGGAGCTACAAGAGAGAGTACAGCAGCAAGATCTCTCCATGCATCGACTTGCCAATAGCTTGCCTATGTGTTTATCATTGGCCTCTTCAGAAATCTCATATCGTCAATATGATCCCTTACTAATTCAAATCTGAAGTTCCAAACTTAGCAGTTCTTGCACAAAAAGCTAGAATAGGTATTAATCCGAAAGTTCCTTAGCTAACATTAGCTGGCAATGCTCCATATAATCCAACTGCACTACAAGGCTTATTAACGGTCACATAATGACTTTGGACTCCAAACATGTTTATAAAAGTATATATTATTATTGTCCTCACTGGTTTCAAAGCTTTCCAAGCTACATCTATTAAAAAAAAAAAAAGTCAGATTTTTTTCACCACACCTGAAGATTAAATCTGAGCCTTATTTTTCTTATAACTGTGTGGTAAAGACAGACTGTCTAGGACTGAGATACTACACACCAAGTTCAGGCCCAGACCAAACAAAGGCAGGTATCAATGAAACACATCAATGAGAAACTGAGCTCACAGTACAAAACTCTAATTCAAATGCTGAAGCAGCAGGAACTGGTTCAGAGGATGAGAGTAGTGGTGAGGACTCCTTGGCTGTGTTCTTCCCTTTGATAACTGTTTCATTAGAAAAGCTCTTCATTTTTACATTCTTATAAAATACGTAACTCCTGTCTTGCAAGAGCATTAATTCAATGAACGTTTTAAGACTTTAAGATTAAATCAGAGCTTTTCAAAGAATGCATTGTGGAGGACTTTTACACCCATCCAAGTTCTTCTGCTGAGGCCACCCTCACAGTCTCCAGTACTCAAATGTAATTAAAATGTCTCGTGTCATTTCTTAATTAAAAGTTTTAAGTGCTACTCATGGTGTGCTAATCAGTATAAAAGTATCAAAAAAAATTCCTCATCACTTGAGAAAGTCCCTTGCGAAAAATGACAGACATAGCCATTTGAGGGATCAGAAAACTAAAGAATACATACTTAGGCCAGGATGATACTGAACATACCTTCATCCCAGAGAGGCTTAAGTGTACTAGCTAGAGGTAAGATTTGACTATTTCCTTTTTGGTTGCCTTCCACTTTAAGTACCATTAGGTGGATACATCTACAAGAGTAGTTTCGGCACATCTCCATAATTCAAAGGTGAGGTAAACATGCACAAAAGAGTAGCCTGTCATGAATAATGCCCCACCATTATAGAGACATATTTACCCATACAGACACTTCACTGTTCATTTTCAAAGCTCATACAGCTGACAACCTGGAAGAACTGTTCGGGCACACATACAATATAATACATTATTCTGTCTTGCCGTGTATGAATTGCCTACTGTGCCCTAGAAAAAAGACCCCCGGATTAGGGAAGTTTTCATGGCCTTGAATGGATTTTCATGGCTTGATGCTCAAAAGGAGACTTGTACCAAATCAGGCCATAAAAGCAACTCCTTTCCTCCTTTGCTAAAGCATAAAGATGTTGTAATTTAACTGTGAGAAATTCATGTTACTATAATAAAAAATAATTTTTCAACATAGAAATGACCCAGATCTTTAATGGAGTAGTGAAGCAGAGGGGAGTTGGCTGGTTTTATGTAACTACTCATGACCCTTCATAAACCTAAAATTAGTATTAGGTGGCATATGTGGTTAAATCTCAAAGCTGGCTCCCAAACACACCTGACAGATGATGGATAAAGAGCCACACCACGCGATGCTGCAGAAGGAACCATCCACATCGTTCCAGTGTCTGACAGCTGGCTAGTTTGATTTAAAATTACAATTTGAACTGAAATCAACTCTGTTTGTTGACAGTCATTAACTAACTACCATAAAAGCACCATTAATTCTGTTGTAGTCAGCAAATGCTTTGTAATGATCTAAAACTACTGTGGTTCCCCCTCCTATAAAATCCCCACAGTGCAAAAGGTTTACTTTTTACACCACTTGGGCTTTCTAAAGCTTAAAATTACTGCCAGTGCACCTGCTTTCTAGAAGATCATTAAGTAAAAATCCCAACGAAGCCCAATCAACCTGGCTTTAGTTACCTTGCCGTCTGCTCTAGAAGAAAATTAATGTTATTAGATGTGTCTTTCTCTGAAAATTGCTGGTGTTTTGTTACTGTGCCAGCTGTCTAGGAGTTTGCATGGGTTTGCTGGACGCTGACTCAGCTGGCTGACTGGGCAGAGTCCAGTTCTGGCCCTGGAGCTGCTGGTACACTGCCCCAGCTGCTCTGCCAGTGTCAGGGTGCCTCGAGCTCCCCCAGTATCCCCCCTCAGGTTTGCCAGCACGTCACCCCCAAACCCCAGCCCCCTGCCATGCTCACCTAGGCCACTGTAAAACAACAATGCCAGATCTGAGCTCAGGTAAAAGGAGTTCGGAAGAAAAATTATAGAAAGAGTGAAAAAACTCCTGCAGAGCCACACAGACAGAGACAAATGAAATCCGATTAACGATGCCTCTTTTTCTTCTGTTTTGATGTCCTGTGGAAAAGAAATTAGCATAGAAAATCCTGCTTTATCGCTGAATGAAATTTCAAATCCTTAGTCCGAAATCTGCTCTTTCCTCTTTGAACAAAAAGTCAAACCCCAGAGCTTGTCAGCTTCAGAGGGGAGATTTGTCACACACCAGCAATTTCAGTGGGTGGGTGCTTGCCTGGCCCTTACCGCTGACTGTGGAGACACCTCTGCTGCACAGCCTCTGTGTGGTTGCTGCTTCCCCTGCACTCCTCTTTAACATTACTGCAGCATGCCAGGGCCTCTGTTTTGTCTGAGCTCTTGGGACACGGGCATTAAAAACACTTTTTGAATATATCTTCCTAAAATAGTAAAAGGGCAATGTACAGTAAAGGAAAAGCATTCAATCACATTACAGTCATAGAATAGTGCCAATTAAAGTGAACTAGTATTTGGCACAAAAACCATCTAAAACCCTGTAACACCAAAACCACTCACCCCCTTCAGGTGAGAAGCATGAATTGTAGCAGCATGAGTCTTATTCAATTTACCAAGAGCGAAGCAGTTAAAAACCCCAGGTGTTTTCTGAAGATGAACCTGTTAACACTCTTCTTCACCAGTATTAATAGATAAAACAGTAACAATACCAGTGCAATTCATTTGTGATGAAAATCCTTCCCAGTTAAACTTTCACACAGTGAAAACACTGTCTTTCTGAAGTTTTGCATTTTAGATTTCAAAATACGCTCATTTTGAAATACACACCCGAGTTCCCTAGTGTATTTTGGTTGTCAATATTAGTTATAAATAAATATAAAGCAGAATCTAGAATAGAGAAATACATGAGAAACGAAGCACAAATCTGATCAAAGGATCTCTGCTTTGTAATTCTCCACTGATGTTTTCTCTGGTCGTACGGCTGGGAAAAGGATGATCTTTAAAGGGCCCTTCCAACTCAAAATGTTCTGTGATTTATCTGAATGTATTTACTTATTAGGAAATGTCTACTCTGCTTTGTCCGACAGTGCAGTGAGTGCCATTAGTACCCTTATATTTCACAAAAAGCAAGGGATAATATTTCTTAAAATAAGAACAGAATAAAATTATATTCTTGCAGGAGAGATATTTTAGGAGATATTATTTGAAGTTATTTATCTCGAAGAGTTCAAGGTGACTTGTACCTTTGCCAGCTCCTCCAGTAAGACAGATCCTGTACTTACATTTGTAAGAATTTGAAGATGCTCACAGACAGATGAACACCTTCCTTGTGGCCTCACACCTACCCATCCACTTGCCCACTCAGACCAAAGCACTCTGCTGTAATACAAAAATGGATAAAACTAATCTCATACACTCCAGAGACAATTTCAGTACTACCGCATAATTTAACCTCAAAAGGAAAATAAAGAGCTTCAGGCCAGGTAGGCATTTCTTGTGGCTAAATCTGTCCACATTTCTGCTTGTCCAGAAGAAGTCAGCCCCGACATATTCAACTCATCTTCAGAAAGGAGTGAAAGATGCTCTCATTTACCACAGGGAAGTATTACAGGCGGGATGTATCCAAGTGCGCACACGGGAGGGAAAAACCAGCACATTTCCAAAACTCACTGGCATTTCATTTTTACAGAATTACACTTCTCGCCTTATAAAACAGACTTTTTAACAGAAGGGGAAATATTTAACCTTGTGAAAGTCAATGCTTATTGTCTTCTCAGTGATTGCTCCTGTAGAGATACGAAACAAACCATGGCAGAAAAAAAAATAAAAGAAAAAGAAAAAAAATCAAGGAGAATAATGGATTGAGGGTAGGCAGTGTTTTTCCTGCAAGACCTTCACATCTAGTTTGAATCTCTTTCATTTCTATTCAGTTCTTGTGCAGGACACTAGGATTATATGTATCAACTTAATTCAGTGATAAGAAAATCCTTACTATAAATCCTACCATGTGGGACAAATCTGTCAAGATCTTGATTATCAAAACAAATGAACAGACAGTAAAATGTGACATACGTAGCATACACTTTACATGATAAATTAGTCCTTGCACAACTGACAGACATACTGTAACAGGATGTTAAGGTTGCTATGGCAAACAATGCCTTTCCTCCTCCAGCTCCTGAATCACAAGTTTTCTGAAAGAGTAATTGACTTCTACCAAAAGACAACAATTCTTCCATGGTTAAACACTACCTAGATGTAACAGACATATTTTTCTGTCCCACTGTGGTCTTCTTCAAAAGTTACTGCTTCAAGGGTGACCTTGCCATGCCACTGGAGTGACTCACCAGAAGCTGTAAGGTTGTACTCCTCCCCTTCTGCAGATGCGTTAAGGATTTACTGCAATACTTCAGGGACCGGAAGAGTGATGGTCAAATAAATTAGGAAACTATCATGCAGTGAGCAATATTGTCAGCTCAGGGCAAACAAGACAGAGTCTGGTCTCAAACTAGAAACACGAACTAAAAATTCAAGTATTATTTTAGCTACCCAAATGTTTGGATGCTATGTATGCCTCAAAACTGGGGTACCATGTAAGAAAAGGTTTTTTTTTTTTAAGAAACATTCCCACTTTTGGTTGGAATAAAGATCATAAGGAAAAAACCCATGACTTCAGAATACCTCTCGTCCAAAATGGTGCTTGGAACTGCAAAGGCAGAAAACCAGTGATGATATATTTAAAGAAATGGAGAAAACTCCAGTGAGAATTTTGTAAAGCATCTGTAAAAGCTATTTTTGTCAATAAATCATAAGCATACACCCAAGAGCTCTCCAGCACAAAGACCAAAAAACTACGGAGTAAAATGTGACGGTATATTCCTGATGCAAGGTATTCAGAACTAAAAGCAGGATGGGCTCATCCTTGCTGCAAAAAAAATGACACAATATTCTAGGACAATCCTGACAACTTCATGGATTTCTTCTGGAAATCTGTTAGAAATTCAAATTAAATTAGCTTCTCCTGGCTTTCTTAGAAAAACTCATAAACATAGATGCATTGTGGTTGACCTCAAAGGGGGCAGCAGCTGACCACAACTCTCATTTAGCTGTTAATTCCTCTGATTACAGAGTGACTTCTTTTATGTTATGAAAGATATGCATATTGATCACCAGGCAAGAGGGTGCAGACACAGCTATGACCACATCAAAATCACCATGTGAAATGACCAGGTTTCTGTACATCTAGAAATGAATGTAGAAGGCACTTGTGCCATATTTGTACCTTCTACTGTAGGTCACCCTATAAACATTTCACAAAAGGTCACAATCCATCTGATAAAATTAATCATTTAGGTGCTTTTCCAAACACATCCTTATCCTAATGCCAGGTTAAGTGATAAAGGATGAGAAGCAAAGGTCCTGAAATACTGTCATCCTCAGCTAGTTTTTCTAAACTCTCTCTGTCCTATCGATGAGAGGAGACCAATTTATATAAGGGTCTGTTTTCTATTTGAAAATACTTTTTATTACTTCAGGCACAAGCAGAAGAGCAAACAATTCCAAGCAAGTAGAACAGATTACAGATTACTTTAAAATCATTAATTTTAACTAGCATAAAAAAAATCTACATATTGGTAAACTATCTGCATAACAATAGAAGTCAAGTTTCATACGGAATTTTTCATACAGAGATATCAATGTACCTCACCAAGTCAGATAAAGTTATAATTATTTAACAAGTGTATCAGTAACACAGAAATGTAGAAATGAGACAAATAATTTTCAAAATTCAGAACCACTGCAGAAGTACCAACAAGTTCTGTGGTGAGGGAGCTACCTAGCACCAAGCAAGTAACAGCGGAGCAGTAACACACCAGAGGATGGCATCCAATGAATTTCAGCAATTATTTGGGATGGCAAAAACATTTTGAGATCTTTGTATATCTTGTTAAGAAATAAAAATAGCATGACATTAAAACCAATTTTAAACAAAAAATCCTTTGAAGGCAGCTCTTACAATAAATCGTAGAGAATGCGCATAAGAAAACTTGAACTAACTTCCAGGTGGCAACAAAAACCTATGCAGTTTTGCCTCATTTTCTCCCCTACTTGCTTTACTGTATAGTGAAATCTTACTCCACGTTTTCTTGTTTCCTACGCCCAGCTTAAATCTTGTGCCCTGCTATAACTCTGCATTTGTACCTTCGACTCCAAACAGGTCCCCGCTGTGCGCTGCTTTTGTCCATCACATCCTGCTCCTTCCCAACTCTGCTCTGCCCTATCTCACTTCACCTTTGCTTTCAAAATTCTCCCAGCATTCTCCCTCCTGTGCATCCTCCCAAGAGCTGAACTCCTTATAATATCACCCCGGTTGCTCAGCAGGAAGCTATGGACACCTCCGCAGAGTGTGCCCAATGGCTGGCAAATGTAGGGTGAGCCCACTGGTGCTTGCTGGGGCTGCTCCCCAGGACATCCCAGCTTAGGGTGCTAAAGCAAGTAACAGCTGAACACCTGCTTTTCTGTACACAGCAAAATAAAACAAAAACCCTGGGTTACAGGTTTAATTGATTTTTTTTGTCTTTCAGCCTGCTTCAGAAGTCAGCCTGATCAATGCTATTTCACACTCTTCAGTGCAAGCTTTACTGATCTAACCCCTCACTAAAAATAGATTCATCAAAGCAGCACCAGGGGAGGCAATATTTATCCCCTGCAACACACAGGGAATGTCACGTTATAACTTCCTCCTGGATTTCCTCTTCTATTAGAAGAGGCAGGGGAAGGAGGACTCACACAGCTGAATGAAGCAAGTGCCAGCACTGGAAACTGATGTTGTGTATTTATCCACTCACATTAACCATGGAAGAGGTAGTCACAGTTCGTGCTCCCTCAGCGCTCTTGCAAATTCTCATCCTTTCCATCTTCCAGTGTGTGACAGAAAATAGCAGTTACTGACAAATGCTGGGGGAAAGCACAAGACCTAACTAATAAATAATAAATGCATCCATATCTCTGCAACTACTTCCTTCAGGTCCACACAAATACGAGAATCGCCATAGGAATCATGGAAGCTGCCAATTCCATTCATAAAGGCAAATAGATGAACTTTTGCACTGCTTCCCAGCATTTCTTTAATAAGTTAAATAAAAATTGTTAACTAATTACACAGCAGAACAAGTTCATTTGCCCGCACAAGATAACCTCTCCTTTGCCAAACATCCCAGTGTCAAGGGAGGTAATGAGAGAGGCTGCGGGAGCATTGATCCTGCAGTGCACGCACAGGAGGTACCTAGCAGTTGTGCACGTGAGAAAGCCTTATTTCTTCATTTTGTCACACAGATGAGAAAATTACTTCCTATACAAAACTGACAGCTACAAGGACCGCTAAATTGATGTGGTCTGAAAAGTTACTTGTGCCACTTGATTCCTCTCCAGCCACCTGTTCTTATTCCTTCTTAGCTTGTTATCTTGATGTAATTTTCTCGAGGATAGTTCCTCAGTTCTCTTAGTCTATTGCTAACCCCTTTGGTACCTTCTCCAAAACATCCAGATTGTTTTTCCACAAGGAATCAAAAAGTCTACCTGAAAGTCTGAGCCACATCACAGCTTGACCATTGTTAGTCCTGTCTGCTGTTGATTGAATATTTCCATTTTGAGTAGTTTTGCTGAGAAAATGTATTTTTAATCATTTCTTATTCAAGGCACAAATCGTCAACATCAGAGACTCAGACATCAAAGCTCATCTGTCACTCTCTCCTATCACTGCCTCTGCTCCCACAGCTCTTTCTTAACACATCCGACTTCTTTTTTTCCCACTTACACCTTTCTACTACAATTTATGAAGCTCTACAATTTGAGGATAACTATTTTATTTGTTCTAGGCCAAACACTTGCTGGGACCTCATTCATACAGCTCCTTAAATTTATTTCCTTCAGGAATTCCTTCTTCATCAGGTCCCTCACGATGAAATCTCAACTCCTCCTCTGCCTGAACTAAATTCTGGGCTCCTCCACATCTGGGCTGGAACATCTTCAGCTCTGGCACCCTCCTCAGCTTCTGTCTTACTCACTTACTTACCACTCAGGTAGTTCTGTTAATATGAACAACTGAAAATATTTTATGCAGAAAGCACACACTGAGCCTGTAATTGGAAGTGCTGTAATCAAACAAGTTTTCAAAAGCTGCAGAAGCAAATGTTTACCTCAGGAAACCACAGCAGGGTATCACATAATGAAGAGCTTGAAGTCACCACCCTGGAAGTTCTCAGTTTGACCTCTGGGTACAAAATGAGAAGGACCGTGATGCCTTCTTATTTCCAGTGCTAATGCCTAAGGTACCACTTCACATATTAACTACATTTCCAGAGTGAACCGCAAATTTCCCTTCAAGAGGCATGTCCTCTTTGCAGAAAACCATAAAAACCCGACCTGAGTATTCACCACATTCCCTAGCACAAATAAGAAGTCTGTTTCCAAAGATTTATCCTGTGACCCTGCGTGCGGTTGCCCTGCACTGTCATCTAATTGGACATAAAACGTGCTGAAATAGCTGGAAAAGAGCTACCTTACCTTTGCGCTCCAAAATAATTTTTAAGAGGAAAAATAAACCGTTGCACATTATGAGACTGAGCATCTTTCAAATACTAATAACAGAGTGATAAAAATTACCTTTTCTTCAGCTCATAATATCCCAATCAGCAAGGAGTACTACTCTCTCCTCAAACCTCAGTTTTTTTTTTATTTACAGTATTGCTTTCCAGAGATATATATTAGCACGTTTTTGTCAAAACACATAAGCATTGCGAAAGTAATTATTAAATACATCTCTCCCTGCATAGCCAACCAGGGGCTCAGTTCTGAAAACTTGCACTATTAATAAATGACACATGGCAGTAAACTAATTGTATGTAAAGTCAACGGGTGCATGTTTAAGAATTTTAATTACTGTTCTGTGATTGCTTTATATTCAATGCATAACATGCAGGTAACACAGCCTTTATAGTGATAAGCAGTTTAATTAGAAAGCGACGATAAGAAAAAAATGCCTTTAAGTTACTGAATTTGTTCATGTTGGCCATGTGATAACTTCAGCACATAGTTTCCCTTGGTATTTTAAAATACGAAATGTTAATTCTACCTAAACCTTTGTTTCCTCACACCGTAACAACCGCTTTATATGCCATTTGGTTCTCTCTCTTATGGATGTCAACAGCACAGTTTAATTAGATCGCGAACCTCAACCTGTCTTCAGTCTTTGAGTGGGTCCATGCAAGAGAGCAGTGCCACACCCTCTGTGGCCGGGCGAGTTTCCCAGCAAGCTGAGACAAGCTGGGCTGCGCGCTGGCAGCAGCGTGCTTAGCCTTTCAGCAAACTGTCTCAGAGGATGGCCATTGATTTCCTAGTTATTATGAACACGAAATTATTGAATGACAGATGATAGAGTGTTAGGTCCTACAAGTATTTTCCCAAATGGGTTATCTAGCTGGTGTTGCCGTAGCAACGAGGCTGTTTGACAGTGCTTATGACAAAGAAGTCTTTGCTCAGAATTCTGCTATAAAATAGCTCCTTGCTTCCTACTTTACCCTCCCCAGCCCTATCCAGCATCTTCCCTCAATGCCTCACCGCTCCGCATCTCCAGCCAGCTGCTCCAACAGCAACAAGGGCATTGCACTGCTGCCAGCCATCAGTCCACCAGGAGAGCACCTTGCCTGTAGTGGGACATGATGCTTTTTACCCAAGAAAATGTTTATCCTCACAAGATAAAGTAAGAGGTCTGACAGCGCCAAATCCACAGGGAATGCAAGCTCTGTATCAGGACACACAGCTGAGAGCCTAGAAGAAATCATGCTTACAAATCAGCCATCGCCTTGCACAGCTGAAGGTTAAACCATTTCTTGCCAACATGTCACTTCTGTTGCAGGAATACAGTGAACTCCTCCTTTCTGTCTTCCTTTTTTTAATTGCAATAGGTTAGGGTTTGATACAGAATGGTTTTTTCATTCACTTGTAGCTTCACAGTCCAAAGCACAGTTATGCTTGCTCTCCCTTTCCCTAGCACAGCACGCACACTCCTGCACTGCAGTGTCCTCCTTGCCAGAGAAGAATTCACAAGCAATACTCTCTAAGGAGCACATAACTACAATTCCACATCAAAACAACATAGCAAGGATGTCGCAAAGACTTAGATCAAAGAAAAAGCAAAGCACAGAAAAGAGTTACACCTCTGGAATACCTGCTTAAGCTTTTCTTTCAATTATAGTCCTTCTTCACTTTCAAGTCATGCCTTTTTTTTTTTTTTATTGCATGTCTTCTTTCTACTAGCAGGACATAGCCTGAATAACCTAAAATAAAACCCCAGCTACCCACCTTCTCCAAGTGCCATCACATTTGCTCAACTTTTCTTATTATTCTAGAAAACTCCTCCCTTGAGCTTCTGACTCCCAAAGAAATCTGCTTCAAACAAAATAAAAGAATTACATGTGAATCCGAATTTATGGGCAATAATAGGTTATTTCACTTAAACTGACTCTAGCATTTTAATTCACTGGTTATTTTTCCAGAAAGATAATGACAGGAGAGAGAATTACTGAAGGACAGCCTAAGAAGCTCTGATTGGTTGCAGTGAGGTACACAAAGCTGCAGCCATGAAGGCTCATGGGCTTGAGTTTTGCAGACCAGGTTGGTAACTGCTCTTCACCATACAAAGTTACCACCTTCTTCACCTTGTGCAGGTCACAATGAATTTTGCTCTACTTTATTCCCATACTAAGTGGAGATGAGCAGTATTTAGGCTGCCATCATTTGAGTTGTGATATGTGAGTGGGAAAAGTGTTTTGAAATGTAACTCTATTTTCAACAGGCATCAAGTTATCACAACTGAAGATGGAAAAGTACACCTGGAAAAGCAATGGCATCTTGGCCTGTATCAAAACCAGCATGGCCAGTAGGACCATGGAGGTAATTGTGCCTCTGTACTTGGCACTGGTGAGACCACACCTCGAGTACTGCATTTAGTTCTGGGCCCCCCAGTACAAGAAGGACATTGAGGTCTTGGAGCACGTCCAGAGAAGGGCGACGGGGCTGGTGAAGGGGCTGGAGAAGAGGTCCTGTGAGGAGCAGCTGAGGGAACTGGGGCTGTTCAGTTTGGAGAAGAGGAGGCTGAGGGGAGACCTCATCGCTGTCTATGGCTTCCTGAAAGGAGGATGCAGCAGAGCAAGTGCTGACCTCTTCTCTCAAGTGACAGGTGATAGGACAAGAGGAAATGGCCATAAGTTGCATCACGAAAAGTTCAGACTTGATTTTAGGAAGAATTTCTTTACCGAAATGGTGGTCAGGCATTGGAATAGGCTGCCCAGGGAGGTGGTTGAGTCACCAGCCCTGGAGGTGTTTAACAAACAGGTAGATGAGTTTTTGAAGGACATGGTTTAGCAGAGGATGGATGCAGCTGGACTCAATGATCTCAAACGTGTTTTCCAGCCGGAAGATTCTGCGATTCTATGAAATATTCGCTGATATGTTTCCTAAGTGAGAGACTTTTTCCTCCAGTCTCTCATAAAAATCTATCTCAAAAGGGGTGGTAAATGTCAAGATGGAAAAGCACATCAAATAAAATCTTTCAAAGCACACAGCATTAATAGGGGCAAGTAATGAACAGGTCCTCACAAGAAACTAGGGACTGCGAATGGAGTGAGAAAATTGAGATAAATTTCTGCGATGAAGCTTAAATGCTCGGTCTGTGCCAAGTATCCTGTTTCTAGCCAGAAATATTTTAGGTCTTAAAATATTTTTAAATTCATTAAAAAAAATATTCCTGGTACAGACACATCTGCTCATAACAGCACTTTTATAGGACAGCTTCAATTAGAGCTGGCTCTTGATGAGCCTCATCTAGGCTATGCTGCACGAAGTAATAAACAAGGCACTGAAAGCACATGGAGAGCTGCAGCTTCACGCTGCCACCAGTTCCCACTGTCATATTTTCTCTCATCCCCTCCTTCTAGCATAAGCAAAGCTGTAAATGTTTTAGGGCTGTGTGATAGTCCCTGAAAAAAACAGGGAGCATATGTAGTGTATTTTCACATGGAAAAAAAAAAATCGAGATCCTAATTTCTAAAGTGTGCCTTCTGTCCAAAGTATACCCTTGACGCTAACTCGGCTGTGATGCAAATCACTTTACACAGATTACTCAGCCATATATGATACCAAGGTACCATCAGAAGGATATTAGTCAACAATTTCCCATGAAGTTCAATTACATGTTTTCTATATAATTCCCTGACTACCCACTAAAATTTTGCTGATATTAGCCCATCCAAAAGGCATTTCAGGGACCAGGAGTAGAGATAATATCCATTACAAAACCATTCTGTGTTTTCTGTCAAATCTAAGCTAAATGCACAACAGGGACTTGAAAGCTGCTACAAAACTGCAGATTCAGGATCTGTACAAAACAAAGACACTAAGTCAATACAATCTTCTTTTTAAATGGAGAGACATTCAAATATGTGAAGAGTGAGCTAAAAGTGAGGCATCTAGTGGCATAATACCATGCGGCCTCTGAGCACCACTGTGACGTAACTGTGGGGACCTGCCTGGCTCACAGACATAATTGATAAAATCTGGCTTTTCTCAAATTTCTCAAGCAAATACAAAACCAGTACCAAACATGTGGAATTTTTCATTGGAAGAAAAGGCAACAAGATTTTTTTTGGCAGAAACCTCTCCCTTTCTCTCTTCCCGACCAGATTTTCAAAAAGTGTCCTTTCTGAAGACAGTAAATGGCTACACGGTTCAAGGCACAGGTAATGGCTACAAAGCCCTTCACCTACAGGTCACAGGTTTGAATTCAACTCCAGCTGGTAGTGACTGCATGGTATTATGATTAGACAGCTGTTCAATGGTCTATCTGAAACAAGCCAGTACTTTCAGTTCAGTTCCTACTGGGAAGTATTTGCATCATTAAAATCACACCGCTTCATTCAATAACCTTGTTGGTAGTGTCAGCAAAGAGGCCAAAGACAGCTGTGACTGGATACATTCTCCTGAATCAGAATCTGTATATACCTTTGGCTACTTTTGGATTCATGTGTAGTAATGACTAACAGGGAGAAACACAAGCTATCACTGACTTTATCGAACTTGTTCTAGACACAAAAAAGTCTGACACTTTATTACAAGCATTTCAGCCAACAATTTCTTAAGATTTCAATTCTTCTTAAGAATTTCTTATTTCATATGAATTTTCATATCATGGAAAAATATCGAAAAGTCTTCAATGTGGAAGCAAGTCCCTATAAAGAGTTGAAAAAAATCAATATTTTTTTTGGGGGGAGGGCATTCATTTTGGGGCTTGTACCGTCTTTTTACAGTGTTTGTCAGAAGAAAGGACTCAAACTGTGGTTAAGGAAAAAATGGAAAACAGTAAAACCTGTGAAACCTCGGTATAAGCATATTTCTTATTTGTGGGACCTCCAGGGAAACAGTCATTACTTTATTGATTTATGCTCCAAAAATTGTCTAAGAGAGTACAGTACTGAAACAAAACAATGTAATGAATTGACCTAACTACTAGCTTTAACTGAAATTAGTACAGGCACCTCATAGTCAGTGTCCCATAAAGCAGGGGATCATCTCCAATGCTTTTAGCTACAATTAAACAGGTTATCCTGATGGACAATCCTTTCAAATATTTATAGACTCTGTGACATTTGCCCTTTGTTTTCAGGTAGCAAGGAATATGCTGCTTTGGGGTCCAGCCATTCATGGGCCAAAGGAAGCATGAAATATATTACTGGAGCTGGCTGGATGCACATCAACTATCTTGCTTGGCAAAGTTTTTATGAGTAAGATTTTCAAGGACATGAAGGAATATAGTAATTTGATTACACTCAGCCAAGTTAGTAGATAAAAAAACATGTGGAGAACAGCTTTCAAAAGAGAGATTCAATGTGTTCCTGAAGCCATAAGTGGAAAAAAATTTGCACTACTATGTTGGGAAAATAAGTACTAAGGAATATCCCTTTTTTACTTCACTGAAAATCCCTTAAAGTGATCACATTTGAAGATGACACTGAAAAGTGAATGAAGAAAGTGAAAGGCTACTTCCCTCAAACCCTTCCATTTTAAAATCCTGATTACAGTTTTAGCACAGTGCAATATTATATAAACACAGTTGTTTAAAGATAACACTAGTTAAGCTTATTTTGCTATGGGCAATCCCAGCAAGGCTAAAAACCAAAAAGAATACATTTGCTCACGAGGCAGATTTTCCCTATAACACAAACAACAAATTCAATCTGCTGTTAAAAAAATTACTCCATTCTAAAAGCAATTAAGAAGGGCATTTCCCCCCCCAGCTTGACTTGTCAATCCTATTAGACCAAATTCTAATTAAGGGTGGAAAAGTGGCTATTTTATCTGACAAATGAAAATAATTTAGTGCAAGTTAATGAGGACTGGCTTATAGCTGATCAGTCATTTTGATTCTGGCTTGTTACAGTGGTAGAAATTACCTTCAAAAGATACAATAGGATCAGCAGTCATTTTCACACATTTGATAAACAAACAGAGCTTTCCTTTGTGACCAAATTAGACATGGAAGTATCGGAAAACAGAAACAAGATAGGTGCAATAGCTTACAGCTAGCTTGGGAAATAAAAACTACTTTGAATATTAATAATATCTAAACTATTAAGACTTGCCAATCTTTTCTGCACCTCATGCTTGCAACAAGTTGACTCTAACAAAGGCCAAATATTACTATGAAAGAGGGGATACCAATCTCACAAATCATTACTTGCATGAGCAGCTCTCCCTCACCATGCTATAGTGCCACACAAGAGTGCTGACATGATTTTCAAAATGAAGTTTACACCTGTCATCAGGTATGTTTTTTTTGAAACTAAGCTCACTACAATGTGCCATGGCAAATGTTGCACAAGAATAACAAATCCTACTAGACCAGCTTCACAAGTGGGTAAGGAATCACACAGATGGTTTGCATTCAGTGTGCCAGGACATGGGAATGCACACAGAAAAAATGTCTCCAGAAGACGTTACAAGCAGCCTTCCAGTACTAAGCTGGGGAGAGGCTCTTTGTGCAGTGATAGGATGAGAGGTAATGGCTTTAAGCTGAAAGAGGGTAAATTCTAGGTTAGAAGTTAGGAAGAATTTTTTACTGTGAGGGTGATGAGGCACTGGAACAGGTTGCCCAGAGAAGTCATGGATGGCCCATCCCTGGAGGCATTCAAGACCAGGTTGGATGAGGCTTTGAGCAACCTGATCTAATGGAAGGTGTCCCAGGGCATGGCAAGGGAGCTGGAACTAGGTGATCTTTAAGATCCCTTCTCAGCCAAACCCTGACCCTATGATTCTATGACTATGTTAATAGGTCACCTATATCTGGTTTATTTCTTACATTCCAGATGACTACACAGTTGTGCAGGTATTGGTATTTCTCAGTAATCATTTAAAAGCACTTAATACTTTCAAAACAACTGATATGTTCCACTTCTTTGGCACCTCATCTCATCATGACAGCCATACCAAAATGCATTGGTGACATTTCATTTTCAACATTTTGTGTAAACATAATGTTAAACAGAATCTTAAAGCCAGATCATTGGATGTCTGAAAATTTACCTCATTTTCTCATATGGACACAGATACCTAAATGATTAACTGGCTTCAGAAAAAGAAATTTAAAACAATTAAGCCAAGATTGAATTGATCATCTTACTACCTTAAGAACGATATTTATGACCAACTTCATTCATAGTAAGCAAGTGGATCTTTTCACATACTTGCCACCATTGCAAAAAAATCTGCTTTGGCTGGAAAAGCCCCAAAGACAGCAGCATGTTTTATTGTTAACATCAACCATGAATGAGACATTACTGGGCTGATATTCTTCACATTAAATAATTTGATCTTGGTATTGTGACTTCAAGTAAATGACCTCCTCCTGAATCCAGAACAAAACTTGCAGAATAGAGGCATGAAAAAAGAATCTCCCTTTGGATACCGGAAAGCTAATCTTTGTAATAAGTTTAGGCACTTAAAGGTTCAAAACCTCTATGTTTCTAAAGTACCTGATCTTTTCCTCATGAACTTTAAACATTATCTCCAAGCACCTAAATGACTTTAAAATCAAGCTACAGCAATTAGTTGCTTGGAAATTACAATGCTAAATCAGTAAACAACATTCCAATACTTCTTTAGACTGATACTTTGTATCCTAACTGAAATAAATCAGTGTTTTCTCTTGTCCTTTCTCTGCAATGATTTAAAGCAGCTTCTGTATTGATATTTTATAATATTTAGGTTTGACACTGAAAAACACACATTCTGCACTTATTGACATACTGTGGCACGCAACACCTAATTTAAAGCAAGTCACATTGAGAAAAAGCAAGTCACATTGACAAAAGGAATTTCTTGGGCTCTGCATACATTTTTATATTCATATACATTTCTAGTTTACAATGGAGCCTCTGTCATCAGTGAAAAATAATGAGTAAGTAAGAAAAATCAGAAACCCCTTTGCTTGTCTCCTGTAGCTGATATACACGCAAATTTCACAATGACTTAAACGCCCAAAAATCTAGATCCTTACATTGCAGTCTTCTAGGTTTTGGGACCGCGTGCATGTATAATGTTGTAAGAAGTTTTCATTATCAGATATATGTTCACAACCACCATGGTAAGTTGTTCATCATATTAATTGTGTCCAGTTCACCACAATCAGAGTGAGGGGCACAAGGCCACTGTGATGCTCCACTGTAGCCCAGTGCAGAGCACTATGCAAGCGCAGAGCACTATCCCCTCCTATCTGTCAGAAGCCTGCAACCCCATCTGCTCTAGTCCACTCACACATGAGAGAAATTAATTTTACCACCTCAATTGGGACAGTTTCTAAACACCAGCTTTCAATTTCAGTTGAGGAAACAGTTATTTCTAGTATAAAACTGCACAGCAAATTCATTGCTCTTTAATTTCACACAGACCCCCTAAGCACTTTGCTACTGAACAGCCTTTAATACATCTTGAAGCAGATACCACTCCAGGGCTTTCTCATCTTCATCACTTGTTTGTTTTGACCTTGACGTTTATTCAATTAGAACTGATTTGGCAATCATGCACAACGGTTCTTAAAGTTCATTTCCATACACCAGTGAATAGGCCCATACAGTTAGCGATGATCTTTCCACATGCCCAAAGTAAAAATGTACAAAAACGAAGAAGCATACCAAATAGCCAAGGTGCCTGTCACAAGGCATCTACTATTTTCTTTCCTATCACTGCGCTCAGCAAATGGAAACAAAGAGGATCTATCAAACATCTTTTGGCAAATAATCAGCTCCAACGTGGCTTAACTATGTCAGAGTAATCAGTTCCTTGAAATTTGCTTCAGTGGAGGAATGCCTCAAGTTCAGGAAAGCAGGATTCATCCCCTGATAACCACAACAGCTCCTCCACATCTGGAGAAGAGGGGAGAACACACAGTCCCTACTGCATCTCTGCCACATGCTCAGCCCTGGGAGAGGAGGACTTGTTAAGACTGTCAAGTACCATTCACGAATTTATGCCTGTGGAGTTGTTCCTCCTGGAGGAGAACCAAATAACTCATACTTTTTGAAAATTGCTTATGACAGCTTTTCAGTCTGCTTCAGGCTGGCTCTCAGTGATGATTTGTATTTTCATATACTCCTCATACATTAAGAAATTTACACCTGTCAGGTCCTGACAGAGTGTCTCCATCTTCAACCTTTTCGGGGAAAATTCTTTGCTTGCAGACATTATCCAAATAAGTTTCTATCACAAGTCTGGGTGATGTACAGGTGGAGGTATAAGAAATATGCAGCACACAAGCAGAGAATTTTAATGAGAAACAGGGACTTCCTCACTAGTAAAAAAAAAGGGATGGAAATTACCATACTGATCCCTGACACTTTAAACTGCATGTGAAGCCCACAGGTAACTGTTAGGAGAAGATATAAATTCCAGTTACAAAACTTTCTTTACTACCCAGGTTGACATTAGAATTTTCATTTCTATTTAAGGAATCACGCTTGGGGTCAAAGAAAGCAGCTCAGTGAACCATAGTTCTCATAAATGAGCAGGAGGATGGTCATTCCTTCTGGTATGCTTGTTGTCCCCAGTGGCAGTGGCTGGAAGGGAGGCTACAGCATGCGGGGGGTGCAGGGGGACCCTCAGGTACAGGACTCCCTCTGCATTCTGACAAGCCCTGACCTGAAATTCCTCCAGAAAGCTGACACACAGAGAGACACTCATCCCAAAAATACTACACTTCTGAGAGTCTTTCAGAAAAAATGCAAGCTTTGTAGCTCAGGTTCAGTGCTATGTCAAGTAACACAGTGCCCAAACCAAGTAATTTGGTGAGAAGACACACAAGCAGTTTTGTCAGCTCAGACAATGCACGCTTGCCATGTCTGGCTAGCAGCGTCCTGGCACAGTGGCACATTCAACAGGCTCATAGGTGTCTGCAAATCCTCCCCTTCAGCCCCAGGAGGTTTCACTCTGCAACTGTGCTCCAAATACTTTATTTAAACAAGAGAGACCAAGCTTGCAGGATGGCAGAGTAACACATTAGCAGGAGGCAGTGTAGGCGGGAGGTCACATCATTGCTTGTGTAAGAAAAGTAGTGTGTGATGCCTCAGCAAGACCATACCTCCATGGCTGGGGATGCTGTGTTTCAGAGGCTGACATATTTTGGGTTGGTAGCGTGGGAAAGGGAATCCAGCATCCTTCAGGGTTTGTTTCCAACCTATCTTGAGTGCTGGCTGACTAAAGTCCCAAGGCAGGGCAACCAGAGAGGGCTCCTCACCTTCCCTTGCACTTCAGCAGTAGAGGGATGATGGGGAGTCAGAGTCTTTGGCAGTTTTATTATGCTGCACTCAGCAGTAGGCAAAAGATAACAGTACCCACCCTGTTCTCCTGCCACTCCCATACCCTTCTCTCACTCCACTGCAAAAAGGTCCAGTGGAACAAGATACCGGCACTGCCAAGGACCACGGGGCAGTATCAGGCCTCTCCCCACTTCCTCCCTTGGCAGAGCAAACATTTGTGTTCTCCCTAACATCGTAAGGCAAGTTGTTCCCCACTCATTTCTGCTGTAACTAACCACAGTTGCATTGCTAGGCAGTAATACTTAATTACCACTGCTTTTACAGTTTAATAAATGGTTGGATTACCAATGCTAAAAAGACACAATTTGTCAATTGTAAATTAACGTTATTTAAATTAACTTTGGACCATAAAGAGGGCTTTTAATGTCACTCATCCATTCAACATTTAGTGCTCCCTATTTTCTAACTAATGTGCAAACTGCTGAATTACTGGATTTTTTTAATCTTTTTTAATTCTTTATTACTTGGTACCTTCAGTTGGACTTTAATGATCTATCATGCCCAGCTTTTCCAAACAAAGGACTCTGTGAAAAGAAAAGGCCTTAACCACTCAAAAGATTAACTTTCCTTTTTGTGCAACTCTTACGGCAAGCTGCTCTTCTCCCTTTGATTGCAGGAGGAACCAAACCTCTAATGCATTTACTAGCCCTTGTACCATCTTCTTTTGCTTAGGCAAGGTGTGAAAGATTGTTAGTTTCCAGGAAATTTTAAAGATAAAGGTAACTATAATATACATGCACACACTGCTGGAGTTAGAGGCACTCACATACTTGCTTGAAAGTTTCCAAAAAGGTCACTTCAGTCCTAAAGGCAGTCAAATCAACCCCATTAACAGCACAGTCAGCTGCTGTTGGCATTATCATTTGAAAAAGGCCACATTTAGGTTCAGGCTACTGAATGCAGACTTCAGCTTTATTTCATCCAGTAATGCTTAACAAATTTAAACTTTTTTTTTTTTATGTGTGAAGATTTCCCAAGCTAATTGCCACATTTAGATAGCCTTTTTATAAAAGTACTGCTTTACCTAACTGGCACTGCATTTCATCACATGCAAAAGGAAGCATTACTTTCAAGTTTAATTTTTCTTTGAAAAACCTCGTGGAAGCTTAATTGTCTCCTTAAAAGACAGTTGTCAAGCAGTTGTCAAGTACTGTTGTAAGGGGGGGATACATGTCTGAATGCATACACAAACAAATACGGAATAGCATCATCCTGTATCAAGTGACTGCAATTAATTTATTTAAAAATCGACAAATATTTGTAAGAGGAGACAGACTTTCTATTCAAAGATGCAGAAGTCTGTCAGCCATGGCACAGCTGATGAACACCTGCTCTAATTCTATATACAGCATAAAGCCTAATCGTTTTGTCATTCTTGCTTATCTAGGGGAGCCTCATCACAGGATTCGAGGATGTGCCAATATAAAGGCTGGAATGAAAAGGAGAAAATTATCTGCCAGTTCCATTTCTGCTGGGCCAAGAGGAGCTATACCCACACACACCTTCTCCACTTTTGACACTGTGTGAAAACACTCCAGCAAATATTTTTAAGTCAACCTGAACACTATGCAATGAAAAAAATGAATGAAGGCAAAAAGACGTGAAAACAAAACAAAGCAAGCAATGAAAGAAATATGAATAAATATTGTAGGATTTTATGCACTATTTTTAAAGTGACATCTTTATCTGCATTGGGAAATGGAAATAAACTCCTGTTAGTGTCATAAGGAGGCAGTACTACACCAAGGAAAGTTGCAAACACCACAAAAAGAAAAAAAAATAGACCCACAGTTACACAAGGGAACTGAGTGAAATGAAAAAAATACAGGTAAAATACAGAATGAGAGTAAATGCATCTATGGTAAAATTAATTGTGGCTGAGATAAAGAACCACATAAACAGAAACGATATGATATTCTGATCTAGAAGTTAAAAATTAGTGTTGCAAATGAAGTGACAGTGAACGAGAGTAGATAATTGTGTATGCTTTTTATAAAGTAATGGAAAAAATCTAGTGAATGATTAGTGCACATTCACATCACAGCAACCTTCATTTCTTTTCAATAAACTAACACATTCCTATTTCAAACACTGAAAACTTGCCTCTGATTTTTTCTAGCTACAGTGCAATAATATAGAGTGAATGGTTCACCTACAAAGACTAAAAGGCAGTTTGTAAGTCATCAGGATGAAAGACAACTTATAAACATAGCTTGTGGTTTTTTACTCAATCTACACAATGTAGATAAATCAAGAGACTTAAAGTAGCTTTTTGTTTGGCTAAATCCTCATGTCCTGCATTCTTGTATCTCCACTATTGTGTTAGTCATGCTCAACTACCTCATTGCATAATTTTTGGAATAACACTATAAAATTCACAAGCATTAACAGTTATACTGTTAATATATATATTATATACAGCTTACTTTTTTCTTTCAATTTATTTTTCATGATGCTTCTTAAACTTTTGGTAGCTTAAAAAAGAATTAGGGCAGGCAGCAGTTTATTTCTCCAATTCAATTGTTTCCATGAACCAATACACAATAGCTGAAAATTATCTCAGCACAGGAAATTCACTTCTAAAAAAGGAAAAAAGAAATAATAATTTATTTCAACATATTATCATTAGTTACCATAAAGTAATTCAGAATATTGGGGTTTGGTTTTGGCTTTCCTTCTTTAGACTAGCCTAGCTAGACCAGACTAGCCTAACTGAAGTAGGTTTGAATGGAATAATTTCTCCCATCCTAGAAATCACAACCAACCTCTTTCATTAGTGAGCTTAGTGAATCACTGGAAGAGTAGAGTAACTCAAATAAGTGTTGCAAGCATCCCAATTTAAATCTGTTTCCCTGATAGAAAACAACCTTTTTTTCTTCCAAAGTCAGAAAGGTTCTTCAGGCTGCAGGCAGAACAGATGCAAGAGTCTAGCGGTACAGTTCCCTCCTCAGTGGCAGAGGCAGCCACATGCCCTAGTGACTGCTTGGTCTCTGGTGCAACACAAGCAAAGCGTCTTGCACTTAACACCTTTGGTCTCTCCATTTCCTTGCTGAAATGCCCTTCACCAACAGGCTGTACTAGAGCTTTACAATTCAATACTTGAAATCAAGAGATGCTGGCCTGTTAATGGGCTCTACCGTGCTTGCAAGGGGCCAACCACAAGTGACAGACTCATCCCTTAAAAGATAGAGAGCGCCAAATGAGCGCCCTCCAGCAAGGCTGGGAGTCAGCACTGGCATTGCAATAGGCAGCTGTCCCCATAACTGCCACCATATTCACAGCCTCTGAGTCAGCCTGGCCCTGGGAGACACCATATTGCCCTGTCCACACTTCTTTGAAAAGAAGTGCCTTCCATCAGCAGGAAAGAGAAGTTTTTCCAGCTGTTTTTCCTGTAAAATGTGACTCACTAGGCAAGACTGGCATGAGGCGATCATTTTACCGCAACCCGAAGTACGCTTGTTAGTAAGCCATCAGTGTACTACTTCTTCACACGTAAGTGATTGCTTCTCATTAACGTGCCACTATGGTGCTGCTCCAACAGAAGGCAGGGGAGAAGCTGACAGTCCAAGTGCGACATGCATGAGATACATGTATTCACAATGGATAGCCTACAAAACAAGGGAGATACTTGTTTGGTCAATGTGTGTGTTTAAAATGAGAAGTCTAAATTACCACTTCGCAACTTCAGTGCCATGCCAAAAATACTGGAAAGTTCTCCTAGACCACACTGCCTAAACTCCACAGCAACACTGCAGTTTTACAGGTTACAAAATTAAATGAACATTTTCAGTGAAAGATGAAGAAATAAGGACACAATGATGACAATCTGTTTCCACCTTTTGTGATATTTTCATCTTTTAGGCAAAGTTGTTTAACATAAGTCGAGTCAAAGTTGGATGAAAGGTATGAAAACCGCAGAATGGGAAGAGAGAAAACAGTATAATATGGCAGGGAAGAGGAGCATACTACTGCCAGTATTACTTCAAGATTAAGTCTTTAAAGGCACATAAATGCACTACTCAAGATATTCCACACTTATCCATGTGTAATAGTTTCAGTGTCCATTGTCCTCCTCAGATCAAAAATGCTAAGGGGATTCCTCACCTTTTTAATTGCAGGATTGGCTGCAGCATTTTATCTGTTCTTCATAATTTCCTCAAAGAGATTTGTAGCAGAACTTGCTCCCTGACAGACATAAAAGTCTCTTCATTGAAGGTGACACAGAGTTTTACTGGGAAAACATAACTGACTCTGCTTTGTCATACCCAGACATTCATTTGAGGGGTACACAGCCCATTTTTCTTGTCTTGTGTCAAGAAACTAAAAAAAATGAAAACTAATTTTATGGTCCTCAGTGAAAAGATCTCAGGCAGCTGGAACAATTCTTGAGGTCCTCTCTCTCTGCCCTTAACACTAGAGAAGACTACTAACATGGATCGGCCTTGATTTCCTTCCCTGAATGTCATGCCATTGACACTGAACTGCCACACATTTTTTAAGAAGCACAAAGATATATAGCAAAAGTCCTTAAATCCCCAGAGTACTTGAACTACCCATTTGCCAGAGGAGAAGAGGAAGTTCTTGCTGCTGAGACCCAGGCCATCAATTCCTGAGGAATAGATGCCCTCAGTGACAGCAAGCCCTACTTTATGGCTGAGTAGGCAACCTTCCCAATGTGAACCTCTATTCACCACTGTATCTGCAGCCAGGCGAGCGTGATAGCTTCGCTCCTCCTCATAACTTCTCAGAGATGCAACAGACAGGATTTAACAAACCAGGGAATGGCAGAAGAATTGCTCTCATTTGGAGATAACCAGCGTTGCTCAATAAAACAGCACTCAGCTGGCACAGTTACCGGGGAAGGACAAATGATTTGAGGTATAATATCAGACTGTTTCTCCTCACAGAGCAGCCAAGTATTTGGAAAGCAAAATATTAGACCCTCCAGGACTGAAGAAAGAGGAGAAGGAGAAAATAATAATATCATTTTCCCTCTTTCCCAAGAGCTGGGGTGGGGAGTGTGTGTGTGTGTGTGTGTCTGTAACTGTCACAAGTCTGCCATAGTATACATAATATTTAGCTATGCAGCAGAGTCCACAGCTGAGAACTTAGCAGAGACCCCTGCACTCTTCATATTCCTTGAAAAGGAAGCAAACTATTCAGATTCAGTCTTCCTTATTAAGCTTCTTTTCACTGCTTCAGTCATTAAAAACTTTGTTTCTCTGTCTAGCACATGCCTAGTAGATTTATTTTCAAGCCTCAGGACAGTATAACTGCCTCTGGTGGAAATCGTCACAAGGTGAGTTATATCTATGATCTTTTCAGGAGATAAACAGAGAGGCTCTCTTCCTCATGCAGAGCACCATGCAAAGTGGGTTACACAATCAGATATTCTCTGGAAAAAAAAAGCAAGCAGTCTGAAAAATACACATAGGTAACAGTTTTTCCTTCGGAGTTTTAAACACAGACTAAAAAAAGTCATGTATTTAAAGGTAATATAGCAATCATGATGAAAATGCCTGTGTCTTTAGCCCACACAGTTTTTTATACTTTGCCCTGACTGAAATGATAACTCAATTTTTTAGGCTGATCCCTATTTAATATCAAATGAATCAATCTTATTTCTATCTAAAATGGACTTGGTAATTGTTGATAGGAGATTCAAAGCAAAAAAAATATGTCATTTGTCATTTCTCTTTTCAGCACTAAACAAGTGACTGGCAACTGAAAAAATGAATTATACAGAGTTCTGGCACTGGCTTCATTTACACTTCTGGCCTTTACTTAATGGTTGGTTTCTGATTACAGAATCATGGACTGCATAAAATAATTTGCCAAACATTTTTTAAATTCTTCCTGCAAAGCTACTTGCCACCTGCACCTTTCCTTTTAACAGGTTTTGAATTAAATAAGCCAGGTGTTTAATACAATTGTAAAATTATGAATTGTATCTTTCTGCTAAGTAAGCTAAGAAGTACACACTTAAAAACCACCAACAAGCATTCCTATCATGGCAAAAGAAGACATACTATCTACATTAAGCTAACTACTGACAGCAGATATTTTCATGACAATGTTTACAGATAGATTTCCTTTCCCCCCTGTTGCAAGTTTCTGTGGTCACAGAATCTTTCTTTCACCAGACTAATATTTAAGCGTCTATCTTTCTTTGTCTGCTATTTCTGCTCTGTCAAACCTAGTAATATCCATTTTATTGCTAAAGTCTTACAAAAAGAAACATGTTACCCAAAAAGGAAACATTATGGTCTATCCCATTAAACACAGTAAAACTTTAAATCTCACATAAAAATAGGTCATCCAATTACATGGTAAAAGCGACATTTTTTCATTGTCCAGTACACAACATATTTACAGGAAAATTACCAGAAACCCCTCAGCTGTATCAGATCTGAATCTTATATTTAGATGCAGTCATATATTACTGCTGATAATGTGATGTCAGTGAATAGATTGGAATTTTTCACTGTCCTTTATCAAGATAAATTGTTCTGTCAATAGCAAATGGCTGGCAAGTATTAACACTCTGCACACTATATGACTTTTCATTCCAAGCAAAAATTGTATTTAATGCTTTTGCACAAAATCTATGGCCGTGACTATCCCTATTACCTATTTAACTCCCTTTTAAAAGGAGGATTTATTTCTGCAAATTAGGACCTGGATAACAAGACGGTATCATGCATCATAAAATTTAAGTCAATACAAGGCAGGACCCTTGCAGTTCAAATGGGGAAATACCTTTCTCTCATCACCTGGTCATCCAATAGTATTAGCAAGCTGCGTTGGGAGCAGCTGCTCAGAGCAGAACTTTATCTTGGCATTCTTCCACCTACACTGCCATCGCATCCCACAGTAGCAATTTGCTCATTGGCCTATTACTTTCAATAGGTATTTCAGTAATTGGCTATTTCACACTTGTAAGGCTTGAGCTGGCAGAGTGCAAAGGGCAGGCAACCAGCCTGTCAGCGTCCTGCAAGCCAGCCATCCATCAATTATCATCAGCTTTTACAAGAATGAGCAAATACACTGAAACCTTGTTGGCTTGGATCAGCTTTGCTATGAGCGTAATTTATCCCCAAACCATGTTAAGTTCCTATCTGAAGAACAAGGAGGTTGCTATGGAGTGAGTAACATGTTTGTTGGTTGGCACGTGCTAGGGTGGGAGACAGTGGGGGGGGCTTTGTTGATTATCTGGAGGATTGTAGCTTCTGCTGGGTTCTGTGGCCACCTGCTGTTCTACATCCGCTCCCTTTGCCAAGAAATACTCTAAGCAGACAAATATAGTTTGTTTCGTAAATGATGACTTCAAAGGAAAAAAGGTCCTGCCTACAGCAGCCTGGAAAGGCTGGGCACATCTGAGCCACTGGTATTTGAGACAAATTGTTCTACATCTGCATTTCTGTCTGAGAGAAACATATCTGAAAGAAAAGCAGGGTTAAAGCATTCAGGCAGGTTACAAAGTTACAGTGACAGTAACACTAATCACTTTTCTGCTTTAACCCCACAGTCAGAGAGGCTCCATTTGCAACGAAGTCAGATCTGAGCCATCATGTTTCCTGCGGCATTTTACTCCACATCCTTCCATGCCAGGCTTTTTCATTACCACTATTTAAAAAGCAAAAAGGCATGCAAGATTTTGCTAATCTTGTTTCCTATTTGTTAGATGTCCCAGTTATAGGTAATACCAGTATACGTTAGCTGGGGCTTATCATCTACCAGTTTGTTTACAAACAATCCAGACAACTCATTCCCAAAAGCCAATTTGATCTGTTGACCAGCTAATTGCCAAAACGGTCTCTTGCCTAACAACTACCTGCCTTGAGAAAAGTAAAACAACCACAGATTTTTAAAAACTCTTCTATGTGTTAATAAAATACTAACAAAAAAAAAAAAAAAAAAAAAAAGAGAAAAAAAACACATAAACGTTGAGAGCAAAGTGATTTAGAAAGCTGCTAAGGATGTTCAAAAATCAATTCCAAACTTTGAGAGGACATGACTAAGACTCTTAATAAATCCACCTCCAAATGGATCTAAGAGTTACGCACCCTTACTAGTTGAATAAATGAAGTGACACTGAAGCATCTAATTGTAATACATCACAAGATAATCTGTCAAGCTCCAAGTGTTCAGGTCCTGTCACCCTTCTTCATCCATAATTTATACACAATCTTCATTGCCAGTGAAATCCCTATGAAGTATAGCTTGGCATCCAAATGCAGAGCTGTTTTAGCCACTCAGCAGATAGTCAGGAATCAAACCTGTACAAACTCTCCAAAACAGCTGTTAGTCTGCTGGAGACAGAGAGTTCAAAAAGGAATAAACATGCAGAAGCCACAACCTTTTTCTGCTTTGTGTAATGGACTGAAGAGCCATCCACCCCCACGTCTTCGCATTGGACGCTGTGGTATGCCCTGCTGATAGAGCTTGCTTTATAACCATTTCAAGATATTATCTGGGGCCTCTGTAGCCTTTATTTCTGTATCTTATTTTAGACAGGAAGGCTCACCTAGAAACACATCTCAGTGCTCTTAGCAGCATCTGCTGTGGTAATAAGCAAGCAAACTAATGGAGCAGTGCACTATTTTTTTTCCCCAAACTTGCCAAAGATGTGTGAAGGGCAAACAGTTGGACATATTTACATACATTTATGATCCAGAAAGTCTCAGTTCAGCAGCTGCTGCAGCAAAAGGCAATCCTTCCCTGTTAGCCCGCTCAGCAAGCACAACACTGCTTCGCATCCTGCTGAGAGTGATGGGCAGGGAGCGATAGCTGGGCTAGGGATTTTTTGCTGACTCTCATTTCAGTAACTGAAGTCGCAAATCCTTAATCACCACATTACTGCAGAAGAAACAGGAGTTTCTTCCCTTGTTCCTCCTCTTCTTACCCCAAGATACACATAAACACTTTTTAAATGTGAGAATAAAGATGCACATTTCATGGTACTTCAGTTATTCAGCCAAGACCTCTGCATCACTCACAAGGCTGTGATAACAACCCCAATCTGCTTCAGGCACGCAGCACTAGAAAATTAAAGATCCTGTAAATTACATGGCTATATTCATCTCACAGCCCAATTAAAAGCTTTATTATTTGTCAATAAAGTATCAAATAAAAAAGTATCCTCCAGATAAGACATCTGTTGCCATTTGGCTCTGATGAGCCTTTATTTATGTTCCGTAAGTTTGCAGCATGAAAGTTGCTGATAGACCAAGTGCATTACTACTAGGTGCCCCATGGAAACTGCTTGCATCCCCAGGGCCAAGCCCTCAGTATCAAACATCTTTTCTAGTAAGAGAGCAGACTATTCAAACAAGGCACAATTCATGTTACCGCTTTCTGCCTTTGTAGCTCTGAAACAGCAGACACTGTCTTCCATTTAACAAAGCACCCTCATGCAGCCACGAACCCCTGTCTTGACCTGGTTATCTTCGTCTTGGTATGATGGCTGGTATATCCAGGAGTGGCCAGAGACATCAATAAGGTTTTCTTCCTTGTATAATCAACAGGAAACAAGACTAGGCCTCTCAGCAATACCTTCACCCTGCTGAGAGTTGCCATCACTTATTCTGAGGCTAAAAAGGTTGGCTGCTGTTGTCTCTGATGCCCATATTCCTTCCCGGCTGCCTAGCAGTAACTCTGCACAGAGCTAAAGCCTCTTCTTTTTCCTCATCATTCATTTGCATTGACTTAATTAAAACATGATTTTTTTTTCCAGTGTAAAGAAAAATGGCTTATGAGCTCTTACTAAGATTGCGTGTTTCCATCTCCAGGAAATGGCCCTCAGGAAGACAGGCATTAAGACATCAATATAGCACTCCTGTGGCTTAATGCGTGCAATTCTTTCCCCTTCTCCAGCTTTTTTAATTTCAGGCACTTCCTACTTCC
Source organism: Tapera naevia (assembly GCA_033556795.1). Classification (NCBI taxonomy): domain Eukaryota; kingdom Metazoa; phylum Chordata; class Aves; order Cuculiformes; family Neomorphidae; genus Tapera; species Tapera naevia. Next base: position 21,992,854 of record JAUMJJ010000059.1, read on the forward strand.
TATTTGGCCTTCTGAGGCATACGAGCATGTAATTAGTGAAAAAAAAAATCAGCACCTAAAAGGCACTCTTCAGACATCAAAAAATCAAGCTATGCAATTCTGCTTGCTGTTTTTTATAATTACAACATTAATTTCTAACTTTTGGAGAGAAATAAAATTCTTGTATTTCACAGATGATGGCAAAGCTAAAAATTAATTTAAGATGATAATGCTACATGAAAATAAAAACCTCTTCTGATTGAATTTCAAGGACTCTTCTGTTTAACTAGCTTCAAGAGTCCTTTTTTTGATCATAATAAAATTATTTGCCATATGGTTCAGATGCTTGTGATCCGCTCTCAATGAGAGGATTATGCATGAGATATAATGCCTACTGTAGCTGCAGCCAAGCACACAGCTGGCTCTGATAATGCCAACAAATGGCTTCATCTATCTCAATGTCACGTAGGAGCTGGTGCGATGAGAATCAGCCCAGAGTACAATTAAAATCTACATCATCTGTGAGAAAGGTGATGGAGGTTCTGACATCAGAGCTGTGCCAGATTCATCCTCTTTCCATTGTAACAGAAGAAACATGTTGCCCCTTTCACCCTGTCACACTAATGATGTGCTTTGCACTTCCCTTCCTATGCACATTAAAGGTACTAAATCAGAGAGGCTCCTATTTAAAAGCTTCACCTTTATCTGACATTCAGTAACGAGAACAATTTCTAAATTTAAGTTAAGTGTATTCCTTGTTCCCCTCTGTGATGAGATAATGCCATTTGAAGCCTGCGAGTGAAATATGTGTAGAGGAGTTTATGATCCATATGGCCCCAAATTGTGACAGTATGCAAGAATTTCCTTGTTTTAGCTCCACAATATTTAGTCACACTAATAAAACCAGGCTTGCACATCCATTTTGTCTACAATCCAAATTTTATTGCAAAGAACGGCCATAATTCACAACAAACAAGCTTGCTATCAAGATACTGATGAATCTCCTCTTTTAGGGTTTTAAAGCCAGTGGGGGACTTGTGCAATGATTTTGTTTTATTGTGATATTCATTAAGGGGAAAACCCACAAACCTGTTTTGTTAGCATTTTCAATGACTTAATGTAAATATAAGACATAATTACTTATTCCTGGCTCTCACATTCTATTACAAGCCAGGATTCTATTAAAATATTTTAAGCTTTTGGATGTAAGAAATGTAAAAGCTTGTCTGGTGGAACATGGCAAGACACCACCTAATGCTATTTTCTCCTTTCTGTCAATTTCGTTGCATCAGTTTGTGTGGCACATTGCAAATGGTATTGCTAATCAATGCAATGTAGGCATTGGAAAATGAAGATACGCAGTTTTACACTCACTCGTGATCTTTACTGGGTTTGAGATGTAATCAAAATCTATTTAAAAATCTTTAATCACACAATATACGCACAGACCATTTTCAACTATCTCTTGGTTAGGACTTAAACCAAAGTCCCAATGCATGCCCCTTAATTGCACTGATAAATGTATTTTTAAACACTCATGCTTTGTACTAAATAAGACAAAATACAACACATTTGACTTTCCATTGTGTTACTTTAGCTTAATGTCATTTGTCATAATGGTGTTACTATGATAAAACAGATGATACATAAATAGTAAAGTATTAAGTTATGCACCAACATTAAAAATCCAAATCTGAGAACACTGAGGCTGAATCTCCTTCCATATGAAAATGAGCACCTTGTTGCTTTATGCTAAGCTCTCAATGATGAAAGAAGGCTTTGTCTACATGCCAGCCTGCACATCTGTAATAACGTTGCTCTATTAAGTTGATTTAGACAAAACGACAGCAACAACCTCTTCCACAAGAGCTTAGGTGGTACAAGGCTTGGAAAAACATCCAGGTGACATAACAATCCACTGTTTCATATGGTAAAATTACAGTCCTAAAACCTCAAACTTTAAATAACTATATCAACTCAAGAGTTTCTAAGGAACACTTAAGAAAGCAGATGCCTCTAAACTCTGTAACGCGTTCCTTGCAGTTCAAGTAAAGTACCACTGCAATGGCTCCCAGGGTAAAAAAAAACAAACAAACCAACCCAAAAAAAACCAAGAAAAATCCATGCAAAATTTTTACTGTACTCGCTGTGCCTGTGCATATCTGAACTTACTGAGCTACAGATAAATGAAACAAAAAGCTGGGTGACAAGCCTTCATGCCTCACTGAATAAATGTTTGTTCTCTTGGCCTTTACTGTTGCTATTTCTTTCTCCCCATAAAACAACAGCTGGTAACCACAAAATAATGCACCCACTTGTAATGCAGGTATGGGCTCTTCACAACTCTTACCAAAAGAAACTCTGTCTTTGAAGATAAGACACCTGCAATTACATCCAAGTTCAGCTTCCCTCATTTACCTGAGTAGATAAACAAACAGTAGCCTATGCCCAAGTTCGAAAAGTTCACAAAAGTAGCCACTTTAAACGACAAATTGTCATTTTCCATGCATCCTTCAACAGCTCTGAAATAAATTGTTCAAAACACAGAAAGGGTAAAAAATACAAAGCAAGAATTGATAGTACCAATAAAGATGACAGATATCCTTCACAACTCAAACATTCACACCTCCTCCCATGAGGTGAAGAATGCCACTGGAAACTATTCACACACTTCCTCTAAACCCCTCAAAAGTGTACTATCCAACTGAGCTTGAACACGCAGTCTACATACCCACATATATATCTCTGCAGAGCTCCCACAAATCCAGGAGTTTAGGAATATCTTACATATCCAGAATTCTGATATAAAATCTTGAAAAATAAGTATTTGGGTACTGTATTTTTAGAGAGACTTCTAGTTTTAGAAAACTAAATCTGGAAACTTTCTAATAGCATGTCGCTGAAATGTGACTCTCTAAAGAAGATATCAAAGTTATAATGCAAGTAGAAGTGCATCAGAGGCAGAAAAACAGACCACCATTCTCCCATGCTAAGAATTTGAAAATTAAAAAGTCTTTGATTTAATGATTCAACTAGTCTATACAATTTATGAAAAATTAATTTGACATCATACTGCACAATTTATAGAAACAAGACTTCAAAAATTTCCTTATCTTTTGTACAGTGGAAGTTCTTGATGGTGCGTGACTTGGTGTAACCCATCAATATATTTTTAGTATATAATAATATCACCCAACGGTATGATAGTACTTTAATGAAAATTAAAACAGAACTAATCTCAGCATTAGCTACAGGAAGAAGAAGAGGAAAGAAATGAAGAAAAAAAGGAGATGTGACTGAGTGAAGGAAGAAATATTAATGCCGTGCTTTAAGACTTGTGTGTGATTTTACCTTGTCAATGTAGACAATAAAACTAAATTCTGCAAGATACCACACATATTACCAGACCCCTGAACTTCCACTGTTTCAAATAATCAGGCTCAGTAAAAGCCACATAAAAGAAAGGAGCGTGCTTCTGTCCAGAAACACTTTGTTAAACTCTCCCAATCTCAAAACACACACATACAAATGAACAAAACCTAACTTTAATTCTTGAATTATTTGCTGAAAACAGCGAAAGTAGATTGAAAACGTATAAAAACATGGAGATAAACAAGTATTAGATGTGCAACAGTAAAACCTCTATTCTTTAGAAAACAGGCAGAGATTACTGACTCAATGAGGAGCTTGCAGAGCCCAAACTCAGAATGTGGCAATATACCTTCAAATCACAACAAACTAGACCACTAGTGAAGCACTGAGACTGGAGAGAAGAAAAAATAGAATCACAAAAAGCTATCTATCATATATGATAAACAGTCCTTTCTACTCTTTTCATACTTGGCAAATCTCTGCACCTGTGATGTTCTCTGAACTTACTATTTTAAGTAATTTAGAAGCAACAAATTGTACAGTGACTGCTTCTTATCTTAGCATGCTGAGTAATCCAATTCAGTTTCTGATTAATTCACTGTCAAACATCCAAAATGTTTTGTTGCAAGGTTTTAACAGTGCTTGCCACTGTTGATATAATCCATCTCTGCACACTGATGAGATCCTCATAGATGCAGACAGCAGCAAAAGCTACCACAAAAGCAAATTTTTCTCCAGTGAGTAAAATGTGGTATTTTAGGATTTTTTGTTGTTTAAGATCAGAATACAATTGTCTTTAGGATGTGAAAACTTTTTTCAGTTACTTATATCGAAGTATCTATAGGACTGGTTACTTAAAACATGCAAGAGGTTGTGACAGAAGAGTGGACATATGTGTTTAGTTTATTGTTAATCTCCAAATAGTATTGCTTCCTGTTTTAAATATCATATCAGAATCTCAAAGAAAACGAGGAAAGAGAGAAATGGAGAAAAACGGAAGTTTATTTTGAGCTAGCTCCAGTGCATCTTGGAGCTTTGATATTTTCTGTTCATCTTCTTTTCCTATTATCCTAGAACCAGCTGTCTATTCACAAAGCCAGGAAGATATTACTTAATATAGTATCAGCATTGCTAGTATAGTACCAACAGATTAGAAAAGGTTGCTGAGAAGCAAATGCATATATGCAAATGTTTTTTTTAGATTAAATGGAAACATTCCAAAAACTCAAGTGATCCATGTGAAATTTTAATTATAACTTAACAGCTGTTTGAGGTAATTGAAGGATAGCAGAAAGGTGATTTCCTTCTCATTGTAATTAAAGAGTTAAGCCTAATTTACTGTTGTCAGAAGAAGACTGAATACCAATCTGGTCTGCCTAATTACATAAAAAGGTAAACAGGAAAACTCCAAGACAGACTTCAGAACACTCCCATCTCAAAAAAACCCCAACACTCAACCCTCCTCTAGCAAAAGAAAAGTAAAACAGAGTTTTGCAATGATCACTTCTGCCTTATATCTTTTCTAGCAAGAAGATAGGCAATGACCTTCAAAGCAAGTGAGCAACCCTTTTATCAATTTTGCCTGAAAGCTATTTTTATTTCCATTTCCTTGGATTCACAGTGTTATTGCTTAATACTGTGGCTACGCATAAAGGTAAACATATGTTTTGCATTCACTAACGTCGTATTACTTAGTTGTCACCAGCGGTAGAATAATGCAATACAGAAGATAATGCTGAAATATTTATTGGTCTATGACAATTGAACATTTTTTTCATATAACTTTAAAGGAAAATACAGAGGAAAAAAATGTTTTTAATTTCTATCGTAAATATGTATTTTATTATGCATACTTTCAAAATGGTGACACAATGGTCTTCATCACTAATACAATCCTTCCAAACATACCTGAACAAAAATTAGAAACTATTTCTATAACAGTAGAAGTTCAAAGATTTTGTTTTCTAAGCAATCCACTGATAAACAGACAACATGTACAGATGACAGAAACTTTTCTACTGCACCTTTTTCCACTTATCTTGCAACACAAATGCCAGTATTGAAAAGAAGCACGGAAGATTCAGCAGGGATAAGAACTCTGGCTACAGCTGTCAATAATTTTCAATGCAAAATTAACTGTTGAAGAATGAATTATGTCTCTCTCTTTATATATGTGTGTGTCTATATATATATATATGATTTAGCACAGCAAGTTATTACCAAGGCATTATACTAACCACCAAACTTACTAAGGGTGCACTTGATCCCTTTGTCCAGGTCATTAATAAAGATATTGAACAGGACTGGACCCAGCACTTAACCGTGGGGATTGCCACTCATGATGAGCCTCCAACTGGATTTAACTCCATTTACCACCACCCTCTGGGCCTGGCCATCCAGCCAGTTTTTCACCCAGCAGAGGGTGTGCCTGTCCAGGCCAATGGCAGCCAGTTTCTCAATCAGAATACTGTGAGAAACAGTGTCAAAGGCTTTACAAAAGTCCAGGTACACCATATCCACAGCCTTTCCCTCGTCCATTAACTGGGTAACCTTGTCATAGAAGATCAGGTTGGTTTGGCAGGACCTGCCTTTCATAAACCCATGCTGACTGGGTCTGACACCTGGCTGTCCTGCATGTGTTGTGTTATAGCGTTCAGTACGATCTGCTCCATGACCTTCCCTGGTACTGAGGCCAAGCTGAAAGGCCTGTAATTCCCCAGATCCTCCTTGTGACGCTTCTTTTAAATGGGAGTTATATTTGTCAGTCTCCAGTCGAGCGGCACTGTGAAAAGTACAGAGAAGTTTGGACCACATAGATCAAGGAAGTGCCAATGCAACATGGAAGACATGGAAGACATTTTGGCTGTCTTTAACAAAAGATTAGCACAATGAAGAGCGGCTAAAAAGTTTTGGATCTGTGAAGCACCTGGTATAACAATAAGGCATTTTGTGCTGAATATGATCTGTGGCCAGACAGCTACAGTTTTCAGTTCAGTTTGTGAAGGATATTTTAATCAAGCAAAAGCAAAATACAGAGAAGAATTATATACTTTAAAATATCAGAGACATTCGCACTAAGCACACCACCTGCATCTGAAATAACACTCTAAGCACTAAAAGCTCTCCTTTTATGCCCAATTAATGTGACTTAATCCAGCCACAAGCAGAATATTTCAGACAACCAGATTGTACTGGGATTTCCCTGCCTACATGTGCTCTAGTGGATCTCCTGACTTTGACAACTCTCTTTGCTATCCTCCACACAACATAATTCTCCATCTTTCTAAACAGCCAAAAAAAGACAACATACAGCAAAAACTTAATGAGGAGTTATAAAATCACACTGTAAAACCATCTCTAATTAACTTCAAAGGAGATAATAAAAAAATAGCAATATTGTTTTTAACATATTAAAACCATAAATTCTAAAACCACTATTTCAGTTGCCATGTCCTCTGTACAAAGCAGGGCTTAACTCCCAAGTCAGTAGGAACAGCTAAAGATGTTCCTCTGTCTTCCTATCACTGCTTTCTCATTCATTCATTCATGCTTCAGATTATGTGCAGATGTTGTGAAAAAAAATTAATGCAGATTTATCTCAGGAACACTTACAGAAATATTTACCTTTCCAGGTATTTTCCTACTAGCTTACTTCCCCAGATAAGAAGGTACTAGAATCAAATTATTTTACTACTCATCTTTTTCTGTCCTGTCAAAAGTACATTTAACACAATCTACATGATGAATGTGGCCTCATGAAAAGTGGGAGGGAAAATTAATTTAGGGAGTCTGACAATGAAAAGATCATTTGTCATAACTGTGCTGAGCTGTGCTGGCAAATGACTAGAGCTCTGCAACGTACTGTTAGGCTCCAGTGGCTACTGCCTGGTTTTTGCCCCTTCCTTTAGCAAACTCCTCCCTCCTAATGCTTCAGTTCACTTTGAACGAAGGTTATTAGCAATAATAGCCAGTCAGGATGGTGAGCTTGGATCCAGTGGGGGTGGGACATGAATTTGTAAGAACTAATTTGTCTAACATTCGGTACAACAAAGGCAAAGCGCCTGTGCTGTGAATTAATACAGCATCAATCACTGACTAACTGCTTCAGCACATGTAATGAGAATATTCTCAAGCCATCTCATGGTCTGCACAGACAGCTGGGGAGATAATAAACCGAATGGATTTTTTTTTTAATGCAACTCCCATCATCAAAGCAAGAAAGAATGTAGAGAGTATCCTTAGTGTATATGTATGCGTTTGTGTATATATACATATTTTTACATATCTGTTCATACACAGACACACGTGTAACAGCCTCTCAGAAAAAGCTTAGAATAAAAGCATTTATTTTCAAAAGTAATGCCTGGTAGTTAGAAATATGTTCAGTTGATGTAAGGTTGCCAGTTGAATAGCTCTTTCCTTTTAATTCAGTCTGAGCTGCTTTACAGTTTTTCCAGTAGATGTTTTTGAATGATGTAGTTAGCACATCTTATTAGAATTTTAGTTGGAAAGAATAAATTCTCTGTATAAAAAGATTTATCGGGGAGAGTTCAGGAGTGCTAGAAAAGCCCAAAGCAAAACCCCAAAAAAGCAGCCAAGAACTAATGAGAGGTAGAAGACAAACCTCTCTTATACAGGTGAAAATTAATATACCGTTCGCAATTAAAAGGTTTACTGAACTCTGAGTACCAATCGTGCACTCCAGCACAACATGCCCAGCCTACTTGATCTTCAGCACTCCCAACCTGACAGAAGGCTATAGTGAAACAATGAGGATGTTTTATTCAGTATTCATAAGAAGGAGGCAGGCAACTCTTCCCAAGTCAGACACTCCAAAGAATAAGAATTTGTTACAGGTCATTACCAAAGCACTCTCTTCACCCTCACACCACTGCCAATTTATTTTACCTGTTAAGTATTTTCACAGAATCATAGACTCATTAAGGTTGGAAAAGATCTTTAAGAGCTTCAAGTCCAAATGCCAGCCAAATACCACCATGTCCACTAAACCATGTCTTGAAGTGACACATCTACAAGTTTTTTGAACACCTCCAAGGATGGTGACTCCACCAATTCCCTGGACACCTTGTTCTAATGCTTCAACACTCTTTCAGTAAGGATGTTTTTCCTAATATCCAATCTAAATCTCCCCATGAGCAATGCGAGGCCATTTCCTCTTATCCTAACTTTTGCTGCCTTCAGCAGTGTATGATAGCCAGAGACATCTAAATGCCTCCTAGATCAAATCCTAGGCTTTCAAGGGTGAAGGGTATTCTGCCATCAAGTCTAAACTGCTTGGTATTTCACCCATCTTGTACTGCATACATTGTTAAGCACAGATCTCAAATAACACACATCCCCCAAAAAGAAGTTAAAAACAATGATTTCAAGGCAAGTTTCAGATCATACTATTCTCTTTGCCAGACAAGCCCGCACTGCCACAACTCTGCCTTCTAAGTCACCAGGAGCCCAGGGAAACAATAGAAGGGAGCCAAACTATGGCCTACTGCTTCTGATCAGGAGAGTTTTGTGCAAATATTATGATATGACATTTTGGAAAAAATATGCTATAATGTAACACTGGGAGATACAGTGGTCTGAAACAGAAAACAGAATTCCAGCTGCCTTTGTCAAAGCAACAGAAAAGCTGAGAGGGAGCCTTAGCTGCCTGAAGTAGTGCACTAAGAAAAAATCTCTTTGTTTTTTAGCAAAGAAAGGAAGAGCTGCAGCCATTCTTCCCCAACAGGCTTCACTGCAACCGCTGGAGAAGGGTGAGGCTTGTGCTCCCATGGGTGACAGACACTGGAATTAACTGCAAGTGCAATTTCATTTAAACTTCTGTAGATAAAACATGTATTTATCACAAAAGGTACATATATGTGTATAGGAACAGCCACACAACATTCTAACCAAGCAAGACACCACCATACTAGTTAAATTAAACACTGGTCAAACTGAACACAGAGAAAAAGAAATTATTTTTAAAGCTGTGGACCGATTACTTACTTGACAAGATCAACAGGGATCTATTAAATGGTACCTGAAATGCCCCTTTATCACTTGCATGTCACCTAAATGCCATGTTGGATAATTTTTATACATATGAAGTATAAACTGTTTAGTTAGATAATGTACGTTTACGCTATTTTTAGTGATGGAGGAAGTATAATAGGTTCTATAGCTCCAGTCTGAATTAATAGAGAACATAAGCCTGTTTTACTCAAGACATATAATAAGCAGTCTATAGCATCAGTTCAGGATGAGAACTAGGAAAGAAATGCAATTCAAATATAGAATTCTTTCCATTACTGTGATGGTAGAAGGAAGTATTTACTGCAACTAAATAAGACTACAGTGTATCTTTCTTTTCTTGTAGTAGCTATTGGGTTGACGCAGGTGCAGAGAATAAAGGCTGCATTGCACAAGAGCCCCTCTTGTGCCCAGCTGGAAGAAGAGCTACGTGCTGCCTCTCTCAGCCCACACTTCAACTCCCAGGACAAGAAAAAGGACTGGGAAGATTATGTCTCTCTAGTCTTACAAAATGGTGTCCCTGTAGCTCTTCTGCAATTTGGTTCCTGATGAAAAAAAATTAAATAAGTACTAGTGACTCAGAGGGGAAGCTCTGACTCACGTACTGAAGGCCTTCCTCTCTTTACACTTCCTACATTGTTTAAATCCTTTTATAGACAAAACATTTTCAAAAGGAATATGATTTATTATTTATTTAAAGGTATGAACATGAAAAAGAGCCTTTAAGTGTATCTTTCATCAGTTAAGCAGCAACAATCAAAAAAATTATGGTGGTCATCAAAATACAGCTATTATTGTCAGTATAACTTTCCCCATCAGTATCCTATAAAGAATGTTGTCCTTCTTGACACCATCTTCAGACTATTTCTACAGGCCTACTCATGAAAAACCATAAACCATTAAATAACATACACTACTGGCAGTGAATACATAAATGTTTTTTTTTTTAATTTATGGCACACCAAAAAAGGAAACAAAATCAGTAATAATTATTTAATGTTAATAATCACTGAAAATGCACACAGATTGTGTCTTTGTATCTTCTCTATAATTTTTCATGGAGAAACAGTATTTAACAACCTCAGCCAAAGGCAGATATGCTCGCATTCCCAATGACAATCAATGTGTAAAAGGAAGTCACACATTCAGACATAGCAAATCATCAAAAATTTATCTTTTGTTGTCATTGGATTTTTTTGTTTTGTTTGGGAAGGGTGGGTGGTTAGGGGGTCAGCTGAGTGTGTGGAATTAAATCCAACTCCTAATCTGGTGAGTTATCTGTGGTGTGCAAGGTATACACCATTCATTATGTAGCATCAGTGAGTGACAGTATGAATGGCAGTCTTTGCCAGTGAAATCTGTGATAAGACCTGGATTCTGAGAGAAGTTCCTGCTCCAGAGATCTCTATTGTTCCAGCCACCAGTTTTGGCAGTAAGACTGTTTCAAAAATAAGGCAGCAATGATGCTGATGTTATACATATAGAAAAATATCAGCAAATACTCAGTTCACCTGCATTTAGAAAGACATCCACCAACTTGATTTTTTTTTAATAAGACTCAATGCCATATTTTTAAAATGAATAATCTAAGTATATGTAATTTCTTAGAGTCAGAATCTAACCCAAGGCATAAGCAGTCTATATCCAGTATTTGCATCCCCATGAGTGACTATTTCCATGTATGACTTTCTGGTAACAGCCCTCATCTTAACCTCACCTCGTTTGTACCTTCACTGCTGCTGATGAGCACGTTTGCGGAACTTCAAGTAGCATTCTGCTATTAAACCAACTCTCTACCAGCCTGAATACTAAGCATGCATCCTTCTTCCCAGTAAAGTTGCAGGAAACGTGGAGCAGGACTGTAGAATACTAGGCGTGACCACCATCCACACATAAGTCAAAAGGACATGCATGTGGTGGATTTCCTTGCCGAGCATTAGCAGGTCGTGGCAGCTCAGCACCACGGACAGTGCCGAGTGACCCGCGGGGCCTACGGACACCCAGGTGGCTCGGGTGGGGCCACATGCTGGCCACAAGTCCAAAGGGATAATCGATATAAGTACATCTTGAGACTAAGATTTCTGGCAGACAATATAAGCGGAGTTATTTTCAAAACATCCTCAATAACAAAATAAAAAAAAAAGGATAGGCTTCCTGAGCTCTTTTTGAAACAGTTGCTGGAACTGTAGTGTGAACTAATTTCCAGGAGTTTTCAATGATCTTTCCCTAAGTTCCTTTCATCATAGACTATTAAGGAAATAAGTAACTGTGGGGCAAGGGACAGAGTTTTGGAATTGATTAGAAAATTGTTAAGTGATAAGAAACAATAAATAATGGCAAATGGTTGCCCCTCAAAATGAAGAAAATGTAGGACAGAATGCTCCTGGGTATGATATTATCTATTAGTGATAATTAAAAATTGAACTGCACATTATGTTAGGAAGTGTGGTGGTATAAGTTTATTATTTTCCTTATGTAAATACTGGAAAGTTACAATGACTATCTTCAAATAGCTAAAGAACTACAATGATACAAGTAGAAAAATAAAAGTTCATCAGGAAAAATGACGCTAAATACAACGAAACAGATCTCAGTACACTAAGAGCCTGTGAACTAGTTTTTTCAAAGAGAAAAATGAAAAGTGGCAAGGTTTTTGCTGATATGCTATCTAACAAGCAGTCATTTCATCACCTCTGGATATAACAAGTATAGCAACTAGCCTTTTTTTCTTTTCTAGGAATTATGTAAGAGAACTCATCTATCACAATGACTGACTAAATTTCATTAAACAGACACAAGGTGATGCAAATTATAAAAAACATCCATGAACAGTCCGGATAATTCCCATAGTGCACCACATACCAACTACCAGACACAGAAGATCTATTGAAAAGACTAAAAGGCCATCAGTTTCAGGTATTTTAAATTCATAATTATTCTGCCGTCATTACCTTAGAAATAAAATTCTTCAGAAGACAGACTACACATTCTTTTTCTTTTACTCTTTGCAATGTGAAGAAAAATGACAAAAAAAACTTGGCTTTGAAAAGCAGTGGAGGTATACAAAATTAAAAATTATGGGCCTCAGATAATACAACAGGTGTACGTTAATGTCCATTAGTGTGTCCAGTTTAAAAATATAAAAAGAAAAATATCACAGAAAAATAACCCATTGGTTCAAAGGTTTAGCCAATACATACAAGGGAATAAAAGAAATAAGTTCATAACTTCACAGCACCCAAAATTATATGCAACTTAAAGGGAATTTCATAATTAGATAGGATAAATTAAAATCTGATCAGACTCTTTATCACATAAAAGGAGTTTCAGATGAAAGACGGTAAACACAGAAACAATATGAATAAATATTTCTTTTACATAGTCAATGGAACTGGTTGCAGATAAGGTCACTGAGATAAAAAAAACATAGCTACCTTTATAAAAAGAACTGAATAGTTTTATGACTGCTGATAACATTTGTAGCTATGCAAGCTAAGATAATAAGGGCAATCAAATCTCATGCTTCAGGGTGTGAGACAATGAACTGCAAAGTTTAGAAAGAAATGTGCAGTGTCACACAAATGGATACAACACATTAGTAATTTGGAAAGAGATTTAACTTCTTTTAAGTATCAAGAAATAGCCGCTGCCAGAGGCATGGCACCAGACTACAGGGACCTGAGGTCTGATTTGCTGTGACAAATTCTTTGTTATTTTGAGTTTGGCTTTGATAGACAACAGATTCTCCTGAGTTTTATGGAGCTGAATTCAAATTAAAAGCACATGCTGTATAAAAGCATAGCTTGGAGGAAGGATCTGAAGGACAGAACTGTTAGCCAGTAATTAAGAGTTCTGTACTGTGCTTCTGTAAGCAATTATTTTAACATAATTCTAAAGGGTCTATTAAAGAGGAAGTGCCAATTAGCAATAGCTTATTGCACAACAAAACAATGACTACTGATATAATTTACTACCATAAACTACACAGAGAATTGACTGTTGAAAACAAAACTGGATGTTTAATTAAAAATGGGGGAGAGGGAGGAGAATCTACATGCACAAGTCTGATTAAACTACCACTCCTACAGAGAAAGCTCACATTAAACTATTGAGGCTATGAATATTATTTGAAGAGTTGAAATGAAGTTTTGCATAAGCTTTTTTCAGATTACCTGTTCATACTTGCCAACCAGGCAGTTACTTACTTGGAGTTACTTGGAGTGGCAGTTACTTCCACACTTTACATCAACACGAAGGAGGCCGAAAGAAGAGAGGCAAGAAGAAGTACTGATCAGAGTGAAACAAAGCACAACTAATCTGTTTGTTTTTTTTTTTTTAAAAAAAACAATTTGATGTTCTAGGGATTTCCAGCAGTGCTGAAAATAACTTGTCTGAATTATTGACTTTGTTTTTCCAGTTCAGCCTGAGTTCTGTTTTGTCCCTCATCCAGTTGTTCCATCAAAACGGAATACAGATAACAAAAATGTGCAGCCAGTGTTGTGTAAAGAAAAGGCATTTTTTTGCAACAAAAGCCTCCAAGAGAGAAGTATAATAGTGTGTTTCTTTTTTTAAGCTTTGAAAAGTGAAATAAGAACTCTATGTTTTGCATAGATCTGCTAATTATCTCTGCTGCTTAGTTCTAACAAATAAGAAACAACCACTGTATATTCTTACATTACAGAAAAAGATGGCAGCAGAAGGAGAAGAATTACCTTTAGGCTGGAGATTTAGAGAGCCTGCACTGCAATCTATCCCATTAAACTGATAAAACATACCATCACAGAAACCTGCTATGCAATGGCATTGATGCACTTAAAAAGATAAGGCAGATGAAAAGAGAAACGTGAAGTTCACAATCATAAGAGCTCCACTGTTCTATAATCAAGATCTTCAGCTATGTGGAAACACAGTTTGGCAGCATTATCACCTAAAAGACTGCAGTTCCCCACAAGAAGACTGAAAGGAAAGGGAAGAAAAATGATGCTTCTGCTTTTCCCCTCAAGGCTGGAACAAAACTATAATGAGAGATTTTTTGTTTGTTTTAATTTTTTTTTTCAGTAACATGAGCATTAGAGACCATCTGCAGACAGATTTCTCCATGAACGTTTGAGTGTAAGTCTGATGATCCCCAGAATTCAGTTTTACTTTGTTATACATCCTCTTGCTTTCTGAACTACTAGTTTAAAGCCTTATTTTTGGGATCAAACATGAAATCTAATTCTTTGTCTCCTTGTATTGAGCCTGAGAATTCATTATCTCTCACCTTAATAAATTAGAAGACAATCTTTGCCTTTAAAAGAATATAACTCAACTGTGCTTTGTCTGTCTACCTCAGAGTGAGCCTCAGGTCACATGTAGATCTGCAGAAGATGGTATATGTTTATTGATGAACCACCTGATTCATCTGCTTGCAATTTTAGATGTAGTTTTGCCTTCCTCTGGAGGAAAACTGTTGCCGGTTTTTTTTTTCTTTCCTTTACAAACACTGCAATCCTCTATACCATAGTTATTTGCTGCAAAGAGAAGTGAAAAATCATCTAACTTGAACTGGGAACTAAATAATGTTTATAAAATAAGTTATGTACCTGATTTGATTGCTACAGAAATCAAGAAAGCACATACTTGATCTCAGCTTTTCAGATGACTTATTAATCCCTTTCTCATAAATTGTTATTGCACCTAGTAGGTTAACTAAAATATTACTGAAAAAGATACAGCTAAAAAATTCTTCAGAGTTTTTCACTTCTAAAATAATATCACTAAAAATCTTTCTTTTATTTCAAGTAATTATTGGGGTTAAGCACTGGTAATACGTATTATATATAGGTGAAAAGCCTAGGAGCTTCTTCCAAATGTAAGATTCTCAGACACTTTTTCTTACTAGACTCTATCCAGATACTTAGAACTTTGTAAAATGTTTTTTTTTCATCAAAAAAAGAGCTGTCTGTCTCAGTTTCTGGTTCAAAACCTACTCTTTTACTAAGAAGATGCATTTCTGGAATGTAATGTAATCAGCATAAGCAGTATTCAGAAGATTTAGTTATTAGACTTGCTCCACAACTCTCATTAAACATATATATGTAAAGCTTATAATACTTCTGCTACTATTCAGTAGTGAGCATGTACAGTTTTATGCAAATAGATATCAGACAATTATAGGCTTATAACAAACATTAAGATTCTACCACTATACGCACAGTGAACTAGACACTGGATCTGTGTAACAACACACAATGCAGACATCATGTACACTGATGTGAACATCGTAGCTTGTTAAGAACACAAGTACAGACTGTCCCTCTCTGTTCTAAACTGAAGGGTTACTCCTAGCAAGCTTTACGTTTTACTTAAATACACACTACCACATAAAGAACTAGACACAGTAGGAAACTTTTTCCAAAAAAAGGAGATGGAGCTCTAAGCTATGCTTATTCAAATTATTTTATTTATGATAGTTCTTATTTATATTTCCTTGTATCTAGAAAGATGTTTTAATATTGGAGTAAGCATACTCTAGCCTAGGAAATCCACTTTTTGACCAGAGATATTAAACTAAAAAATAAACTTCTCAAAAGCAGACTTTCTTAGAGATTTATGTGCTACATTTAAGGAAATGCTTCTTTGGAGATTTGTCTAGCATAAATATATTTCTCTTATGCACCAAACCTTTCACTTGTACTGCATAAGCCTATCCCTTTTGGACTATAAAAAGCATCAGAAGACACTGTGTATTCAAAATTCAGCTTTTATCTCTAAAACCCCATTGAATGCTTCCTTTTATTTAAAGTTGCTCTTAATTCAGTGTTTTGCTTTTAAATATGTAGCTACGTCTGTCACGTCCACAAAATGGTATCTGCACTATTGTAGCTGTAGGTACAGTCTGACAAAGCTTTTTGATTTCTTGTGTCCATTCTCCGTGTCCTAATTACATATTACAGTATTGCTTGATAGTAGCCCAAGAGATGAAAGTATAGAGGTGATTGATTGAACATTTTCCATTTCATTAAACTTGACCAACAAGCTGCTTTTGTCTATAGCAAATGACCTTCTACTCATAGCACAGTGCAGAGGAACTTGCTCATCCCCATTCTTTCCAGCCATGCTGCTGAGGGGCTCAGAGGTCTGTGGTATATTGTTCTCTATGTTGCATAACATAAAACTAGTAAATATTATTCTGCTATAGTTGTGATATGACAGCCTACTAAACAGTCAAAGCTCACCTACTCCAGAGACAGTGGCATTTTCAAGGGAACAAAGGGATGTTTATGTTTCACTTGTAATCCACTTGAGTCAGATAGCCATTAACAAGCACCAACAAGAGAATGCCAGTTCCCTCACCACCTTCTCACAGGAGTTGTTTTCTAGACCCTTCACCAGCTTCGTTACTCTTCTTTGAACACACGCCAGCATCATCTCACTTATTAATCATGGTTTTTTTGTGGTTTAGTAAGCCAGTGTGTGCTATTGGTTTACAGTGAGCAGAAGCAGCTAGTTGACAAGAGATAAGCTTCACTCAGACACTGGACTTTCCAAGATATGAAGACCCTAAAAATTAGGCATCTCTTGGTGGAGGGAGCCTTCAGTAGGCATTCTGCACCAGCTCTCTTAGTCCGTCCGGACCTTGGAAGCAGGCACAGAAATGAGATATTTTGTGATATCCCCAATGAAAACAAAAGATTAGACTTCAAATCAGTTACTCTAAGGAACATAATGTGTATGTTTTTATATTTTTCCTTTGTCAGTTCTTAGAACTGAACTTTAATAGACATATACTGTCATTTAAAGTCCTAAAGGAAAACAGCGTTTGTTACTTTTACTTGGCAAATGTCCATATTCTGTCTTTAAAATAAAACAAGAGTAAATTATATGCAGATATTAGCACTGACGTATCTAGGTATGATATTTTTTATCCTGACCAGAAAACTGTTGTTAATCCTTGGTGGAATGATATAACACCAAGTCTTGTACTTCAGCTTCGGAAATAGAAATGTAAATCTATGAAGTCCAGTGCTGTTTAAGAGAGAGAAGTTCTGTTCAAGCTATATCTTTATATCTGTATATATTATGACATCATAATGGCTACATCAGCTGTAATAAAAAATGAATTCCCTTGACATATATTACCCGTAAGTGCAGCCTCGTAAATAAATGATTCATGCAAGTTCAATTACAAGGGTATGATGTCTATAAATGCTAAATACCTGCAAGACTGCAACAGTAAAGGAAATGAACCCATGCAGTGTTAAAAATGCCTTCTAGCTAAGATTTCTGACCACACTTTTCATCTCTTTTTACATGCTTTTTACATGTGCTTTACTAAACACTCAGTAAAAATCCACTAAAAGGTTACATACAGGGTAGAGTTTCTATCTTTACTATGGATACATCTAAAAATAGAAAATAGAACTAGGCTACTCTTTTGTTGCAGAGGCAGTATGGAAATCTTTTTAAGAACTGGAATTCCTATTGAATTCTCCATCTATGCCCTCCTGTGAGTGAAATTATAAAGCCTTTAAAAAAAAATCTCAACCCAGAATGAATAAAATACGTAAGCTGTAAAAATAATATACTTTGTGTTCCTTATATTTTTACAATTTACAGGAAACAATGGTTATAACTAGAAAAGTCTCTAGGTAGGTAGGTGATCATACTCAACTCTAAATTATATACAGCTGATTATCTTCAATGAAGGAGTCTCTAAGTCTACGGACATCCTACAAGACAACGATTCATGGTAGCAATATTATTGACATTGCTAGTAAAAGTAATTCCTGAATGGATCTGAAGGAACACTTTCACTGCTTTATGCAGATCTGTAGTTGCCGATCAACCCAGAAACGAAATATAAGGACTGTCATGTGGAGCAACATCATCCTCCTTCTAAATTTCTCCCTGTCTCTACTAGGGGACACCACTAGATGTTTTAAAGAGGTCTTCTAAGAGCAGCAGAGTGTGGTTGATGTCATTGCCACTTCTGATCTTACCCCAGTATGTTAAAAGTTGGAGTTAAGAACATAGCACATAGTTTAAACGTGTCTTCCACAACTGTATATTGTCATAATTAGTTGCAACCTTGGATATTTTGAATAGTGACAGATAACAAGTGAAGTATGCAATTTTGTTAAACTCTTAGTTTTCACAATTTCTGAAGAAACACATTTCAGAGCTAAAACATACACTAGATGAGAAAAAAACTTCGTATCTTCACTTTGAATTTCCTGCCTTCTGATGTTCCTTTGCTTTTGTAATATAAGACAGGAAAAACAAAATTCCCTGGCCTACCTTCTCCAAATCATTAATTATTCTTTTCACCTGCCTGTATTTTAACTCACGCAAAATTCCTCAAAATATTTGCGTAGCACAGGCAACAGAGCCATAGAGACTTTTGCATCATGGATGAAGGTGAATTGGTATTTTTTAGGATTCCACTTTGCTATAAATGGCATATTTTAAAGTCTTCTATATTATTCTTCTATATTATTCTTTTAAAGTCTTCTATATTATTCTTCTGTATTTTAAAGTCTTCTATATTATTTTGTATAATTGTATTTTCAATACAATTAGAAAACCTGACAGTAAATTGTGAAATTATCTGTCTTCCAGACAAGGCACAGATACCTCTATGTTACACTGCTAGTCTTGCAAGTCTATATTTTTATGACAGATTCTTGAAATGTCTTCAGCCCAACCCAAAGGGCAGATGCCTGCAGGGTGGATAAAAACTTCATAATGCAGCAAATGAGTAACGGAAATTCAGTTTGCTCATTTCACTGTTATGGCCAAGGAAGTAGAAAAAAATAATTTTTTTAAGTTGTCTATTAGATGATTTTCTCATCGTGATAGTGTGAGAACAAGGACAGAGTTCAAACTGACACTCTACAAGGAAATAATATACATATTCACATTCCAAGCATTTGAGATGACAAGGGTGGAGACAGATATTCCCAGGTCATTTTAACCATAAGTATTAGTTAAGGAAAACACCTCTTCTAGGTTTAAGGCTTATTTGATATTTAAACACTCCAAGACAGCTGCTGAACATGAACAGAAAGTTGCAGTACATTTTGTTCACTTCTTTACGATATGGCTGTAAACCACTAGAACTTACAGCATTTGTTACAAAAAAAAAAACTTTAAACAACAAATCTTCAAGCCATTTGAAGTGGAGACTGCTAACCCTCTTGCTAAAAAAAATACAATTGCGTAAGAAATTCCCCTATTATGTACTGAAAATATAGTTGGGAGGACTATTGATAAAATATCAACATGTCATTAACGAATTTAAAAGTGACACCAGCCCTCCTAAATCCTCTTTTTAAGCACAAACATCTCGATTCTAAACAGAGGCAAAGAAAACACAGAGGATGAAAATGATCTGAACCCTATTTTACAAGCACTTCATATACAACAGCTGAATCATCTAAAGTGCATGGCATGGAACTGTATTTATACAATACACATGCATCAGGTTCTCCACCGAATTTTATTTAGTAGCATTAACAATGTTATATGATATGCATATTTTTCCTCAACTCGTAAATGGATTTAAAGGTTGATCCCTATACTTCCTCTGAAAACTGTACTATTCAGCATTGCTCTATAGATTCCAGCAGTAATTTTTAATTTCAAAGTTTTTTCCAGAACTGTATCAAAAATAGATATACACGATTAACTTAGACCACACTTTTTAACAAAAGTTACCATCATCAATATTGCTCACTGATGTTTTCTTGGCTTTTTTCAAATGACAGAGAAAATGTAGTAAATTGTATATGGATTTGCCTTTTAGCTTAGTACTGTGATTTACTTGGTATTTCCCTAGGAATTTAAAGCCCCTAAATATTCTTGCACAGATACCTGGAGGGATCACACAATGGCTTTTATTAAATCAATGTCCTCCACTCAAGTTCCAGCGTATGCCATCAGATCCACAGATAGAGTTAATAATGCACAGACACAGATGTCATCCAATCCTAAAAGCACATTTACTACACACAATCATGCTCTTCACAAGTCAGCTTTTGGCCTATGAGAAGCAGCTCAAGATACAGAAGTAACTGGATTCTTCAGGAACTTCTTCACACAAAATATATACAAGGTGACACACCACACCCGCAGCTTCTCAGAGCCGTATCTCCTGACATTTTTTCCACACAAAGATACAGGAGCACAGTTATGAGAAGGTTATATACAGTCTGAGAAGGAAAGGCAGAGGTATTTATACACCTGTCTGTCTTGATGAAGATGCACAAGATCTCACAAAACTGGGTTCTTACTCCCAGTTGTGGCAATATTGCAGTTCTGAATCCAAAATATGAATTACAACCCTACTCCAAAAGTCCACATTCAAATCCTAGAGAAACATAGTAAAAAATGGTCCATCCCCAAAGAACCGATTCCAGTAATCCACCCAAGGAACAACCATCACTCTGAAACACCAAATACAGTTTCCGTTTTGCTCAGATTGAAAATGCACCAAGCACTCACTGCTCTAATGGACAGGGAAGATGCCTCAGCCATTTTGGTTTTAGAGCATGTGTTTCCTGGGCTTCCCTAAGAAGTCAATGAGAAGGAGCTAAACTTCGCTACTCTGACCCACCTTCTGGAGGAGTTACTCTCTCTCTGTAGAGAGAAATTACGATGAATAATCTCACTTGGTGAATATCCAACATAAATATGTAGTATGTATAGATATTACTGAATCTTGGACAGACCATGGAATGAGTTGGCTCAAAATACCTTAGCAGCTCAAGGACACAGAAATCATTATCCTCTGCATTCCCTTGTTCCATAAGTACCGTCTGCTAGCAAGTGTAGCTTAGGCTTTTTCTGAAGAGTGTATTTAACCAAATAAAAAGTTAACATCTTAAAAATGTTCTTTCAGACTGAATAACCAATATTCTAAATAACTCTCTAAGATTTTTCCTTGTTCTTTCTTTTTAATTATTTTATTTCCTCATCTTTTTTCCTCACACTTGGCTATATCTTTCAGTCTATATTAGACTGGTGTAGATGGCAGTAAGGCAGTAAGAGTAGGCCTAATATATTTATTAGGTACTTCTGCTACCTTAATATTCAACAATCAAGTTATTTACAAAAGAATACTTTAAAATGTCTATTAAAAACTCCTGAAATTAAGATTTACCAGACAAATTGGAAAAACAAGTTTCCAAACAGCAAACATCTAGAGATATTAACACCAGAAATACTTCAGGGGAAATAAAATAGCTCTAGACTGGATTTTTCGTGTGTTGGCATCAGTGATCAGGTTGCCCAACAGCTCAACTAATCTTTTTAATGACACGTTACAACAGGCAATTGTAAAGGTGATCTGGCTGTTGATGTAATAGGCAATCTGACTCCTGTCTGATATGGCAGCTATTTTCTGAACCATCATTACATCCGTAAGGGTATCAGTTTTGAAACTAGCAGTTTATTGCTACAGATGACCTGTTTCAAATGTGATAGATTTCATTCTCTCATGCCCATCAGATTTGCATCTCTATTTTCTTCTCATCCATTTTTCTTTTGCATCTCAAAGTGACCTTGTACATTAGCACTACTCAATATGGCAGAACTTCACATAAAAACATCAATATTGTAAGTGTGGATTTGCCATGCAGTTCCATGTCTGAATAAAATATGCCAGTATATACTGAAATAAGTTCCACCACTGGAAATAAACACCAAAAGCAATACTTTCGCATCCAGCATTCCTTTTATTTTTCAGAACCCTACTTCTTAAGAAAGACCAGCAATTGACTGATTACTTAGCAACCTCACTGAGTCCTATAGAGTCACACTGTGATAATGGAACTATCAATGCAGTTATAATGTACTTACACTCTGTAGATAGCCGTTTCAAACGGAGCAACAATCCCTTCCAGCCCAATACTTCTCTTCCAGGCTGGAAGGCCTGGTAAAGATTGAATACATACCTTTAAAAAGAGCAAGTTACAAAGAGGTTTCACTGACTACTAATCTTTTGTGCTACATTAAATACTGCAGATGCCACTTTTTTTTTTCCATTTTCTTTCTCCTCGTTTAAAAATAATTTGAAAAAGATTTTCTGTGGAAAAAACTCAAAGTAATGAGCATCTTACATGTATTTTCCTTCTTTATATTTCTATGCAGTAACAACATAGCTTGAACACACTCAAACAACCCCACAAAACCACAAAAAAACCCAAAACAAAACCACACAAAATACACCACCAACACCAAAAAAACCCCAACCCCACAAGTCTCAAAAAAACCCTAAAACAAACCAAACCAAAAAAACAACTGCAACCAGACCCACTTCTCCTTAGTTTAAGCGGCATGGATGGCCTAGTTCAGATTCTAACAATTGTGTTCTCTTTTCATCCCCAAAACAGTGGCTTTCTTCACCATGTTTACTTAGAGCAAGCCCTATTTCATGAGCAAGATGGGGTATGAGAATGCTTGTTGGCATAGGCCAAAATGGTCCATCCAACAGTGAAGTAGTAGTCAACAAATAAATGGCATACTCAATCATGGCACAGTGTTCAAGCCATGGACCTACTTGTTTCACTAATACAGTAATAGAGAGGTTCACAGAAATCTAACAGAGAAAGCTTTAAAATCCTTTGGTACCAAGAGATGCAGATAGGTGTATAGCAGAATGCCTGTTCATTTCTGTACGTGCCAAAATGTCGTTAAATGCCTGTCCTCAATACCTTCATTGTTTCAGTCTAACTGTCATAATTTAGAAACCCAAATAACTTACCTAGACTTCACAGCTAGTCTGTGGGGAGAAACGGGCACCTCTGGAGATTACTCTATGTTTACCTCAACTACTGTGCTCCAGTAGTGATGGCTATTGCCTGAGAGACTTTATAGGCAGCATATTGCACACATTTCAAAACAAGAATGCCTCAATTCAGCCTGTGAAGCCATGCAAAAGGACACATGGCTCAACAGAACTTTAACTTCTTTGAAAGGTTGATTTACTGTCATTTTTACTTTTATCTCAGTAGCAATTCACAGTGCATCCAAATAAAGTGTCTTTAGTGTAACTGTTCTAAAAGACTACAATACAATCTGTTTTTAAAATAAATACATACACCCCCTCTTCAAAACAGGAGCTAGATCACTGGCACAAAAGAACAGAAGAACAACATACCTGTACAGATATTGAGCTGCCACAACAGGAAAAAAAAAAAAAAAAGACATCAAAGACTATAAGACTATATTAGCAAGTTAGATGTTACCAGGTTGGCCATGGCTGGTGATGGTCATTGTACATTATATAACAAACTAACTTGAGAATTTACGGAGAACAAAGACCTTTGACACACGAGGGCAAACACAGCACCTCTCCTTACAAATGGAAAAAGCAGTCAGAAAGCAGTGAAAAGAAGTCACTTTACTTTCAATAACTGGAAAGATAGTGAAACAAATTATTAAACAATCAATTTTTTAAAGACCTTAAGGATAATAATGTGATAAGGAACAGACAGCATGGATTTTCTAAGAAGAAATCACTCAGACCAATCTTATTTCCTTCTCTGACAGACCAACTGGTCTAGTGGATAAGGGACAGGCAGTAGATGTGATACAGCCTGACTATACCAAAGCCGTTGATGCTGTCACACATGACATTCCCAGAAGCAGAAGAAGGAAATACGGTCAAGATTGAATTGCACACAATTTGAAGGGTAGTTATCAGTTATTCTCCATCAACCTGAAAAAAGATATCAAGGAGATCTCCGAGGATTTGTCTCACGTCTTGCAAAATCTGCCATTTTCATGAGTGGCTTGGGTGACAGAATAGTTTCTATTGTGTATAAAATCTGCAAATATTACTGACATGACAAATTTATGCATTTCTAAGAATAACTTTAAAAATCAGTATTACCTTGATGAAATAGAGAAATGCACATGCACAGAAACATATCAGGAACAACTGGCCAGACACCAACACTACAAAAAGTCTGAGGGGATAGTGTTTTACCAGAAAAAGAGAAGAGACAATAACAGCCTTCCAGTACATGAAATTACTATAGATAGGTGAAAATTGTTTTCTGTGTTCACCGATCATAGAACAAGTTGCATTCAGTTTAATCTGTTATCTATGAGAGAGGCTTGGGGGAAAAAAAACAAACCCATAGCTATTTTGTCTAGCTATATTGGTAAAATCTCGTAACAGGAGGTTTTCCAGAATGGTCAGTATCTGTCAAGGATGGTAATGTGTCTCATCCTACCTTGGAACAGAGGGATCTGAATGAAAAACCCTTGAGATCTCTTCTGGGCTCTCATATCCAATACCCTATAAAAGTAAGAAGAGCGTCATGTGGAAAGAAGTGGATATAAGCCACGTCATGTTCAAAGATGTTGTTAAGTCATGTAGGAAAAAAATCAGGGAAGCAAAAGCCCAGCTGGAGTTCAAATTGGCCACTTCTGTTAAGGATAATAAGAAGAGTTTTTATAAATATATCAATGGTAGAAAGAAGGGCGGCAGCGACCTCCACTCCTTGTTGGATGTGGAGGGAAATATAGTAACCAAAGATGCAGAGAAGGCTGAGGTACTTAATGCCTCAGTTTTCAACAGAAACGATGTCTGTTTGCTTGACAGTTGGTCCTCTGAAATGGTTGATGGGGACAGGGTGAAATATGGCCCTCCTGCAATCCATGAGGAGGAAGTCAGAGACCTGCTGAGCCACTTGGACCCTCATAAGTCTATGGGGCTGGATGGGATCCATCCTAGGGTGATGAGAGAGCTGGCGGATGAGCTTGCTAAGCCGCTCTCCATCATCTTTCAGCAGTCCTGGCTCACTGGAGAGGTCCCGGAAGATTGGAAGTTGGCCAATGTGACGCCCATCCATAAGAAGGGCCGTAAGGATGATCCAGGTAATTACAGACCTGTCAGCCTGACCTCGGTCCCAGGTAAATTATGGAGCAGATAATCCTGGGTGCAATCATGCGGCACCTGCAGAACGGCCAAGAGATCAGGCCCAGCCAGCATGGGTTCAGGAGGGGCAGGTCCTGCCTGACCAACCTGATCTCCTTTTATGACCATGTGACTTTTATGACTCGCCTGGTGGATGAGAGGAAGGCTGTGGATGTGGTATACCTGGACTTTAGCAAGGCCTTTGACACTGTCTCCCACAGTAGCCTCCTAGGGAAGCTGGCAGCCCGTGGCTTAGATGGGAGCACTCTGTGCTGGGTTAGGAATTGGCTGGATGGCCGAGCCCAGAGAGTGGTGGTGAATGGTGTCTCATCCAGTTGGTGACCAGTCACCACTGGTGTTCCCCAGGGATTGGTATTGGGTCCAGTCCTGTTTAATATCTTTATTGATGATCTGCATGAGGAGATTGAGTCCATCATCAGCAAGTTTGCAGATGATACCAAGCTGGGAAGAAGGGTGGATTCGTTACAGGGTAGGATGGCCCTACAGAGGGACCTGGACAGACTGGAGAGATGGGCTGATTCTAATGGGATGATGTTTAATAAGTCCAAATGTCGGGTACTTCATTTTGGACACAACAATCCCATGCAGAGCTATAGACTGGAGACAGAGTGGCTGGAGAGTAGTCAGGCAGAAAAGGACCTGGGAGTGCTGGTTGACAGGAAGCTCAACATGAGCCAGCAGTGTGCCCAGGTGGCCAAGAAAGCCAATGGCATTCTGGCCTGCATCAGGAATAGTGTAGTAAGCAGGACCAGAGAAGTTATCGTCCCCCTGTACTCGGCACTGGTCAGGCCTCATCTTGAATACTGTGTATAGTTCTGGGCCCCCCCAGTTTGGGAAAGATGTTAGGATGCTGGAGTGTGTCCAGAGGAGGGCAACGAAGATGGTGAAGGGGCTGGAGCACAAGCCCTACGAGGAGCGACTGAGGGAGTTGGGGTTGTTTAGTCTGAAGAAGAGGAGGCTCAGGGGAGACATCATTGCTCTCTACAACTACCTAAAAGGAGATTGTAGTCGGGCAGGGGTTGGTCTGTTCTCTCAGGTGACCAGTGACAGAACTAGGGGGCATGGACTCAAGCTTCGTCAGGGAAAGGTTAGACTTGATGTTAGGAAAAAGTTCTTCACTGAAAGGGTGATTGGCCATTGGAATGCGCTGCCCAGGGAGGTGGTGGAGTCGCCGACCCTGGAGGTGTTTAAGGGGAGTATAAAGTATAAAGTCAGCAAGGAAATTACGTGAAGCTTGCAGCATTTCTGTATTCTCCTTACACTTCAACAAAAGGCTTTCATTTTATGGGTATAAGATTGGAGCTTCTGGAATTAACTCTTTTGTAAAAATTATGTGAAAGCTTATGGAAAAATTCTTATGCATTGTACTATTGGGTTTACTTTCTGATGAAAATATCTATGTTGAAGTCCTGCATTCAGATAATAAATATGCTGATAGTGAAACGTTAGGGTATTTATCTCTTCTGTGATGGATTAAAAACGTACTCTGAACAAACAGTTGAGAAGAATGACCCTGTGCTAGCCACATGAGAAGAGCAGCAGCTCACCTGCCAGAACATTCTTCTTTACAGGAAGGCGAGGAGAGAGATTTTCTCCATCAGAGTAGTTTAAAAATGGAATATTGATACATACCTGAGAACAAGGAACTGAGGGAAAGGATTTCATGCATTTATGACAGCTGCCACAATATCCCACTATTTTCTGACTTAGTTGAAATTGGACAATAAATCAATAAAACTCTAGCTGATTGTTCCTTTCAGTGAAATACGATGAAACATAATTTAAAAGGTGATTTTTAGGAGTAATTCTCTGAAGGTTTTATGACACACACTTGAGGTTTATTTTCTTTTTCCCCATGAAAAATGTTTCAAATCTGTGGGTAAAATTGGGAAAGCTTTCATCCAAACAACCTGCACCTGTTTCTCTCTTCAGTTGGTTCTGTTTTCAGGTATACAAATATTAGTTTGGGGCACTTTTTTGGATTTGAAGTCATACTGACTTTCACTGGCAGTGACTATAGCACGGAAAATACACAGCTCAGCTAGTTCCTACCTTCAACATGCTTTCTATGAGCAGATCTCTGCGTCAAACTAGACATTGTATTCTGCAATAGAACTCATAGCAAAAACTCTTGAAATCCTTTCCTACAGAAGTAAAAACTATATATATATATATATATACTGTATTTTAAAAGCACAATTCATTCTCTTTCAGTATTTTTAAGTGGTTTTGTTATACAATTTCATGGGTTGACCGCTGGAGAACCGATCAAATTAGTATTTTAAACATAACTACTCAAAGTAAGCCTATGCAGTTCTACCGTCTCATCACCTTTTTCAGTGATATAAGTAGATAGGCAAATTTTAGTTTTACATTTCAAATGTGTCCTACGGTATTGGAAAACTAAATTAGAAGGTTAATATCAACTAACAACATCTTCATAAAGAGTTAAATGCAGCTTAAAAATGAGAATATAGGTCATCAGATTGACTGCTCATGCACTTAAAATCCAGCTAAGTCCTCTGTCATACTCACATATACCCTTAAGTATGTGTATTTACAGCGTAATGCTGTCTTTGCTTTCCTTAATTTTTTGTTAAACTTTGAATATGGCTTGGCCTGATGTAACAACATAGCATACTCAATAATACCCCCAAAAGATAATCTAGATCGGATAAAGATTCATGATTTTGCTTTTCGTACAGTTTGAGTCAACAAGAGATGACCTTTTAGTACCATACATTCTCAAGATACAATTTGACTTATCAGGCAATCTTTACATTGACTTGGTTAAGTACTTCACGGGGTTATAGCAAAAGTTGGACTCAATTCAAGCTTCAGTTGCTTTAATCAATACAGAGTTTGAAAGCTTTCATTTGAGGCAATAGTAGGAGAGAGCTGAAAGAGACTTGACAAAAACAAGTCAGCTGTCTGCTTAGTAGAGAATACTAAAGACAGTAAAAGGGTAGCAAACAGCATTAATGACAAACAGTCTGATTAAGAAATGAAGGTTTTCCTGTGAGTGTACTGACAGGTGTGATGCAGGTAATTTATTAACTGTAAGATATGAAGGAATAAATACATGGGTAATTTTGATCATTCTCTGCAATGCACCATGGCTTCATAAATTTGAAAATCCCACATGTACACCACTACAGATAGATGTTTAAAGTCAAACACTTAAAAATTAACCCCAGTCTGAAAAGAGAGCATATTTTCAATTCACCAATCTGAATTTACAATAATCCACAGCCACATTCCAGAGAAAGGCCAACATTTCCATGGACAGAAGTAACTTCTAAATTTCAGATTATACAGTGAGCAGAACTGAAGAAATGCAGACAGCACTACAGACAAGTGAAGTGGCACACAAAACAACGTAAACCAAGCAGATGATCTTCAGAAGGCTGCTATGATCTTGAGACAACTTCCTTCATATGCCAAATACTGTCTGTCTTTGTTCTAGGCTATCAGATAGAATTTGCAGAGTAAAGAGATAGGTCAATCCACAAGGTCAAAATTACTTTGAGAAAAAATTCACAGCAGAGGATAACTACACTTTTATTCTGTGTTCTCTTCACAGTTACAATCCTGATTGCTTTAATGTTTTATGAAGTAATTGTAAGAGGGTATTAACATTCTCCTGTCTGCAACTGTACGCCAATTTAACCAAAAGTTATGACTGAAGTGATTGGGGAGTTTTAAACAATTCAGTTACACAAGGGCAAGTTTTGGAGATTGTTCATATTTTGGTTTAAAACAGGTTAATATATAGGATTTTATACACCACAGAAGTTTTACTACTAAGACAATTCTAATAGTAATAAGGAAGTCCTGTAAGCACAGAAATAAATTGGAAGAATGGAATAAAGAACAGAAGAATAGACCTGAAAATGCAGTATCTTTCACCATATGACAGTAAATTTAGCCCCACGGGGACCAGTGAGTTGCAAAGAGATCCTACTTCTCATGAAAAATATAAGTAACCTCCCTTAAGTTAGAAGAAAATTTGCACAGTACACAAAAGTGAAAATGTCCATCTAGCTAGCCACAAAGAAAAGTGTCAGTTTTATCTGCTTAATGTCAGCATCAGTGAAACTGAAAGTATAAGCTGAAGGCACATAACCATGTAACAATCTCTCAATGTACCCAGGGACCAGTTTTCAAATTAAACAGGAGCAGATGGAAAGGCAAACTCTTCCAAATATGTACTAAAATGTTCCATTTTAGGAAGGCTTCATCTGCACACAGATTTTTACCTTTTAATAAACTACTTCAGTTAAACCACTGTAAAACCCTGTTCAGCACCTGTGGTTTACTTCTTATTGTGAATATGATTGCCTCCTGGATCTTGAGGGGAAAATGGAACATTATTTGGTTAGTAGTTTTGATAGTGAGTTGGTGGACAGTTTCCCCCATTCTGCCCATCAAATCCTGATTGGTCAAGTATGGCCAAGAGCCACAAGAACACAAAATCCATATAAAATCAGCTGGCTGAAGAACACCAGAGAGGAAAAACTGTCAGTCCTTGTACCATGTCAGTAAAAGAAAAGCAGACTGTGTCTGGTAATCTGCATAACCCAGCTCTCACCATTTTGAATGCTTTGTTTGGAGAAAAGATTTCTATCGTCCTTAAAGAATTTACAAGAATGGTAATGAAAGATTAGCAAAAAACAATGGTTCAAAAGAGCATCAATTTGGACAAAAAGAAGTCCCTAGGATTACTGTGGATGGTGTGCATTGACAAAACATCTGAGACCTAACATATTCACTAGAATCATCCAATCTTTTTAATGGCTGCTAGCTGAGAAATCATTGAGATTTCTGAAAATATCTTCTGAAATTAAGGTATGGGTTCAACAGAATTCTTCACAAATTCTGGGGTATTTTCGTTGCCCTCCTTACCACTCTTACCCCTCTGCGGCTGCCATATTCTTAATATGGCACCTGGCTAAAGGAATCTTTCCTTGGGGTCATTGTCAAAGAAATCACAATGATCAAAGTGAAAACAGGAAACTTATTATTGTTTTCCCCATGGAAAATGTTGCATATAATGAGGTGTATAATACATCTTTATTTTAATTAGAGGTTTTCTAGAGCTCCTTTTACAGTTACAGAATGATTTCAATTGTAAAACATCAATAGAAACTGATTGCTGGTTTTGGAAGCTACAAAAACAGATCAAGTCAGAATTCATTGATCTACCCGGCATGGACACTGCCTACATGTGGTATAATTACCACATGTATGGCTAACTATATGTATATGCAAAGGAAATTTTTCTTAAAGAGGTCAGCAGTGGGTCACAACAAACAGCTCAACCATTAAAGCTACGCATCCAGTCATTACACTTACTAACATAATATCAACCCATTGTTCTGCACAGCTTCCCCATTCGGTACATCATTAGAAACCAATATTATCAATTACATTGTGTTATTACTGTCTTGAGATGGAAAATATAAATTATGCAGGATATCAATAAATAAGAGCTACTAAATGGTCTTTAACTATAAAACCTACTAACCTTATGCATGGTTAAGTTGCAAATCTAACAGAAAAACAAATGGTCAGATAAATACTCTAATAGCCATAGTTTAAAATAAATAAATAAAAAAATGCCAGAGACTAAGACCTTCAAAATTATACATTCTTTTTAATCATTACACTCCCAGAAATCATCTATGTGATTATTTGTTTAGCCTTCTGGAGCTGAAACCTGGCTGTGCATAGCTTCTCTTCCCAAGATCTTTCAAGAGAAAGAATGTGCCCCTATCCCTATCTCCACACAAAGGAGGTGTGCAATTAAAGCTCTGGCTTCCTTACAGAATTGAACCATTTGAACTGAACCAGTTGTGTTGGACCAGGCTAAGCAGAAATGTCCACATTGGTCATGTTGGCATTATTAATAGATCCACTGAACAACTGGTCCCTGTCCATGCTGAGCACTGTTAGAAGAGATTTTTTTGTTATTGAATTAATTCTCCAAGTTTGAACTCCTGCCATTACAAGTACAACCTCAACAGCTGCAGGCCTGGCAGATACTGAAATGTCACAAGGGGTACAAATGACCTCCTAACAGGAGAATGGGTTGGATAATAGGGAATTTTAAACAGAAACATCAGCAGAACCCTTCCAGCAGCCTACATCCACATGGGAGCTATGACCAGGTAGGACCAAATGATTTAGAATGAATGGTTCCTACACATATAGCAACAACCATAGTAAAAAGTCTTTTTTTCATAGGAAAATATAAAAAGTATTAAAGTCTTAAGTGAACAGGTGCTTTATAGAACAGCGCCTTTCCGTAATATAAAAAACAGTTAGTAATAGATCATGTTTTGATAGGTACAGGAAATGAAAACAAATCCAGTCCATACTTGCCATGTCTTAAGCGGAAAATTATCCTTATCGTAACAATGCTTTCTGCCATTCTTCATTTCCAAATCTCCACACTCTGTAAACTACAAAGAATTAATCTCTTGGGCTTAAACATACTTTCATGGAAATTTAGGTCAAAACACTGTTTTTTTTCCACAGAAAGTTCTATTATCAAAACACAAAATATACTTAAACGATAGTGTTCCATTGCTAAGGCTCTCACATTACGAAAAACTTTATAAGGAACTCCAGTCACCTCCAACTTACAACTGCAGCTCTGCTGGGTCACTGTGTTTACACAAAGGTGCCTGAAGAATTCAGAGCAAGAGTATATAGAGAAATCAGAACCAGGATTAAAAGAAAGGAACAATACAACTAGCTGTAGAAATTAATTACAAAGCTACAGGTTAAGCTTTTTTTGTGATGAGATATACATATACAAAAAAATGGGGTTTTTTCCCCAGAAAGTTCCACCCGCACAGGAATCCAGAAAATGCAAAATCAAAACTGACTTTAATGTTTTTTTCTGTAGTTCAACCTTGCTTTACCTATCAGCCAGAAGCCATCAGATGTTGCAAGTCACTTCAGAGTGAAATCCAAATATATACTCCTGTTGTTTCATGATTTAATTCACTCACCTTCATAGACATCCTGGGTACAGTAATGAGAAAAGAAGGAGGTGGTAAACTAACAGCAAAGTGAATACAACTTTATAAAAAAATAATGAAGTCTCTTGTTCATAGTCAGAGTTTGAAACCAAAATATTGTAACAAACAAAAATTTCAAGAACCATCTTGTATCTAGTGGAGCCATTTCCTTGTACTGCCATCACCACTTGGAAAAGACTCATTGTGAACTATAAGCTATCAATTAGCTTGCACATGAAAGACACTAAGTGTTTAATTATTAGTATGTTTGCATTCAAAGGAATTAAACCTTTACATCACTATTTTCAAATAATATTGAAAGCATAGCCCCAAATGCAGTCTTGCAACCATATGTATAATTTGGGAAGTAGTCCATGGACTTCTTATTTAAAAAGTTTGACTCTAATTATATATTGTTATATTGAATTCTTCCCAAGCTCCTGTTGAAGATTTAGAAGTGTTTAGGGATTAGGAATTATTTCTTTTACTCATATAATATATGATTCCTCTCAGTCTACTCCAGTGCAAAGTGTTTATGAAAAAGCACTGAAGTGACATACTGTGCTGCACATCTTTTTTTCTGTGCTTGTGGTTTACAATTTTAGGTGCCTCTCCTCATGCAAATGGTCATATCAGGTAACTCATATGAAAATCTTAAGCACAAAATTTGAAGTACAAAAGAAGAGTCACAAAACAAACAAATCTGACTAAAGGAAAACAAATAGCAGTAAGTCAGAAGTGGGGATTTGCCATGGTCAGAGCCCAGACTTACTTCTGAGAGAAAGGTAGGTTGAGAGACAGACTTTTATAGCACTGAAGTTCTGTATTGATCATTATTGTTATGCTCCAAAATTACTCTAAAATCATTTAAGATAGTGTCTATAAATAGACTTATTTCCATAAAATTACTCTGAAATCAGGTTTACATAGTAAATAATTACTGAATTATAGCCATGTGGAGACAAAATTTCTTTGAATTCCAGAAAGGGAGGAATCCCTGAGGAGTGATACCACCTCACAGTGAGGAAGATGGGAACATTTTCATCTCCAAAACCTAGACATGACATCAGCATCAGGAGATCATGTCAGACAGTCCAGCAAGAGGAGGCAATGTAGCTCTGCTGAGGCATCAGACCACAGAGGAGGAAGGGCAAACAGAAAACCCAAATTCAGCACTGGTGAGCTGGTACACAAAAGTTTCTAATAGAAATCTGTTTAAAGTCAAGAAGTTTAGGCTGTGTCTTCTGAATTGCTGTTAGTCTCTGAAAAAAGTCAAAATTATCTAGTGCTGTTGCACAGGCCTCTTAACTCCTGCTCTGTGTCCTTCCCAAGAGGGGAAGATGCTGATTCAGGGACCCTGTCTCTGCTTTGTACAGCTGACCACCGGGGAGAGTTTCCTTTCTCTTACCTCTCTTTCCATTTTCACTCAAAGTAACTTACATTGCTAAGAGCTGGTGTTTGTCCTTGGCTATGGGTCCTGTGAGGAAAGCTCCATGTGTGTGAACCTGTCTCAATATCCTTTGTGAAACACTGGGAAGGAGAGTGAAGCGTCCCCTCTGCTCCAGGTCTCGTATCTTACACATGCTCTGCACCCTCCTTAGTTCCCTCTTATTTCTCACTGCTTCTTAAAGCCTATACGTATCTGCTCATGGTTCTTCTCTCTTCCTCAATTTAACTTAAAGTTCTTCTCACACCATCTAACCTAGATCCTTGTCTCCAGCCACTCTTGTCTGATGCCTCATCCTTCTCCCCTCATCCAGAAAGCATACATGGAAACTTCTAGTAACATTTTAGTTATTTCTTCCATTTACATCTGGTGACATATACGTGAAACCCTAACATGTATTTGGACTTACCCTGATGCCGTTACTTGCTTACATTTGAGGAGGAGTTATTTCTTCTGCTTTAAAGAGGGACCTTTGTTAATGCATCAGTACTTCTCCCGGAATCAAAAGTCTCATTAGTGACAGCAAATATACTTGATGTCTTAAGGAAACATTTAAAAATAGCTTCTTTTCATTTGTGCTTATTCCTTCCCTTCCACATTTCATTTATTCTGAAGACCAAGTGTAGCAAGTAGCATATTTAGAGTCTGAAAAATGCAAGCTGAAATGGTTAACAGACATCAGGAAAAACTAAATGTGTCCAAGTGACAGTCTTCATACTCCAAAGATTCCAGGTGTTTCATTCTCTGTAACAGCTTTACAGAGCATCTGTAAAGGAAAACGTCTCTGTGATAAAGCTGTTCACATGCAACAATGCTTTGCAATTTCACTTTTCAACATTAAAACTTAGGTTACTGCCTTCATTTTTGCAGCACTGCATTACTCTGTATGACACACAAAATGAACAGACAGACATGAAACACTCTAGAAATGAGTTTTAAGAGTACAAATGAGATCAAAGAACAGAGTCTACATCACATTTTGTTGAAAGTACATTCAGCCATTAGATCAAATAGTCTATGTCACATTCTCCTGTGATTTCCAAAGCAACTTCTTTCTAGCAGGGATGAAGCACTTCTTACACTTTGTGATGTGTTATGATAAAGTCAGCCTGATTTAAAAGATCAATTCTTGTTTCACCAAGAGCTCACAGCCATAACCAAAGACTTCAAAATGTGTTAGCTATACAGAAAACATTAGAAGGTATCCCAAAAAGGAAAATCAAAAACTGTCAAGCAAAATATTGTGGCTAAAGTTTCTAAGGAAGAGAAAAAGCCCTTCAAAGCCAACTCAGTGATGCTGTGATCATGCAGTGAACTGGCAGGTGCAGGCAGGACCTCAGTATTGCCATCAGACATCTGGACTCTGCTAACGAGCCCCTTTGTATGCTGGACTGAGCACACCAGACTGCTGCACGGAAGAGACAGTTCTTCTAACCTACCCAAATACAGCCTTCTCTCACCAATTCCCAGTAACAAGGAAATGGGTGTTTACTTAGACTGAGGATAAATAAAAATAAGAGAAAAGATTATTCAGAGAGTCTTTAGGGATATTTTCCCAAGTAGAGGGAAATGATGGTTGACAGTTATTTACATGCAACATTGCTTACTTTTTTTTGTGCCTCTGCTTCCCTTTATTTTCAGAGGAAGGTCCACACACTGAGAACTAACAAAGCTTGATCCACAAACTGTTATCAGACAAGATGGATCACAACATTTCATTCATTCCATCAGATACTCTCCTGAAAATTATACTGAACATTTGGAACTAAGAACTTCTGTTTGGAGACATGGTTTCTTAAAATGAAATAAAATTGTAATGTAGGACTGTGGGGAACAGACAGTGACTACTGGGTAAGTTGAGAAAAATATACAAATATGAACACACTGCCAGAATTGAAAAGAGTAAAAAGCATAGTAAGAGTTACAGCACACTATTGCTTTAAAATAACAAAAACCCTTCTATCTTGTTTGCTTTTCTGTAAGAGAAAGTACACTATTGTTTGTTAAATACACTAATGGAATTGGTTATCATTATTTAACTTCTGAACAAGAGAAAGACTATTAGTCACAACATTGAGTAATCACATTAATACTTCAATTTGCAAAAGATTATTTTTAAAGGTATTGCTGTTTTTTAGAGCACACAATACATTCTGTGAACAATTCCAGAGCAAAATATCACTAAATTACTTGAAGCAGAAGGTTTAGAGATCAGCTACCATAAATATGAGACTAATTACACCATCCAGAGCTCTGTAAGAGTAGAACAATACCACTGCCCCCATCAGCAGCATCCGAGGCACCCATCAGCAGCAATGTAAAATGTAAAACCATTCTTTGGGCTTAGTACCAATGTCTCCAAAGCAAACTACGCAATGGAGAACCATATTGCATGAAAAGACACATCCAAAGGATGAGGTAAAACGGAAGAAGCAGCTCTGGAAATCCAGCACTGCCATAGCCAAAGCATGGTACAGTTCGCAGATGGAAGATCTCATTCCCTCTCAGCAAAGACAAGAAAAGGGAAAGGAGACTGGGGTCACAGAGTGCCAAAGGTAGAAGTACGCATCTGTTACAGCTGGTGGGCCACTTCTATACAATGTGAACTTTATTTGGGGTGTCTCAAGATCCTTAGGTGTAGCAACCCCTACAAAAACACTGCAAGGTATAGCCAGAAACACAGGACTGGTCTCCTACTCACTTGGGATATAAAAATCCATTAAAAATTTGTAAATTCAACAAAAACTAACCATCAGTAATTAATAAAGGTTTCTTCAAGTAGGAAACAAAAAATAAAAGAGAGGCTACAGCAACACTTCACATAATATTAGGCAGTTTAGATAAATGGAGTTTATTTTTTTTCTGATAATACGTTGTAAAATACTGTATACAAACCATAGCATATTTTGTACAAATGATAAAACTTATGACATTTCACTATACTTTCTGCCATTAAATCTCAGCTAGAAACTGGGAAGACTCCATCTTTTTAAATCAAAATAACAAATTATGTGAATTAGGAAAGTATATATTAGAAAGAGTAGGCTATCTTTCCTAAGAACACTTAATGCTCTGAAAATTAAACTGAAATTAATGAACTTGAGATACTCGTATATTTTACTGAAGTTTACACAGGTAGTTTTTTTCTAATCTTGCATAATCAGTCCAGGTCTGCTTCTACCTACTCTGTGTTGCCATCATCTGGGCTGTCTGCCACATGATCAGCTGATACCCACGGAAGCTCAGAGAGAGGCAGCTCTTACAATGACTGCCTAAACCAGTGCTTAGGTGTGTAAAACAAAAACAAAAGTGTAACTGAATTCTTTGCCCTCTCCAAAAGATGCCTGAGCAGCAGAGAGGCTTGTCACTCAGCATTCTCAAACAGCTCTTCAGAGCCATATTGCAAATAGAGACACAAAACATCAGAGGAGAGCTACAGTTCCAATTAGGACAAGATCAGCCACTCTAGGCAATAAAACAACAGGAGGCATCACAACATCGATACCTGAGAAATACCGCCACTTGTTATCTAACCATATCGCTCACTCTAAACATTACCCTGGAGATTCAACGACAGCCTAAACACTTCAGAAGCCATCCAGAGCCGTATGGCACTGCATTCTTTCATACCTCAGGAGTAAAAGTTAGCCAGAGCCTTCTGACAAACTAAAATGATTTATTATCACAAAGCAGAACTAATGCATTCTGCTTTACAACTCTCCTGGTAGTCTAGGAGAGACATTGCATTTATTACCTACAGTACATAATGCCCACTGCAGAGCTCTGTATTATTCATAAGACTGGCTTTTTTGCACACCATAATGCAGATAAATTATGAAAAAATGCATATTTTATTTCAATTTCTAACATATTTTGGTATACATATCAATCCATCAAGTTGTAGGAGGAATAAGCATTATTGCTGACAGCTATTGACATGTTCACCCCAACAGAGACAAAACAAAAGGGCTACAGAGATCATCCTCACTCACAGCTCTCATTCCATGTTCATCGTTTAATTTTTTTGTGGCTTAATATTTGAAGGAGGTTGTGGAAAAACTCAGTGCTACAGGAATGGGGGAGCACTGAGGGATGAAACAGTACAAAGGATAAAAAGAAGTCAAAAGTAGAAAGTGCTATTCACAATTTTCTCTTCAAAAGCAGATTTCTGATAACAAAGTGGCTCCCTAAGATGAACTGAATTTCTTAGATCATGGTAAGATTAATTTCTACAGGAGCTGATACAGATGCTGCTGAGTAACAAACTACAAATGCAGATGAGGCTAAAAGGAAAAGGGGGTTATTTCACCTTCTCTATGTGGCTGTGGTCCATTTCTTCCTTTGTCAGCCAGAGGTAACAGGAGCGAACAGCACAGAAGACTCCCTCCACCACTGCTCACAAGTCCTGATTAAAACCACCTCACTAAAACTATTAAAAAAACCTCCAAAATACAACACCCTGCCCTCAAACCCATTCAATGATTCACAAATCATCATCTATGTTGATAGGCAGATATAAGTCAAACTAACAGTTTGGCTTCTTTCATGTTACTAAATTGTTTTACATGAGTCTTGACCTGATGTTAGCATTTCTAGTGCCTTTCACAGAACATAATTAATGGAAATAGCCCTACAGATACTAGTGTATCATGGCACTTGTGGTGTTTTTTTCACCACTGTTGGTTAATACCATTGCACGTAGAATAGATGCATGCAAATGTTTGAACTATTACCATAGAAAACATCAGCTCTCACGAACTCTGCAATTCATAAACTATGCTCTCCTTTGCATGACTTAAATCTTACTATTCCATATACTTTATACTATTCCATTTGGTTTTTAACTTGAAACAACTACTATCAATACAGAATGCAAGTCAGTTCTTTGCTACTCATTTTTATTCACTAAAATATGTTACTAGTATTTACTGAAAGATCATAGCGCAGACCTAACAGAAAGTGTGCTACTTTAATCTGTGTCACACACAGTGTAGGTAAGGTGCTCTTCTATCCACTCATATATATTCTGCATGAGAGGCCTATGCCTGACATACAGCTATGGCCTTTAGATCTACAAGACCATTAACATAATTGGCTCTGGAGCAAACTAAGAGTTGTTTGCTTTAAAATTGCAGCAGCAGACTGAAATATCTATCTGATATCTACTTTTTACTCAGTGGTCTTCCTAAAAACAATACGAAAAGGAATTTGTACCCAGCACTCCAGGAGTTGCTAAAATAGTTACAGGGGATTGGATTTCCTTTATAGAGTGCTGCCCACTGAATGTGGATGCAGCCCTGCCACAACCTGAGCCTCACTACCACCTTAGTTTAAAAGCCTCTACAGCACCTTGAGCAGCGGGATCTCTTCCATCTCACAACCATCCTGTGTGATTCAGCACAGCTGAGACAGGCCTGGCAAGCCTGTTACTGCCCTCCTGCACAGAGCACCCTTCCTCCACCAAAGGGACCTGAGCACCGTTTGCTCCCAAATGCCTCATCTTGCCCTGGTACAAAGGTTTCTGACTCAGAATATTCCCAAGTAAGGTCAATCTTCAAGTTTCATAAAAGCATCATACAGTAGTACTCCACAGCCTTAAAGGCACCCACCCATGCTGGAAGCACACTGCATTAATCAGATAATATATCAAAAGCATAAATGCACACAAGGTACCTTGGGCTGCTCTGAACATGCACCTAGAAGGGATAAACTAGGGTATCCTGCCATCTGCTGGGAGGAGGCAGCTTGCTGCATCTCTTAACCCATTTATCACCACATACACAATTATGTCATGTACATTTAAAATCCAAGAACACCAAATAAAGTTACAAATATGTGCAAAACACACAGGTCACTTGTGAAACACACAGTATTGTACATACTTTGAAAGCATATTTGTTTGCCAGGATCTCCTCTGGTGTATCATTTTATACAACATATAACATACACTACCATAATAATTTCTTCTAATAATATCAATACTGTAAATTTTATCTCTTTTAGTCTCATTAATTCCTGCATAATTGTGTTTGCTATTTATTTGAATAATAAAATAAACATTTCAATATGTCAGTAATCTAGAAAGATTTAGTGACTTCACTGATCTTTATTCACAAAATTTGGTGACTCTCACTTCATGGCTTTCAATAGTTTCCTTACTCTTATACTCTTATTCCGAGAATTTCAGTATTTCAGGGAGGGGACCAGGGGTGTTTTTTGCTTTAGTTAAAGCCCCAGCTCTGGATTCGGGAGGTTTCACCAGAATTTGGGCCTTCCTTCTTTTTAAGCAAATTTCAAGCAACCAAGTCTGAGAAAACCTTACTGCAAATAAGGGTGGGGAGGGAGGGGGGAGGGTAGTGGGCAGAGAAAACCAGCTTGGAAATAAGACTAGGAAATACCCTTACGTCTTTGAAGTCAGACAGTAACTTCGATCAGCTGTATAGTC
This sequence comes from Tapera naevia, assembly GCA_033556795.1. NCBI lineage: Eukaryota > Metazoa > Chordata > Aves > Cuculiformes > Neomorphidae > Tapera > Tapera naevia. Next base: position 22,033,086 of record JAUMJJ010000059.1, read on the forward strand.
AGGATAGAGCTACCTGTCACTACAGCTACCTAACTCCATACAAGCCAGGTTGCAAAATCTTAAGCATCACTGTAATAACTGTAAATAGCTTAGTTTCTAGCTCATGACCCTCCAAAGCTGACACAGACAGCAGAGGGCTGCTCTAGCATACTCTAAATAGATGCCCAGCTAGGGGCATTGAGTCCTGAGTGGCTGAGACATTCACCCAACAACCAAAACAAACTTTTTCCCATTGCAGCAGCAACAGTACAATTTATTATTAAGAATGCAGCATACCATGTAGCAAGGGGACAACAGAGTCCTCAGCTGACTAACTGAGCATACATAGGTTCTTTGTACCTTAATAAAAGTCTCTAAAAGGTGGAAAAATTCTTCTGCCTATGTCAGTGAAGGCATGATGTCAAAACAGTCCTGTTATTTCTAATACTTCTTAAAGCACTAGAGTCTATTCAGGAAAACACACCATTACATAGTAAAGGCCATGCTCTTACCTATGCATGCTCCTATGGAATCCTACAAGAGGAAATGAATGAATACACATAATAACATTACAAAAATCCTTACAACAAGAAAACTCAATAACTTCTGCTGTAAACACATTTATTCATAGTATCATATCCACTCAGAAAGGCTGTCAACTACACAAAAATGTTTAGCTATAACACAACAGGAGTTCAAAGGGCAAAGCAGACTCAAACATTAGAACTAGTTCAAGTAAGTAGCTGAGCAGAACTTGAGCTGGAACCTCTGCAGGACATGGGGAATGACATCTCTGGTTCAGAGAAAGCTGCTGACCTTATGACCACTGGAGACCTCAATTTAGTTTTACATTTCATGTGAGAAGCGACACATCTAATCTCAGAGTGCTTCCCTCTCACTTGCTGTCATAAAGGAAACTGCTTAAACATCACGCTTAAATATAACACAAAATGAGAAGCACAAGACAGCAGTTTAAGCGTATCTCAAAAGCAATATACTGAAGTTGCTCAAGTCTCAAGCTCCTGTGCTTGTGTCAGCATTAATTCAATCTGCTCTTCAAAGTGATGCCAGCAAATAGGCAACAACTGATTACAAAAAAAAAAAGGTACATATACAAAAATACATCATAAGGAAAAAAGAGCAACTACGCAGATAAAGCTCAAATTGATGAAGAAATGCAGTGTGCAATTACATTCAGTACAAAACCAGGCCGCTAACCAGAGAAATAGTTCTACCTTTACTCACTTGGGTGGCCTGAATATGTTCCTGCCACTCAAGACAAACAGATCAAATTCATTATTGAAACTAAAAAACTATTACACTTCCATTAAGTGACTGATGTTAAATTACTGAATTTCCTGCCCTTTGAACTAGAAGCAGGACCCTTTAAAATGAGTCAAAAATAATCAAAACAAGAACTGCCATGCACAATTCCCACAGGGATTTTTTAATACATCCAATATATGCAAGCCTCCAGTATACAATAAGATTCCTCCACACGGTTAACAGGTAGCAAGAGTATCCCCCCACAGGTGCTGCTGGCTTCGCTTGGATCCAGGCCCTGAGGACACCAGGGGTTCTGACCAGTCCTGACCCCTGTCACTGGGGGATTCCCCCCACCCTGCCCATGGCTCAGGACCCCAGTTCAGCCCAGGCGGGGTGTCAGTCCCTACTCATGGCCCTTTGGGCAGCACCCTCTGTCCTGGCTACTCTTAGAGAACCCCAACTAATTAATCCTCTCAACAGCAGGGACTCAGAGTGAGCAAAGTACAGATCATAACACAAAACCAACTGAAAATAACCTCCAATCAACTACGAGAGACAAAATCATAGGTAGGAGCTCTAAACTTTATTGCTCTTTTTCAATATGCTTTCATATTTAGAAGCAATTAATGATAGGTACTGATTTAAAATGAGGGAGGGAAAGCAAGAGTCTACCAAATTAATTTCCAATGTAAATATTATTTCAGTGCATTAAAAAATGCAATTTGTAGAAATATCTCATCTGAGACTAATGTAAAATAGAAGCTTTTTTAATAATCAAATTAATTTTGGATATTGGAAGTGATCAAACAAGTGTTTCAAAGAGGATGGTGCCAGAACTCAGTACTAATTCCTATTTTTATGACAGACATGCTTTCTTCTACCTGTGCTCTCAATCCATGTATTCTAATAGCTCCTTTATATGTTTACAGATGTGCATGTGAGTGATAAAGGAATGCATAGATTTTTGTAAGTGATTTGCTTTAAGAGGCACTTAGAGCAGTGACCCCTTAAAGCAATTTCAAATAGTTGCTAACATTTAACACTTATTTTGTTAAACAAATAGCCTATTATTGGTAAGTTGGTTATTATTCTGGTACGTCAATCAAGTCAGGCTTAAAATCAATACATAGCATTTGTCAATTGTGTTTCATGCTTCTTCAGCCTGATTATATTCATTAAGAAAGAACAGACCACTAATAGCATTCATTGTAAATCAGGTTATAGTGTCAGGAAGCAAACAATCTACAGCAAAATAATGAGCTTAAATTCTTAACTAAAAGAGCCACATAGACAAGGCTCAGCTGTAAAAATCGTAATGCATGTGGTCTTCAGTCTAAAATGACCTTCAGCCTACAAAGGCCTGGAACAACGTTGCCACAAGTATTCCGTCAATCCATGTTTAATATCAGTCACAAGAGGAAAAGTAAGCCCAGTGGAGCCCTTCTTAAAAAGAAATCAGATTATAACCCATGGCTTTGTCCCACCATTATATGCACTAAGGTTTGAACAGCAAGTGGGAGTGATTTCACCTTCAACCTTCACAGTCCTCAGCAAAGATCGAAAAAGCAGCCGAGCAAGTTTCTAAAACAAACCTTCAAACATACTTTTATTTCCTCTTAGCAACACAAACTGATGAATATCAGTGCTTTACATACAGTCATCTGCTGCATTAGACTGCAAAAACAGGCCCAGTGTATGCATTTTATCTCCAGTTTTGGTTTCCAATGCTACTGGAGAGGAGACAGCAAAGCCACCCTTTCTACACTTCTGCACCTTCAGACATGCATTCCAGCTGCAACTGTGACTAGTTCACCCCTCATTCATGTTCATTGATCACAATGGCAAATGCACACACGCATAGATTTGGGTTCCAGGCTGTAAATCGGAACAATCACAGCTGACTGCGATTCACAGTCAAACTAGGAAAATGTGAAAAAACATATGGTGGTTCAGAATGAGAAAAAAGAAGCCAAGGACCAAAGGGGTATGGCTCTAATTGGCACAGAATAAATAAATAATAATAATTTTTAAAATGGTTGATAAGCCTTTAAAGAAGAGAAACCAATTATTTAGAAGCAAAGTGAAGTACTTCACGATGTTCCATCTTTTTAGAGGCGGCTGTACCCAAGAGTCAATTAAGTAAATGTCACTGCAGGACTGCCTGAGTTCCCATTCTTTGAATCGAATTATTATTGAACTGTAACCACTGGCTGAAGTAAAGGCTTAAAAGACACAGTATAGTTTTAATTTGTTACCATGGAAGCAGGAGAGAATGACATTCAACATATTTCAGAAAAAAAAGGTCTTTAATGCTATTCATTAATGGTAATTATTAACTTCTGCAGACTTGCATAACACAAACATTCTCTTTGGCTCAGTAAGGTATCAAACACACGATCAAACAGGATGACAGAAGTACATTTGAGAAAAATACTGACCACTCATAATTTTACTCAACTGAGAAAACTAAAACACAAGCCACAGTATAAACTGCCTAGAAGCCTAGCAGGTTTCGTACCATCATTGAGAAAGGACTGGTTATATATTACCATACTTTTCATATACTTTATGCTCTGCTGGCTTGATCTGTCTAAATATCGTACACTTTTCTCTGCAGCACCCAGAGGACAGGGTGATCTAGAATTTAACCGGAAATGGCAAAGTAATATTACATAACTTCCATCAGTACTGCCGCATTGCCCTTAATAACACAGTTAATAGTTCATGTCAACATGGACTATAATATATGTTTGGAATTCTTCATTTTAATCTGCATATTGTCATCCTTTGGATATGTGGAAGCAAATGATATAGGAATTAACATATTGCCGTTTACAGCTGAATATTAATATGAATGAATTATGTATAAGACAAGTTAACGACTTATATCCTGAGTTCAGAAAAAGTAAAATGTCAGTTTTAGATAAGTCTTTACATCATTACATCTTATAAAGCAATCAGTCTTGAAACACAAACAAATTTCTCAAAAAAATAAACAGATGCTCGAAACAACGAGAAACATTTTAAGCCATTGGGAGAAAAAAGACAAAAATCTCTTAAAGAACCACTGTAGTCAATTACCCAGTCAGATATTTAGACATATTTATGTATTTATTTCTTTGCCCTCCTTAATGTTCACCTGTAGTACATTACAATCATTGGGCAACTGGCTTTTTCAAAAAGATGTGCATAAGCCAAATGATGATGAGTTGCATTCATTTCACTCACACACACCTACCAAGATATAGGAAAGCAGGGCCAATGGAGACCTACAGAAACAAGAACAAAAAGGTAGACTTTAAAACAAGAGGGAAAAGACATTCTCTTTCTTCCTTCAGTTGGCAAAGACACAGTTTTAGAACCCAAGGTTTTATGATGTGCATTACGTAGCTCTGATGTTTCACAGGAGGAGGAGACATGCACTGCCCAGGCTTTCCAGGGAGTATGCAGAATACCATATATGCCCATCCAACAGGATATGTGGCAGACGACAGATCATATTCAGGAGCATAGACTGCGCTGTCCCTAAGCTACAACTGCCACCAACCCAACACCTTTGTTGTGAGTCTTTCAAGTAACACTTCAAGTGCCTTTAAGTGGCACTTCCCTTCAGGAAGCCATTCTCAAAAGGCAAAACCCACTTTTTTTTGTCTTTGAATTACACTGGAAAAGCTAATGACATTTATCTGACATTGACAGAGACCACATGGTTATTCTGAATAGCGTTAACATTATTAACTTCTGTACAATTAAATTGTACAATTTTCACATGATGCCCAGGAGTTGGACTTCTTGATCTTCCAACTGCAATCTGTCTTGCAGAAGGCAACATATTTAGTGATAAAATTTGGTAGTTACAGCATCCCTTCACTGTTTTACATGGTGCATGAGCAGTAGCTCTAGTTCAAACATTAATGGATTGCTGGTAATCTTACTAAAATTTAGATTAAGTATTGACCTTTCCAATGTGAAGAAGGAGTTATGTCTTCACAAAGCATCCAACGGGTCCAATCATTAATCAGTTAGCAGCCTGCAAACATTACCCTGAGTCATTTTAAGCACCTTCAACAGGCAAAAAGAAGGAAAAATAATCACACCATGACATTAGTGTCTCTGTACTTAGAGAAGCATGGTTTCTTCTGCCTCCTACAACATAAACAAAATCTTTACAGTGGACTGTCATAGGCAGTGACTAATCTTTTAGTTAGATTGTCACCATTTGCTGCACACTTGATTTTTTTTTATATGTAGATCAGGAAGCAAAACAACTGCACCGTTTCCCATGCCTACTTTTGGCATCAGTGGAGACCTCCAAGCAAAGTGGGAGGTAAAAATCAAACTTGTTTAATGTGGCAAGTATGAGAGCATTTAGCAAGAACTGCCTTCCTTGAAACAACTAAGGGGTGTGTGTGGGGGAGAAGAGTGGTGAAGAAGGTAAATAATTGAACTAAAAGAAAAAGTCTGCTGTATGTATCATATATTTTTCTTAACTTTAAATAGTAAGCTGAAGGTGTTCTTCTGTGAGAACTTGTTTTTTTCCTGTATGATATAGCTTTGATTTTATATTTTATAATTATTTTTCCCAAGACTTGTAAACAACAATAACCACCACAGCTATCTAAAACAATTATACATGATAACCATCTATGCCAGTACAAGCAATCTACCCGGAGCCTGAGCCAGTCATTCACCCATAGATTTCCCCTCCCTACCTCCAGCTCTTCATCATCTGATAGCTGATCAAGATGAGTAGGTTATTACTGTGTTTTATCTTGTTGAGATTCACTGTATCACAAAAACCAACTAGTTACACCTTGTAAAGTCTTCATACATAGAAATCTAAGTCAAGATTCTTTGTTACATGGAACTTTCGTGAACCGTCAACTGAATGCTCAAGACATTTTTTTTTTTCCCTGTGCTCTATCTATTAAAAAAAAGGCTGTATAAAAAAAAAATCCCTTTACAGGGAATCCTCCACCCTGAGAATCAGAGCTCTGCTCTCCCGAGGGACTGGTCCCTCCCCCAAGTCTCTAGGAAGGTATGAAACTGTCCGACACCGCTGGATACAGCAGGTCCATCTGCAGCTTAGAGCACTTTGCTAGACCCTGCTGTCCACTAGGAAGCTGACAAAATCATCAGAGAAAGCACTTCTGTGCTGCAGTCCTGCAAAGGGGAGGAACAATTATGGAAAAAGCACCTTTTACCTCTAGGTGTGATACTCAGCTATATTTACAAAGCAACACACTAGACCTGCGGGTTCCCTTCCAGAGTGTGCAGACCCTCTAGGAAACATATACAAACGTTTTCATAATAGAACCAGCACTAACCAGAGGCCACCGATAAAAATAGCACTGATGAGAAAGTGAATAGCTTTAGGACTATTTATATATGCTGACTCTGCGCAGCTCCAGGGAAAAAAGACTCCTAAAAAAAACCCCAAAACAATGCAAAGCCAGAATTTCTCATCTGTATACAATTAATAAAATACTGGATCATTCAAGCACGGGTTTGGATGGATGCCCTAGCTCCATTTCAACACTTCAGAGGAAAATAAAGCAACTCTGCAGTCTCACTCCACAGGGAATAAGCACTGCTTGCTGCAGAAATAAACATATTATACCGCATTTCATCTCACAGTAATATTAATTCCTACTACTACTTTCTTTTGTATTTGCCAAGGAAACTTTAATAATCAAAAAAAACGTTTAAGCTTGTAGGCATAGTTAGATTATTTTTGCTGAGTTTTCAAATAGAAAACAATGCATTTAAACATATTGCATAAATTGACTATCTTTATTAATTTAAAATGCATAAGATTTTCGTGAAATATGAAATGATACAATTATCAATGAATGATACAGTACTGTGAGTACCACACATTCTCCATGGCCTGCTCCATCATAACGGAAGCCTTGCAAATCACTTTAAATATTCACAATCATGCTTAAAAAATTTATCAACGTAAAACTGCTGAACTGTCTTTGAAGTCTGGTAATTACATCTGCACTACCCTATAGAAGATTCTTCCCAATACACTGACTTCAATTAAGTAAATTGGTTTCCTATCAGTCAAGGAACAAAAACATAGGTCCCTAATAAAATACGAAATACAAAGTTTGCTTGCCCATCTCAAACCATTTCCTTTCACAATGCAAGCAGTAACACTACACCTATAGCAGTATATAGCAGTATGTTTATGGGATAATATTTTGCTTAAGTGTTAAACTTGGAAACATCATTCTGAGTTTTTATGACCTATTACCTTTCCAAAACCTGAGAGAATAAAGACACTAAATGTTTGAATTCTGAAAGATGCATATTAAACAGTGTGATAAAGAAATTTTTCCTTGTTACTTACTTAAAGAGAATTTAAATGCTTAGTTTTTTCTCAAAAAGGTTACAAAAGTCTTGCCTGAGTAATTTGGCTATAACCAGATGGTAAGTAAACTTTAGAAGGGGTAGATGGAATTTGCTTTTCCAAAACCTTTGCTTCTCTAAATTAGGCAGATTTTAAGGAGGTTCTACTGTAACTTGCAAATCTATTACATTTACTCAAATGTCTTAACAAGAGCAAATGAATTGTTTTCCTTGTTCTATTTCTGTGCTAATATACATTCTGCAACTAAACCAGCTTAACTTCAAATAGAAAACTAAGTTCAACCTTTATCCAACTTGTTATATATACATCACTTTCAGTGTCTTCTCCATGACTTCTTTCCAAACAGCGCAATATTAGATTGCCCTCTAATGGATTACTTGCACAACTGCACAGCAATGTTTTTGCTGGGTTTTTTTTGCTGTTAAAATCATCTAAGTAGTAAACAAGGTTGCACTAGAAACAGCAAAATTAATACTTTTTAAAGTATTTTTTAATATTTAAATTAAACTTTCCAAAATTTTGATTTTCAACCTATACATTTAACTGTATTCAGTTGGAAAATGAAGTAATGTGTGCTGCATGTCCAGGTTTTAAAATAGTCTCAGATTTCCAATTTAATTTGAAACCTAGAGTCAGAAAACTGCTTATAAAGTACTAAAGTAGAAGTTGAGCCAGCAAAGGGTTTCTCGAGAAAATTTCATCAGGAGACTCCAACTCAACTTTTACACTAAATTACCTACACAGAACTGGACGCAACCACTGTCCTCCTTTGTCAGCAAGATGACAGCCAGCACAACTGCCTGCCTTTCTGTCCTTCTAGCTTTTCTCCTCTGAAATGAAACTGTATCTATCTCTTCCAGATGGGAAACAACTACTTCTCCCCCCCCTCAAAAAAAAAAGGCTATGGAAGAGATCTAAATCTATCTAAAAGTGACATCCAAAGTAAACAAAGGACATACGGATTTATATTACATAGCTATTTGAATATATTCTATTCTTACAGCTTATAAAATAATTGAACCAAAGATTTCACTATTTCCAGATGAAATACCCAATTTAAAATACTGAAATGTGTCTCAAAGAAAAAAATCCTCATGCATTTTAATACGAAAATGCACACGCACTCCTCTAAGCCCAAGTGCAGTTTTCTTTGTTAGAAGCAAGAAGGACCTGACCACCTCAGAACCTGAGATTCTTACAAAGTATTAAGAATCTCGTGTTACACAAATATAAACCAAAGACTTCCTTAACTAAGAACTTTCCTCACTTTATGTTATCCACAGAACTTACGATGTGTGAAGATGAGGCAATGTCCTGAGCACAGAGGAGTGGCACAGAGCTCCACACAGTTCAGGTAAGTGAAGACGGGACAGTCTCTCTCCCTGGAGCTTGGCTGGTCCACATCTGTGCTAATCTGGTATCTTCAGAGATACAGCCCAGCCCTGCAGAAGTCAGCCCTTGGAGGCCACGCAGCAGTTGCTACAAAAGGGGCATCCATGCTGCTAGCACTTCTCTGCCAGCATCTACACTTTATATCTAATAAGATATACACACAGATGCTCTAGACCATTTCAACTCTTTAAAATACATACACACTTTTAGGTAAAAGGCAAAGGGTTTTTTTGTTTGTTTGTTTTTCAGACAACTTCAGTGCTGTGTCAGTGACAATTATCCTCACTCTCAAAATGACAAATATGTGTATTTCACCAACTTAAAAAAGTGAGTAAGTTTCAATTGAATGCAACTTTTAACATATTAAAAGAGCAAGAGCACACAAGTACAGCATCCTGCAGTTGACTAGTTTTATCTTTACAAACACCAGAACTGACACTTGTAAATCAAAACCATTTCTTTAAAGTATGAGGAATAAGATCTAGTGAATAGGAAGAAAATGGAGACTTGAATCTTTGAACATTACTACGCAATCAAAGCTCTTCTTCCTGTGAGTAGCGGGATAAAGGGGATTCGAGGATAAAAGACACGGAAAGCATTTCTGGATCAATAAATTCATTAAGTATAAGCAAAATACAGACATCTCAGCATCCAACAGTGGAAGAAGAAGAGACCAACTTACATCTACATCATGAAGCTAACAGAAGTCATAGCAAAAGCTATGAATTAAAGATGCTTGAGTAATCATATTTCATTTGCTGCAAGAGTTATTTGATTTTGATGATATTGAAGAAATTCACATTTTCTACTTTTGTTGTTATGAGGTGTAAGTTAATTAAGTTTGAAAACACACATATGTACAAACAAACAAAAATATAAGCTTTTCTGACAATACCCAGCCTGTATACACTGGAACACAGTTTTCTAGCAAAGCCCTAACCACTCACTTTGGGTTTGTTCTCTAAAGTTTACAAAGCTTAAACATCTCCAGAAAAGCTACGTAATTTCCAGTAAAAATTCTTGTCTTGTTCTGGCTAAACTGATATTTCTGCTATTTTATTTAAAACAAACTAAAAGTAAAGAGAAATCCACTAAACTGGCTGTGATATTTTCACCCATGAAACTGGGTCTAACTCATAGTCCTGAATATCATGATTTCTGGCACATGTGCTCAGAAACAGAAGTGATTTTTACACCCAGACCACCCAGCAAGTGACTATCTGATTAGGACAGAAACAAAGAATAAAGTATTGAATATGATACATACTTCCAAATTTAAGTGCTCAAAAACATGCTTACCTAGAAGCACGTTTCAGGAAGGTTACTTCTTCGTCTTTTTCCTGAAGTTGTAACTTAGACTAAAACCCATGGAGCCGGTTCTAAATGACTGAAACTAAACAAGCTAGCTGACTAACATAAAACAGGTTACAGTGAAGAGTATTTTTTTAAAGAAAAAAAGAAAGCTAAAATGCCCCTTCCCACGTAAAGAAAACAGAGGTAAAAAAATTCTATTTTCCTTGAGAAAAATGAGGAGTATTGAAAAATAATTAATGAAGCAACAAAAATTTACTAGGCAACAGATATCCAGGAGTATTCAAAGGCTGAAAGAAAATGTCAGGTACAGAACAACAACTGTGAAGACAAGATTATGAGCTGGAAGTCAGCATTTACAGAGTTACCTTCGAAGTGTGTTTGAGAGTGAGAACAACCAACTCTGTAAGAAAGTAGAAACTCTAAAATACGTAGAAGCCTGACATTCAATAAGCTTTTAAGGAAATATTTTTAAAATCCCACCCACCTCAAATCTCAAAATAGACTGCTTACTATCAAATGGAAGTATAAAGGGAGAGCTGCTAATACATGAAAGATAGTATTCAGTACAAAATCCACAGAGGGAAGGGGAAGCATAAAGAAAAGGAGGGAGAAGCATAGCAATGCTAAACAACATGTAATCCCGTGGTCATGACAAAAACGTGCAAAGCAAAGCAGGGAAGGTTACATGAAAGCTGTAGAAAGGCCTCTATGACAACAGCCACTATAAGGTAAAAGAAGTTTCAAAACAATTTAGAAAAATACATAGCTCTGATTTTTTAATTTGCAACACAGGCCTCAAAATAAGTGCTAACTTTGGCTTAAAGAATTGAAAAATCAAGAAGGATTCTGCCAGGGATTTTCACAGTATCACAGTATCACAGTATCATAAGGTTGGAAAGGACCTCTGAGATCATCAAGTCCAACCTATAACCTAACACTAACACCAACCATCATCTAGACCATGGCACTCAGTGCCTCATCCAGTCTCCCTTTAAACACCTCCAGGGTAGGTGACTCCACCACCTTCCTGGGCAGCCCATTCCAATGGCCAATCACCCTTTCAGTGAAGAATTTTTTCCTCACATCAAGTCTAAACTTTCCCTGACGAAGCTTAAGTCCATGCCCTCTGGTTCTGCCACTGGTCACCTGAGAGAAGAGACCAACCCCTGCCCGACTACAACCTCCTTTTAGGTAGTTGTAGAGAGCAATGAGGTCTCCCCTGAGCCTCCTCTTCTCCAGGCTAAACAGCCCCAATTCCCTCAGTCGCTCCTCATAGGGCTTGTGCTCCAGCCCCCTCACCATCTTCGTTGCCCTCCTCTGAACACATTCCAGTATCCTAACATCTTTCCCATACTGAGGGGCCCAGAACTGGACACAATATTCAAGGTGAGATTTTGTGTCAAGAGGAGCTTCAGATGCTTCTGTCTCACAGCCTTCTTGTTATTATTAAAGAAAAAAGAAGTGATTGCATAAGTCTTTCACAGATCAATAGGAAGCAGAAATGTTTATTCTGCAAACAGTTGAGGAAGCTGTCTGACTCCAGGGGAAACGGTGAAACAGATGACATGAGAAGTACTGTCAAATAAAGTAAATATATCAAGAGAATATTTTTCTTCTGTGCTCTTCTGACTACAGCACCTTTTGTCTTTATTTCTAAGCATCAGACTATTCTTCTCCTAATGATACTTCACGTTTTTCTTTTCCCCAAACTAAAGGGAGAACTTTTGAAACCATTATGGATTACTATGGATTCTAGTTCAGGTTTGGGACAACTCAAGGCCAGTGCGTAGGATGGTTCACCTGAACAGCTGGCTCCAGCAGAACCAGACAATCCCAAAGGCTCCTTGATTCACACTGATGAAGAAACATAGTACTTCACATCTCTGTGAAGGCAATGAACACAATCAAAAGACCCATACACTTAAAACAGCAGCTGCCACTTCCACTGAGAGCCTACCACATCATCATGTTTGCCTTTTACGGACACATCTAAATACTACCACTCCAATTCTAAATGTGCCCAGTTAATCTAAAGGAACTAAGCCCATAGAAAGTTCCTGTTGCACACCAGGTAATTACTTGAAGTTACTGCCTGTTTAGTGTTTGCTAACACTAGCAAAAATACCCCAATGTGTTAGTTTACGGTTAATTTCAGTATAACGTAAGGCAGACAGATTTCCCAAGTACTGACAAGAAGAACAGGGAAGGACTGGATGTTTTATCACAAGCAGTCTAATGCCGTAAGGATGGGAACTGTAAATCAGCAAAAAAAAAAACAACAAACCCCTGAAGGTAAATTTGATTGCACGACTAGCAATTCACACTTGTCCTCACCAATCTGTATCAGAAAAAGCAATTACTCTGCAGAATAACTAGGTACTCAAATCGTTTACTAATTGTACCATATGTGGGCGGGAGATATCAACTCCCAAATTTTGTTGCATTCATTTTCTCCTGTTAGAAATGCATTCTTGCACTTCTTCTTCCTCATTTCTAGATCCATATCTAATAGTGCTACTAATGAAAAAAAAAAAACAACCAAAGCAAAGCACAACAGCCTGATGCCATGGATTGCTTCAGTGTCCCTGTATGAAAGCCTCACGATGACACAAGAGGGTGTTTCAGAACAAATGCTTACTCTGGCTGGAAGAAGCCTCTAATTGGCTTCATCTCAGCCACCATCTTCTGACTGAAGGGCAGAAAGAACTTTGTTCGATCAGGTGATGACCCTGGAGAGTCTTTACAGGACAGGTAAATGTTAGACATCCCGTATTATATTTCAGTCATGCGCTTCCAAAGAGCTAAAGGAAATAATTTAAACAGATTCAAACTGGAAGGAACAATGTGATTATGATAGCAATTCTTGAAAGGCTCAGACAGTAAAAGATGCAAAGCAACATCATCAGGTGATGAAAGATAAATGATAGGAAAAGAAAAGACACCCAAAAGAAGCTATATGCCTGTAAAGAGTTGTCAGGTACTAAAAAAAACAACAAAAAAAAATCTCTGCGTATTTATGAGGTAGGGAGACGTGGTAGAAGCTGGTCACGATAACGTAGCTTTGAAGGAAGTCTTTTCTAGGCAAACGTCCATTTTTAAACTCTTGGTTCTGAAGCTGCAAAATTTTAAAAAACATTGCACTTTCTGAGCTTAAATATTTTAAAGTATAAACAAAATTGGCTTTGTTGCCTCAAAGACAGTTTGCAAGAGCACAAGCTCTTTCAGCTCTGGAAGTGTCAACAAGTACATGCCAAATCGAGTGCAGAATCTGCCTTTGACCTATTTTGGGCTCTGGCCCCACTCTCACTCTTTTCATATGAAACTCAAGACACTTGCTCTCTCACCTACTTTCTTTCATTTACAGCACATTTACATATAACATTTTAGCCTTCTATTTACACCACACATACATGAAGTGCCTTGACTCTCTACTTTTCCTATGTAACTTTTTTTCAAATAACAAATTCTTACCTACCTTCTTCAGCTTTTAATTATATTCTCCTCCTTTCCCATACCTGTTTCCTTTTTCTCTTTCACTCCCATTCTCATTTGGCCTCTTTCAGCCAAAATCCACATCCAGTGAGCTGTCAATGAGGAGAGAAAAAAAAACAAACAGACAAGACAGCAGTAATTTCAGCCTCTCCCTCTTTACATCCACTCAGAATGTGGCTGAACATGATTTTCCATGTCTGTTCCTTTGGCTTTGTGAACTACGTTTTTTGTGTGAAGACTTGTTTTGCATTGAACAAGGTGCTTCTAGCTAACCACACCATCAGTCTCATTTCCCTGTGCGCTGTTATTTCCAGATAGCTGACATGCCTTCTCTTTCACACCAGAAGAGCTTCTTCAACCAAAATACAGTTGGGTTTTTCTTTAAATAACTTTTTTAAACCCTCCTTTGCAACAGTAAAGCAACATTTTCAAAAAACAACAGAATTCTAATATCTAGCCTGTGTTGATGACTTAACTGTGCTCCAACCTTTTTCCCCTGTAATTGCCTTATACCTAAATCACAAGCTACAGCTGAAAATACCTTCATTTGAACACAGCCAAGCAAAACAGCGTTAACTATGACTTCAGTCCCAATAAATGGCTACTTATTATTGCAAAAGCTTTTCCTTTGTTTTAGGTATGTAAGGCTATACTTTTCACCACCAATTCAGTCTTAGCTAATGAAAATCAGAGACTACCTTAATAATTAAGAAAAATATTCCGAATTTCCCAAACTGTTACAGATGCTTCTTACAGAAAGGAACAGACTACTCTCAAGTTCAGCATCTGCTACACAGAGAAAAACATACAAAGATAAAGAAAATTCACTTCCACCAAGTTACACTGTAACATGAAACATCATGAGCAAGTTGCATTCAGACAGTTCTCAGACATTTCAAGAAGTAACCCAAACATGCACAGTTTTCCTATGTGGGAAATCTTGTTTCAATACTTCCATTCACATGAAGTGGGCATACATGACAACAGCGTAGAAGCCTTCAAAGTTGATTTTTTAATAGAGAAGAGCTGATAAGTTTTTAGTAACCTTAAGTTTCCTCAAAATTTTGATAACTTTTTTTCCCATCTTTATCCCAATGAAATATGAAGGAAGAAAGAGAAAGACATACACATTTTGTGAAAAAAACCAGTGGCTACTAACATAAGTCTCTCTACACTCAATACACTTAATCTTTCAGGAAAGGTGCCCTAGGGCTCACAGACTGCAATATGCCTGAGCAGGTGTATTTTGTTATTGACAATGAAAAAGTGTTAATATATTTATTATCCCTAAAGTGCTAACATTATTCAAGGTCTGTATGCTCCAGTATTTCCTACAGTAAAAATATCAGTTTTCTATTAATGTTTTCTTCTAGTAAAAGTTACAAGTCGACATGATAGATTTAGCCTATGTCTTTTTTGACAAGAGAAGGTGCCCAGTATTCTTGTGAGACAAAGATGCGCAGGTTTGATGACTACCTGACCAGCCACAAGCAAGGAGATGATTTTTTCTGATGTGCGGTACATGTTCTGAAGTGCTTCTGGAGGCATTGCAAAGGAAGAAAAAAAAAAGGTAGCTGCAGGCAGCTTTTGACCCTGTAGTTCAAAGAGCTAATCAGCTAGAGATTTGTGGAGAACGCGTAAAATCTTCAGTCAAAACTTATGCCTTTATTAAATGAGGAGACATAAAAAAAGGTTTTCAATTTCCCTCTGACGCAAAAAAAATTGTCTAAACTTTTTGATTTAGTTATAAATGTTACAAAAAATATTCCTCACAACAGAGAAGAGACTGTTTTTCTCAACAAATCATCGTATGGGCAATGCAAACTTGAATCTTTCACAACTTTGTGCTACCGCAGGTTAACCCTCAGAGTTTGTAGCAATAGCAGAAGAAACTCCCCCTGCTATCCTGAGGAACCTCCTCCAACAGAGCTGTCTCATAACATTTTCTCAGCATAGGCAGAAAACTTTCAAGTTGCTGTGGACGTCTGAACTTGAAAGCCAACAGAAGTAACTCAAGAAAATCTGTTACACTTACTTATCACTGAGGGATTCCCTTGATAATCCAAGCTGGGTTTTTTTCCAAGCTGGCAAACATCAATGACCTTAATTAATAATGCTGATTAAATTAGCCCAGATACATCTACAGGCAATGGTGTTCCTGACTATACCAGAATTAGAATAATTCTGGCAACATCAATAAAAACATTAATGAACAAAATTGATACACTGAAAAAATAAGTGCCTGCTAAAATGGGCCAAGAAAAGCAATCTTACACTAGGTAGGTCTCATTGCTAAAGAGGAGTCAGAAGATCAGGTGGACTTTTGCTGCGTTCCAACAGCACTTTACCATTACTCATTATAGCTTCTTAATATAGGTTATCTCCTGTTTCCAGTAATAACTTGGCTGTGAATTCCTATCATTAGCTTTTCCATGATGAAATCAGTTAGCATAACAGCAGGAATTAGTCCCACCTTCAGACACTCTTGGAAATAACTCTTTCTAGACACACCCATTGAATGCAAATACTGAGACAGGGAAGTCACTTTATCGTTTTGGTTTTGTCAGCACTTTTAGTACACCTTCAAATTACATATGAAAAGACTTGGTTGTCCTGGTTGCCTAGAGTGCTTCCATTCAACAACTTTGTTTTCCCTAGTAGCTTGCCTGGAGGATACAAATTCCCAATGATGTGGCAGTTCATCAAGATTATGTGGTACAATACAGCCAACAGTCATTTATCATCCATGTCACCAAGCTGCAAAATATTTTTCAGATGCAATATTGACAAATACAGCAAATTATAGAAGGTTATCCTAGTTTGTGTCGTTGCTTCTCTACAAACTCTGTCAACTTCAATTGCTGGTCATGAGTATCAGCCCTTGTTCTGGCAACAAACGCTATAAAGAGCAAGTAAGTGCAGATACCAGATAAGACAACTGACAAAATGACTTATAGCCGTGAGACTGAAGAGGCAGCATGTTTGTTTATGCAGGCCATGGCTTCACCCTCCAATGACTCCAGGAATTTCAGACATGTTATAATGCATATGTGGAATGCTATGTCAGAAGTAAACTGGGCAGGCTGGGGAGAAAAAGCGAATCATAAGTTCCTGAGCACAAAACCATTAGTCCACAGAAGATAAACATGAATTAAAACACTAAACATGTATGTGATCTATATTACTGCAAATACAGTGAATGGACTTTTGAATCAGAAAGAATATAACTCTCTGTATGCTTATTTAAGTATTGCATTTTTGAGCTTTTTAAAAATGGTCATGTTGGATTTTGCAGCATTTTATAACTGTAAGAAATTTCTATAACATTTAGAAGAGAATCGAATACATGACTGTCATTTAAATCTAGCCTGACAGCTATATCCAGTCCCTGTATACCAACCATGGGGCCATAAGGCTTACTGTCCAAGAGCGACTTCCAGCTTCTTTAATCACTTCACCTGTATCTACAAAACCATAGCCATGAAGGTCTCAATAAAAATTAATAAAAGACAAATACCATAATTAAGGTTATGAAATAAGGTATAATTAATTCAATATATTCTTGCAAGTTCCAAGTGAGAGAAACCACTTTCCCTTATTTGTTTTCCCGATTTAGGGAAGGCTCATCTGCTGACCTTCACCAGCATTGTGGTTACTGAATACTGGGGAAATACGCAACAGCTGTAAGAAACACCATGCCACTGAAATGACATAACCATGAACACTGATGGAAATTAAACACAGCAGATGTAAGTCAGGGATCTTGGATTTGATTAACTACATTTTCCTTTGAACTTTAGAGATATGAAACTGCTGAGCAATAGGCCCCTTGATGTAGACAGAATCCCACAAGATACAAAAGACGCAAATGTGTTGTTATTTCTTCCACACAGTTGGAAAAAAAAATTGCTGCCATAGGCTCTAGTTGCTTCTAAGAATCAAGTAAAACTGTCATCTGAAAATGTGTTAAGAAAAAAAGGAAATAAATAAAACCTAACCCAACTACATGCTTCAGCCAAGAAAGGATCTGATGAATTCACATTGTTTAACAATTCTAGACTAACAAACTTGTTTAAATTGCTTATAACACACTTGGACCACAACATTTTTCCTCCAGTAAATGCATAAAATAAGGTAATAAAATTTAACGACTAATAAAAGTAAATTGTAAGCTAGAACAGCTTAATTTATTGCCATTTTCATAGCATACTTCTACAACGCTCATAAAAGAGAAAACTTATTGTTATGGTTTCTGAGTTAAAGCCACACAGGATGCTTTTTCCTCAAACTATTTAACAATAGTTAACTATAACTAACTGACTGCCATTATTCTGGAAATACACAGTGTAGGTAAGAGAACTGATAAAAAAACAAGCTCTGGCAGCTGCTACTATGGTGATCCTGACCTTGTGGGGCCCTATATCTAGGGAAACAAATTAAATACAGGAACAAAGACACAGCAACAAAAAAAAATAACTGGGGAACACAGCTAGTGATCTGATAGATACACTTCAGCCAAGCAAAGCCTTGCAGCAGGAATTAGCAGCACATAAGGTTGCCTGGAAAAGCAGTTACTGAAGTGTGGGAGCACCTATAAAGCTGGTACAGAGAGTATGCCTGACTGCTGAAGGTACATTTGCTACACCCACTAAATTCATGCAGGTCGAGCATCACATACCTTGTTTGCTCTGGATTACTGAGTCACAAGGCATAAAACTTGCTACCTGCTTGACAGAAAATCATTTAGCTTGCCTTCCCATTTTGCACACTAGGATTCTGAATATATTTTCAATAAGAATTTTAACTTTTAACTTAAACCACTTCTCTCTTTCCAGTAATTAAAAAAGGGGACAAACAAACTGATTGTACAGCTAGATAAGCTTAAATGCTGCAATGTGAGAGAATGCAAAAGGATTGTACAGAAGACTGTGTCACACCAGCAAACTCCGTAAATTTGTGAGCTAAAGCAAGTGACATCACTTTATGGACTCCATGGGAAAAAAATTTTAAGGCTTTGATGCTCTCTCATTATTGGTAGCTTTTTCTTATTAGCAAACTAATGATGCATGAAGGTAAGATCTGCCCATTTTGTATTCTAAATGTCCCAAGGACAGAGATTCTACTTCCTCAGCCAGTCTTCTGGAACAGATAGATCACTTCTACTGGTGTCAAGTGATCAAAAGAAGATTCGTCATCTGAGATAAAAGCCTATAACAAAACACCATTTTTACTTCAATATGACTTAAAACAAATGTTTCAAAATATTCACAGAAAGCGCATGAGTAAAACACGTATTTCATATTTAAACTGTGACATATAAACACTTCCTGACCACTACTCAACGAACATCAGTATGAAATTCAGGTTAGGGTTACCTGTGACATGATATAAATCACCTTGAAGAGTAACATTTTATGCTATATTAATCACTTAAAATAAATTTCCCTTAATTCTTTTACCTCGAACAGACACACACCTCTCTTGCAATATGGTGGTCTTCACTTTGTTTATGTTCTTTCTGTCAGAATACAAACCTTCTTCCATCTGTTGGCCTCTTTAGTTAATTATTGCTTATCGAGTGTGTTATAGCTCACTGTAGTCATCAAAAAAAGTACACTTTGCACTCATTAACACAAATTACCTCCATCATGTTGTTGTACTTGACAATATAAAATAACAAATAAGAATGTGCAAAGTGGTAGTGATTAATTTAATATTGGATCTACCTTTGTTTAAAGCTCTTTTAACCCATTTTATATAAATTGCTGCACATAAATTGTATTATCTCTGTTCTGTCCTCAAGTATTTACACATGCATACGCAAATACTTCTAGTTTGTAGAAGTCATGTCAAGCAAAGTCAAAGAGTAGTAGTACTGCAGTGCAATTTTCCGTAAACCATGAGTACAACACAATACATACTTTACATACAATACATAGTTTCTGCATCTCTACAGAAAGACTTCTGCATCCGTTATCAAAATGTTATGACATCATCCAGCCTTTCATAGTCAGCTCAAAGTTACACTTATGACAACTTTCAATGGTTTTTAGCAAGAATTCAGCTAAAGGCCAAGATGTGATGATCTGCTAAACTTGAACAATTTAAGGTTAACTTTCAAAATTACATCCCTCCAGCTGTCCCAAAGAGGTGCAACTTGCTTGCATCTTTCTTCCTTAAGTACTTGCTCCATACAGGTCATTTCCTGCTTCACACTGGCTGCCGAACACAACAGTTCTGCCTAGCTCACATCTGTAAAATCTTTCAGCAAATGGATCAGTGCCAGCCCACTGACTCTAACCCAGGGACTCTAACCTTATGAGCTGCAGACTGCCTTCTGCCATAGGTTGCAAATCAAGCAATTCCCAAGCACAAGAGTTTCTGTTTCTCCCTTTGAAGGATCCAAGTTTTTTTTTAAGAGGTCAATGCTATTAATTTCAAAATTACTTCAGATTCAAAAAAGCAACAGAAAGCAATAGTGCATTTTAATTATAGTAAGGTTAACTCTCTGTGAGCTAATCATGTTGAAAATACATTTTCAGTGAGAAAGCTCTCATTACACCCTGTTTTGTTTAAAAAAAAAAAAGTAAAGCCAGAAGCGCTTCACTGTACTGGAAATAGCCCCTGATCTTTAAAGACTTCCATTAAATAAAGTACTGGCAAGCATTACTCTACTCTTAATCAGGTCTTATTTGCATAACTATCCTTGTGTTTTTTCTTGGCAACGAGGGAAAGAACCAGAACTTCAAAAAGCATCTAGGTTTGAATACTTGAAAAGATAGCCAGGCAGAATCTTACAGCGCTGCTAGCAGCCAAGGAGGAGAGAGGACAAGATGAAGAAAATATGTTCCTGAACCTGCTATTTTCCAAAGGCTTTCACCAGGGCCTAGACAATCACTGTCCTGAAGTTAATACAGGGTTGTTCCGGAACCACTATGAGGAGCAGTGCTATATCACATATAGGATTCAGCATGTATGTGAAGGACTCGGGCACATTGCCTGATATATGATTAAAACACATCTAGTTGTAATAGCTAGGATAATCAGTTAAGCTTTACGATGACTGTACCAAGAGCCTCAAAGCCTCTACAAGGCTACTGATTCACACTCACAAGGGAATATAAAAAAGTTATTAAAATTGAGCTAGAAATACTGCAACAGGGAATTAGGCTATACATTTGGCCAGTAATGAAAGAACAGTGATGAATAGCGATTAAAGAACAGGACTGAGTCGCAGAAAACCTGAATGCTCAGCTCAGCTGTTTATGTTCCAGATGATGTGACTCAAGTTACTCAAACCCCAACAAGCACCTTTATTTGTTCCAAGTACATGCAGGTTGAACATAACAGCTCCTGCCTGAATGACCCCTAAAAGTTCTGCCTTGCAGCACATCATTTTGTCTCCTTCCCCTTGTCCTGACCAGTAGGGCTCATGGAGGCTAACCAGCAGCCCTTTGCAGGTGTAGAGAAAGGACCACTTTGGTTGAAGTCATTGCCAACTCAATGGCAGATGGTTCCGAGCCACAGCTCGGAGTTGTGGTCCCTCCATGTCCCCAGCTTGAACCAGCAATACTCCTCAGAAGGCTGCCAGGGAAGAATGAAACTTGTGAGACAGCCTTTACTCTCATGAGCAGCTCAACAGTTTCATTTCACATCACCAGAAAAAGAAATCCTGTATCCTGTTTGCCTGCCTTCAGACTCTGCCAGGAGAAAAACACTGACCTGTCACACAAGGACCATTTGTTCTTTCATTCAAGTACAATGAGATTTTCACCTGGTAAGTGCTGAAGTCAGAGATTTATTCCTATATAGGTCTGGGGAATAATATTTGAGCAGTTAAGTAAGATTTGGGAAAAAGCAGGTCACCCTGAGTAAAGACAACTTTGTATGATCACCTCTATTATTGCAAAATGTTTTAAAAGCAAAAAAAAAGAGAAAGTCATGAAATGAAAACTGGATAAAATTTTAAGTTTAAGAAATTCTTGTTGTCTCTAAAATTCATTAAGCTGTTTTTTGTGGGAGCGTGAGAAAGAAGGTAGGTTCAGAGTGGAGTTAGCACTAAGGGATGAACAATAACAGAGGTGGGTGAGGAAACTCTCAGAAGGCAGGGGACTAGTTAAGATAAAATAACCTGAAAGGTCACAAAGGCCATGAGAAAAATCAGAGGTTTCCGTGTAGGATTTCCTTCTAAATTATCCAAGCAGTATCAGACCAAAGGACTAGTCTGAAAATCCCTATGGAGAACAGGCAGAAAAAGCAAGAGCAGAAGAGGTTCCAATGCTCTATGTCTCATGCCACTGCATGCATTTAATTATCCAAAGCAAAAACATGCACATACAGACATCACCCAGCAAAATGCAGTGGTCAGATACTGACCAAGAGCTCCCGCCATGTCCCAGTTTGGGCCAAGCATCTGAAATGCATGCACAGACCAGAATGGGGGAGAAAAAAAAGTATGACACGCTCTACAGCCATATGAATTATTTCACAAATAAAAGTTATTTCCAAAGCTATTTTAAATCTTGTGCTATCCGGAAGCAGCTAATATTATGTGCAGAACAGAAGAGAGCATCTTCCCAAGGGACACACACACCCCTGCAGCCCTTCCTGCTGCTCTTCCCAGCGCTCCTCTCAAGCTCCCTAAGTGCCTCCATCACAAGGAGCCTGCATCCATTGCTTTCTGCTCACCTGGCAGAGGCTCTGTCAGCCACCAAAGAGATCACACCCTCACCCTGCATGGCATGACATCTGCCTGACAGTCATCCCAACCTCAGTCTCACAGGGAAGGGGGCTGTCGCTATAACTGGCTCTCACCACTGACAGCACCTACCCATACCCATCCAAAAGGTTTTATTAATCTCCTTTGAGACTGACCCGTCACACACAGCAAAACATGGCTGAAAACACCTGGAAATAAAAAGACAAGTTTTACTAGGTGATAATCTGTACACAAAGAGAGTCTTGCCTTTGCTGTGCCTTGCTCAAAGCAATTGGCATTAGTTGGGCCTCATCATGTTAAAAAGTCCAGACACAATAAACTAAGAAAAAGCAGAAAACCCCAACCAGTGGCTGCAACACAAGCACTTTTCAGCTCCCGCAAACAGTACAGAGAAGGAAAAACATAATCAGATACTTTCAGGCCTGAAGGAGGGTTCCATATCCCAGCTAGGATCACCTGTTGGTTCCACCACCACAGGCAGTCAAACTGCAGACTTTAAAGAGAGCACGACACTGAAACTGTTCCGAAAACTCCAGGAACTGTTTCTTTGCCTGTATCTTTAGGTACTCTTTCATCACTCACATACAATGGTCAGCAGAAGTTTAGCTGTTTAATTAGAGGCTGTTGAAAAACTGCCTGAAAGATCTTGGAAGAATACAGAAAGAAAAAGGCTCCTTCCTTAGGAACTGGCAGAAACACTTAGAGGTGCTGCTCCATATCACAGCAGAAATTGAATCACAAAATCAACATTAAAATGTTACACAGACTACAGATGCTCTGTAGATTTTCAAATGTTAACTTTCAACGTAAGAGTAGCAATTATTCTTTTTAAAAAGTCAAAACAAACCTACATGACTAGCAATAAGAATAATAAGGAGGACTGATGACAGGACACTCAAATAAGGGAGGAGCAGGAAAGAGGCCAGCACTTTTAGAAGAAGTGGTCAACAACAAGACAAAAGAGACCAGAGGGAGTGTAAAACAGCAGGGTTTAGTTTTGCAGTGAGTTACCAGCTGGCAGGGCACAAGAATAAGCAGGAGATTAATAGATTTTTCCAGTAGGAGGTCAGAAAACTACATTAAAAAACCTTACAGTGCTAGCACTTTAGAAAAGAGAGTGAACAAACAGGTATTAAATGAAGCCACAGCAGTGGGTGTAGGGGCAGGGTCAAAGACCTGGTGGACACTCTGCTAATGCTCTTAAGTTTAGCACAGCAAAATAACCCACAACTGCAGCCGACTGTTCAAGCACCTGCCAATATCTCTTGATCTGCAAAAGTAATGGCAAGTCCCAGATACCAACTTTTGTCCCAAGATGAAAAGCACTTTCTATGGCTGTAGACGTACAACATGCTGCTGCATTTACCTGGAAATCTTTACAGAAAAAATCAAAGACAGAGTGAAAAATGGACAGGCTATATTATAGATTTAGCAAGCATCACTAGCAGGATTAAGTAAAACAAAGAAACAAACAAACGCCCCTAAACTAGGAATTTCTGCAACAGGACCAGAAGCTCTTTAGACCTCCACATGGAGACTCTTTTTCACTGCTACATCTCTGATCTGCTAGAGGGTAGGATGGCCCTACAGAGGGACCTGGACAGATTGGAGAGCTGGGCTGATTCTAATGGGATGATGTTTAATAAGTCCAAATGTCGGGTACTTCATTTTGGACACAACAATCCCATGCAGAGCTACAGACTGGGGACAGAGTGGCTGGAGAGTAGTCAGGCAGAAAAGGACCTGGGAGTGCTGGTGGACAGGAAGCTCAACATGAGCCAGCAGTGTTTCCAGGTGGCCAAGAAGGCCAATGGCATCCTGGCCTGCATCAGGAATAGTGTAGTAAGCAGGACCAGAGAAGTTATCGTCCCCCTGTACTTGGCACTGGTCAGGCCTCATCTTGAATACTGTGTCCAGTTCTGGGCCCCCCAGTTTGGGAAGGATGTTAGGATACTGGAATGTGTTCAGAGGAGGGCAATGAAGATGGTAAAGGGGCTGGAGCACAAGCCCTACGAGGAGCGACTGAGGGAGTTGGGGCTGTTTAGTCTGGAGAAGAGGAGGCTCAGGGGAGACCTCATTGCTCTCTACAACTACCTAAAAGGAGGTTGTAGTCGGGCAGGGATTGGTCTCTTCTCTCAGGTGACCAGTGGCAGAACTGGTCAAGTTTCATGCTGGAACTCACATTGCATTATTGCTCATGTTGGAGCAGGGATATAATGTGTAAATTCTCTCCTTTCTTGATACAGTCATCTTTTGTTTGCTTCTTATCTTGTTTGTGGAGGAATGTCCAGGCAATACAGGAATAACATCACAGAAGAGGTTGTAGAGAAAAGGGTTTAAACTATGCTAAAGTAAATATTGGTACATGAATTTCGTTATGTTTACAATGCTACCAAAACCCCTCATATTTCTAGATAGGCTACTATATAGTAGGATAGTTATTAACAAAATCTATGTCTTAGTGTCTTTGCAGCTTGTACAATATTTAGGCTGAATACAAATGCTTGGAGTGCTGCAATAAAGGTGGAAAGGCAGGATGCGTATTAGGAAGAATTAATTGCTAGGATGCTTCTAACTTGTTCATGACTAACGAAGATAGGCATACTTGCTGTCACAAGTAAAAACACAGGGTGTTATTAAAAATTGGCACATGTGTGTGCCTAAAACATACTCTGGCAAATGATTAAAGAACTGGATAAGTCCTAAGGAAAAAAAAACGGGGTCAGCGATCATCTCCGAAAGATATAAACTCAGCCTTTTCCATGGGTGTATCAAGAAACTGATTACCCATATAAGCACAGCTGAAGAGGAATTAGACACTGAGCTATATGAAAGTTGCAAATGCAGCAAAACACTTTGAAAATTTCCATATACGAAGCAAATTCATGAAAAGATCCAAGATACAGCAGGACACCTCACCCGCCCTACGGCAAAGGGCACACAAACATAGTCAGTAATGGGAGAAGAGGAAAAGGCAGCTCATTTTCAGGCTACGATCCCAAGATCTCTCAAATTATTGCCACAGGCATGAATTTTCTAGCAGAAGAGGGGGTAGAGTCTATGGATATTTTAGCACCTCATTAGCACATTGCTTCCATGTCAAATAACACATACTCATGCTCCCTCCCCTTGAAATCAAAAGTGTATTCTCCCCAGCTTTTACTCCCATACGCAATTTATTAGTATATATATGTAAAGTTGTGCATGCCACAAGAGTATCTATGGGATTTGCCTGTTGGTTGCAATTATAGTTTGCATGTGCTGCCCAGATTAACAAAAGCTCTATTAAGGTGTCCTCTACATCAGGCTGTACCTATGCAAGGTGCCCTCCCTTCCTGGGCAGCTAATACTGCCAGGGAATTGGTCTCTTCTCTCAGGTGACCAGTGGCAGAACCAGAGGGCATGGACTTAAGCTTCGTCAGGTAAAGTTTAGACTTGATATGAGGAAAAATTTCTTCACTGAAAGGGTGATTGGCCATTGGAATGGGCTGCCCAGGGAGGTGGTGGAGTCACCAACCCTGGAGGTGTTTAAAGGGAGACTGGATGAGGCACTGAGTGCCATGGTTTAGATGATGGTTGGTGTTAGTGTTGGTGTTAGTGTTAGGTTATAGGTTGGACTTGATGATCTCAGAGGTCCTTTCCAACCTTGTGATACTGTGATACTGTGATACTCAGCATGACCTCAACAGTACTACACGCACAAGGTTTTAATTCAGCTACTCCCAAACAAACAATGGCTCTTAGAACTCAAAATTTTGTGCCAGCAGTGAAAGTTGTTCTCACATGTCTTTGGGAAATGAGAATTACAGATCTCTGTGATATAGATGAGACAAAAGAAAAAAATACTCTTCCATTTTCAGAAAGATCCAGTTGCAGTACTAACTGACTTAAAGATCTGTAAATGCAATAACGTGGATTCTCTAACAGAGTAACCTTTATTACAAGGCCAGAGCTTCAGAAGAGGCAGCAATGTTCCAGAAATTTAAAGTCTTCTGGCTTCTTTGTGCTGCTAAATCTATTGAAGCTTTAGGATTCCAAGATACTTTTTTTCCTCCTCTCTCATTACCAAACATGAAATGAATACATATTAGTAGGGACTGCAACACTACACTGTCTGAATGTTTGGCAAAGCACCCTCAGACACTGCAAGACACGAGCCTCTCTCCACTTAGAGAGCAGATCTACAGCACTAATCCAAGTCAGACTCTCTTCCAACACTGGAAAGCATAACCTAAACACAGCCTTGTAGGACTAGAATAACACTGATGTTTTACCGGCTTCTCAAAGTAGCTCCACTTGAGCTCCTCTATTTAACAACAGAAGTCTGACCTTCAAGATTATCTTGAAAGAAGACTGTAGAAGGTACAAATAAGAAGGGGGAAAAATTAAAAAAAAAAATGAGAGATTGCCATTACAGTATGTAATTAAACTTGCCAGGTAACGGTTGAAGATGAGCCTACACTGTCCACAGCAAGCTAAAGGGCTCTAAAATCACTCATGCTTACGCTGGGTTTTTTCATGCCCTTCCTCTGGTACAGTCAAGCAACAGCCAACTATTGCTGAAGAGTTCTTTCCAGCTGAGATGCAAAAACTGGGTTGAAACATGAAAGCTAAAATATGAATGGTTTAGAGCTTAAATCTCAAGAAGAGGAGCTGAAGGAGCTGGGGTTATTTACCCTGGAGAAGAGGAGTTTCAAGGGACATCTTAGTGCTCCCTACAGCTACCTGAAAGAAGATTGTAGCAAGGTGGGTGTTGATCTAGTAGTTCGAGGAGCTACTGGAGAGAGTCCAGCAGAGGGCCACAAAAATGATAACGGGACTGGAGCGTCTCTTATAAGGAAAGGCTGAGAGACCTGGGTCTATTTAGCCTGGAAAAGACTGAGAGAGGACCTTATCAAAACTTATAAATACCTAAAGGGTGGGTGTGAAAGGATGGATTCAGACCCTTTTCAATGGTGCCCAGCAACAGCACAAGGGGCATCAGGTACAAACTGAAGCACAATAAGTTCTACCTCAAAATGAAGAAAACCTTTACTGTGATGGTGACAGAGCCCTGGAACAGGCTGCCCAGGGAGGTTGTGCAGTCTCCTTCTCTGAAGATACTCAAAACCAACGAGGACCATTCCTTTGCAACGTACTCTAGGTGAACCTATTTTATCAGGGGGGTTGGACTAGATAATCTCCAGGGATTCTTTCCAATTCTTTCTTACCATCCTGTGATTCTGTAATCTCTTCTCCCAAGCAACAAGCAACAGGACAAGAGAAAACGGCCTCAAGTTGCACCAGGGGAGGTTTAGATTGGATATTAGGGAAAAAATCTTCACTGAAGGGGTGATCAAGCACTGGAACAGGCTGCCCAGGGAACTAGCAGAGTAACCACCCCTGGAGGCATTTAAAAAACATGCAGACTTCACACATATGGACGTGGTTTAGTGGTGGACTTGGCTGGTTAATGACTGGACTTGATGATCTTAAAGTCTTTTCCAACCTAAATGAGTCTATGAAGCAGAATTAGTTAATTTGGACCATCTCTAGTCTTTCTTTACAACATTTAGGCTAAGTAGAGGTTGTATGCAGCTCAGGGAGTGGGAAATCAGTTCAAATACCAACCACACTCAAAAACCTGAACATGTCTTTGCATGCTTGTCTGCTATCACTGTATCCCTATATAAGTTGTTAGTTCTTTAAACTCAAAAGGTGTGGCCCCCCGATCCTTGAAAGCCTGATATCATATCTCATTTTCATAAAACTCCAGAGATGATCCTGAATGGAGGAATTGATAAACATGTATCAGACAGCAGCAAACCACTTAAAGGGTGTACTTCCTTTACAAGCACTTCTAGCTTTTCAAGAAGTTCAACACAGCTATGTGATTTGATTGGTATGATTTGATGATAATTAATTTTCAATTTCCTGACATATTGATCCTTTAAGAGATGCATGAAATAAAAATTATATCATAAATGAGATTAAACAGATGCTGCTACTTATTCTTGAGCCTTCAAAAACTCTTAGTTGAAACTGAAAGAAAATGAATCTTGGGAATAAATTCTGCAGTTACACTGAACACCACAAAAAAGGAAGAAGTGGTAAGGACAGAGGAATATTCATTAAGAGTTCAACAGTGCTATTGCTGTCATGCATAAACCCATATTGTTAGCTTAAGCATTACTTGGCTGGATTTTTAGCCTTTTGCAAAATGCTGTTACAGTGCATATAAAACAAAAAACTTAGCACAGAATTTAAAAGATACACTACATATTTCTTAATAAATTTTCCAATTCAAACCATAATGAATTCAATAGCCAGTTCCTCACTTCACTGCTTTTCTGGCAGTCAAACTTCTCAATTATTTGATTTTATTTTTATAAACTTATGATGATTCATGGAAGATTACACAGTGATAAATCTTTCTGTGAAATAACAATACTCATACAGATATGCGCAAAAAAAAAACAAGGAAAAGTTTATATTCCTCTTCAGTTCCCTCACTCAAAACAGTAAATATATAGTAACTTGTCTTGTATTCTGAGCATTGTTTTCAAACACATTTTTCTTCTGAAAAAAACCCTGCAAATTATATTTTCAAGCACAAGTAATGAATAGTTAATTGCTTTTTGCTTTGTTCTTAACTTCCAGAATTGACCTGGGGCACTCTGTTACTTTGACACAAAGAAGAAGATAGATAATGGGCACTTCTGCAGGGTCTCTCACATCTATCACTGTTATCAGGACAGGAATAGAGAACTTCCATACTGCTCCGCTGATAATTCAAGAAGTTCACAATGTGAAGAGGCCTCAAGTTCAATATGTTTGTTTAGTACAAGAGATTTCAAGTTCTACAAGAAAAAAGAAACATGCTTTCAGGCTAACTTTAAAGGTTCAAGACTAACAGTTTAAAAGAAAAATAAACCCCTCAAGCCCTACTTTAAGAAGAACTATTTTTCCTGCTCATCATGTGCAGGGCTATCTATACAAAAGCCAAGCCTTCCAGCTGATTTTTCCCTGCTTTTTTTATTAACTAGCCCTTGAAATAGTAATCAATTTTAATTAAACATGGAAGCTGTGATTTTAAGCGTTCATGTGCTAATTGAGATATTGTCAGCAGCAAACAGGCAGCTGAAATACAGCTGCAGGACACACGTCCTGTCTGTTGATTGAGCCACTGTTAGCACCTCTATTCCTCAAACCAGAAGGGCAGAGGCAAGGGCAGAGGCCTGGGAGAGGACTTGTATTTCTGACTGCATGCTTACAGAGGATGTAGACAGGGAAAGTACACAGCCCCTGCATATTTTTTATGTGCCAGAATAGGAAGGGAAAAAACTTTTCCTTAGCAAATATTTCTAGGTAGCCTTACCTGTTGCCAGAATCTTCTTTCTTCTTTACCACAAACATAGCCATCTATTCACACAGCCTCTGCACATGGAGGCATGCAAGCCAGCTAACTTGCTCTAATTGGAAAGGTGCAGCCAACTCTAAAGCATGTCTGCAGGAGGCTGTCCAACACCTACTGATGGTGTACACCACACCTTCAATGCTTCACCTGTTACCAGTGTTTCCCAGATCTCCCGTGCTCTCCAAAGCAACATTAAACCAATTTCCAAAAAAAAAAAAACAAACTGGGGATGATGCCTTAAGTAGATAACTTAAACTGAGAAACTGAAAAGCTAAGATGTGACCAACTTTGGCAATTTGATTAAGAATCGTCAGCCACCATCTTATGCTTCTCAAGGTCTATTTTATGTCATCTCAAGATGTTGTACAAACTTACAATAAGATACTCAAAGGGACAAACACAGACCAAAAATTACTCCCCCCCCCCAAAAAAAAAAAGAGCTACAATTCAGTAGTCCTCTAATATATTTCATTTTCAGAGGAAAATGAAATTTAGCACATTCTATCCAACTCTGGAAACCACTGCCATGCGAGAAGAAAGAAGACCACCCATTTCCACATCCCAGAGCTGTAGTCCTATAAAAAAAGCCCAAATTACGCTGTATATGTTCATGCACAAAACACAGCAGTCTGGAATTTCTTTAACTCTTGGCCACCTGAGTTTTCCGCTTCCCACTCTCTCCTTTTCTCAGTATAATCAATGTATAAAATTCCCATACTAAGGGCTGAAAAAGAAACCAAAGCCCACCCCACTCTAAATTCCACCATCTCATATCACATATTTCACAGGAACTATCAACAGTGATTTTCAGATTCATTACACTATACTCCTTTGCACTAAGGCTAACTGAGAGCAATTGGAGGTTGTTGAGCTCCATGGAATCAGCAGGAACGAAAGAGAAACACATTCCACCAAGAGGTTTCATGGATAGTTACTGACATGCATGTAACAGGAAGACTCACAAACACCCGAAAGAAGGGAGGCTAAGTAGATGATACCAGAGCCTTTACTAACTCCCCATAAGACAGTTTTCAGACCATCTCATTCAGCTTGTTCTAGTTCCTGCTCTATTATTTATCTTAGTCCAATTTCCTTGCCTAGAGAGATTCAGAACCAATTCTCAGTTTTGCAAGAAATCCAGAAGAACTTTCCTTGTCTGATGTACCTGATAAAATGAAAAATCTGAGGGTTAAGAAACACTTTGCAGCAATAAACTCTAGAAAGATAAGAGTCATTTAAGCTAAAGGATAATGCTGACATAATGGCTCATAAAAATCACCCAGTCTGGAAATGGAAACCACCTAAGACTACCACACAAACAAGGTTCTGAAACAGCTTTGCAATGGGAATATTATAGACTAGGTAGTTTTAAGCTTCATCTCCAATAGCTACAAGGGTACTGTAGCCTAGCAGCCTGAGTTTAGTCCATTGCTGTCTTAACTGCCCCATGTTTCAAAAAATGAGTAAAATTCAGTGTTTCAAAGATACAGAATGTAATGTTATATTTCTTTAAGAAATATATTGAAGAATATAACATTCTTAGAGTCTCTTTTTGCTAACCAGTTGACTTTACTTAGTAACAGAAGACAGAGGAAACACTCAAAGTATATTGAAAACTCCAGCTCACAGCCAAGGTCAAGCCGTAAAATACCTTCAGAAGTAAATACAAATTCAGATCATCTAGTCCATCCTCTGCAAGAAGAACATCTGTCTTGTCATCATGAAAAACGCTCTGAATAAGTGTCCCTTAAAGGTTTATATAGATCCGTGCATTTGTATAACCCCCTAACCTCTTTCAGCTTAAGCTGAAGAGGTCACTTACACAGACCAGTAGCTGGCTTCAAAGCTGATGGCTGTAAAAAAAAAGTGACAGCAATGTATCGTTCCTCATGGTCTCAGCATGCTCACTCCAATTACTCCCATACTTACTGACTTCTGTGCTCACTCGCATTTCATTTTTCCTCTCTTTGATGATACAGACATCCTGGCTCCATCTGTCATAGGGTTAAAAACCCATCTCTGATTTCAATAGATTCTATGAACTCCAAAACAGAGCCCTGAACCAATCAAGATTTTCAAGAAGTCTTATTTTTTTTTTTTAAAAAAAAGGCTTTTCTGAACTGAAGGCAAGTAGAGTTTAGCCTGAGTTTCAACGGAGGTAGAAGCAGACTATATTTATCTTCATGACAGTTTTCTTTTGCTTTTTAAAAACACATAATCACAAAATTTTATTTCAGGAAAAGATAATCAGAGAACCCTTTAACTTATGTAGACTGTTATATGTTATTGCTTAGAATGCAGCAATATGTTGTATTTTAACTTCAAAAACATCATAAATCTGATAATGTGTTTGGATACTGAGCCATTCTGAAAGCCTACAGAACGCAATACTCTCTAGTAGATGTTCACTGTAACAGTTTAATAAATTAGGATAGGTACCCCTAAAACCATCCACATGCCTGTCTCTTCTTAGTTATATTTTACTGCTTCTACTTGCTACGTATCTTCTCATCAGTCCAACTTTTCATACATCAATTGACATGACATTAGAGCTCAGATAACTCAGTACAGATGATGCTCACAGCTTTGTAATAAAGACATCCCACCATCCATCCAGATCTTGACACATTTCACTGAAGTGCATGCATATCATTTTTAACCATGAATTGGGAGAATAACATTCATGTTTTTTTTAAGTAGTGAATGACAGTATTTTCAGTGCATGAGGGCATAATCTATAAACTGTTCTCCAGGATTTTTGTACTTAAAGATATCCAGCCCAAGACACTTCATTGCTAATTATTGCTAAACATTGCTCATTTTTCTTTTGCAAAAAGTCCCCATAAGTGGGTCAACAGGAAGCTGGATACGCAAGCAAAATGCATTGCTTGTACAGATGCTGGCATTCACAATTTTTCCCAGTGAACACTTCACAACAGTTAGCACTGCAGCATGGCAGCCCCTTTGGCTCTTCTTCTTTCCCTGTAACTTTTGCAATGGTATCAGTAAAGCATCAGCCTTAACAAGAGTGCTGAAGTCAGCAAACATGGACATAAAACATTAGGGTTCTTTTAGAGTTTGCTTCCAAACTCAACAAGTGTTATATATAATAAAAATCTTTGCCACTGCTTAACATTCTTCAGCCATCTTCAGGTAAAATTCCCTTACATATTGACCAGTTTACGTTAACACCATTATCTGCAGTCAAATTTTTAGAAGCAAGTTAAAGAGCAATTACATTTCAAAATATTTTGTACAGGCACACTGTGCTCAGTAGAATGTACAGTATAATTTGTGTGTAGCCTTCTCAACTGAAGGAAGTGACTCTGTCTGGTTTATCTGAAATAGTCTTTGGAAACTACTAAAAACATAACACAAGACAGACACCACACAAAAAAAGGAATCTCAT
This sequence comes from Tapera naevia, assembly GCA_033556795.1. NCBI lineage: Eukaryota > Metazoa > Chordata > Aves > Cuculiformes > Neomorphidae > Tapera > Tapera naevia. Next base: position 22,066,432 of record JAUMJJ010000059.1, read on the forward strand.
CCAGAAAACAAAACAAAACTCTCAGAAGAGGATGATGTCTTCATCAGAAAGTCTTAAAAAAAGCATTTTTTATCAAATGTGCCAGATAAGCAAAGAACATAAAACCATTTTTTTATACTTTCAGTAACACCCCAAGAGAGAAAAGGGTATTTTTTTTTTATCTAACTTAAAACAAAAAAAACACCCACCTAGACATCCTGTGAGGTTAACTTGGAAAATTAAATTCTTTGGCACTGAAAACAGTGGTCTACAGAAAAAACATTTGTTTCAAGGTTATCAGAGGGTTACAAAACAAAATTGACTTTTGGGTTTGAATTCACTCACACAGTTGAGACAGAGGTGGAGCAGGAAGCCCGTCTATTGCAGCAGGATGTCAGGTTCTTGTGCAGACACACCCCAAGCACTAGTGGGCATTTGACTGCTAATGACTGTAATTTGACCAAAACTCCACCAAACACAAGATGTTCCCATAAGAACTGCACTGACTGAAGCCAAAGCTCCAACAAGCTCAAGGTCCTTTCTGCAGCTGATGAGTATTCAGAGCTAAGGAAAGAAGGTCAGAACAGAGCAAATACATACCTTCCCCAGTACATTCTCCCAGCTTCTACTGGGAAGACGCTCCCAGTGGAGTTTACAGTCTTTGAGGGCGTTTTACTCCATTAGTCTTGTTCATTTGTTTTTCATATATATCTAGTAGAATTAAATGTACTAAGTAATTTACAATAATGGGTTTTGGAAAATGCTGGAATGAAATTTGACTATCTTCTAGTCAAAGTCTTTGATGTTTCCATGGAAAAATTTTACAGTTTGATGTAAAAAATCAAAATCTTCACTGGAGAACATATCAAATGGCTCAACACACAGATGTGTGGAGAAACTGTGAAGAATTCTGGATCAAAGGGAAAAGTGCAGACAAGAAGTGGCTTTGGTCATCATGCTGCTGTCCAAACTAGCATTTGGATCCAACTGTGACTAATACTTGCATTCATGAGTTATTTAGGTCATGTATAAAGAGATATTTGCAAGGCTATGCTTCCCCTTCCTTGAAGCACGGAGTTTGGAGAAAATTTCTCATTCTAGGCTACCAAAAAACTGCTCCCCTAAACCCACTGATTAAAGGCAAAGTCAAGGAATAGAGGAAATACTTCTGCCCTCTCCAACACAAGCAGACTCTGGGAGAAAAATAAATCATCAGAATATTAGAGGGAACATTGTAAAACATTTTCTATCCATTCATGACAAAGTTGTCTTGGGCAAGGCAGGAATGTTCATAGCAGCTTTCCTTCTCCAGAAATGCTGTAGATGAAAAATAGGAAACAGTGACAAGGACAGAATCAAAGATTCTGATTTGCAACTTCAGGCCCAGAAAATGCCAGTTGTAACCTTCCAGGCAACATCTGACGCGGCATACACAGCAAAATAAAATCCAAGCTCTCCAAAGGCTCTCCTTACTAAAACCCAGTCACATCCTGCTCCTGTTTCACTTAACAGCAGGATTACTGGGAAACATTTTGTACTACTCACTACAAGGATAGAACATTTTTCCTCAAAATATAGATGTGCACCACAAACCAAATTTTGCATTTCAAAATATGAATTCAACCACCACTGACATAAACAGGAGTAACTCTCACCTTTCCTTCAGATTGGTTACAATCATGTCTGTCAATTTAAATGTAATGGTCTGGAAATTGCTCAAAGTTGTTTTTTTCCCCCTCAAGCAACTGAATTTTCAAATAAAATTTAGATCCTTTGTCCATTCCAATATGAGGAAACAAACTCTGAGTTATCAACTGTAGCGGCAAATGTTTCAGTCTGAAACACTTCACTACCTCAAAGGGTCACTGGATGCTAAGTGAAAGAGTATTTTATTTGAAGGACTTGAGGTTGAGGAACACTTTCAAAGAAGCAAAGTTTTTAGACTTCCCTGATGATAACAAGGGCTTATCTTTACAAAGAAGTCATTAAACGGAAATCTTCATGTAACAGATAAAGGTAGCTTGCACATATATTTGGATGAAAGCAAATATATTTCAGGACGAACACCAAATAACTTCTCGTGTTAATTATGAACTATCTCAAGCCACATTCTTATGCACAGGCAGCTAGAAGACGTTATTTCATGTAAAAGATTCCAACATATTCCCTTTGTTGCATTATCAGAAAATTTATCAAGCTATTCAGATAATACCATTCTGATCTTTTCTTTGTGTTATCTTAGGTTTTCAAAATGTTTACCAAAAAAAGCATGCAGTCAAGTTAGTCAAACTTTTGACCCAGCAATATGGCATTGTTAACTAAAGCCAACCCCAAAGCACAATCATCAAACTATGAATTTCCTAATTGTGTTGCAAGATCATTACTGTGTCAAGTAAATGGCAAGATCCTGATGAATGGCTGCCACTATTCAATAAATTGAAAAGGGCTTGAAAATGCCTTATCTGTGCTCTCTGGTAAAGGAAGATTAAGGAAAAGGTGGATAATAACCTTTCGTATTACCCTCAAACACAGGATTCAGTCTGTCTGGCTCCATGGTGTATTATTGCTTCAATCTAGGCTATTGTCTATTCTCACGACACTTATAAAAAAGAAAACAAATTTCAGACGTATGATTTTTGGCTGATTTTACAAGACAAAAGTGCCATTAATAGCCTTCTGAATGGTTCAGAACATTATAAATCACTTAACTAAGTTGAAATTATAAAAGTCAACAAACATCTTATGACTGGTACCTACACATAATAGATTGACACAGATTTGTTTTTCAAGTATTTTAATAAAAAATAATTACTTTCACTATAATGGTTAATATAGAGAACCAGGACTTAATCACAATAGGTAGAAGCTTATCAAAATCACAACTGAAATTTGTAAAAATCACATTAAAAATAATTACATGTTTTGTTCTTTTTGTTTGTTTGTTTCTGATCTGTAACGAGGATCTGCAGAGATTTTTCTGTTTACTATTATTTTCTGTGTTTCTTTACCTTAAATTTCCAGCTCTTTTCTGTCTTGTTTTGCTCAATGGCTTTTAGAAACAACTATGAAGATACAGTGTATTCTGATTCAATTATTGAAGATGCGGTTTGGTTGGTTTTGTTTGTCTGTTTGTGAGGGGTTTTTTTGAACTTCCAGGCATATTTAATATTTTTGTTAATATCCACTTAGTTCAAATTCCAGATAAGCTGACCAAGGAGAAAAGGTACAGGTTAGAAAAATACATATCAAGTGAAAATTGAGGAAATCTACAAGACTTCCAGTCTTCCAATACACAGAAGAAATTATTAGATATTGCCATTTCCAAATCGAAAGAACAGATATACAGACTTGCCTGTGAAGGGAAGCTTCTACTTCATTATAAATCTACTGAAAGGAACAGAAAGACAAATCCTTTTTTTTTTTTATCTTCTACTTAATGTTTATCTTTCTACCTCTAAGGTAGTATATCATAACAAGATCATTTTTCATAATGCTTGGGGACCCAACTTTGCAAAAAAACTTATGGAAATATTTAACACTGAAATTGTTCATGTCCCAATACTATAATTACACTCACCTATTTAAAAGTCATGCATTTGTATGTACAAGATTAGAGGTATACTGAGAAACACGATGCTACGTGCAGAGTGAAGTCTCAGAGCGCCTCCAATCAGTGTCAAAACTCTTGTTCTCATTTACAGGCCAGAATTTAACCAATAAACAATGACATGTTTTATGTTGCATGGTTTTCAAAGTGATTTTAGGTGAGAGATGTTTGAATGTAAATACACATATACACATTTTATAATACAATATATGTATCTATGGACACCCTCAGGGGTCCGTATTGGGACTGGTACTGTCTAATATCTTTATCAGCGGCACAGTGAGTGCTCTGTCAGCAAGTTTGCACATGACAACAAGCTGAATGGGGTGGTTGACATACCTGAGGGATAGGATGACATCCAGTGAGACCTGGACAAGCTTGAGAAGTAGGCCCATATGGACCTCATGAGGTTCAATCAGGCCAAGCGCAAGTGAGGAAAGGCCAAGAGAGTTTGGATTACTCAGCCTGGAGAAGGGAAGGCTCCAAAGAGACCTTACTGCAGCCATTCAGTACTTCAAGGGGGCTTATAAGAAAAAAGGGGACAAACTTTTTAGTACAGCCTATAGTGAAAGGACAAGGGGTAAAGGTTTTAAACTAATGAAGCATAGATATAAGGAAGAATTTTTTTTACAATAAGGGTGGTGAAACATTGGCACTCATTGCCCAGAGAGGTGGTAGGTATACCATCCCTGGAAACATTCACAGTCAGGTTGGAGGGGGCTCTGAGCAACCTGATCTGGTTGAAGATGTCCCTGCTCATTGCAGGGAAAGCTGGACTAAGATGACCTTTCAAGGTCCTCTCTTACCCAAATTATTCTATGATTCTCCATAATATACCCATAAGCATGCCCCTAACATATATTGCATATTGCATATATACACATGTATTTTCCTACAGAACTAAAAAAAGCAGCAGTAATTTTTTTCAGATTTGGCTGGTGAATCAGCAAATAATTATTCAGGCCTAAACAAGTTTTATTTACATGCATGAGCTGTGAAAGTTGGGAAGCACATCTGTTAAAGGTTACTTAACTTTTAAAAGTTGATATAAACAAAAATGTAATAGCTATACTGCAGAGCATACAGGCAACACACCTGTACCCATTATAGCTTGGATATGCAAGTCAGTCTGGATGCAGCCTACTGTACTCTTGCTGCATTTTGCAGCACTAGTAGCCAAAACAGATGGACTCCAGGAAGCTTTTGGTTTACTCTGTAATCGTGCAAAATCAAACAAAAATCATTGCAGACATCTTCTGTTCGTGGCTAAGCACTGACATGGATCTTGGGAATTGCTACAGCATTTGTCCAAGCCCAAAACCATCACATGCCTCTACAACAGGCAAGGCTAAGGGCAGCAGCTGACTGCACAGCCTCGGAGAAGAACACTGTAGTGCCTCCTCTTTAAAACAACACCAACACTTTAAAGGTGGGATAAATTGCATATTCCGGGAGCAACAGATCAATCCACTCTTCTGTGCTGCACAACAACGTACAAATGAGGAGTAATTGCAGGCAAACTATATAGATTAGACACTGCAGGAACTGCCCCACGAAACCCAACATGGCAGGCTGATGGAGCAGGAGGGGAAGCAGATGGGGTCAACAGGGAATTGATCTTCCCTCACCAGTACTAGTTCTCTCACCCTGCTCCCCAAAAAATTCTTTTTTGTTAGAATGCATTCATTAATCCATTTCTTATCAATGAGTAAATCTAATTCACTGAGTGACTAAGCAGTATGCCTTGCCTCACAGATTTTTGGATGTGCACACACAGAGAAGTAAATAATTTCACAATTGTCAGAGGACGCCTAGGACCTGAAACTAAGCCTTGTCATTGCCAATCAGTACTGGCCCATATTAGCTTTTCAGGCAATATGAACAAATGCAAACACTCAGCTTGATTAAGCATTAAAAACTATTATTAAGTGTTATTATCTGGATTTGCCATACTCACTGTATTTTCAAAATTCTAATCAGCCAAGAGCCAATATTAAACAGCTGGATTAGAAATGTCTGCACCAGCCCAAGGAAAATTCCTCATAGGATCAACAAACAGTAATTAAACACCATTAAACATAAGCAGCAACTAGCCTTATTGAATAAACTAAATTGAAAAAGAGGAGGCAGGGAGGTATGTCTCCATTATGGGCAAGACATTATCTTGATGAATTAATCACGCACCATAGCCTGTAGATTTTGCCTCTGAAAACTCTCTGCAATCTTCCAGGACAATATACAAGGAGCAAAAGCTCTGGTCGGGCATGATGATCAGCAATACTTAATCAGTAGCAAAGTCGTAGGACAGTGTTAAGTTATTTCACCACTTCCCAAGCAGTTTCAGCTTTTCCATGAGTACATTTAGCAGGCGGCCTCTACTGGGCATGGGATGCCAGAGGAAAGTGCTGTCATCATTTGGTTCTTACAGCTGATGCACAGCACATGAAATCAGATGACACCTTTCATGAGGTAACTACTATTTAAACAGTATTTCATTGTGCATTAACCAAACTTCTCCATTTTCAAATCCTTTCATCAGTTTCACATCTTCTTTCAGATTAGTTTCATTATGCTGTTCTTCACTCTTGCTTTTAGTGTTATCATTACATATGTAAAATCGTGGTCCTGTACACTTTGAATCCCTCTCTCCATACACAAGAGCCCCTTGGGACCAACCACAGAGGGACTCTAATGGCAATACTACCAATAGCACTAGGCGCTGCTCCAGAGCACAGTGGCAGCTGTTTCTGGAAGCTTTTCACACCACCACAACTACTGCATTGCGTATTTCACAGCTACAGGCAATTCCTGCAGGTCAGTCACCCACAATGTTCAGTACTGAGCGTAAAACCACACTAAGCCCAGCAGACTTCCCACTGAACAGGCTACTCTACGTGAAAGTCAGATATGAAGCACTAAGGCACATGACACAGCTTGCATACGTTTATAAACACGTGCATTCAAATAATTATGCACGTTGCTTTTCTGAATGAGAAAGTAAATATATGTTTTTTTTCTACTTCTTTTTCAAAACATCTCTTAAATCAAGAAAAGCTTTTACAAAAACAAATACCTGTACTTACAAATCTTATGTTTCATATTTCATTTCTAAAATGAAAATTCAACAGTAATGTCTGCAGAAATACTTCCTTTGGAATTTTCAAATGGCAATAAAATTATTCATAGTATAAATATCTTCTACTGAAGGGCAAACTCATCTATCAATAAAGCATTTAATCATTCAGAAGGAGGAAACAGACTAAATAAAATGTACTACTCTGGCCATTTATCATTTTATCACATATTTCATGTAATAATGACTCTAGAGTTAAGTGACTTTTGTATTAGAGGTAAGCGGAAAACAGTATTTATTTTTAAAAATTGTTTTTACAAGTCACAGCATAGCAAAGAGTTGTTACTCGCTGTACAAGGCCACAGTAGGAAGGCACTAAACTGCAAAACTATTCACAAGCACTCTTATCCTCCATAAGAGGAATCGGCTCCATATTCAAATTGTTTTCCTACCCCTGGACTTTACTAGTGATCTTCCAGCTCTTGCTGTAAGACCAATTATAATCTCCATATTGCAAAGCAGTTTCTCAGTCATTTGGACTTAAAGGAAGAAAAAATTACACATTAGCCTCATGCTTCTTAAGTAGAGAACCTAATACAATCTCAAGGCTGCCCCAACAAAAGCACCATTAGAAGCTCAAATACAGAAGTCTCCAACCAGCCAAGAACAATTTTTCTAGAATCACCTCCACCACTACTGTGTATATTTGTATAAATATAAGCGTTAGCCTCTAAGCATACAATACACTTGATTCCATCGAGTGAGAAAATCAAGGGAAGTCTTGCTCTAAGTCAAGGCTCCTATTCCAGGAGTTGTTGGCCTCTGCTACTGTGATAGCTTTTGCTGGCTAACAGACAAATCTAGACACAGTAGCAAACTTCCTCTCCTTGTATTATAGCACACAACAGTACCTAATTTAAATCTAACGGACCTTCCAACAGCTGACAGAGACCACGTGAAAACTTCTACCATGAGGGTCTGACAAAACAGAAGCCTCCAGGATGGTAGAATTTTCAGTCCTGCATACAAGAAGGCAGATCTGTTTCACATTTCCCAGTTCCTGCATGTTGGATAGCTTTCATTTAAGTTCTAGCTTACTGCATTTCAGCATCTCCCAGCTATATAAACAAGAAGATAGCTACTCTCGCCTTCACTAGGGATGTGACAACCTGAAGGCTGTTAAGTGCCCTTTGCTGTGATTCCATTTTCACTGTTTCACATGGGAATTCACAGAAAGCACAAAACCAGTTTAAAACATAATACTCAGGTGTTTTTCATGCATTTTAAATTATAATTCTAATTAGCAAGATCCTATGTATTGTCATTGTGAATATATAGAAGTTTGGAATGTTAATAAATATTTATTAGGTTTATTTTCCTGGATTAGCTGGACATTTACTGTTTCAAAATCAGCATGAGAAAAAACCCACCGTCTTTTGGCTCCAGCTGTTTGGGCATGGAACCCCCTCAGCTGGGTTTCCTTCAGAGGAATTATCTCTGAATTAATTTACAGTCATAGACTCCAAGAGTTGTTCTCCAACCTGCCTTTATACTAATACCGCAATTCAAACGTAATCAGGAACTAACCAAGACCCCTCCTAGCATTGCTGCAAAGCCTCTTTCACTTCTTGTGCTTTGACATAGGTTATGAGACCAGGAAGAAAAGATTCATGTAAAACAATAAATGTCATGCTCTCAAATGCAAAACCCTGACAGCAGTTAATACACAGTAGAAAAAAAAAAGTCTCTGCCAAGCAATCAAGCTCACAGAAGATAAGCAGATGACAATAATTAAATCATTAATTAACGACATAAAAGCTGCACCTAATAAAAGTGGAGATTGCCCAGCTCTTCTTCAATCTGCACAGCAGTCCTTGCTACCATCTTTACCCCCACTCTTTGCACAGGAGCATGACCCCTTTTCTCTTCTTACTGACCTTGCTGACAACAGCTCGTGGCTTCAGTCACGTGGCCCTTGACTTCCTGAATAGCATTATCAAACAGCAGCAAAAAAAAACAGAAAAAAAATCAGAACAGAGAGGAAATAGTGGCACTTTTATTATTTCCCTTTTTAATCCAGCTAACTGCCATTAATATGCAGTGATCTGACCATTATGTGAAAGACAGAAGAGATTACAGATGTGCAAAAAGGAAGAAAATTTTGAAAATATTTTCAGCAGGATTTTACAAGAAAATACCGAAATAATTTTTTCTATTCTTGAAATCAATTACAAAATATTTCCTAAAGCAAGATTTCAGATAAATGTATGAATTAAGAAGGAGTTTGACCAGAGTCTTAGCCTATTTACTTCATCTCTCTCTGACCAGCACATTATTGGCTTAGCCAGCTGTTGCCCCAAGATACTTGGATTCTGACAAGACTTGCAGAGGCAAAGTGAATAGAATCAGCTGTCTCTTTTCAGTACAACTGCAGGCAATCGACTGAGCTCCTAAAACACATTTGTTCAAAAGTTGCATTTCACAGAAACTACTCCTTATGCAGTATACTGTGACTGAGAGTTTTTAGAATTCTTTGAGTCACTTCCCTGAAACTGAAGTTGTTGATTTATCTCAACATCTGCACCTCACTAATTAAAGTAACTCAGCAAGCACATTTTTTTACTAGGTTAAAATATACAGACAGGTAAGGAAGAAAAAACACATGCATTTTGACAGCTTTTTTAGATCTTAAAGCAGCAAAAGATCTTCAGGAATCTTATCTACTCAGCAATACCCTCCTTGTCAAGCAAACAGGAGAGCCTAAATATTTTTTCCTCCTGCAAATTGTTAGCATGTGGAAAGAGGCAAAATATGCAGTCTGTTCCTCTGCAAAGACAAGCACATGTGACCACGTATAGGTAGTTCTATTGTTATAAAAAAATACTTTAATGCAAAACTAAAACTTGTTTTTTCAACTTCAGAATATCAAACAATGTGCCTTTAAATCCAGTGTTAACTGTAAAACTTATGATTGTGAAAAATGGAGATTCACCAATGTACAGAAATGCATCAAAACGTGTTTGGAAGTGAATATCAAAAATATGTTTAACACATTAACTTCAAGAAAGGTGTTGTCAGAAACTATTTCAATGCCTGAAGTTCTTCTGAGCCACATTTTCCCACTCATCCCTCACTCTAAAGTTCTGTTCACCCTGAAATCCATTCCCTCCAAAACACCTTCTCTCATTTCAAAACCCCACTTCTCCCATCATTTCTCCTCTATTGCAGGCTCCCCATATTAAGGCCCCTATACCTACTGTAATATTTCAGAACCTCAAGTTCTTCTGGCTCCCACCTCACCCTCTTCCTCTCACAGGCCATGAGCTCCTCCACCACCTTCCCCCTAGCTGATGAGGAAAGCAGATGTTTCGCTGTCCACAACTTAGCCCAGGCCTCAGCTGGAGCAGGCGGCACAAAAAGAGCCATATATGACCTCTAATGAATAAGTAGAATTCTAAGTGCAAAAAAATTTTGTATCCTGAAAAATACGGTAATCTTGAGCTACATTTGGCATGTTAAATATGCAGCATATGGAAATAACATGATTTTTATCTGGTTTACAAATGCTGTCTCGGTGTGTGCAGTAATGATTATTGGTCTGCCAAGGAGGACAATGTATTTCTGACATATAACTGTTTGGAAAGATGATTAAATCCGGGAAAAAAAAAAACCAACCCTCATCTAAATGGAATTTCTTGGATAAACACCCACTAAAATCAGTAGGGCACACAAGTATTTGCTCTCTTTCCTAACTGCTCAGGTTTTACTCTCAGCTGTTGTAAAACAGATCTCCCAGTTGTGACTCAAGTGCAAACAGCTGCTGTATTGTCTATCTGAATCAAAACATAGGCCTATTCTTTGCATGTGCTCAAGGCTTTCCATCAGTACAGAACACTTGTGTTTAACTGAACACTACTATGAAAAAAAAGCAACTGATTGTTTTTGAAAAGAAACAAATCCACAAAACCATCCTTTGATTTATTGTGCAAATTGACTTAGATAATACTTTTTCATAAACTTAAAGAGTAAATGTGAAGATTTACACCAGACTGCTCTTCATCAGTTCAGAGGTGCTTTTGGAAACCTGTATATATATATATACACACATACATTTGTTTCATATTCAGAGATCATTATGGACATATCAAATAAAATATTTTTTAAAAATGTTAAAGTGTGTGTAATTTATCTCAAGATACACACTTGTGGCTGACTTTACTGTAGTTTGCTTTTCTGTACAAGTCCCAAACCCTGAAATTTATACAACCTCTCCAGTGAAACTTTTCAAAGATCAATACTGAGCTGTAATCTCAGGAAAATACATGCATCACTATGCACAGTCTTGGCACAGGCCTGAAATCAACTGGATTTTTAGTTGCAGCTCACAGTTCAGTATTCAGATGCAGATTTTCAGGAATTCCCCTCTTTTTTTTTTTTCACGAAGGCATGTTAAGACCAGTTTTGGTTTAGCTAGCTCAAGCTTACACTTAAGGTTTGTCTGTATCATTACTGAGCCTAATCAACAGCAGTTTCTTCAAAGAAGCCGTTTACAAATACAGAACACATTACAGAGATCCACACACGATCTGTGTGTGCCTACAAGCACAATACTTACATTCAATATCAAATTTGTCTGCCCAGTCGATGGCTTCCGAAGGCCAGATGTCTTTTCACTTCATTACAGACACAAAACCACACTGCGACTCACTCAGTCACAGAGGCATTGTACCACGAGGTGCCAGTGCTATGATCTGCCACACCAGTGCACAGCATGGATATCAACCTTTCACCGGTAGGACAAATTGGAGAATAAGGGAGGATGGGGAACCAGGACAGAGCGGAGACACTATTTGCTCCTGGAAGATCCTCTGGGAGTGGACACAACAGCCACAGTGATATGGCTATATTCACTTTACCATACCGAGTCCTATTTGCCACAGCACACCCCAGGATTAATAAAAGCAGCAGACAACCTCAGAACATAGATACATCACATTTAATGCCATTGGGTTTTACTGTTAGCAATTCTTTGCGATGCTGGCTGAGTCAGCTGTAAAAAAAAAAATAAATAAGAAAATCTCTGTTCATTGTTCAGTATTAGTGTGGAAAATAATGACTTTCCTTTCAGAACTAGTCCCTTGGTTATCCACAAAAGGAGAAGAATTAACCATCACACTACTATCTCAGGTTTGAGCAATAAGACACGAAAACTTTATTCACCAGAAATCTACAAATCAGTTTTAAAAGCTCACAACTTCTTGAATTGCTGCTGGGAGAAGGAATGAATATTTGCATGCAAATCTGTATGCTTTTTTTCCCACCCATCATTCCTTAAGAGTATCAGTCTGAACTGCATAACACAGAACGGAGCAAAGACCCATCATTAACTTTCTTCATGTTGATGACTGATCTTTCTTACTGCAAACATACTTTACAGTGCCTTGGTTGGGGACTGCAAGCTGTATTGTAGTATTCATAGAAACAATTTGCATTTGAAAACAAATTCCTCTGAAGTGATTACAGTTTCAGACCATGAGAAAAGAGACTCTAGTTGGTTACAGCAGCTTTTATAGCTGAATCACTTCCAAATCCTCACGTGTAAAGCAGTAATGAGAAACTATGCTAGTTGCCTTCTGAAGACAGGAACGCACAGCTCACAAATTACAAAAAGAAACTTCAAGTCTCATCCCAAAAGCATAGTTTTATGGTCATATAATAGCTGAAGTCAGAGAAGAGTTGCAACGGAAAGTTAAATGATATCCAGAATGCAGAATTCAAAGCCATTTCAAGAAACCCAAAACAGACTGGAAAGATCTGTTTAATAGATGAAACTTCAGACGCTCCCTTTACACTACCACTTTGCATCTCATTTCCTAGCCCATTAGTATCTTCATGTATTAAATAAAATATTACAAACCTTTCCACTGAAGAGTGATTTAGGAAATCTTATATTTAAACAGGCTTTTGAAAACCACCATAATAAAAATTAAACGTTTGTTACTTGCTTTCAGTTTGACTCCTTTATTTAGATTAAGAAATCATGAGGCAAGGATTATACTTTACAGTGGTGGTTCTGCATCTGCTGCGATAATGTTCCTCTTATCTGTAGCCTCTCAATGTTAGTTTACTACTAGCAAGAAAAAATAACTCACTACAGTCCTGTATAGCAGGGTTACAGGAACACTCTATTTTACTTTCTTTAAATTCTGTATTTACATTTTCATATACATACTATACATATATACACAGTATACTTGGACAGGAGTGAGGTTTTTTTAGGTTTGAGGTGAGGTTTGCTTTGGTTTTGGTTTTTTTTTGACAGGAGCACTAGTCTACACTCACCTGATGTAGAAAAAAGTATAACAGCTTCCTAAGAGCTAGCCACCTGTGCATACACACAATTTTGAAAAAGTCCTCCAGTTCTGGTTTAAAAAAAACAAAAACAAATAAAAAAAACACTAAAATCAAAGAAAACCCTTAGGTTATTTTTATATATATATAAAATAAATTCTTCTATGCCACATTTAATGAAAGCACCTTTTTCTCATCTTTTACAACTGCCTTAGTTTGATAAAAGACATTTCCTCCCTTCTCTTGTATACCTTAGCTCTCCATACAAAATACTAAATCCAAAAGCAACAGAAGTGCAGATTAAAATTTCTTACTTTGAGCCATGAGATAACACCTTGCCAAAAGAATGTCACCAGTCTCTCAATCTTTGCACAATCTGTTTCTCTGAACAATCCCCATCTCTCTGAAGACTGCTGAAAAATGAAGCATCCCTCCGCCGCTTGGAAGCCTGGTGCTCTGTACCATTTCAAACACACATCTGCATCTTCACTCGCTAAAAGCCATCACCAAGGTTCCAAGAACAGCTACTCAGATTCCTCCAGATACTGCCAAAAATCAGAGTTCGCTGACTTCTAAAAAGGCCCAGAGAACAGTCAAAGCTGAGACATAGGAAGCACTCTCAGGTAACACAGCTGTTCACATCATTTCTTTCACTACAGCAGAGTCAGCTAAATGAGTGCTACACTGACCATCCTCTGAGGGTATACAGATTACCTTCTCACACTTGGTTTTACTTTATTCCAGTCCCAGAGACATAGAGATTAATGAGACTGGATATGACATGAAACCATATGTTAAATGATTTCAAAGCTAGTCTGTGTCAGAGACCAATTCTGTAACAGAAATGGTATACAACAGCCTCTAAATAGGCAGGGCTTGTGTTTCTTTTCCCATGCTAATTCGTGCCACATTTTGAGTAACAACATTCAAAATTTAGCCAACAAAATATATGGAATTTGGAACAAGGCTTGATCTTGTTGATGTACACACATTTTGTCTGTTTAGCCATTAAGAATATGGAGTTGGAGCAGGCTATCTCAAACAGGAGGATAGGATTCTGGATTCTGAGCTCAGTTTTGTACTCAAAATTATTATTTTGTATTTAAGCTGGCATTTTACATATCATGAACATGAAAACTAATTCCTCCACATTCAAGCTCCCATTTAAATTGGTGTGATATGTAATTCCAGGAGAATGGAATATCACATCTATGTGAAATGCAAGAAGGCCAATGAAGCTAGTTACATTCTTTCTTCTCAAATAGTATTTAATCTTGGACAATACAAGATTCAGTGAGATCTGTTCTGGCTTTACAGTGAAAAACTGTACAAAGAGGCCTTTTATCTCAACAATCAAACCTCAAAAGTACTAAAAAGCAACAAAAGTTGGTTTATATGAAATTTCCAAAGAGCTTAAGATGCGTCACTATTACTGTCTTCTCTGAAGCATCAAATAAATCTCAGTTAAATATCTCAGGCTGAGCTAATCATCTTTTCTAAAAATAGATGCCTAACTCATCTTTAATACTTACAGAACGAGAAAACATTAAGACGTCTAGCATTAGGCAAGATGAATCTCACCTGAAATGCCTCATGTGCTCTAGATTCTCTGATGCTATATTTAGATAGGCATTTCTTTTTTCAGGGGGTTGTACCCTGCTGAACACGCAACTGGCACTCAAAAAAGTAAACATCAGGCAGATGGTTTGACAGACACTGGTTAACATCACTTGTTCTTGTACTCCTGCTTAATAACGTGGATTCATCATGGTTTGGCCAGTCACTTATTGATAAAGGGTACAATATATGAAGTCGGGGAAAACTCATCTCACTTAATCAGAAAGAGAACAAAAAAAAAATCAACGATGGTGCATGTAATCTATAAGTAGACTCCACTATTTTGTTAGACTATAGGATACATTTCTCTCTATGCACTCCATTAGCTTCTAAGGTCCCATTTCATTTCCAAGTGGCTGAATCAAAGCAAAAAGTTACCAACTTGTTACGGAATTTAGGCTGCTTCTCCCAGAACTGGTCTCTAGTAACTCAAGCTATCACAGTTAGACAACAGATATTTTTAGATGACAAAGAAGCACAATGCTGGTACTTGTGCACTAAACAGCAATTCTGGTCAAGAAAGCAGGAGGAGATGTTTTCTTGGTTTAGAAGTATATAAATGAAAAAGTACAGGAAACTTCAGAGGAAAAGGCATCTCACACATAGCAGGTTAAACACCTCAAATTGCCCTTTGCCTGTGCCTCTGTCTGCATGGATTAAGAGACTAGGATAGCTAACTAATGCATAGACATTTAACGTTTATATGTCAAAAAATAAAAAAGTGTCTAGAAAACAAGGGATTGAACTAACTTTTATTTCCTAATAACAGATTTATATTACAACGTACAGGAATTTCTAACTAAATGGCTTACATTTCAACATTTATCTCATTGAAAATTCTAATTTGTCAATTTGTATTTTTTCTTGTTTTTTTTTTTACTGCAAAATTAATTTTAATTCTTTACTGGAAGAAAACATGAAAGCTGCCATTCCAACAACTGCACTGGACCACGACTCTGCTGCAAAGCCATTTAGCATGAAAGAGTGGCACAAGGGTTCTAGGTTCCAGATGACTGAGGCCATTTGAACTGAGCCCAACCATCTTTTCCCAATTTTTAATTTGAAAAGAAAACTAGTAACTATGGCCAAGCAGATGTGAGAACTGAAGTCAGAGTAGCTAAACTAGC
This sequence comes from Tapera naevia, assembly GCA_033556795.1. Classification (NCBI taxonomy): domain Eukaryota; kingdom Metazoa; phylum Chordata; class Aves; order Cuculiformes; family Neomorphidae; genus Tapera; species Tapera naevia. Next base: position 22,082,186 of record JAUMJJ010000059.1, read on the forward strand.
CATGCTATCAAGCAAAATGCTGACTTTCAAATTAGTAACTTTAATGGCTAGCAAAAGCTATTTCCTAGAAGATACATGCTTCAAAGGATACAAGGAGGTAGGCTCCTTCAACTACAGAACTTAAAAATCACAGCAAGTGCAACAAAAAAAGAACAAACGTAAAGCAATACACACAGAAAGAAGTCACTGATCTACACAATAAGTTCATCATTTTGTCCTGGAAATCCCCAAAGTACTCATTGATGACATCAGGGAAATGGCAGCAAAAAGCTGCAGGACTAATATAAGACATGAATTTAAGCATTCAGATTAAACCTTTGTTCTTAACTTGCACTGCTAAGACCTTAACAGCGCTTTCTGAACAATTCATTCTCTGAATTGTGTTCTGAAATGTCAATGTGTTCTTTAATCTTTATAATATTGTCCATGGCTTGTGTTAATTAAAAGATAAAACTTCTGCATTAAGTGCTGAATACTGATTCTTTAGATTTCCATTACCTCATAACAGAGAGGAGGGAAAAATACAAAAAACCCACACTCGTCGTATAAAGATACAGTATTTAAGTGACTGAAAAAAAGGCTAAAAACAGTGGTCTACATTTATTTAATGAGAAATTCTAGCAATAAAAAGAGTTCTTTAAAAAATTATATGAGCCATTTATGCTTCTTATAGGTTCTTTTTATATTGAAAAAAAGGGAATGTTCTTCCTAGTCCCTCATGCTCTTCCTACTTTTTCTCAATAAAATTTTTAAAAAAGAGAAAATATTAAATTATTAGATACTTTTTTTAAAAAATGAAGCATTTCGAATATTTGTAAACAAGGAAAAATCCCTATATTTTTAGAAAACATCATACTTATTCTCATAAGGAAAGGTTCCTGCTCACCACTCAAAAAAAAAAGTCATGCTAGCAAGTGCATTATGACTGTAGCTCCATTCTTTTGGCCAGTAAAAAGTAAATTTCTGCTAAGAAATTTCTCAAAAGAGTCAGTTTTCCATTTAACCACATGTCTAGATCATTCTAAAAAACAGTTGTGCTAAGCATTTGGAGATTTTATGGAGACGTTAAGAAAGCAAGATGTAAGGAACAAAAAAGTTAGAAAGTGCTGCTACACATTTGGCACTAGTTCAAGGTGTCCGATTTGGATTGGGGCTCTGAGCACTGCAGGTGAAGGATTTAGCTTGCTCCAGACTGCTGGATGTTGTACCACCCAAAATGCAATTAATCCATTCAAGAAGGGTACAACGGCCTGAAAGCTCTTTGAACGCACAGTAGTGACTACCATTCAGAGAAGACTAGGGGCAGGCAAAGGTATGTGCTGAAAAGGCTTGCTGACAGCACAAAGACCACATGGCTTCATACTTGCCATGTGCCAACTGGCCCAACTCAATCAGGCTTTTACAGAGAAGTGTTGGGATCCAGATGTTTTAATTCATGTAAGACAGCAAATCCCTTCCATTTAAAATAGCATGCCTTCTTCCTGCAAGCTGCTGGAAGGACTTCAGATATCAACCCACTTGAATGCTTACAGAAACAAATGCAAGATTTAAAGACTGTACTTAGAAACTGATGGGCAAGGTCTGAGCCACTGGGTTACTCAGATGCTGGATGTTCCAAATAGTCAGGAGAATATTGATAAAGGAAAAAACTCTCACGTTCTAGATCAACCTATTTTGGACCTTCTACATTAGCTGACCTCTTCTAGACACACAGATTCATGATTTATCTAATTTGAAAGAAGCTAAACTATTTGATAAGTATTTGGAATACAATGATGTTCAAATAAGGTTTCCATACCAAAAAACCAAGCAGAAAACATGAGGAGGTCAACAGTTATGAATTATTTTTTCCATCATTTCCCCTTCCTCCTCCCATCCTCCCCTATTTCCAGCCTTGCTACTTAAAAAGACATATTCCTTAAATAGAATATAATGTAAATCATATCCTGTAAATAACATACATAAACTTACTATGTAAATAAACATAGCAGCTTATTTTGTCCACAACACTTCATAAAGAAAATGCTTTACAAAATTATTTGAATGAGTGTTGAGTCATTCTGCACTCCTTTCCTGCAGCAGCAGGGATTTAATCAAGTTGAGTCTACATACAAAGTTGTAAAATTACATTAGATTTACAATTCCAAACAAGACATAACATTTACTTAAATGTCTGTGTACTAGTAACAAATGTACTTCACTTACCATACTTGATTTTACTTAGGGTAATCTTTAAGGGTGGTTAGAAGAGACCACAACTGCTCTTGCTAATTTGAAAATTAGTTTTTCTATCATGCTTCAGAATTTTCCATTTTGGAGAGAAGAAGTTCCCAAATAACAACTTTATTTTACACTATCAATTTTCAAAGCATTTAGAAAGCACAGTGCTGTGCACACTTCTGACTACTCCTTTTTACAAGTTCTAGGGAGGATCGTTCTCACGTTCAACACACTGCTGCATTTCACAGATCCTTAAAAATTACATTATTAACTTTTTAAGTGAAGTCACAAATAACAACTACATTTTGAGAATTTCTGCACTGGCAGACACAAATGGCTTTTTTTCACTCAGCCTCCAATTATAGAGAACAGTGATTAGCTGCTCCTTACAAATATAATTAGCTGTTTAAGAAAAAGTACAGAAGAGATCAAAGCTTTTGGAGCATATATCCTTGGATTGCAACAATCAATTCAGTGACTTAAGAGGATAAAATACTGCATTCTCACAACATATATAAGCTGTCATCTCCTCTAACTGTGAAGTCATATCAACCACAATAAAGAACAGACTTCATGAAAGGCTGAGGAAGGCTCTTTTCACTTTCTGAAAACACCAAGAGCTTCTGGGATGCCAGCAGTACATGCTGTGGAAGGCACGGCTTCCTTGCACACCCTTCAGTTCAAAGCAACAAACTCAACATGGTCTCAGACTTTACCAGAGGTTTCCATAGCTGGGCTTACTTATTCTCACTAGCCTTCATCATATGAGCCTCAAAGGATCATCTTCCCCTAAATCCATCTTAAGTGCTCTCTGAAACTTCTGACATTTTCTATTCATGACATAGCTGGCAAGGTTAAGGAAAGTCATCAGAAAATCCCTTTCCTATTCTCAAACCTCCCAGAGTTTACCAGGTTAGGATACTTCAGCTCATACCAACCATCAAGTCCACCACATCTATAAGACAGACTTGGTCCAAGACCAAGGCAGCAATACACAATCACACCTACAGCTAAACTGTTATGGAGATTCACCTTGTCAATGTAACAGATATAGCACTTTTTTCAGGGTTGACTCCAAGACCATGCCCAGAACAAAGAGCATCTTCATTACAAAACCTTATCGCCTTCAACAACAAATATATGACCTTGTCTTCCCTGACATAAACAGATACCAAAATGTAAACACATGTTTATGTAATTATTTGAAAAAAATCCTAAACAAAACACTCTCCTGCACATGCCCTTTTCTTTCTGGAAAGGGAATGAAAGCAGCAGAATTTGAAAAGATGTTAGTCAAGCTGTTTAACGAATTCATGATAAGTGCTTATGAACACCTCTAAAACTTCATATAAACAAAAATTGCCTCCAAACCTACTACCTCAGCTGCAAATAAAACTGTATTGCTCGTATTGCTGGATGAGATGGAAGTGTTTTATATTTCCATTGTTTCAAAAACTTTACCTTAAAGCTTAAAAAAAAATATCATGGGAAAGAAAAGAAAGAGGACATGCAGCAAAGACAAGCTCAAACAGGGCATCCAGGAAGATGCTGAGTTTCAGCTTGCCAAGTCTCTGACACGTTATCCCTCAGGGGTGAGATTAGACACTTTATGAAAAGAGACGGGTGTGATCAGACCTTCACACGGTGCCTAGAGATCTATGGCGCATGGTAGCAGCACAGTTTATGAGATCTTGCAGGTTCTTATGCTACTCAGTTCTACCATAGGTTAACCAGAATTTCTCCAACCCAACAGGACTACTGACTTGCTGATTTGGCTACTGCCTCACTCTGCAGACACACTGCATCTATCATAGTTCTGTGGCAGTTCTGTTCCACGTTATTTCCCTATCAGAGTTCACGGCAGTGCATGTAAATGATCCTGTTCCACAATTCAGTTACCCTTACACCTACATCCCCTCCATTTCTTCCACACTGCCTATTCATGGGCAAACACTCAAAAGCACAGTGGAAACACAGGGTTAGTGCTTTGTACCCTCTAATTTTAAAGCTCAGATTCCCCTGGTTTTCTTCTTCCTTGCATACTGTCCTTCAGTCTCCCCCTTTTGCTGCTACAGTGATCCGGTAGCTGTAAAGATTCATCGCAGTCAGAGCAAAACAGAAATATCTCATTGGAAAGAAGGGGTGCATGCAAGGTCCCAAAGACTCTTCTCTCATGCCTAACCTAGGCCACCTAGACAAAGCCTCAACATGTGAGAAGTAGCATAAAAATCCGTTGTAAAAGACGATTTTCATCACTTCCACTTAGCTTGCTCTCTTGACTCCTTTTATGCCGGGTCATATTTCAGAAATACTCCCACACTGTTCCTTCTACCACAATCACCCCGCACCCTGTTCCAGCCACCTTAGTATCTCCTTTGCTTTGCTTACTAGGAGCCACTTGCAGAGAAGCACCAAAGCCCATGCAATGGTGCAGTACACCAGCCAGCTGCACCTCAGAAAAGCTATGACTTGCAAGCTGAAGAGACTTGCTGGGAAGGATGAGACTGCCTTATCCTCTGTAACATACCAGTTCTGCAAATAAACTAGTTGGAGAGTTCATCTGGTGGTCATATCCCAACCACATGTTCGGCAGTTCCACTTTTTTTAGATAAAAGCACACATACTTCCACAAAAACAATGTAGCATTACACTTGTAGGCATGCCTGGCTAGTCTGTGAGCACAAGCCCAAATGAGCACAGCTGGGAAAATCTCCTAAAGGTGTGTTTCTCTCCAGACCTGGTTCCACAGCACGTTCTCAGTAGATAGAAACTTCTTGATTTATAACTCAAATTAAAAAAAATCACCTCTTAAAAGTCAAGGCATTTTTAAGTTTTTCAAGAGCTTGCTTTACAGTGGTATCAAAATAATATCTTGCCGGTTTATGAAAATACGACTCTATTCAGTTAACTAAGGAATCAAATACTGAATTTCTGACAAAAAAACTTAAATCATTATGCACTATTACCACTAAATTTTTCACTTCTTGACTATTGCTTTAACTTTTTCCCTCTTCTTTAATATAGAAAGCATTTTATGAAAACTTACGAAGAGTTGCAGGAAAATAATATATATAGAAGTGTAAATGCTTCAGTTGTCCAATCTCATATTTCATCACAAACATACAGAATTTTTAGGTCACATATGAATAAAAGTCTCGTTCTTTTTAAAATATAGACAATATGACGCTGGAATTTTAAATCCTTTCATAAGGAAGATAACCTGGTTCCCTAAATAATATTTGCACTTTAGTTCGGTGAATAGCAAGGAACACAGGCACCTGTAAAGACCTAAAGTGAGTCCAGTCAATTTAAGAAACTGATATTTGTGAACTTGGGGCAATTAAGTACAAAATTCAGGCATTCCAGGACGCCCACAGTGAGACACTGACTTCTACTACAGACAGTACATTGAACTCTTAATTTCCTCCATCTACAAGACATCCAGGCTGCACAGCCTTCTGAGAGTGTGCATCAGCAGCAGTAACTACCTTTTAGATAATTTAGCAGCTAGAACAAAGACCAGAAAGACAAAAACCCAGGTACAGGTATTTTAGAGAGGGAACCTCATCTTTAGCAACTAGAAAAGTATCGTAGATAGAGGGTATCCTGGTTAAGAGTATTTGCTACTTTCCCTCTCAAAGGCAAGACACTATAAAGTGATAAAGGCAGTATTATTCAAGAAAGCTTCACAGACAACATCAGAATGTGCAAGAAAGGGAAAATCTTATACACTGGCATAAACGCTTACACAGAAAAGGGCAGGATCAGCATCCCAGACACAGCTCCCTGGAATCAGGGCCTATTTCACAGCAGATTAGCACTGGATAATCCCGACTCTTAAATGCCTGCTGGCACCTAGCTCAGTTTGAAGAGGATGGGTGGAGGCTGGTCTCATATAGGATAGCCTCTGCCCTAGTAATGAGGACAATTACCTGGATAGGCAAGCTCAGTCCTTTGCAGGCAGGAGAGAGACTGCAAACCAGATCTCTCTCTCACTTCTTAGAGAAGTCCTCTAAGACTTTCTGTTAAGTAAAAAAGTCAGCGGGGGTAGTAGCTCCTACTTAATTGAAGTTATGTACAGACTAGGTCACACTTGACTTTTTAAACGTTTCTTCAGACAGATGAAAGAACCCAGATGCCCAAAAATCTGTATCTCAAGAGGTGAGGGAGTGGTTAAAAGTGGCTACAGGCATTTCTAAGACACTGGTATAGCTAATTTCTTACACCACAGATCTTTCAGACTAATTAGGAGTTATCTAATGAGCGCAGGTGCCAGAACTGGTTACTTGCAGCATAACATTATAGATTTGTTAAAGATTTAAGAGAACTTAACATACCTAAGGCTACTTTTGGCATATTTAGATACACTGAAATGCACACCACTAAATATATAAAAGTTTCCTCAGCTACCACCCAGGTCTTACTGACCACATCATGCTCAGCTTTGGTTCAAAGCCATCACAAACCTACTAGCTCTGATCCCAGCAAGACAGTTTTTAGGCTCACTACTTCACCATCTGACAGTGGAGATTCTTAGCCAAATAAACATGACTGGTATCAAAGATTTTTCTTGAGCAACATAGAGAGTGTAATGACAGAAACATGCAGAAGATAAAACATCATAAGGCTGACACACAGCACAGTCAGCAGTCTGGCAATAGTTAAAAAAGTTTCTGGGTAGGCGCTTTGCAGATCTAAGTTACTTCTGCCAGGATAAGCCTCAAGACTTCATTTTTATTGAAACTGGCTCTGCTGACATGTGCTTGAAAACCATTATGTACGTACTCTCCAAAAAAGCAAAAAGAACAAAGGGAAACACGGAATAAGGGATGAGGTCTTATTTATTATACACTTCTGGAGCTCAGGCTGCATAAACAAAATATATAGTCATGATACATATGTATCCATCTCATTTTTCAAAAAGACTTAAAGATCTCAGACTAAAAATGTTTTCCTTTCTTCTCCATCATGCCTGCTTCTCAGCCATCAAATTAATGAGAATCAACTGACTAAAACGCAGAAGGGCCAAAATTCTTGTTTCGCTTGAGAGTAAAAGAACAGAAGCCTTTGCTTTGCAGTGCAACGAACAGAAAAATAGTTGAGCCTTCCAGATAATGATGTGCTTACAGTTCCTCATATGAATATTTTGGTCTTCAGCCTGAGCCCCTTTTACTTGCACACAAGGTTTTTCACTGCTGTTTTGTTATTTGGCAAACCTACTACAGAAGGTTCAGCCGTGACTATAGTGCTTTCTTTCCTACGCAATGTGAAATAACAGTAACTCTTTTTTCCTAAAATTGATGAAATACTGCTCTTAAAAATAAAATAATAATTCAGTAATTCCATCTGAATTGTAAATTCTATCCTGGTCATGTATTTTATGTTCAACACAGAAGTGAAAAGATCAAATCAGCATATCCCATACACTTTAGTAATGCAATGCTATTTTGCAAGACACTGTGATCTACAGAACGATAGAGCACTTGAGAAAATCAGTCAGTTTTTTTTCTAAAGCTGGGCTCAAATCCAGAGGAAATGACATACCAATATCCATAAAACATAATATTATACAAAGAAAAATCAACCCAAAACAAGTTAAAAGAACTAGTTCTGAATGGATTGTTAACTAGGCATTAACTTGTGCATTTGGAGCTCTGGCTAATGTGGTACCATTCTTATGTGAAGCTGAATTGACTGTAAACTGAGAGAGTAAAATTTTCCTTCACACAGAAAGATATCCTTCAACTGTTAGTGCTCAGAACTATAAATATGTATTAAAAAAAGCAGCAGGTCTGTGTATTAGCAACATTGCCAAGGATCGTAGCTGTTTTCTACTGCCTTGAGGAGGCTATTTGCATTAGCAAAGATGAGCAGTGAACTTACCCAGAAGGAAAGATTTGCATGAAGTGAGAGGGAGATGAAACGATACAGAGCTGTGTAACTGTGATCCTTTCTAAACATATTTTGTATTTTTCTCCAAGCAACAATCAGAATTCTTTGAACGAACGCAAACTGATACACAGTCATGTGCATGGCTGGCTCGTGCATGGTGAGGTGGAAAGGAAGACAGAGATCCAAAAGTTAAAGTGGCTAGTGGCTTATAACCTGCCATATCCAATGCATTCATGTTCGTAGCCATACATATCAATGCTGCATCTAGCTTTATGAGATGCTTTTCATAGCATGTCATCAGGGTTCAGTCCTGCAGCACATGCTGCACTGTGTTAATTAAGGGAGCTAGATTTATGGATAAAAGTTTATGAAAGCAGCAGAAGACGGTGACATTTGGAGGAACCTGCTACACAGAAGTAATTCACAAGGAAGAGTTTCTCCTTGATGAATAAATAATTATCATTCTGGCTTGTAATGAGATTCCTTAAAGTACACATCGCCAAAATGCTGCTTGTGCACTTCCCAGGTCAACTTACACTGCACAACCAAACAAGTTTCTTCTCATAAAGGAGTTAACCTTTAATAAAGAGGGTAAGGCTTTGCCTGAAATCCACTCCTCAGCACAACAATGAAAACTATCAGTGAGGGTCCTATGACAGTAACCTTTGAAGAGCTGCAGTCCCTTGGCATGGGATACCTGAGGTTGTCACCCTTCACTCTCCCTGTCATCCTCACCCACAACCAGCTTGCTAGCCCACAGACATCTGTTTCAATTTCTGGGTCCTCAAGCAAAAACTACGCTCACTGTTAGTAATGCCCACATAAACACCAACATTTTTCACATGAAAGAGTCAAAGAGGTTCTGTTGTGCATGTTCCGGGCACAGTGATTTCAAAACCCTTCAGGAATTCAAGTGATGTGCGTGGCGTTTTTACACTTAGAAGAAACACCTTAAGAAGAAATCTGATTTCTCCCCTTGGCGCTCTTTCAAATACCATAACAATTATTTGGCAGTTACTGCCATAGATAATGACATTTATAAAGTAAAAGCAGCACTACTTATGTCTGCCAGGCTTGGCGCACAACTCCAGCTGCCGGTGCTACAGAACTGTGAAATCCATTTGCCACACTAGGTTACCCAAGAGATGGTCATCTGAAATGTGCACAACTCACTGTACTCAACCACATGCAGTTAGCATTTGTTAAACATTTGATGAAGCACTGAAACAAATTACTTTCTTTATTTAGAAACATGGCTTGAGAACAGATTTTCTCCTGATTTAATGGGATAGTTCTGTCCATTATCCCATTAGCTACGCATTGCTAAAGACACCCCGGGCATAGCCAAACAACTGACTGAAGCTATTAAAGGCTCTTCAAACAACATTGGTTCCTTCTGCTGTTCATTAGGGAAAAAAGGTCTCATAAAATATCACCCATTAGATCAGATCACCAAGTGAGTGAAGAGCACATAATAACAGGAAGTCCCACTTCGTATTGACTTTTCACCACCCTAGTTGATATTTTGTGTATTTGCCAACACTTTTGAAAAGTTACACCATTCAACTTATTTCCTCACAGCAGAAGCTTTCATATTAGTCTTTCACAAAGAAAAAACACAGCAGTGCTGGCAGAGCATCCTGTACAAAAAGACATTGATAGCGAAGTACAGGCAAGGAAAAATTAAACCTTTTAACTCCAGTCGCTTCCTTTATCTATCACGGAGGAATAATTTTCTACATTTCATTTAGAAATTCTTAATGTTACCATTTCTCCTCCTCTCTTTATTTTAGTCTCACAGATTTTGAAACACATGTTTAAATGCTTGCCTGAATACAAAAATTACATACAAAGTTGTTGTATATTACAGTGGTATGTATAAGTATGCATCATTCAGAGGTCTATAAATGTTTATGATAGATTGGAACTCTAGCTTCACATAAAATTGAAATTTTTATGTTCTCAGTAGCAATTTAAAATATCTAGGATTTTATGCAGCCAGATTTTTCAACTAACAAAAATCTATTAATATGGCATTTTGAGAAATGACCTCATGTTTAATAAATGTTGGTTTGTGACTTTACTCTTCCTTCCTCCCAAACCACTCCATTTTGTCTAAAAAATCAAAGCATTAGAAAAGAACAACAGAATAATTCAGGAAGTGTTGTGCAAATGTATAAAACCATATAGCTGGTCAGCCTGTAGAAAACACAACATGGTAAGTGAAACACTAATGTCAGAAGAAAATAGATTCTTTCAGCATAGGTCTGCTGGTTTTGTATATCTTGGGTTGATAAGAGTTATGTCATAAGTTTAGTTCTTCTGCTCAGCCAACTTGGTTTCTACTAGAGATGCATGTATCTGTCACCTAAGAGCAAAAGCTTTATTTTTCCAAGAAAATATATTAATTTGGTTTCACATACAGCTCTAGGCTCCCAACATTAAGAGCAACGCCAGCATTCAAACACTCTTGGCTCATGTTTCTGGTCTTTAACAGTGATGCAAGAAGCCAGCATTAGCACTCTGCATTTGTCTTCCAATCCACTTGTTTTGTGTGCCTTTGTTCAAAATCCCATCCAACTGGCAAGCTCATACCACACTTCTAAGCCTCCTCTAAACCTGAGGCTGGTGTGATGTATCCTAAACAAACCCAGTAGCGACTGGTACATGCTGTCACTCAGAGAGCTGTATTAGAGCTGTGATGTGAAATGCCGTTTTGACAGCACCTTAAGGAGTCTATTTCAGTGACTGTTTGAAACTGTTCCTTTGAGACTTCTTACAGAGCTAATTACAGTTACACGTGTAGAATAGGCAGCAACCTATTCTTCAGACTAAGTTATTGATATTTTTTTCTAAATTGTAGTTATTCTGTGGGGAAAAAAACCCTGCAAACAACACAGGAATAAACTTTAAAATATCCATGCTAGCACATTACATGACTGGAAGAGAGCTATATTACTCCTGGTGAAAACAACAGATGATCTACTATACAATCATATAGCAGAACGTACTCTCTCTAATTGCTTAAGAAGTTTCACAGCACTGCTTACCTGCACAGCTTTTCTGCAGTGTCCCAGGGTCACAATAGTAACACCTCCTACATAGGGCAAAATTATTTTCACTAAACCTGTCAATTTCCATAGTGTCATTTGCCTTTCTTCTTCTTAAGTTAATAAAAAGAAACATAAATGCCTCTTTTGGTTGCTATTTCAGTGTCTACTACCTTCACCTCACTGAAATCAGCTTAATCCCAAGACCAATACATTATTAGTTGTTAGAAAAATGCAACACGTATCACCATATCTGAGAAATGTTCAAGGAGCTCAGGGTACAAGAATCATGTTTAGTCATTGCAAAACACGAAAATTACAATGTACTTAGTGTAAAAACCATCAAATCCTTGACTAATCTGATAATATAACAGTCTAATCCACTGGTGGTTTTGTTGGTTTTTTTTCTTACCTCAATAATCTTGTCATGAATTTGCAGGCCTTCTGCTTTGTCTGCAGGTCCATTTTCCAAAATCTTTGACACATAAATTCCCTCAGCAGATTCCTCCTGATTGTTCTGTACCAGGCAATAAGGAAGTTGCAAAAAGCCCCTCATTAGTACAAGAAATGAGATGGTAGTAAAATCAGCAGCAATGAAAAACGCAAATCCACCTGAAATAAAGCAGCTCGCTTTCCTAGCTAAGAATTAAGCTCCTTGGGATTTTTTTCTTTAACTGGCTTAATACAAACTAGTCATTAATCAAAAGGACAGAATTAATGAACTACTCCAGCATTTTTTATAAGATTATCCATTTACTTCTGATTATTTTACTGTAAATGAGACACAGGGTGCAATGGTAATCAGACCTCACCTAAAACATTTAAAGCAGACCTAAAATTTCACAGCAGAGAGTGACAAGTACATAAATACACAGAGGAAAACACTCGTAAAAATGTATGTACAAGTGTTTCTCTCAGGGGAGAAAGGGCTCTTGCAGTACTGCTGTTTGTAAACTTTTTTTCTGCATTTGAAAATGAAGCTCCAAGAAACAAAGTGACATTAGTTAGCTGGCATGTAACTGTAATAGGATTTGGTTGGAATTGGTTAACCTCATAAATCCTATTCACATGGGAGATTGAGAACTTGCTCAAGTGTGAAATCCATACAGATCAGCTGTGGACAAAAGGAAAAACCACTTCCAACTGATCTCTACACATTGCTCACTGCAACTCACACGAAGGTCAAATTCAAAGCAGTTACCTACCGTAGCTACAACGATACACCTGATGTTGCACACGCTAAAATTACTTCATTTCATTGTGTTACAGTTTAAAATATTTTTTTAAAAGCACAGTTTAAAATCATTATTAATAGGGGAATAATGCCAAGGAGACACTGGCTACTTTAAGTATTTTTATGTATTCATATAAATAACAACTTCAATGGCAATAAATGAATGAATCTTCTCCCAGATTATATATGCTTTGAACAAAAGTTTATATGGTACTTATTTTCCTTTTGTGACTCCTGAATCTGCAACCAACAACATGATTAATACATGCACAGGTTTATAGGTCCTACACATCCATGCAGAAAATGTTTTATAATATTTTTTTATTAAGAAAATGATAAAGCCATAATAAAAAATGAAGCCACTATAAAACATACTTTACAATATGTGGCAACTGACCCATGGAGACTCGGTCCAAGCAGATTTCAAATTAACAAATATTTGTTCAACATGATGTCTGTCTGCTATGATTCCATAATCTCCTAATCTTTTTCCTTTGTCACAGAGACTCATAGGTGTCAGGTAAGAAACAAAAGGGGAACTTATTAACCATTTCAGCAATATTTTGAAATGATGAATGAACAGACCTCCACTGAGTTCCCCTGTAAGCAGTGGGAAACGAAACTCTGACACAAGAAGCCTAGTAGTCATTAATGAAAATGCAGGTGGTTTGTTTTTTCCTCAAGAAAACAAAAGGTTAGATTACAGTACCTTCACCCACATAAAACTGTATTTTTTTCAAGAGTAATGTGTGACCTGGTAAGAAAATTACATTTAAGTCTGGTTTGTAGTCCCCATTGGCAGCATCTACTGGTTTCCACTAGCCCTGACATGAAAATGCAGCACCGCTCAGTATAGCAAGCTCTGGCACCTTGTCACACAGCTCACAGCTTGTGCAGCAGGGGCTGGAGGAGGGCTATGGAAATGGTTTACCCAACCTTTATCTGAGTCTGTGGTGACTGCAGGAGCCCCAGGCTGTGCCCGCAGTACACCCTCCTCTCCAGTCCAGCTTTGCCGTGGTGCCCTTTCGGGGGCACAAGTCCTCCCAGCCAGCCAGAGCTGGGGCCCAGACAAAAATGGGGATCAAAGTAGCCTTGCTCCATTAGAATTATGAATCACCTTCCAGAAACAGATGCTTATGTGAAATGAATTCCTTCTTGATAAAACAAAAGACAAGCTTTTAGCAAGTTGTTCCTTTCCTTCTCTTCCTCTCTCCAGGGAGAAGGTGAATGGTGGAGAAGCCTATTGTGAGCTTTAATGAAACACAGCAAATGGAAAGTATATAAACACCACAAGTCACCAAGAGTCATCTGCTTTCCAATAGAAAAAACGTGCATTGTACTTACAAAACACCAGTAACGTGTGGTGAAGAAATACATTCCCACACAGGTGACTAATATAATGACACCACTGTTCTGCTCTTCTGCTACAAGAGCCAATACTTCACCCAAGGGCAATTTTCCCCAGAACAACCTGAATGTACGGACCACTTTCATTAGTACGGACCACTTTCATTAACTCTTTCTGTCTTGTTACCAAACAATTCCTCTTCCAGTGTTTAAGTTTGTGAGTGGAGTTTATTATTTTCATTATTTGAGTTAACTTGATCCTTTTATCCTGTTATTTCCTTTGGCTCCAGGAAGAGCAAGACCTTAAACTGGTATCTGGGAACTGCCAATCAAGCACCTGTGGCACTCATATTTATCGCAATGAGAACAAAAGAAGACACAATTAAACATTAAACACTCAAAATTCCCTGAGAACCAGCGGTGCCTCACAGCTCCACCAACTTTTACACTTCTATCATGTGTCAATGGTAGACCATGACCATTCACTTCTTTCTGGTCAGCAGTTCTCTCCATAAATAGGGCTATGAACCTTCATATATTTATCACTTACTCCTTAAACTTCCAGAATATTCATTCAAGAAGTCTTACAGCTATAAATATAAAAAAAAATTCCAGTGCACTGTCAGAATGTAAGTACTTCACAGAAGCTCAGCTGACATCCCAAGAAAGCTGAACACCATGCTCTCTTTTCCATGCAGTTCTCCTATGGCTGTAGATAACAGAAGTCACACTGCAATCCAAACTAATGATTGTCTGGGCTTTGTTACTGATATACTAAAAATACGGATATAATGAAAGTGCATGTATTTTATCTTATAGCCACCTGTTGTCCCATCTTTCTGCTAGAAAAAGCTAAGAAATTCTAGCTTTGGATTTTCAAAATCAACATTTCATAACTGCTGGTCTTCATATTTGCCCACAAGGAACAGTAATTCTGAAGCGCAGACAGTGAATTTCTTAGGCTAATGGAAATAGACTCTTCAGCTAAGTATAGCTTTAGAGCAGAAGATCGCCAAACAAATACACAGGGTCCCATTCCCCTCCTCAATAATAGCAGGAGTTTATAGTTCTCCTGCTTAACAAAAACCTAATCAGTGCATAATTATTACTAAGCCTTTTTAATCAACTATTAAATTTTCCAGTTTAACAGGTTTCTTCATCTTTCCAAAAGCATTAATCAGGACTGTCATTACATATGAAGGGTAAAGCAAAAAAAAAACCCAAACAGACTCTTATATTCTTATGCATATTCTAGGGTATGCATGTAATCCTTATTCATATTCTATGGTTTCCAATTAACTTTCTAACCCTAGACTGATGAAAACAGTTCAATTTAACATGCAAGACTGATGAAAACTCGTTTCAGTTCACAAAGGAAGAAAAATTGAAACAGCCATGTGAGAGCAGGATATGTGCTTCAACTAGCTGAGCTACAGAAGCAATTTTTCATCTCTCCTTTAAATGGGAAAAAAAAGTAAGCTATTTCAAAAAATTCCAATGGCTTAATCCTGCAACAATGACTCTTGCAAGTAGTCTCACAGATTTCCATTGAACAGTCTGCATGAATACATATTATTCACATGGGAACTAAGTGTTGATCAGCATAAAGTTTTAAAGCAAAAACAATGGGAACGCCTTTCCTGAATCTAAGAAAAATCCAGATCTCACAAGATTATGTCTTCCAAACAATGACCCCAATTACATTTATTCTGTATATGGAGCTGATTCCATACCTACTGTCATGAAAAGTAACTCTTATATTACTAACAGTGTATACAATAACAGAAAGTAAGGTCAAAATAACCTACAGTTACTTTTCTCATTACCTGATTGGGTCGTCCTCCTATAATATTGAATCCCAAAGTATCATTTTCCCTGTGTAGCATGATCGTTAATGGTTTGGGTTCTCCTCCCTAAGAAGCAAGAGGTAAAATATTAATAAAGACCAGAGTCTCAAAAAGAAGATCCTAAGTGAAGGCACCAACGTACAAAAGATTTTTAGATAGAGAATATGTAAGATAAGGCTTAGAGGAAAATCAGGGTGAAAAGATAACAAAATACTTTGCACTGGAAAACAAAAACAAGGAAAAGTCACGTGTCACCGAAAAGTGACACATGATTATCTTCACTGCTGAGCAGAGAAAAGTGCAGGCTTTTGGTGGGAGGAATGCTCAGCACCACTGAAAAAAATTAGAGCTTGAAAAGTCTCAAAAAAAATATCCCTATGTCTGTCAATGTTTCAGATACTAAACATATAGGTTAAAATACACAAAAATATAATTTTCAGATCCCAGGACATAACAGTACACATTTCATAGCAACTTCCAGGGAAAGTACACACAGAAAACGAAACACAACTCTTCATCCTAACCTTTCACTTGTCTCCCAAAAAGAAAGAATCCAAAGCCATATCTTCAAAAAAAAATAGGGTTTTTTTTTCTAAACAAGGTTTAAAATACAAGGCAAACATTCAAAAACAGTGGAGTCAAAGTTAAAAACGAAAAAAAAGAAACCTTCTCCTTCAGTGGAAGAGGTAAATAATTACCAAAAAAAAAAAAAGACCAAAAAATATTTTGAGGTTTAGCACAGCAAGTTAGGTTATTTTATCATATTCACATATGATAATACTTGCATTTCAGGAACCATACTACTCACAAAAAAAATTGTAATCATCCAGCACTGTTAGGTGTTTGTGTTTGTCAGTCTCTACAAATTAGGTGATTACTATAGATTTGACACCTAAATAAGGTATAGCTTTCTAAACGTTCAAAATGTAATACATAACGCTGAAGCTCATATTTTATTAACTGTGACAGTGAAATATTTTATTACCACACGATACGTTTGATTTTAATGAAGTACATTTTTACTTCATTGATAGTTTTTCTTCCAAATGCCTGTTTTATGCATTTCGCTGCTCTCAGCTGTAAAAGCGATTTCTGAGCGGCAGTACATACAGCAACACCTACTGGCAGACCTCGGAAACGGCAGATGCTCCGCTGCTGCCCAGGAGGAGTGATGGCTCCATGCCTATCACCAGACCCCCTGCCAACTCCATACCGAAAATCCAACTCTTTGCTCCCTTCTACAGCCACTGTTTTTGTCGCACACTCAAGGGTCCGTGAATATTTTGGTAAAGGAAAAATTCTTTGCATTAAAACACTCTTCACCATGGCTACAACCATCAGTGCAGAGCCTGCACAGCGCTCTTCCAGACAGAAGCTAACGCTTGAAAAGAAACTACTCCCTCACAGTGAGTTAAGCCTTCTCACCCGTATTTTCAGATGGTTTATTTAGCCTAAAAGAAACGATGGCATCAGACCTGAGAAGACAGTAAAGCACTGCACCGATCTCTGCTATTGACAGTGTAAACTGTTACGCCATTCTATCGAATGAGAGACATTTGCTGTCCTTTCACCATCATTTCCAAAGTTTACAGTAATTTCATGCTATGTTTTTTTAAGACAACTTCTCGGCTGCTCAAATCAAACTTAAAAGCCAGCTCCATGTTCCTGAGCTTCTGCCAGTCCCAGCTGGAGCAAACCGAGCAGCAACAGCAGCCATGGTCCTGCGAGCTGGGACGCTTGAGCTGGATGGACAGCCTCCCCGGAGGAACTGGGACCGCTTTGCCGGCTGCAGAGCCAAACCCTCTCCCCTCCCGCCCGCTTCCCAACCTCTCCGGCCAAGCAATCGCTCGGCCACCGCTGGTCTCACCACCGCCCGAGTTCCCAGCCACAGAAGGGCAAGAAGCGTGTCCCCGCTGGGGGCTCCATCTCCCCGGGGACGGCGAGGGACGCACGGAGGGATGGGGAAGGGTCTCGGGGTGACCGCCGGGGACACCGCTCGCACTGTCAGCTCGGCCAGTCCCTCACGGGTGCGGGGAACGCATCCCTGGAGGGGAGCCGGCCCGGGTCGCCGGTCTCCGCGCCCGCACTCACCTTCACCTTGCCGGGCTGGCTGCCCGCCAGGTCGCGGGTGATGCTGCTGATGTGGCTCATGTACTGGCCGAACTTCGCCTGGTACCGCCGTGCCGTCAGCTGCACCTCGCTCTGCAGCGCCGACAGCTGCGCCAGCAGCGACTTCTCCCTCCTGCTCCAGCGCACAGCCTCCCTTTTCACCTCGGGTCCCGGCTCTGGGCCGCCGCCGCTGCCCCGCAGATCCCGCACGCACCGGTGCCCGCCGCCCGCCCGCGGGGGCGACCCCCGCGCTGTCCGAGGCTGCTGCCCGGGGAGCCCGCCCAGCGGCTGCGGCTCGGCGGCTCCGGGCGGCGCGGGCTTCCCGTAACGGCACGTCGCGAGGTGTGTGGGCAGCTCCCGCAGCCGCACGGTGCGGGCGCAGCCGCGCGCTCTGTAGTCGCACTTGACCTCCAGCTTCTGGACGAGGCTGCGGAGGGGCAGAACAGGGCGCAGCTCGGCGGCCGCCAGCGGGCGGCAGCGCAGGGGGCAGCGCCGCCGCCGCGCCGCCCAGGGCAGCAGGCAGCCCGCGCAGAATACGTGCCCGCACGGCGTGCACAGCGGCTCCTCCAGCACCCGCCCGCACAGCTTGCACTGCAGCTCCGCCGCCACCGGCGCCGCGAAGCGCGACGGGTCGAAGCCCATGGCGCACCCGGCCACCGACAAACTTTGGACGCCGCGGCCCCGGCGGCGCTGGAACCGCTCCCGACGGGCGGGCGGCGGGCGAGGGGCGGGCGGAGGAGCGGGGCCGCGCCGGGGGAGGCGGGCGGCAGCGCCCAGCTGGAGTTCCCAGCGGCTTCCCCCACCCTCCCGCATTAACTCCATCTCCCTCCCGCGTCAACACCCTCTCCCTCTTCCCCTCCCGCATTAACTCCCGCCGCATTAACTCCCTGGCCCCGCCGCCGCCGCCTCCGCCCTCCCGGACCATCCTCGCCGCACGGCGGGGCGACACGCGGGGTTCCAAAGCTGCTTCCCGCCATGCGGGCACTGTCCGCACCGAGCTGTGCCTCGGCGGGTCACTTGGGGTTGGGTTGTGGTCGTGGGGGTAGGAAGTTAACAGGCTGCAGAGCAGAAGAGCGTTTAGGCTCGTTTACAGCCGCACGTAGGTGCAGGTGTGTGAGCATCCCTGCTTCGTTTCTCTCTAAAAGGCTCGCTCCTCTCTTGCGCTCCTCTTTTGAGACGCGGCAGGACGCAGAAAGCCAGAGTGCCCAGTACTGATACTCTTCTTGTTCTTGCACCAAAACCAAATACTGTCAGGATAATAAAATTTCTTGTTAAGCTTTCTTAAACAACAGCATATGTATAAACAACACTTTTGTTTTAAGAAAAGCTGAAACACAGCAAAATCTGGAGGCGCATCGTTCGCATCAATAACCCGCCTAGAATCTATCCCTTCATTGCTGCACAGCCCAGAACACACACTGAAACATGAAACCCCTAACACATTCCCCACATAACTTTTACTATTGGAAACACAGGGCCAGATTGCTGTCCCCCAGCTCTGTGGGAAAACCTCACAGAGGAGAGCAGGATGGAGCCCTCTGAGGGGTTTCTTCAGTTGGATCCTCCATGTGTGGGTCAGACACCATGCCTTTTGGAAAGGACGGCAGGTTTGGCTTGTCCAGCCTCAGATCACAGGTTTCTGGAAGTAGAGTTGGGGTGTGTCCTCACCAGTTCTGCGATTCTTGCCTCACATTCTGAATTCCAAGAGCATGCCTCCAGGAAAGCCATCGGGACTCTTGAGACCCATTAATGAATGGCGCTTTTCCATAACTAAGAAGACAACATGGGGGCAATGCAACAGAGTCAAATACTCATCCCCTTTTTTCCCGGGACAAGAAGGAAAATCCTGCACATACCTGCTCCTACAACTTTACCTGAGATCACAGATCGCAGTTACGTCTACCTGTAATTTGCTTAACAAGAGTTTCTCAGCAATTTTAAACAATAACAATGGCTCACAGAACATCTACAGATCCAAACATTACTGAGAAGCCCCAGCAACCTACCATTTCTCACTTGCCACACAGAAACTCAGTGTCAGTTGGATTACCATGGCTGTAAAATATGTAAATAAACTGCACCATCAAATAGTTTCTCAGCTTGGAGAAAATGCCCTATAATACACAATATTTCATCGCAGATCAAAATCACATTTGCTCATACGAAAAAGGAAATCAGACACCCTGTATAACTAATTATGCTATTCATACTGATTTTGTATCATTTAGTATTTCCATTGATTTTAATTTCTTTGCTCATAGGGTCAGAATCAGTGTCGTTCTGAATGTTATAGAAAATGATTAAAAAACAGCATTCTCCTCATCTGTCTTAGCATTTAACTATTCATTTGTACATATTATTTGTTTATACCATTTCTTCTGTCCAAATATTGTAATATATTTTCTTTGCCTCCTTATATGTGGCTTAGAATCTGAGGTTTGAACACAGTCAGTAACATCTACACCCATAAATTAAACTGGGCAAAGAACAGGCCCAAACATGGGCACATGATCCGTTAAATTGGTATTGACTCTGCTAATCCCTGGGCGTGAAATTTGGAATGGTTTTGGCCACGGCCTGCAAGCAGCCTCTCAAACCACAATAGGGCACGGCACAAGGGTTACGGGGGCCAATTCCAGGAGACAGTTTGGGGTGGTCACCCTGAAGCAAGATGACAGCTGAGGAGTGAGGATGTCAGCCCTTCTGGGATCCCTGGCGTATTTTACTTACCAGTGCAAATGCAGCCAAAGTGATTATATAGTTTGAGCATCAGAGCCTTTGTATTTCTTTTAAATTAGGTGAATAGTTAAGTGAAGGTTTAGCAACCTCATGCTAGGAATCCTTTCTGGCCCATGTTGGACACTGGTGCAATGTCAGTGCACTGGCAAAACGCAGCTATGCCTTTTCTCTATTCCTCCTGGAGTAAGAAGCTATCTTTGCCAAGCTGTTGGCATGAGTGACAGCACAGGCAACTGGGTTTATATCAAAAATAATTTTCCACTGCAGGATCCTGTAATACAGACAAATGCACAAAACTCATCTAAAGATAACCGCTGACTGCATACAGAAATGGGTACATGTTGATAATTGCATGCAAAAATTCCTTATGTGCTTGCATGGAATTATTCCTACAATTAGTTGTCTTAGTTCTGACGTAATCAGCAAATGAAAAACACAATTCTCATACTTTCCTAAATTGTGCTTAAAGAGACAATGCAATTATAACTTTGTTTGCTCATCAGAGTTCTCAGCATCTACAGCACAAAGTTTCATATAGCCATTCCAGTCATGGCTTCACTGAAGCAAAGAGAAAAATGCAGATTTAGTGATATGAGGAGAGGCTGAGGAGCACAACAAGAGCAGTGCCCTCAGGAACATTGCCCATGGACATGATAGCTCTCTACAACTCCATCACTTGCACTGGGACTGCACCCAGTTATGGATCAGCTAAATGTTGTGCTGTGGCTTGTCTCCAGGATAGTCCATATCTTCAACAGCATCCTCCATGTTCCCTTTTTGCTACCTGACAAAGCAGTAGAAGTTATTTGAAATAGGAAAGTATTTGCATTGTTAGTCATGCGTACATAGACACACACATGCACGCACACAAGCATGCTTTGAGAAAGGCTTTGGTAGGAATAGCTGCTGCTGAGGGAGTTCTTTATCAGCATGGAAAGCCTGCTGCTACTGGGCATCAGAGACTGGAGGAAGTCTATTTCAAGTATAAAATAAAGGGTTATTTCTGCCTGTAGCTCTTTCCTCATCCTAAGAGGGTCTACAGTTTAAAGTGTGGACTATACAGCTGTCCCAAATCTTCTGATGAAAGAATCCCAAGATAAGAATTACTGCTCTGAAATCATGAAGGTAACTGGAAGGCTTCTGGCTCTGTTGAAGTTGGTGGGGAAAAATCTGATGAACTTTCAACTCACGTATGTGGGAAAGAAGTATGTATTTTTGTATTTCCCTCCTCATTTTCATAATAATTTTGCCCTATTGTTCATCTGTAGGATTTCAAAGTAAGATTTTTTTCACAGTCATGCTAGTAAAATATTGTAACTAGTTTAGAGCCAAGAGGACTCAGCAACTTTACTCTGAGAGCAGAATTTAGACCTGAGCATTTGCTATTAAAACCTATTACCATCAGAAGTCTGGAAAGAATGAATGCCATTGGAGTTTGGAAAAAAAAATATTATAAGCATAAAGTTAGTCCATATAACTCATGTTTCATTTTAGACAATCACTTTAGAAGTTGTTTTTTTTTTTCAGATCAGCAAACAATTTTTCTGCCTCACTGTTTATCATTGTAGCACATTAAGTGAGTTTGAGGAAACATCCGTAAGATGGGGGAGTAAAAACAATTGTGAAAGCTCAGAGAGTTTGTTGCTGAAACCTGAACAAGTATTTGCATTTATCAGCTAAGGAAAGAAACTTCAAAAAACCTGCAGACTTTCATTAAAAGAAAGAAAAAACTTATACACAGAAAACATTTCTGACCTGTATTGTTCATTTGCACACTATATGGTCTCTGCTTAATAATACTTGACATCTAACATGTCAACAATCAACTTTGACCATTGGAAAGATGAGAACAAGTCCTAAAAAGCAGTAAGTGGGAGGTCTGGATTTTGGACCTTCCTCTTTCATCTACTGAATGGCTTTCAGCAAGTCCAATAACTACTTTTCACTTCACTTACTGCTAATGCGACCCAGCAGAATTCACAGCACTCCAGCTGAAGTCCCCGTACAATGCGTGTCGCTAACAAAGCTGCAAGGCACCAGTCCTTAGGGCAGCCAAAAGTGAATTGCACACCTTCCAACATAAGAGGTGGGTAAAAACACCTTCCAGTACATGCTGTGAAGCCTGACCTGGAAGGTGTGCTCTGAGGTCATCCCCTGGTGTGTGTTTGCGGACTAAGCCTTCCAGAGGTAGGAGAAAGGAGTGGTGAAATTGCATGATCTCAGAGTCAAGCTGCCCAAATGCTTCTGACTTTGGCTGTTAAGTCTTTTGGAAAACTAACTGTTGGAAATTAAGGATGCCATCGACTTCGGACACCTCCAGCAGCTGAACAGTTGGTTTTTTTGCATAGTACATTCTTAGTTGGAGTCCTGGGCTACAAATTCTGTAGGCAGGTATGAGCACTGAAAGGTGGCTTTTCCACCTCATCTTAACAGGATAGTTTAACAGTAAACCACTGTGAAAGAGGAAAGTACTGTTTTACAGAAGAAGAGGTAGATAAACTTCTTTGGGTTCTGGGTCAAATTAGCTCACATAAAATTAGAAGTGTGTGTCAGAGCAGGGAACTGGGATTGCTGTTCTCTTTCTCTTTAGGAGACTATTTACAAGGCAAGGCCTTCTCCTGAACTGGAAGCCCAGGTCTGTATCAGGTGTGATAAACCTGAAGTTACCAAGAAGTTTCCAAGTGTGTATATGAAGTACACAAGGAGTTTTTGATGGTCAGGAAAGACAATAGTGAAAGTAGGCAGTAGCTTAAATGGGGAGAGCAAAAGCAAAAGCCAAGAGCAGTGTTCTGGCCCCAGGTGCAGGGGGAGAAGGGGAATGTAGGTGTCTGGACTGCAGCAGTGTATGGAGATATGCTTTTCTTTAAATCTGTAACTGCAAACTGAACTTGGAAAGGCAGCAGAAGACTATACACTTGGCTCATAGGACAACAGACCAATACACTTGTTCTAGGTTTGAGATAGTGCTTTTTCTTAACGCCCCTCTTTTTTTTTTATTTGTTCAATGTTAAGCAAAACTACTTTTTATCATGGTGAAGGAGTGAGAAGATATGAGACCCAAGCTGAGGGAGCACAGGTTTGCCAGTACACTAGTACCTCTCACACTAGTCAGGTCTATACTGCATTCCCACACTCAGCTGGGTCAGTTGCCTGGAAACAAGCTTCCTTCAGACAGTGCTGGCTGCCCCACCCATGCCCCATGCTGCCCATGCTGCCTTTCACACCCCAGGCAGAACCATGGGTCCAGCTGCAGCCTAAGCCGAAGGTACTTGCATCAGGAATACATGTAAATGAACATGGGAGCCTTGCCTTGGGTGTTTCTATCTCATTTCCCTTTCCCAGCCCCAAGATGTTGCAACTTGCTGATGTCCCAGTTTCTAAATTGGTCCTTACAGAGCCAATCCACAATGCACTCACCTGACGCAGACATCTCTTCTCAGCACAGAACTGCTCCCTAAGGGTATGCAGATACCAGAAGCTTTCCATATATTTTAGCATCCATTAGTTCAAGGAATAAAATGTAAGGGGGCGACTGTTCACGTGAAACCTCAGCATCTGCTGTCGCTAAGCAGGCCACTCACTGTTCCCAGGTTTAGATGAGAAGACAGCTCAAACTGGTTCAGAAAGGGATCATCTCATTGCTGGCGACAGCCCTTCCAGAATAGGGTTAAGTCCTCTTGCCCTTGCAGTACTTGATCAACCAGTAAACACACAGTGGCAGTTTCTAGGGCTTCCTTTTCAGGTAGTAGAAAAAATAAAAAATGGAAAAACAGTCACTTTGCCCAATATCAGTAAAATCAGGTACATCAAAAACAAGATAGAAGTAGAACTTCGGTAGATCTCAGTGAAGGCTTTGATATAGCTGCTCGGATAGGAGAAATGCTTCAGGATATTACCAACCTTCTGTCTTTTGTGCGTATCTTGCCTCTACCTATGCATGTCATAGTACTAGTTTACATATCAGCTGGTAAGGGGCAGAAGAAGAACCTGTTCAAAAATGTATATGAAAAGCTCAAATATGACAAGCTAAAAAGAAAAAATACAGGAATTTTGAGCTAGAATTTTCAGAAGGCTTATATAAATGCATGAATTTAAGCCTTTGAAATTCAATTCAAGCCACTAGAATATGGCTGGCCTTAGTCTATGACAGGTGAATTACTTGAGAAATGTGTGCAGAACATTCTGATTACTTTACACATTTTAACATGACATAGACTGGAAAAAGCTGTTAGTAAGTTTAAAAACAAAAAAAAGACAAGAATGAAAGAAACCATTTAAAGATGGTAGCTAGAACAATATTATAATCAGTGCATGGGAATGCAAGAATTCATGGACTGTTCAGTCTTATTAACCTCTTATCAGATACAGTGCAAAGAACTAGATTGGAAATATGGAAGCAATAGTCACAAAAGGGAAGTGAAAATGTAATATCTTAGTGTTCTTATGGGCGTTAAGATGAGCACGTAAGAGTATGTTTCTGACTCTTCTGTGTCATCTATTTGTTTGTTACACTTACTATCTTTTGTGTACTTTGGACTGTCCTCTTCAAACCTCACGCCTCTTGTTTCCATGTACAAAAGAGGTTAAACAAATATGGCCAAGGAGTACTTTGTTGGTGTTCCTTACATATGAAAGCTGAGATACTCACCTCAAATATTGAATTGCACCCCCCCCAGAACAGTCCCTTTGAGACCCATCTTATATTAATGCAAATAATGCAGTTCTAAAAAGGAAAGAAATTATTTATTAGTGAGTCTGAATTAAAATACATACAATTGCTTATTCCACAAGCAAATTTAAACCATGTGAATGAGTTGTATTTCATTTTGCTCATATTTAGGATTTATTTACTCATCTAGTGTGGAAGATCATCTTGATTAATTATTCTAAAAACACATGTAGGATATTATTCTTTCTGTCAGACTCTCTCATTCACCAGACCCACTAAAAGCAGACAGCACTTTGTCCAGTTTGTGATTTTTTTCTTTGTAGGTGAATGGGACTTGCTGTTGTTTCACACAGGGCCTCCCTGTGTGCCCTCAAAAAAGTTACAAACTGGGACCTTGTCTAAGAGACGGTGGCTTTTTACACTATTTTGGAGAACACCTGAAAAGGTACAGCGCTAAAAGGACTGCAGAGTGCTCAGGATCAGGTTCCGTGATTGAAGCCTCCGCACTTTCTGACCCTTTCCTTCACTCATTTCCTGAGGCTGGTGCAGGGCTACCCATGAGCCTGAGCTATGCTACTCAGGGGATTTCAGAGGAATGAGAGGCGAGATCCTTGTTGATGGAGGACATATCCACATTGGCAAGAGTTCCTTGACAGAACTGATGAATGCAGTTTTCCTGGAAGTTATGGGTAGTGGCTGGGTTTTCTGGCGACCAGTAATGGTGGCATGCACATTGCAGTGTCCTTCAGTAGGAATGGGTCTCTCCTCCAACAGTTTGCTAGGTTTTTTTAAACTTCTAGAGTTTTTCTGTCTCCTACCCATTTGTCAGATTTGTTTGATACAAATGAGGACTTCAAAAGGTATTAAGGAGGAGACTCAAATAGACATGTATGAACACAGAGGAGGCCAATGCCACATCTCCTTTTCTCAGAAAACCAAACTAAGAAGTAGGTTTAATACAAATGATAAATTCATACAGGTAAAGCCACAGTGAAGATAACTGCAGCTGTTTTTCGTAGTACTTGAAGGAGTGGAGTTTAGCTGAACATCTCCTGGGAGAACGTTCAGAAAGTATGTTGAACTCTTCTATTTCTGGAAATGTCAAGAGTGCTGGATTAGCAATTTTCTACTTCATGGTTTAATAACTCTCATCCTAATGAAACCAAAAAAGGAAAAGAAAGAAGGAATTAACATTCTAATGCTTGAACACTTTTTTTTTCATGTTTTCATTTTGACAAAAAAAATTATACTTAACTTTTTGTGAGAGACATAGACTCAAAGGATCAGAGATGACACTACTAAAGCATATTTGGACAAGTTAAATCTACATTGTTCCTAAGCTGCCTATCATCACAAATTCATGAACATTAATTCTGATGTACTTTCTAATGACTACCTACTCCTGCACTGAGGATTGACATGCACAGCCTGATAGTCTTGTTATGGGGTGTTTTGTCAAAGTGCTAATACAGCTCCTACCTGCTGTATTACCTCATCACCATTTTACTAACCCATACAGGTTTTCAAGAAAGAAGCTTGAGTTTTAGAGATGCTGAGCAGCCAAATCCTACAGTGACATCAACAGAAGATAAAAGTGGGTAAAATCAAGTGCATTTTTAGAAAGGATGTGTCTGCTTTTTCTTCATACTTGTTACTGCTGTCCTCTTCAGCCCGCTCAGATGTGTTTTATGGTGTTGCCTCCGTTCACCCCCTAGCTGTATTACAGCTGCATCAGATTCTGCTTGTATCATAGCAGAATCAGATCAATAGCATATAATTTCGTATGAGTCTACTATTAACTTCTAAGAGGCTCCCCACCTAAGTCAGATGAGCTGGATTTAGCCCTTGGTTATGTTTTAAAATGGATCAAGTCACAGCAAAAATTTTTATATTAATTTGATGTTTTGCTATCAGGGTTTTCGCTTTTAAATAGAAACAGGGAATACATAAGCTGAGGTTTGGGAGAACTTGGCATTTCAGCTTAAATAGAAAAATCTAGATGAGAAGTATATTATCTAGTCTATGCAGAGGCATGGCTTCAAATTTAGTACAGCTCATTTTAAATCCAGAAAATTTGCCAAAATTAGTAATGATTCAAACTGTAATGAAAGCTGAAGTCCCTGCTAGATCATGCATATTAATATAGCATCAGCATAAAATTCTGATTTAAATTCACCATCCTGTGAGAATCTGAAACAGCATTAACAGCTTCTGTCACAGCTCTCATGTTAATATAAAGCAGCATGGTGGTAGGGAAAAGGAGAGACACATACATTACTGCAGAAAATACATACAGTAATCAGTTTCCAAGTTTTCTTTAGCTCTACAACATCAAAATTTATTTGGCTTTGTGTTTGAGCAAGCAGTCATTCACTGCTGACTAGGACAAGGTCCAAAACTGGCAATCTCTTCTGAGGCAAAAGTTAGATGAACATGGTCTTTTGGCAACCTGCTTATTAAGAGCTACCATATTCCCAAGTACTTCATAGAAGACATCAGTGAGACTAGTAAAATGTCATTGGATCTGATTTTGTATTCTTTGGGAACTTTGAATTTCAGTACGTCACTCTTCAGGCTGGTTTTGTGAACATGACATCCAGAGATTTCCTTAAGAAATGCTATCAACCCTCTGCAACACTTACTGCCTTCAAGCTATGTGATTCAGACAAGTAGGAGCTTTTCTTTCCATTAGTCCCACTTTCAGCTTGAATTTAGCAATGAAATGACTCCCTCCTTCCCACACAAATAATCCTCTCCTAAAGAAGTCCGCTTTTAGTGATTAATAGCACTTCTTCACAAATTCTGTCTAACCCTTTAGCAAGAACTGTCAGAGCATCAAGGCCAGGGAGAGCAGAGCTCAGGGCTGACTGTTATTATTCCTGATTCTGCCACTGATGTACTTTGAGATCTTTAATAAGTTAATTAACCTCTGTGACTCAGTGCAAGCACTGGTGTAATGCACGTAGTAATGCTTAACATAATGTCCCACAGATGTAAGGCATGATAAAAGCGTAGAGGACTATTATTATTACTGATGATCATTAGTTTGAAATCATAGTCAGGCACAACCAAAAATAACAAGGGCACTCCAATTAGTTGAAAGGTAGGGTTGTGATATTTAATTATCATTAAAAGGGTACATGATGAAAAATACATTACGTATTTTCAATGATACTACTTAGAGAGAGAAGAGAAATGTGGGAAACTTTGTGGGATATCTTCTGTAAAGACCAGGGTTAACGGCTCTGAAAAATGAGGATCACTAAATCTTCTGATGTTTTTCTCCCAGCATACAACCTTTTTTTCCCTCTGTGTTGGGTACTGTGGTTGTTAGAGTAAGTCTATTTTCTTATGTGTGATAGGCTTGTGCACTGAAAGATAACAAGCCACAAGTCTAAGTTTATTTCTTATTGTTGCTGTTACTGTTCTTACTATGTTTAATGTTGATTATATGTGTTATTTAGAGACTCCTAGGTTTGGGAGAGAGCACTTTTGTTCTGTGTGCTACACAAGTACATTAAAAGATATTCATGATGTCAAAGAGATATCAAAAATAAGCTGATATCTTTGCCTAACACAATTGGTTATAACAGTCTTTCCATTTCTTTTAAACATTGCCCCTAGGATATAATTAGATAAAGAAAAAAAATATCTTCCATCAGTTAACATATTAGTGATCAGAACCGAATATTGGCAGTCTCAAAGAAGACATTCCTTTCCAGCTATCAAGAATTTTCCTTTATTGACTTGTATCTTCCAGCCTATCAAAGAAAAGTTTAATTTGTATCTAAAATCCTGATCCCTCGATGAATCATGTTTTCTTTTGAATGCAAAGGGCGTCTGTCTGGCAAAATTGGCAGCCTGATCTCCATAAATATTGTTCTATTGATAAAAAGAGGAATTGGATATAGGGACTATCCAAAATAAATATTTTGCAGGGATCCTAAATGTCTGAATACAATAGAGCAAAGGAATGTTATCACATTTTAAATAATTCAGACATAAGCTGAAGTGAGTCTTAGTTTTAGTTGAAAAACTGTCAAATCCAGTTTGCACCTTTTGTTTCATTTGGGAAATCAAAATGGACATCTCTTTAGGGGTTACTCTTTTCCCTTTTATCATCTATAGGAATTTGCCATTGATTTTGTTGGGAGCAAGTCTGGGCTTCTTAGCTCCTAGGAGATTTAAAACAGGATTGCAATGAGTTATTCAGAAACAGCAGCCAGACGTGCTCTTGTTCTTTGGGCGGAGTGGATGGAAAAAGATCTCTTTGTGCCCTCTCTTGTCAGAAGACTTTGCAGGCACAAGGCAGCCTCCTCCGTATGCCCTCGGGGCAGGCATGCAAGTGGAAAATCAGCTGTGCATTGCAGGCGGCAGGCAGGCCAGGCTGCCCCCAGGATCAAGGGAAACTGTCTGCCCCCCACCCCGCTTCCCATCAAGCACAGGCATGATTTCTCCGTGAAACGTAATTCTTCTGGAGGCTCTCCTGGCATGGTGCACCTCCTCGCTGCCCTCAACAAGGCTGTGCCCCAAAAGGTGAAAGGCGTGCTTCTCTATGCTGGCATGCCTTCTCCTTTCTGCCCTTTTTTCTCCTACAAAAGCTGCTTACATAAAATAGAAAGTGTGTGCAGGATGAGGAAATGTATGTGGAGGATTACAGTGTGAGAAGTTCTCAGAAGGGTTTACAAGAGGTGTCTCAGCACTGTCAAGTCACAGCAGAAAACTAGCTGACACAGAAGCATGGGCCACCTTGTGCTAAAGTCAATAGGACCTCTGCATATCCATCATCATCCTCCTGCTGCTCTTTCTCAAATGGAGAAACAGAATTTTTCTTGTCAGACTTTTTCTTCTTAATCAATGAATTGTGTTATAGTGCTGCTGCATATATTTTTCTGAGCTCATCTATTTAAGAAAAGAGAACTGTCATCAGTGCTGAATTGTATACTAAAATTCAAGGATGAGATATGTCCTACTATCTTTCTCATGTAACTCACAGTGGTGCTGTGACTGCCATACAAGGGAACATTTGTATAGTGTATGTGACAGATACACCAAGACTGGTTGTTTATCTGTTTCTGTCTTTCTGTTAAAAATTTGCCTTTCTGTTCTGTATAGGGTCTGAAAAGGGTCTCCTGTTTCAAATGATTTAATTTTTGTAAAGCATGTTTACAATAAAATCATAATAAAACAATATCCCTGCAATAAAATAATGGCATTATTTACTTGGAAGTTGATTCCTCAGTACTGGAACCTCAGGCTGAGTTTCTCTTTTTGCTTATGTTCTAGATCACAGAAAAGGTTTATGTCTAACCACTTTCCTTGCTATAGGCACATTTTGGCACTTTCACCCTCTCAACAGTTTGAAAATGTTCTACTACGTTTAAAAGAGGGTCACACCAGTTACACCCTCTCTACAACTTGTAGACTCAGTCAAAGATCTTCTTGGCACCAGCTGAATCTTAAATATGCATTAGCCACTAAAATAGAATCAAAACAATGAGAGATGGAGATAGCATTCTTCCCTATATTGACCCAAAAGTTTTCTCTTAAAGTTCAAAGAAGGGAACACCAAGGAATTAGTCATTTGACTAATTTGAAGTCATACACAGTGCAGGCCTCAGTATAAAGTCTCAGGCTGCAGGAGGTCCACTCAGGAGCTCAGCCCTGGTCAGCGGTGGCTGTGCCACACGCTTTGGCACTGTTTCAGCACAACCTGGTGCCTGTAACCCCAGCCACAGCCTGCTCCATCTCTACCTCACCAGCAAAGCTATTGGTAGCTTCCTGGCCATGCTTGTTATGCGAACAGTGCACCTGAGGAAGAATAAAGAACCTCTTGTAAAAGTTAAGCAAAAACCTGAGACAAGGAAAATAAACAGTGGTTCATGAAAATGTCACGCAGGCAAAACCAAGGGCACAGAATTCCACAGGCAACATAAGAGAAATACAGTTGTATTTGTTCTAGTGCCATCTGCTAGGCTGCAGGCCTTGAAATCTGTCAGAGGAAGGCTGTGTACCTAATCAAAACATAACTCCTTCCCTTGGCTCAGTGATTTAATACTATTGCTTTTGGGTAGAAAATATGGTACAAAGTACCGCTGTGTTGCAAGTTACAAGAATGCGTGTCTGGTATATTTGTCAGAGGTCTGATTTGTAAGCAGGAGATGAAGTTACTGGAAATTTTGCTTGAAGTCAGACACTGTAACATGGATTTCTGCATAATCGCTTTTGCCTTGTTCACACTTCTTTTCTGATTTTTTTGCTTTAATTCCTACAACTAGAATTGCTGAAGTTGCATCAGAAAAAATATTCATTAAACTGGAAGAAACTTTTACTTCATTTAGGTCTACAACATTAGATTTAAGATGTATAATAAACCTGTTTTTCTCTGTGACTGCATTTTTCTTTTCTCTGACAAAAGGGTTTTGTGCCTGTACAAAGAGTTACACCCTGGGGCAAACTTTTAAGGCTATGCTTAGTATTATAACACAAAACCACAGCAGACTCTACTTTAGTGCATCGGAAATGCACAAAATGATCCATATTAAATGCTTTTGATCGTTTCTTAGAAGCCAATCCAGCTGCCTGAGCTTAGAACCCTACTGCCACTTGCACGTCCTACCATGTCCCACCTGGTACCTTGCCTGTCTCTCATGCCAGTGAACGCAGGTTTCCAAGGGCACACAGCCAGACCTGGCAGTCCCATGCAAATGTCCTGAATGTATCTTTGCTGCTTGGGAGATTTAATCAATCCACTGATGACTGCTCATTTAATTTGCTTTGAACTGTTTAAATACACCTCAAGATAAAAAACATCATCTTCTTGCCTTCATGCATTTTTTAGCCCTTCTGATGCAGTGCTTAGAAATTTGCTCAGAGGTTACCTCAGCAGTTGTGAATGCCACTGTATTCATTGCAAAAACTTTGTTTAGTTTCAGTGGGCTTTGAACAGAGCTCACCAAGTCATTATTTCTTTTAAAATGACGAGGCCTCAGTTGAGACTGAGGAATACTGAACAAGAGACAAGAACTTCCCAAAAAGTTTTTAAAACGAGCCCATCAAATAGATGTGATAGATCATGGGCAAATAAACCATATATTTGAAAATTATGCTCATTTTACAGATTTAGCTTCTACAAAAATGTATGTGGTGGAATCCTGAAAGTAGCTACTGTCCCCAGGTCAGCGCTTTAACTACAAAGACATTTTTCTTCACCTATCTGTTAGTTGTGAGATAGGTAACAGAGATTAGGTTAAAGACCATTATTAAGAGCTCAGGAGTTAGGAAATGCATGACCTAATGCCCACACAACTTCTTTAGCAACAAGGCAGTGCATGTGCCCTAGGATGCCATCTTTCGTCACATGCTTATGTCCTTTTTTGCCTTCCCACAGGTCCTTTCTTAGTGTAAAAAGCTGGCTATATGCAATTAATGAGTAACAACACATTTCATTTTCTTTCTGTTGTTCAGTGCATGGACTAAGCTGTCTTTTTTCTCCACTGATGAAGCTGTGCTGCAAAAGTGGTATTATTCACATCCTCAAGAGCTCTTTACAGTGCTTTACACTGCAAGTGTTGGTGTGCTTCACTGTCATTCGTGACCCAGTTTCACAAAGCTCTTCTGAGACACGGACTTCGTATTTTTCCCATATTTCAGATCTGGAAATGCAGTGTAGCATAACTAATGTCAAGTCAAATACATATGCCCACTTAGGGCTGCAAGATCCTTGGGTGTGCTCTGGATGCTTGGACAGGGTGAGGTCTCATGTCTGGACACTTTAGTTGGTGAATGCCAACAGAGAGTTTTTGAACTACGGTATTTCAAAGGTGTGTCATTTGGCCACTGGTGAATTTGTATCGTGACAGTAAAAGATAAACTCCTGATATGAGGTTTATCCTTTTGTGAAACTTAATGTCTCAACTCCAAGTGTTAGAAGACACTATCACTTTTAAAATGAAAGATGATGTAAAATTTTGAGACAGGTAGAAATACATTCTTTGTCCCATGCTTCAAAACTAGCATTACAGCTTTAGCTGAAGTATTGGGGGGCAGGGGGAGCGGGAGGAGGAGGAGGGCGGGGTGAGGAAGTTAGATGGGTATTTTTATTCCAAATGGACAAAGTTTGGAAAAGTTATGAGAAGCTGAAAACAGGGTGTTAGAACAGGAAATGTGCAATCTCAGGAATATGCTACTGGTCTGACTGTGGATTCAGCATCCAAAACAGAAACATAACATTAAAAGGACTACATTGTAAGACTGAACACCTAAGAAAATAATGCCTGTCAAGAAATGATGTATGCTTTACAGCTAATAATCCCAGAGAACATTGTAGTGTTCATTTCTGTGATTGTTCCTACTCCAGACTTGTGGCACCATGGAATTATCCTTTTCTTGTTTTCTACTGCCAGTTTGTACTGAAAAACAGCTTGCTGGTTATACAAAATAAAGGTTATGAGCAATATCGCTAACTAATGGTGTACTTGCCAACTAAAAAGTTAAACTCTGACAAATATGACCTAATGTTACACAAATATTCTTCATCAATCACAGCTAAAAAAAACATACAACAGCCAGGATTTTTTTTTTGGACTAATAATAGAACCTATTGGCAGTTAGTATAATTAAAGGCTAGTAAGCAGATTAAAATGTTTTGGGATTTAGAGCCTCCTTGTCTACAGAGAAAGGATGAAAGTGTATTTAAAATGCCACAGCTTTGAACTGGTGGTATTTCTGTTTGTTTAAAGGGGGAAGAGTTTAGTGGGAGCCCAAGGATTTACAGGCAAATCCAGGTTCAGTTTGGGAAGATCTCAGGTTTCTGGGCACAGCTGGGCTTTTGGATGTCCTCTGACAGATGTTTGCTGTTGCCGGCACTGATCTTGTTCATAACAGCAAGTGGTACAATGCTACTATACTGGCAGATAACTCCCTGGGTATCTGTCTGGTATTGTGACATAGAGAACTCCTGTTTCTTTCTCCTGCTTTGTTCCCCTTAAACTTTGAAGGTAGTGTGGAATGTCAGTAACCTGGAGAAGCCTAAAGTGTTATTCAGGAGATGGGCTTCTTTGGCGTCTTCCCTTCAAACAGAGCAGAGGCAAATACAGTTAATTAATTTATTCAGTGCAGACTTTTTTTGATGATGGCTTGTAACAGATATCAGCTGAGGAGTACAAAGATGAATAGGGAGCTTGAACAGCAACACAAAATAAGACATTCAGCAGATTATGCTCTTAGATTTAAATGAAATGAATACAGATAAAAAAAATCTTGCATAGGAGAAATCATTTTACTGATTTAATGAAGCTAAATCAATGTTTTCACAATTCTCTTTCACAAAATGAGAGGAGGATGGAGTGAGGATGAACCAAACAGGCAATATTCACTCTGAATGCCAGTATCCTACATGCCATACAAGAGAACGGATTGACCATTTTTTTATGCTGTCAGACCAAATTACTCATCTATTTTAATACAGACTCAGTAAATCAAGGATACAATTCACACTATTATTTATTTAAGCAGCAAAACATTACTCATTGACATAGAGAACTAAAGTTCCGCTTATGCTCGGCAATTTATCATTGGACTCGCTGTATTCACATGCCATTGTGGCAAGATAAGGAATGCTATGAAAAAAATGTTACTTGGAAGAAATGAAATAAAAATCTGGATATTAAATACATTGCACAGCACTGTGATGGAGCTTTTGTTTTAATATTGGCAAAAGACAACAGTGCTATAAATGCAGAACACACTATGTGAAAAGAACATGGTTGGAAGTAGTGGTAGTAATAATTTGTGCTGAACCTGTCATGAACTCCTTGACTTTAGAGGCCCAGATGAAGCCCAGAAAAAAACCCACATTTTTATATGGCAGGCAGATTCGATAAAGGCACAGTCTAAATCAGAAGCAAAGAAGTTATGGGGAGCTGTGTGGAGTGGACCATGAAGTAGAAATAAGTAGTATTCATACAGTCAGAGGAAGAAGTATAGTAATTGCATTCACTCACATTGAACCAAGAGGAGAGGAGAGGGAAGGGGAAGGGAGGGGAGGAGAGGGGAGGGGAGAGGAAGGACATTGATTTCTTGGAATAAATTCATGATACCGGATGTGAGGAACTTTTTCTGAAGAAGACAGTGAACAATGGCCTATGTGTTTTTAGAAACAAATACTAAAGGCTAAAAATAGAACAGTATTATTCTGTAAAAATGAAGTTCTGTCTATAGTCTTTCTCCTTCAGGTTTCTGCAATTATGTCTTCTTTTACCTCCACCTCTGAAAATGCATCATTTGTGATAAGCAAGGAAGCTGCTTTCATAGACGAGAAAGGAAGAGTGACTATGGGCACATGGTAAAAAATTATCAAGCTAGAATGGCCAGACTGTCATATTATTCTGTGTGTTATACATTAACCTGCTTTAACTGAGAGGGAAGTCACATAAAGTCTAATCAAGGTTTGAATAGGCACCCAGAAATAACTGCAAGCTAAAACATGGTACGCAAGTCCCAAAGTTTACAAAGGTGTACCTATGACAAATATTATGTTTGCAAACAAGACGCATTTGCATAAACATCTAGAAATAAAATGCTTGCATAATTATCATGTTATTCAAAGTATTTCTGATGTTATATAACTTTTAGCTGGGAAGAAAGCACACTTTGGGCTATATTCCACACCTAGTTGAATGTTTCAGCCCAGAAATAGCATAAGCTATGTTTTAGATAAACTTGCAGTCTCTAAGATAAACTGGTACAAAAAAAAAAAAAAGAAATCTCAATTTAATTGCCACAGGAAAAGAAGTTAAGTACACTGGATCAAGGATTGTTTTGCCCAGTCGTTGATATGTGGTCTCATCTTCCATATTAAATATATATTTTGAACTGGTGCTCAGGCCAATGGCTGTCCACAACTGTTGTTCTTTTCCTTCATAATAATTGCCTTGGGAACCTTTGCAACAAGGTCTGCCTTGGCAGTAGAATAAAATAAATACTCCAGAGATGCTAGAGGAAGTGCTGCACCTTTGTCAGTATGGTTCACATATGGAAGTATGCATGGACGGTGGAAAAGAACATCTTACTGGTTTTCTCCCATTCAGTATGTCAAATTAAGGGTGGGTTTAGATACAGACATACTACTATGTAGAGCTAACACTACACTTTATCTTTCACTGTGTTTATTAATCCAACCTGTTTTCTGTGTTGGTCAGTCATGCGTCTGACTGACTGGATGGGTTTGGGTTTCTTGAGAACAGGCTGTGCTTTATTTTGGAAAGAAAAATAAGGCTGTGAAAAGCTTTGAGGACAAAGCTTTGCTCTGCAGGTTAAAATTATTATTGTTATATTTTTATTTGTTAGCTAAAACTAAATTTTAAATGTCCTATTTTGTTATTGAAGACCCTCGCATGCACATTAATTTAGGTTTTTTACTGAAAAAAGAAAAATGCTTACAGCAGCATAATTATTTTGAATGAGGGTTCAAAATTGTATAAGAACATTCCTGCTATTAAATCAGAAATCATTTGATCAAGGATATAATTTTATAAAAAATACATAAATGCTGAGGCAATAAAATGTTCTTCTATTGCATTTAGCCATCACAGAAAGTCATTACACACTTAGATGACACCTTTTCAGTCTCCTACTATGTTGTGCAATGGTTTCCACATGCGGACTGAGGACTGACAGGGAGATGACAGACTGCTTTATCTCCTCACTTTAGGAAAACAGAAACCAGTTGACAGCATGTTCAAAGAGAGAGAGAGAGAAAGAGAAAGAGGGAGAGCGAGAAATTTGTTTGGAAACCACCAATCATACTATGAAATATCAAGTTCTAATTCACATGACTCACACTAACTGCTCTCCCCAGTCTGGACAGAAGACAAAGCACATGATAATTATGTGGCTAAGATTGAAATGCACTTAAAGCCTATGTAGC
Source organism: Tapera naevia (assembly GCA_033556795.1). NCBI lineage: Eukaryota > Metazoa > Chordata > Aves > Cuculiformes > Neomorphidae > Tapera > Tapera naevia. The sequence continues at coordinate 22,119,222 of JAUMJJ010000059.1, forward strand.
CAGCCTAATGGACTCCACTAAAACCCACCAAGGGCACTAGACCTCACAACCCGAGACCACAGCTAGATTATTATAAATGGAAAGGTTGTAGTCCAGTGAAAACGTGGTGCTACTTGCAAATTGTTTCTCCCTGAAATGATTGCTTTGCTGAATGCTCAAGGAGAGTGACATCAGCTAGTGGTCACCCATGGTGGTTTTGTTCCTTCAGCCTTTTCCTATCACTTCAGCTGTAAAGAAAAAGGTTCTCTTTCTTTGCATAAAACTCCAATTGAAATGAATAGGCAGGGGAAAGCTTTTCTAAAATTAGAGTTCTCATTCCTTGAGTAAACAAAAAAGTTCCTCAAAGGACATATTCATTGTAGGATTATTGTTCTCAGTATGCATCTGTGGCAGAATAATTGCCTTCTGTAAGTGAGGACAAAAGGAGAGCACAAACTCCTGGTTTCACTGGCTGGACTAAATCTGCCTTCCTAGTTAGTTTGTCTGTGCTTTTGCTCACTATTTGACACTAAAATGAAAATACAGGTCTACAATGTGTGTGTAAAAACGTTTTCTTCATAAATAAGAATTCATTTTAATTAGTTAGTTCTCAGTGCAATACAAGACCATATAAAGAGCCCTCAAAAGGCAAGGTAAAAAAGAAAAATTATCAAATAAATCAATGTTTTCAATGTCTGAAAAATTAATCTTACTATTTTAAACATAGAATGGAGACACAGATTAATAAAACAATACCTACAATTTTGTGCTTTCCTTTACTTACTCGAAATTTTTCTATTCCTCTTCCATTTTCTCATTCTTACTGTAGTTTTAATGAGTTTATTTACATTTTCCTGTAATTGTTTGCCCTTCCCTGTACCTGTCCCTGACTGTTCCTGTTGCAGACTTCAATATACCTTGTTCTTCCTCTTATCAGCATTTTAACTCTCCACTTTTTCATCTGTGGCTCTTCTATTTTATGTCATTTTTTTCATTCCTCCTTTGCTAGTGAGGAACTATGAACTAAGGTCTCCTCCCTACAACAGAAGAAAGTAAGAACAGGAGCACATACAAAGGCAAATATTCTTGTGGGAGAGAGGGGAAAGTAGGAGAAGTCCCACCCAACAATTGCCTTGTGCTGCTTCTATTCAAGAGCTTGCTGCTTCGAATTCTTAATTCATTTCCCTCCTCACACTAGTATGTGAGGAAAAGGGAGTAAGAGATCCCTCATGGAGCTCCCAAACCACAAGGACAATAAGAAAAATAAACAATCTCTTCTATCCAAAGAAGAACAGATTTTCATAGTTTCCCTTGAACCTTTAGAAAGATTATACAGTCACATCCACTGGAGAAAATCATTCATCATTTTTTTGGCTATTTTAAAATCCTCTTTTACCCCAATTCTTTGGATTAGATCATCATCTGGCACAGGCAGCCACCAGAAACTCACCCTGCTGTCATAAGTCCCTGGTTTTCTGATGAAGAACTCTGAAAAGTTACAGTATCAATCTTAATTTGATTTTTATTTCTTTCCTTTTTTTCCTCTTGCAATGATTCGAAAAAGAGCTCTTGGAGAGCTCAGATGTTTCTAGCAACTTACTTAAAACGCTGCATCTCTTGCTCGTTCCACTAGCCTACAGCTGCTTGGCCTACTTTGTAAAATCTAGCAGGTAACCTAATCAGCCTATGGATTTATTTTTGGCAGTGGATCAGGACTGTGTATTAAACTTGTGAAATTAATAAGGAATAGTGCCAATATAAAACTAGGCTGTCCTCTTTCCCTGAAATCACTGAGAATATATTACCCAAATGCAGTTTACACAGATTCATAACTTTTGAGTAATTCTGGGTAATATTTTATCCGTGGTTTTTACTTTTGGGGAGAGTGTATTTTTGGTTCATGCTTCTTAAGTGAGGTGTCTAGGGGTTACAGTCACTGGCAGTTTACCAGGATATTGTCAGAGGCTGAAGAATAAACCTTGCATTCAAAACAATACATCTTTTGGCTTGATTTTATTGTAATCAGCATTGCAGTGCCACCACTTGTTTTTTCTGAACTCATCAGTATCGAGCTGTTGAAAATAGCTTGATGCTTCTCCTTTGTCTACTGACATTAATCATAGTTAATTAAGTGACAATGAAGTTCAGGCTAATGCAGACAGGCATTAATTCTTGTCATCTCCCCATTCTCAGGAGTATTCAAGTTGGACAAGCAAAGAGAAATAATATTGAAAATATATCCTGGAAAAACACTCAGTTAACACCAGCATTGGAGGTCTTGTCAGAGATCTGTTATAGTGTGTGCCCCATTTTTTCCCAGTGTCTGCTCAGAGTTAGATGTTGGACTGAAGTCTACTTTTACAAGCGCTAGGATAAAAACTTTTGTATCCTTACTGCTGAATGTATGCGAGGCAGTGGCAGCCAGATTCGTTTTTCTAGACACTCTTATTAGAAACATTGAACTGTTTTCTCACACTGCTCAGATTTAGGAAATTAAATCAAATCAGGGGCTTAAGAGGAAAAAAATATTTCCTGGGTGGCCAAAATTTGATATAGGAAGAAAGATTTAAGTAAAAAGTTCTTTGTTTTTTCTTCTTGGGAATTGAGGAAGAACAATAATTTAAAGATTATCTGAATAGCTATCACTAGATGAAACTGCTGCTGTTCAAAGGTGTGTTGGCAATAATCCTGAAATGCCTCTTTCAGCTGAGTGAGGCAGTAGCTAACTGCCATCTGCTTACATGTAACTCACAGCTCACTGCCTAGGCTTGGAGAATTAGCAAGTATATCTCTGTCTCAAAGGATATGAAATATATGTGGTCTATTATGTCTTTCAGCTATAGTGTTCACAGCTCTGTTTCTAGATACAAGATCCACACAATAGCTCCATCTTCAAATATGCTCTCCATGGCTTCATTTCGACCCAGACATTTGCCACCACCAAATGAATACTCTGCTTCTACTTCATCACCTACTATCCAGCCATGTAGCACTACCGCCACTGCCACTACTCCTCTGAAGCTTGCTGCTGCTATGTTCCCACCACAGTCGGCCATGGCTCCCTATCCCATGGTGTTTTCCATCTGTGACCCTCGTAGCACCCCTGCAGCTCTTCTGCCTGCTGGAAAAGATTTATGACCTGCCGCACTGTCTCTTTCCACAAGGAGAAGGCACTAGAAGCTTGGGATTGCAGTTGCCTTTTTTTTTACAGTGAAGAAAGGCAATCTCTCCATGTGACATTTTGTCAAATATCAATCCATACATTACAGTTTTGTGAACATGAAGGGGAAAATTTATTTGTAGTAAAAAGACACACACTGAAGACAAGTCATCTCCCCTTGCTCTCCAACAGGCTCTTGGATAGAGTTCCTACCTGTGACACTGGTCAATTCTAGTGAAAACTTTCAAATGCTTTTCAGGTTTGATGTGGAGGCTGCAGCTATCACTAATCAACTTTGCAATGCCACTACTTAATTTTTCTGATCTGCCTATTGACAGCACCTTCCATACCCTCAGTCTTCATGTGAGAGCAGGGGGCTGGTAGTGTCACCAGTGGAGCCATGAGCACCGGGTAGGTGTCCTTGTGGGGGTCTCTAAGGGCATCCACCACTTCCACAAATCACCATGCATCTCAACAGCCAAATGCCCTTTCCTGAGGTTCTCACCCTCGGGGTGCATTTATTTTCTGTCTGAGGGATGCCACATAACCAGGAGCAGTGCTCCAGTCAGTGTCTCTTATGTAGGCTCATGCATGACTTGTATTGGAAGAAAAGTGTCTTCAAAACAAAAGTTGTGGAAGGCCATTTACAGCAAAAAATGGTACCCACAGCATTTTAACTTTCTAATAGCAATAATTTTAATAAATCTTTTAATTTGGGCACTCTTTTATATACCAAGCTGTACACATAAATGCTGGCAGGTTGAAAAGCAGGCTTGTGTTGCAGTCACAGGAAGAGAACCTGAATTATTTACGAGGAGAAAATTTGTCAGTCTGGGAATCATAGTCAAATAAGGAATATTTAAAATCTCAACTACTGTTACAGTGCAAAGGCTATAAACCTAAGATCCTCCATCCTGATTTTTTTTATGTGGCTGAAGGACATCTGTATTCAGTAGATGACAAAAAGAATTCATATATAACTAACTGGATGCAGGTGGACCTGCTTTTTCCTGCTCTGGCTCTTTTAGCATTAATATATGCTAAATACATGATTTGACACAGAAACATAACTTACCCTATGAAATTGTTATCACTGTCTTATTTTTGGCATATACTGCCTTTCATGCTTCTTCTGCTTTTAAGCAGGATTACTGCAGTTTTATTATCTTAATTTCTGAGCTTGCAGTACGAACCTGCTGGGTGTGATGACTCAGCTGCTTTCCTCCTCTTCTTGCTAGGTATAGCACTTACATCTAATAGCATTGATGAAGGGTTAAAGGAGTGCTTCATTGTAGGTACGTATATACTACTACTGAATAATATAGATACATAAATACCTCTGTTCTTCATCTATGCCTGCTCAAGAAATTTTCTTTAAAGGCATATTACTATATCATAAGAAAGAAGTAATAATGCACTCTTGTATTGATATTACAACAACACTTATGGAAAACACAGACTTTACATTCTTTCTGTAAAACATTTTGTCATGTGTTCCCGCCTCCAAAAAAAAAGAAGTTTTCTCTAAAAAATAGCCTTGCCCTCACATTCTTTGCCCAGAGCGGGTGCCTGCACTCTCCTACACCTTGGAATATAGGAAGAGATGCAATTGCCCCAGCTTTCAGAGCTGAATTGCACAAAGAACCCTGTGTACACACCTAGATTCATGTGCTACAGCTTTCCTTTGTCATAATAGGTAACTGAAAGAAATTAAATTTGTTTCCTCTTTTCTAATATTGTACAGCAGCGCTGCACTTACTTTTGTTAATCTTTCCTCTAGCTGATGAACTGAGTCCCTGATGAAATCAAAAGCTGCCAAACATCAGCCTCTTCACTGAAATGGCATGAGTGGGAACCACTTTGTAGGGAGAAAACCACTGCAGAAGGAGAAAACACAGCTTATTTCTGTTTCTTTTTTATATTCTAGACACTAGACCTGAGGTGAAGATCACAACACTGGCTGCATGCCTTGAAGAACTTAAGAAGTGGCCAAATTATGCCAAAGAACTTGTCTAAGAATTATTTCCATAGAGGCAGCACCATTTCACCTGGTAAAAGCTATTTTTGATCTATGGAAAGTCAAAGAAAGAGTTTAAGAAAGACAGAATTAAAATTTGCATAATTCCCTTCCTTGTGTTCTCTCACATACACATTCAACCAAGCTTATTAGTGCTTACGAAGTAGCTTTGCTTTAAAAATATTAAAAAAAATCAACTATGACTGCTAGCTGTTAAATGAAGAGGTGACACTTAGAAGCAATCTGGATTGAATGATAAGATGAGTTCATTTGAACAATATGCACTTGAATACAGTTAATATAATGTCATTAACCTTGACATCAAGAGTGTAGGTTACTGTTATAGAGGGGTGAGAGTGTTTTGGAAATCAATAACCAAGTCAAGGATTTAAGGTCATCATTACCAGGCAAACTAATCATGTATTCGTAGTGTGAGTTTGATCCTGATTACAACTCTGCATTTGTACTGAATATGAAATTAATTCTTTAGGTTACCAAGGACTAACCGAATAAGTATAGACTCCAACTGGAAAGCAGGAATGAATGAGAATCTTAAAAAATAATATATTATTTTAAATAATAATCATTTTTGTAGTTAACTGCCATTACATGGCCTCCCGGAATCATGCAATGTCAGAAATGCAGCTTGCATTAAAAAGGAAACAACCCTTCATCAGATATTGCTGTCTGGTACTGATTGCTAGGGAAAAAAAAAGCTGAAATCTTGAACTCTGTTTTTTTTTTTTTTAATTAAATCTCATCATGCTTAGACCTGCCATGGTGCCTATACACAAATTAAAGACAAAGTATCATTTTAATTTCAGAATGTATAACAAGACTGAGTAGCTAAACTTAAATATTTCAGATTTCAGTCTGAGCTGGAGAAATGGAAAGATATGCATAAAGTGGTTTGGCTTATGAATGCAGATGATCAGTAAATTGCAATAGTCCTTCTGAACACTAAAATCTAGAGGTTTAAAGCTATCCATGTTTGGTTTCTTGGCTCCAATCAGTGATATAACAGAAGTTCATAATCTGTGTTAGTTGATAATCAATCAGTACTGTCGATTGTCAGCTACAGCTAGAGTTGTGTCTCCCTCCCAACCCTTGTCCTGTAAAGTCCTGTAACAATTCATAGCAATTTTAGTTCTGGCATGGAATGGGACTTAGTCTCTGCACAATTTGCTCCTGCAGTTGGTGAAAGCTGGTGCAAATGCCAGTGTAATTGGCGTTTTTAACTTTGTTGGTGGGAAATACATTCCCTCAGCAGTTTTCTTCCCTCCTTAGAAAAACTCTGGGTGACCAGGGTGGACTTTTCCCTGCCACCTTTCCTTCCTTTCCAAGTCATAGCCTTGCAGCCAGCAGTGCATGCTGGCTCCTACAGACATCTCAGCTCCTCTCTACAAAGTCATCCCTGGGAGTACCGTGCTGCCTTTGCACCTCAAGCAACAGACAAGCTCTAAGGCTGTGCCACTAAAAGATCAGTTCAGGGGGCCAAGACCCAGACACACTGTACTTTTTCCCCAGAAGGAAGACCCTTCCTGTACTTCATATTTCCTTTGGTTCTCCAGGAGATCCTCCTGTCAACTCCCAGAACGCTCCCGTCCCCAGGTGGAGAACTACAGCCTACTGTTTCCTCATGCTTCCAAAACGATTTGACTTTTTTTATTTTTTTGGCTTTTTCACAAGGCAGAAGCCTTTGCAAGACTTATAGCTTTCCTGACATCCTTCTGTTTTGACTGAAAGGTGTTTTTTCCCCTGGCAATCCTTCCCAGCACTCTTCTGCCTTTAACTCTCTGCTTCTGTGCCAGGATAGCTTGCAGGAATGAGACCTGTAAGAGAATATAATCACTTGGGAAAGGAATGTAATTAAAAGCAACATATAAAGCAATTAAAAAAAAAAATCTTCTGAGGACGCTTAGCTGGCACAGTGAGAATATTGCTGGGAATATTTAATTGTTTGTGTTATTAAGTGCAGAAGGTTGGTTTTAATTCAAAACAAACATGGCAATTAAATAAAAAAAACTATATCAAGACAACATCATAAATACAAAGTTAAAAAAAAATGAAAACATGTAGGAGACATAAACATGCAGGTTTTCAGAAAAAGGGAAAGACTTGCCAGATTAACTAGACAATTTTAAAAAAGTCCTGAAGTTTTCTATTAACTACAATATAAGGAACCAGATGTAACACTGATGCAGCTGCCTTGATTATTCATGTTTTACTCCTGTTTTTCCAGTTAAATCTGCAGCAGAACATATTGCATTTGATGATATCAAGTGTATATCATAAGAAACACTTCACAGCTGAATTTACATTTGTTACATTTTTCTTCCTACTTGTCTTTTTATCATTTAATTTTTGTTACCACGTTGACATGTTAATGTAAGGTTTTAGTTTCTTTTCAGAGAGTATATGCACTCAGTTTTTAACAGCAAGGATGTCAGCTCGCTTGATAGTTGGTCCTCTGAAGTGGTTGATGGGGGCAGAGTGAAATATGGCCCTCCTGCAATCCATGAGGAGGAAGTTAGAGACCTGCTGAGCCACTTGGACCCTCATAAGTCAATGGGGCTGGATGGGATCCATCCTAGGGTGCTGAGAGAGCTGGCGGATGAGCTTGCTAAGCTGCTCTCCATCATCTTTCAGCAGTCCTGGCTCACTGGAGAGGTCCCGGAAGACTGGAAGTTGGCCAATGTGACGCCCATCCATAAGAAGGGCCGTAAGGATGATCCAGGTAATTACAGACCTGTCAGCCTGACCTCGGTCCCAGGTAAAATCCTGGAGCAGATAATCCTGGGTGAAATCATGCGGCACTTGCAGAACGGTCAAGAGATCAGGCCCAGCCAGCATGGGTTCAGGAGGGGCAGGTCCTGCCTGACCAACCTGATCTCCTTTTATGACCATGTGACTCGCCTGGTGGATGAGAGGAAGGCTGTGGATGTGGTATACCTGGCCTTTGACACTGTCTCCCACAGTAGACTCCTAGGGAAGCTGGAAGCCCGTGGCTTAGATGGGAGCACTCTGTGCTGGGTTAGGAATTGGCTGGATGGCCGAGCCCAAAGAGTGATGGTGAATGGTGTTTCATCCAGTTGGCGGCCGGTCACCAGTGGTGTCCCCCAGGGATCGGTATTGGGTCCCATCCTGTTTAATATCTTTATTAATTATTGTCCCCCTGTACTCGGCACTGGTCAGGCCTCATCTTGAATATTGTGTATAGTTCTGGGCCCCCCAGTTTGGGAAAGATGTTAGGATACTGTAATGTGTTCAGAGGAGGGCAACTAAGATGGTGAAGGGGCTGGAGCACAAGCCCTACGAGGAGCGACTGAGGGAGTTGGGGCTGTTTAGTCTAGAGAAGAGGAGGCTCAGGGGAGACCTCATTGCTCTCTACAACTACCTAAAAGGAGGTTGTATTCGGGCAGGGATTGGTCTCTTCTCTCGGGTGACCAGTGACAGAACTAGAGAGCATGGACTTAAGCTTTGTCAGGGAAAGTTTAGGCTTGATGTGAGGAAAAAGTTCTTCACTGAAAGGGTGATTGGCCATTGGAATGCACTGCCCAGGGAGGTGGTGGAGTCGCCGACCCTGGAGGTGTTTAAGGGGAGACTGGATGAGGCACTGAGTGCCATGGTTTAGATGATGGGTTGATGTTAGTGTAGGGTTATAGGTTGGACTTGATGATCTCAGAGGTCCTTTCCAACCTTGTGATATTGTGATACTGGTTTTGCTATTAGATAGAAATGTTTGCTAGGAATACTGTCAAACATTAGGTAGACTTTTTTGAGGTAGTGCCCAAACTGTTCAGAAAAAGTCAAAGCTATTTTTTTTGTAACTAACAAGACAATTCAGACTTATTATGAATTATGGTATTTAGCTTTATCTAGCATGTGTTTTCTGTGGATGTTAAAAAATTAGTCTGTTCTTATCTGAGAGAAACAAGAAACATTTGGCCCTATTTGGGAATTGGGAAACTTAAGGAAGATTAATCGACTACTGTAAAACCAAAGAAGGATGTTCCTTCAGAGCTATTATTAGCTATTAAGAACTCTGGATTTCTCACCATCTGCTCAAATCTATAGACAAAATTACTCTAGCCACTCCAAATAAAAAGCTTAATATCTTATTCTCAGACCATGAGTATCATTATAAGGCATATTTTTCCCAAAACAGACCTCTTTTTTATTAACTGTTCTTGAATTCCTGTATTTATTCCCATTTATACCCTTACTGCCTGACGCTGCCTAAGTCAAGTCTCAGCACAAACCAGTTTTTCTCTTGTGTCAAAGCTATGTTGGGAAGGAGGGAATAGAGGGTTCTTGGATGACGGTGTTGACATTTGAGCTACTGTGGAGAATCACAATAACCCTTGCTGACAGGTTCGAAATCAAAGTTCATTAGCACAGAGGAGGGAAGATGAGCATTTTAATGTCTCTGGATTCCATCCAGTACAATTAACACCACATACAGCATATTGTTCGCGTAAAGCCATAAATCACAGTAATGAGTGTCATATTATGCACAGATTCTGAAACCACAAGAATGAAAATGAGGAATGGCTTAGAAAAATTAGTGGATATCACATTTTTTTCATATGACCAGTTGGAAACTAAACCTAGTGCTGCAAATACTTGGAAAATTCTTTTAAGATGGATGGTCCTCATAAATACGTCTGAAGGAGTACATTTACTTGAATAAACTACATTGTTGTAATGCCTTAGGGCCCAACCCTACCAGGGCAAGTAATCAAGAGTAAGACAATGGTATTCCTGAAGTGAACATAAAAGCTCATACACATTAATCTGTAAAGGGCTTGGTGTAATTTTTGGTAGGACTCTTACTGAAGTGTTTAAGGAGATAAATAGTGACCCTCAGGTTCAAAAGATGTCAGAGCTAGCTATGAAGCTGAAAGCTGAACACACCACCCAGGTGCAGACTAAATAAACCAGTAATTATTTCAGAGCCTTTCTATTTCCAGGTGGGTTGGACCCCAGGAGAGGGAGTTGTTAGATTGCTGCTACTGTTTAAACTCCGTATCAAATCCATTGTTTAATTTTTTTCATTTTTACCACTTGATGGAGAGGGCAGAGCTCTTTACAACTCCTGTGTCCTATCTGACATGATTCCATGCAGACTGTCATCTTTCACTAGTAAATAATGCAGAGTAAAAGACATTACACCGATATGTTTAATTATATCTCTTTTTTTTTAAAGCTTTCCTTTCCTCCTCACTTAGGACATTAGGCATGTACACCTTCCAGTTGAGAAAGCCATCAATTTGAGACCAGAATCTTCAGATACTCAAATGCTGGACAGCAAAAATGTAGTTCTGATGATAACTTTTGCAGGCTAAAAGCTGCAACATATATTTTCAGCTTATATAACAGGGAAGTGGCACAAGGCACAGTTTTTACACTGCCTCCTACGAGCTGTAGTGCCTGGTCCTGAATGCCCTTGCCCTCTGCCAACAGCCCCATGAGCTGTGAGCTTGCTCTAGCCAGGCTTGGGCTGGTGTAGTGCACCACAGCCTGAATATTGAGACAAGATTGCAGGGCAACCCAGATCTCCTAGAGACAGCAGAGCCTGTGATAACACAAGGAGGCATAGGGTGCTCCAAAGGCAAAGGCCTGCACCATGCTTAAGCATACAGTATCACAGTATCATAAGGTTGGAAAGGACCTCTGAGATCATCAAGTCCAACCTATAACCCAACACTAACACCAACACTAACACCAACCATCATCTAAACCATGGCACTCAGTGCCTCATCCAGTCTCCCCTTAAACACCTCCAGGGTCGGCGACTCCACCACTTTTTCCTAACATCAAGCCTAAACTTTCCCTGATGAAGCTTGAGTCCATGCCCTCTAATTCTGTCACTGGTCACCTTGCTGTTGAAAACTGAGGCAAAGAAGGCATTAAGTACCTCAGCCTTCTCTGCATCTTTGGTTACTATATTTCCCCCCACATCCAACAAGGAGTGGAGGTCGTTGCCGCCCTTCTTTCTATCATTGATATATTTATAAAAACTCTTCTTAAGGATAATAATCCTTAACAGAAGTGGCCAATTTGAGCTCCAGCTGGGCTTTTGCTTCCCTGATTTTCCTCCTACATGACTTAACAACATCTTTGAACGTGACGTGGCTTACGTCCCCTTCTTTCCAACGGCGATATAAGGGACACCATTTCATAGCTCAGGAAGCATCATAGTCCTGCAGCCTCTGCCTGCTCAGTCTTCTCCTGAAACCCCCACACCAGCCCTGCAGCAGGTGATATTCTGCAAAACATTTCTTCTGCCGCCCAGACTCCACACTGGCCTCCCCCTTCTGCCCCAATTAGGAAAAAAGCAAGATGGCAGGATGGCCTTGGCCCCACAAATCTCACATGACCTATGTCACTCCCCCCCAAAAACATTTCTGATCGTTTTATGTCAACAACTGGTTGGAAACAAACATACTGCTAACACACCATTATTTCTTGTCAGGTAGAGAATAGCGACCTATAGCAGGGCAGTGACAGTGAGCCTTACACATGCCTCTTGTTTTTTTTTCATGCTCCCCAGATACACATCCAGTTAGGAACAGGAAATGCATAGCAGAGTAAGGAGTGGCAGAAATTTGACCTTTGTGTATTTTTTAGAGGGGTCTTTTCCTTACTTCCCTTCTATTTCAACTTATTACCTGAAGCACTCAATTACACGTCTAAATGTTCTCTTCTAAATGTCAATGGAACTGTAAGAAAATGGCACTTCTAGAAGGGTACGGCTATAGTTAGAACAGAGCAGGATTCTTACCATAGTTTTGTAATTGAGTGTCCTCTCTGGGCATACATTCCCAGTCCTACCCCAAGTATCTCTGAGAAAAGGTATACCGCCACCCGACTCTCCATACTCATCAAATATCAAAGCCTTAAAAGCAGCGTTATTAAGATAGAAGAGAGCAGTTTCTCACAGATATGCTTCTCGTTTGATTCTCATGCAAAAATAGTTTTCAATTAGCAAAGCAGATATATACCAGAGGGAACACATGAAGGCTCCTTGGATTACTCTGCGTAGGTGGAGGGAGCTCAGTGCAGACCTGGTAGTGTGCTGTTGGTCATGGCATAAGAATCAAAGTTCAGCCCAGCCTGCACAGCACCGTGACTAACGAGACATTTTCTGAAGCCACTGGTGCACTGTGAATGACATGTTTAGCCTTCAGCCACTTCTCTGACTTTCCAGTTTAGGTGACCACAACATTTAGAGCTGCCACTCCAAGGATTATATAATTGAGTGTGGACTGACTGTGGCACAAGTCCAGTGCAAATGTTTGGTTGTGATGCCATGCCACAGTGCGCCCTTACTGCATTTCTTACAGCTTATAAATCATACAAATCAGAAGAGATCACACACGTCTTGGTGTATTCTGGAAATTAAATGAACCTGTGGCAGCTGCACGAATTCCTCCTTTGGATTAAGTCGAAGGCTGTGGCCGAAATACCTGCAGTACCCTCTGCTTCCCTCCCTATCTTCTGCTCCTCTCCTCACTGAGAACCTGCAATCAACCTTTTGCAGTAGCCACAGATGGCAGGGTTTAAGGATTTTTTATCCCTTTATCTGGCACCTTTTGAGTAGGGAACCCATTCTTTCTGTCAGTAGAAAAGCCCTCAGGAGCAGACTGCCTCAAGTTTATGGAAATCCACGTGGAAGAAGCCACATGACTTCTTAGCTTCAATCTGCTGTGACACCTCTGTGGTCACCTATGTTGAATCCAAGAGAAGGCACAGACCTGCCTTGACCTGTTTGCTACCCTCAGGACTGTCTCAGTAACCCTGAAGTTTTGCCCAAAGTAACAACTATAACAACTTCTCACATTGTCATATTTGTTCTGGGGGCTTACAGCAGCTCTCTGTTAAAAACAAACAAACTGAAGACATTTCCAACAACAAATTGAATAAAACAAGTACCAACAATCAAAACTACATAGATTCTGTGGGCAAAGCCCATAAAAAAATAGTAGCTGTTTACATTCCTTTAAAAAGTCACCACTTAGTCTACAGATGTGTTTTGATGGCAGCATTTTGGGCAGCAGCCAAACAGGAATAAACACAGATAGTTGATGCTTAGAGGGGAAACACAAGAAGTGGAAGGAAAGAAGAAAACCACACATACACACAGAGAAAACCCAGAGGATTTTTCAACTAGATCAGGAAATGAGGAGGGTGTTTAAAAACACATGCATTGCCATTGAGCATTTGGAATGGCTTTTCCATAGGGACCCACCGCAGCACCAGGACACAAAAGGCATACCTACCCAGCAGGGCAAGCAGATGTGATCTCTGCTGTGCAAGTTGACCCAACGTGAAGCCACAGGCCAGTGCTACAGTGCTGTGTTAGCACAGCAGTGTGTTCACATCAAGAGGCAGCTCTGGGGAATCGTCTTGGCCCGGTTTACATCTGGCCAATCTGGAGAGAGTGGAAAGGAGAGGTTTGTCAGTGCCCATGTAGGTAGGCCTGCCTATAACAACTTGGCTATGCTGAGCCCATGTAGCCTGAACCCTGGGCTCCTCAAAGGCCGCATTGGCTGGGGATGAATTTCTTGATGAAATGGATGAATTGGTCAAAGATGAGGATGTCCCAGGATACAATTATTTCATTGTTAAATTGAGTGAAGGGGTATTTAGGCATTCAAGGACCTGAATAACATTAAAGTTACTTCAGATGGTCATTTCCTGCCTCTCCACTACCTCAGCCCTCCTATTACTGCTAAACCTTTAAAGCAAGACCACAAGCTAGTGCTTCTCTACAACCTGTCTTTCATGGACATCTCATTCCTGCAACTAGCCTCCAGATTTCCCTCTGACAGCTGTGCTGCTCACTTTCCAAAAAAGTTGTCTAATCAAAGCCCTTTTCCTCACCACCTTTCCAAACAGCTCACTTAGAAACTTCTAGTAAAGGCTATAGGGAAGCTGCCTCGGTGCACAAGGTCCTACGGAGTACACACTGCCAAACATCAGCTCATCTGGGCATACTGCGTAGTGCAGGACTTACTCTGATGGTAAAATGGGGAAAACTTGCCAAGGAAAAAAAGATGTTCAAAGACACCTGGTTAGATAGCAGCCAAAGATATTTGAACAGCTACCCAGCATTAAGATTGGGTATCTATATGCAGATTTGTCACGTGAAAATACCCACTAATATCACAGAACAGCTCGATGAAGATATGTCTGTAAAATAAACTGAAAGCTAGGATGCTCTGTAAGTAGCCTAAATTTCAGAAGGGCCAAGCACACAGGAAATTCCACTTAGACCAACAGCATTATTATTTTATTGTGACTGTATATAATATAAATTCCAGTAAGAGTCCAGGCTGTATGGTGTCTTGAGCAGTCTGATCTGGTGGGAGGTGTCCCTGCCCATGGCAGGGGGGTCAGAACTAGATGATCTATTATGCCCCTTCCAACATAAACCATTCTATGATTCTATGATTCTAAGAGAGACAGACACAGAAATGGCAAGATTACACTGGCTTTGAATGGGAAAGCACATGATTAAGCGCATTTTCCTCAGTCACTATTTGATGTTACTTGCCACCGTGTCTATCCTTTACTCAGTCCTTCCGCGTATCTTGCTTGTGTTTGCCATGCTAAAGCACATAGCGTCCTTCAAAAAAACAATGCTGAACCACGAGCCAGTTGCATTTTGTTGGCAAGTTGTAGAACAAAGAGATACTATATGTATAGATAGAAGGTACTTTTTCGTAGCTTAGCCTTCTGCATAGGAGAGAACAATGGACAATCTCTACCTTTCAGCAATAACTCTCATGTTTTTATTCAGTTGCATTTAAGTCTTTCATGCCCTTATCGGTGAGGAGTAATAATAGTTATTCCTTACATTACATGAAATATGCTACACGTGGTGAAGTGCTCCCATACTGTTGTAAAACACTAAACAGAAATACCTAGATAATGTAGCTGGTTACCAAGTTACATAAGTTAAAAGTCACCAACTTGTCTTACAAAACTTACTTATCTGATTATTGTAATCTGATGAAAATATAACCTAACCCCAAAATATTCTGCCCCAGGATATTTTAAGATCAGTGACTGATGCTACCTAGAGACTACATACAACTCCTGGTCACTGGTAGGATGTTCTAAATGTGATTAGATATAGCTATGGATCAAATGGGGTGTATGTAACACAGGGAACTACTGCTGATGGATGTTTACAGTCCCTGTAGTCTAAGCTGCAAATTCAGTGCTGATCCTGCCACTCCTGGAGTCTGCTCTGGCTTTCTGACTCAGTTATGCCCTTACTACCACTACCTTCCCCTGCACAACATATGGTAGGTAGTCAGTTCCCTTGCTGGAATTTGAGCAGGAAGGCTCTTGTTAGATGCCACAAAGGCCTTGACCATCCTCCTTTTCTTGAACACCACAACTGTAATGTACCTGTAGTTATCCTCATTAGCATCATTACAGATGGATTTAATCTTGTTGGCTTATACCTTCTCTAGCTACATATCATCTCACAGTACAACATCCAATAAAAATCCAGTATTCCCATGGTCCTTACCTCTGTACCTCAGGCATCACTGGGAGGCATGCCAGATGTGAGGAATGTATTCAAAGTACACACATTTGAATGCCTAAATACCTGCCTTCACCAGCCTTGCCTCTGTGGCCTCCCTTGATAGTCAGTGCAGACAAAGCGTCTCCCCCAGCAGGCAAGTCAGAGCATATAACTGAGGTTTCTCTCTGAGTCACCCGCAGAAAAGTTACCCTCATCTACTGACTCTGAAAGGAGAAGAGGGAGATTCATTTCCTAACGTAGGAATCAGTGCCAAAACCTTGGCAGTGTCACTGTCCCCCCATATTCCCAGGATATTTTCCTTTTTCGTTTCTCAAGGGAACAAAAAATAGTGAAAGAATCACAGGTATTACAAGATATCGAACTAAACCCAGACTAGTGAAAAATACTATTTCCTCATTGGTTTAATGGAGAAACAAGACCTCGCCAAGAACATTTGACAACAATATCTAAATCAGAAGATGGACTGGGGTGATACACAGTGACACTAACCTTCACAACTTCTAATGAATCATACTGCATGTATAGACCCATAAGCAAATGCTCCGTATATGGGAGAAAACTGATTGTTTTCCAGTGCATCCTCAACTCTATGTAAACCAGGAGGAGAGCAAATGAAGGGAGATCTAGAATGAGATACCAGATAGTTCTTTCATCCAGTTTAAAATATATGAATACATAAATCAATGTGCATGTTTATGTGTCTGGCTCCAATTAATAAGCACCCATCCTGTGCCTCAGGCTTCCTGACAAGCATCACAATTAATAATTTAACACATGGAAGAATGATATCTTGTGGTTAAATCATTTGAAAGTTGGTTTCAGTTCTTGGCTCTGCCATAGATTTCCTGTGCGACCGTGGGCAAGTCACTTAATCTCCTTGGCCAAGTACCTTAAAGATATGTAGGTGCCTGATTCCACCAGTTAGGCGCCACTGATATCTTCAAGAAAAAACATTGCTCAGCTGTTACTTCAGTCAGTAGGTGTCTAATTTCTGTCAGTAGGCATAAACAGAGGTTGCTGACGTCACCCCACAAGCTAATGAGCTGCTTCGAGGCCTTATTCAAGTTCAGACTTCTGGGTCCCCACCATGTCATGGCAAAGAAAACTGTCTTTCAGCTCAGGGGATCCTGAACGGAGGTGCAGAGGATGTGCTTGCCTAGCTGGAGAGAAGCAAATATTTTCCGCCAGGGAAAGCACTGCCTTTTTACAAGGACTTTGGGTCCTGATAGCTCCTTTCTCAGCTGGGAAGCTTTTTTCCCATCCGTCACTTGTCTGGACCACTAATCCAATCCTGCACATTAAATTCGAGAGCAGATAATTATGGGGAAAATCAGAGAAAGGACAGAAGAAAGGGGAAGTACCACACAGGGAAGGTGACATTTTTCTTAGCGTTGGCCAGGGCAATGCACCCTCTGTGACCCATGGGAGTGGAGGCAGTGCCACCCTCCCCACGGAAGCCCAGCAGTGCCCAAAGGCTGCATCTCTTTACTTGTTCTCTCTTTTTCGCTGTGAGCACCAGCTGGCCTGTATTTCCCTTTCTCCTGGTGCTGCTGACTTTTCAAGGGGAAAAGCTGACATTTATCACTACTGAAGTCCTCACAACAACAGCAATGGTCCTAGCATTCCAGCAATGTTCTGTGCTGTTCCCCCAGGGAACAAGAGCTGTGATCTGAAACTCCACAGAGCAATTAAAGAAAAAACAAAACATATTTACCCTTGTGACAGATTTAAGGGATATTTACCAACTGAATGATAGGAAACATCATATATTTCCCACATCTCCAGTTACTGCATGAGGGTGGTGCGTGGGGCAGCTTGGTATTCAGAGGCCAGGGCTGTTGCTCAGAGCTCCCTGCCCACCTTCTCAGAGGGACAAAGGGCAGTGAGTAAATCCCCAGTGGGCTGTGCGAAGGGGGTACCCGTAGAGATCTACCTCCACATTTTGCTGTTACTTTCCTGTTTTTGTCTGGAGGAAGAGTCATTCTTTTAGACTGTTGGGAGTTTTAGACTTTGAGAACTGGATTTAAACAAGTCAGTCAAGTTGTTCAGGCCTTTAGCATACATGCTAAGCTCAGCCAGTTGTACTTCATCCAAAGAAAGAATGAGAGAAATTTTACATGGCAAGATAGGAGGAAACAGAAAATACAATGGTGAAATTAATTCAGTGATTTAAGAAGTTCTTCCAGCTAAAACCTCACTCTATTAGCTGATTTAAGGCATTGCAAACCAATCAAAGTGGTATAGAAAATCAGGTTTTCAGATGTGCTTTAATGCTTTCCATAAGAATGCATTGCTGCAAAATCTCTTGAATTATATATGAGAAAAGCAAAGATCTCTGAGCACAACTGAAAGGCACTGAGCTACCAAGATAAAGAGATCTTGAGCTGGTGAAAGTTCTTCTCAGGGTTCAGTGTCCTTGTGAATGTGCAGAGCTGTCTCTGGTGCACGTGCTGGGGGGGCGGGGTTGGGGGCGGAGCGCGGTAGCAGCTTCAGTGAGGACAAAGCAGGACCTGGTGCTTATTTCTCGTCCTGCTAAAGGTACGGAGCTCACTTTTTGGCTGTTTCGTTGGCACAGCCCCACAGAGTGAGCCGCTGCTGCCTGTGGAGAAGAATTCCGAGCACGGGAGATGCAGACCTTTCCCAGGGAAGTGATGCCTGTCCCTACCTGTATAGATGCCAGATTAAACCCATTCTCCCCAGCAGCAATAGCTACTCAGCGCCTCAGTCTTGCCTTGTTCCCTGATGTGCAGGCATAGTCTTTTTGTTCCTATAAAACTGTAGCCAGGGAGACACAGAAGAGTTACACAGCAAATATCAGCTCTGCCCGGGAGGGCAAATGCTTCCCCATCCCCTGCAGGTCAGGCTCTGCAAGGTTTTAGCTGGGATCACAACTCCCTTGGCTCTTGGTTAGATTTAATCAAGCTAGAATGAAAGCCTGCTCTGCCAAGTTCAGTGCGATGTTAAATAGACCAGGATTTGATAGATGAACTCCTCTAACACACGTTACTAGAGGGAATTAGTTGGGGGTATCTCCTACCTCTCTGCGGTCTTGATGTGCTGCAAAAAAATGAAAATTTAGGGACTCCTTTGTGGTTTTTAAAGTCACCAAGCAAGTACTTGGAATGCATAGATTGGCACATTGCTGTAACAAACAAAAGAAGGCAGGAGATACATCTAAATAGCACAAAATTTAGAAAAAAATATTCAAAGGAGGAAGAAATTCTTCCATATCTACACTGCAGGCATCCTCCAGAAGCGGTTGTCTTAGCTAGAGTTTGCAGAATTATCAGTCATTATAGTCAGCACCTGCCAAAAATGCCTCCAGGCAGGTTCAAGTTTTGTGTTATCCTTTTGGGGACGTTTTTTAATGGATAATATGTTGAAAATAATATAAAAACGTGCTGTTTAAGTATTTTCCCCTTCAGTCAAATCATTACAAAGGTTTATGTTTTTGACAGTTGATCTAGCATATAGGCAGTGACTAAGTTAGTAGTAGATGTAGTCTTAGCCAAGAAATGCTACCTGCAGATGGACCACAAAATGCAGTGGAAAAATTCCTGTGATAGCTCTTGGAATACTCTGGTCTGAAGTGAGGGCTTTCTTCCTCTTACTGTCTAGTAGAAAGCACCTGTTTTTATATCACACATCATCATTTAAAAAAGAGTATATAGCCATTTCTGTTCATGCTATGGTTTACAGGCACATAAACAAAAAACTCTTTGTCAGCTTAGTCAATATTATCCCTAATGATAACCATTTAGCAATAGTTTATTAACATCTGGCAGTCATTAGCTTGTAATGGGAGGTAATTTTAATACATCCATGCCAGAAAATTAATTTTTGATGCTTAATGGACAGAAACATTAGCATCTGTAACCAAAGGATTTATTTTTTCAAATATCTTCATTCTACATGTATTACTTGTTTCCATTTTTTTAATGAGAATTACTTTTAATTTTTGTTGAGCACATACACTATAACGGAAATTAGTGGAAGATTCTTGTGATGAGCAAAAGCAAATAAAAAACCCAAACAGATACTTTAATGGGTTTTTTCATAAATCCACATAATGCTTTTTCATGTGCCCTTAATCAAGAGCACATTTCCATTATCTAGATTTTGTTTGCAGTTATATCATGGAGAAGCTGAGTGATTATATATTTAGTATAGCTACTGCGTAACCCCTTTACACAGTTCTTTCAGCAGACTGGACACACAAATGACTTACAGGTCCTGTCAGTATGTCTCATAGGAGATCAGGATCAAGAACTAGAGACAAGAGGGTAAACACTGGGAAAGACCCGGCCATAGACAAATCAGTCCCTGGTCACCAAAATATCCTGCATAGCTCCTTAATAATAATTAGTGCCCTAGAAAGAAATGGCATGTGAATAACTGCACTGTAGTTGGATACAGGCCAGCATTGGCTACGTCTTTGTGGAACAGAGCTCAGACCCAAACCTCTCAGCTCTGTTTGAGAAAGAGATATCCTTTGGTACCAATAGCGACACCTTTTATTCATTCATTTCTCCTAATCCTTACAAACTGTATCCAAGATTTATGATTAATTTGGGTTTGTCCATTTAAAGTGCTCTGCTCCATGACCTATTCCATCTTTGTTACTCACCGGTGAATCCATGAACCTCAAGCACACTCTCACTGCATCCTCTTAGTCTAGGATGTACTGTTAGTAAGCTCTCTGCTGACTTTTAGCAGCTCTATAATCTTCGTGTCAGTTTTTACTAGTTTTGATGCAGAAGGGAATAAAACTCTCAGAAGTACTTCCTCTTGCTTTCTCACATTGGTTCTAGCTTCACTGGTGGTAAACATGCAGTGGATGTGATATCTACAGACATAATATATTGGACATCTTCCTTCTTCATGATCAAAAGAGCAGCTGCACACTTGTCAAGGCTTAGTACAGCAATCGAACAAATAAGGAAGGAAAGAAAGAAAGAAGGAAAGAAAGAAGGAAAGAAATAAAGGAAGAAAAAGAAAGAAAGGAAGACAAAGAAAAGACAGAGAAAGAAAGAAAGGCTAAGTATTTTTTATCTTGGAAATACCTGTTTTAGTTTACATTTGCTTGAGGGCTGAGCCCAGGGAGAGCATTAGCCAGAAGCCACCAGCTTATCACATCTCAGCAAATGTATTCTAGAAGAAGCAAGGTGGGGAAGTAAACCACCTTAAGTAAGTTCCTGCCCTCTGTGACCCCATGTTCCTGACAGAGTGAAAGCTTTCAGCTTTTTCAGTACTGATTAAAAAGAGTCCAAGTCAGCAATTGTGCTGTTTCAATGTAAAAAAAATAAATCCTGGTTTCCCATATCCTGGGATCAATAAACCTCAAAGGAGTGGATTATTGTGCTATATACCAACATGCAGTTACTAATAGTGATAATTTTATACTGGTTTTTAGGTCATTTGCATTAGCACATTTGGCTGAGTCTTGAGAGTTTGAATTATTGATTCCTCCCTTGTTTAGATGTGATTGTTTTCCCCTCTTTTCACCTGTACTGCTGTCTAAATACTCACATCCACAACATAACAGAAAAGTCAGTGCTGTAGGTTAATGATAGAATACTCTGTTGAGCAGAACCCAGTGGATTCATTTTGCATGCTCTTTCTTGGCTCTGGGAGCAAAAGGTTTAAACTCGCTATATAAAAACTGCCACAAAAACTGCAGAGCTCATCTCTGTTTCTGTTTTGGGCTTTTTTGTCTTGCTTTTTTTTAATGTATTATTTTTTTCTCAGTTTAGGTTACAACTCCAGCACATGCCTTAACCTATTGTAAAAGGCCCACACATACAAATACATCCACACCCTATAGACCCTTTTGTATTGTTCCATCACCTACTTTTTATTGGAGATCAAATCAGGGACCAAAGATGGCTGAGGGGGTCTTTGGATTTGATACCAGAGGAGACATCATCTTGGCCTTGGCTCCTGTTTTGGAGGCCTGCAATGGTACTGCAGTGCTCTGATAAAGCAGGCACAGAGGGGCTTTGCGGAAACCTGACTGATTTTTGACCTCTTTGGGTTACATGTCAATCCATAGGAAGCCTTCTGTGCATTAGAGTTAAATTAAGATTGGTTATTAACTGCCTCAACGTGCTTTTATAGAGAAGCTCTGACTGATGCCTGTGTATTTTAGCACTTATAGATAAAACCTCCTGGACTCATCAAAAAAGCAGCGAAAACGATATACAATTTCATGAATATTATGGGCTAAACATAGACTCGCAAGTGAAATGGCAGTGTTTAATGAGGAGGCATAAGAGGTGGATGAACAACTGCCTTGTCATACACAGTCTTGCTCTAAAGTCCTCTACATGTGTCCATCTCACTTTCAATGACAAATATAGGTAAGTATGTAGTAGGAATTGAGCTTTTACAGAACCTACAGTAATCCTGAAGATTTTGAACAGAAAACTAAAAAAAACCATGCAGCGGGTAGGGCCAGGCCCACTACACACACACCTCCACTGCCAAGTGGTTATAAGGGGCCCTGGCATGGCTCAGGGCTGCACCAGGCAAAAAACAGCCCTGGGACAAGTGCCGGCTGGGGACAGTACCTAAAGAGCAGTTTGTATATAACAGCCTTGATGTGGATAGTGCAAGATTTTAGCAGTGCGGAAACACCATTTGCTTCCACCAGTACAAATTAGGCACTGCATCTCATGAGTGCCTCTGAACTGCAGAGCAGCTGCTCACAGGGAACAGTTTGAACAGAATAAATCCCTCAAGTCAAACGCCTCTGGGAACTTTGTGCTATTATATCTTTCTCCCTGTGAGAACCAGAAAAGAGCATCACTGCACAGCTAATCTATTTTACTGGCATGAGGGGCTGAGCCACAGCCACCGTACTCTCCCAAAGCCTGCTTGCTTCAGGGCCCATCAGTGAGGGGAATGCTGTCTGCTCAACTTGGATGCCAGGTGCTGGAATCCTCCCCATTCACATGACATGTACCTTAATCTAGGAAAATATTTCCTTCTCTCCTGTTGGAGTGCAAGGACAATTCAGTGTCTTGTGCTTAATGCATCATTTCCCAGTATCACAGTATCACAAGTTTGGAAAAGACCTCTGAGATCATCTAGTCCAACCTATGACCCAACACTAACACCCACTTGTCATTTAAAACATGGCACTAAGCACCTCATCCAATCTGTTTTTAAACACCTCCAGGGTGTCTAAAATTTCTAAGACCAGGGCATGTATCCTCATGGCTAGCCAGAGGACTGGTGCTCTGAGAACAACAACCCTGCCTGTCTGTGTGCCCTCCACTGCCCTGGGATCACTCCAAATGGATATTTCCTGAGGGCTCAAACACCATCCTGCTGCAGGGTAATGATCTCTTGGTGCCATCCACCCCCATGAACTTTAGTATGTGCCAACCTGGAGCTGTGTGCCCACTGGACCACTAGTGAAGGTCAGAATTTGCCTTGAGCTGAGCAGAAAGCAAGAACAAGAGGGCTAGTGCTGGACTGTCTCAATGCCATAGAAACACTTCGCTATGCACTGCTTTCAGCAGATGTCAAATAACTGAGGGATGGAGGTGACACCATGACAGCCATCTAGAGGTGACAATGCGCAGTCAATACTTTTGTATCCTCTGTTTAGATGTGCCTTTTAACCAGCATCTGATCTTACATACTGTCATAATGCAGCTGGGTGGGACTTAACCTTCTGCAGCATCAGAGAGTACCATTTACAGCTGTGCCTCCTTTGTAGCCAGCGAGCAGGCGCATTTAGAGGAGTGAATTGTCTGATCTAATTTAGGAGGAAGGACACTGTCTCCTATAAATTCAGCTGTTTCATATGGTTGCAGAGAAGACTTCCCTCTGAAAAATGCTACCAGCTCTGGATGGGGAGTAGGATGAGGAAGAGGAGAAGTCAAGCAGGCCTCTCCTTTCTGCACTCATCCCTTGGTGATGTCCAGGGCAGAGTGTACTCCAGCGCACATACATGTCTGCAGTTGGACATGTGCACCAGTACTGTCCCTCCCAGGGCTTTTGGGATGTACCTCCTGATGGGAACCAGCCTTCAGCACAGTGCCTCTGCTGTGAGGCTGTCAAACGTCTCCTCCTGGTGGGTGCAGAGCCCGTGTCACAGACGTTTTTTTGCCAGGATAATTATTCCATTTTCCTATGCTAGCATAGCTGCATTTGTTCCAGATGCTTTGCTGACCCAGCATTTTGGCCCAGGCAGTGTCTGATTCTTTTCTGCCCGAGATGACGTATGGCTCTGGCACTAAACCCTAGCACTGACCAAGACTAATATTAAAATATAGAAGGGTTGTATTGCTACCTTGCAATTTTTGTGAGTAGAGAGCAGCAAGTAGGTTCAAATCCTTAGAAACAGATCTCTCTAAGAATCCAGACTCACTATGCCTTTTCTGCTGCCTCCTTTGGGAGAGAGAGAAGCAATTTCATACCTTTTTGAGAAGCAGGCAGATAGCAGCTATAACAACACATGTAACAAGACCAAAGGCATCAGGTCTTAAAGAGACTATTAGACTTTTTAAAAATAGATCAGTAAAATCCATTCATCACTGGGGGTTGCCTGTGGACGTTAACTGCTAAATCATGAGTTTTCTAAGTGTTTTGGGGAACTAAAATTGGCATAATTTCCAGTAGCATCCATATTAATCAAGAGAGTAGACGAGAGTCAGGTTCAGCCAATGTGAAGGAAACACTTTTCACGTGTCTTTTCAAGATATCCTTTAGAGCAGACTTGATTAATTGGCATCCAGGTATAAGAAAAACATGTTAGCCTGTCAGGAAAAGAAAAGACAGAACTACTTCTGTTTGAGATGTAAACTTTATTTTTTATTTCCCACTCATGCAGACTTTTGTGCTTCCTGTCCTTTCTTCTGTTTCTGGAAATAAAAAGAATATTAAAATGCCAAAACCAAAAGGAACTAGTGGTAGAAAAGTTACAAATTGATCATCTCTGGAAGAAAAGGAGAAAGGCAATCTTTCTCTGAAAGACCTCACTGCTCTGCAGAAGGCAGGTGGTTCCACATAGTGCTGATGTCCTAACACCATGAGAAGACTTTGCTGGACAATATGTGCAAGGATGGAGCATACACAAGTACTAGAACCTACAGAAATTTATACTGCTGCCAAAGGAATATACTTAGCCCATATTGTACTATCATAGCCTGAAAGATAGGCATTTCTATGATGTATTTAAATAAACAAAATCTACAAACAATAGCATTTCAAGATCTGTACTGGACTGTATTTGGGTATTAACTGTTGTCTGTTATTTTAATTTTAATTCTAATAGGAAGTGTAGCTTATTGCAGTACGAAGGCAGGTCAAGACTGGAAGATCTGATCTTCAGCCAGATATCTAATATTTAAAGGCATATGTTTTATCATCTTCTGTAGCTGGAGGCTCTGAAGTCTGGAGACAAAGAAGTCTCACAAACAAAAACAAGTTTTTCTTTGAAGAGTGGAAATAACGAACTTTTTCTTTTATAGGTTTATGTTCTCTGCCCCATTCTCCCCCTCCTCGCTCTGTCATTGCAATGGTCTCCGCTTCCATGTCCTGCAATGCCATGTTACTCATCACATGCTCTCCAGCCCCTGGGTAAGGCAGGAGCAAGGCAAGCTATACCTGGATTTCAGGTGTTTGCTGGTTGGGCATCTGGCAGGCCAAACTGAACAGGTAAGACAAGTGACCATGCTGTATCTGCCTTCGATTCAAATTCCTAATTTAAATCTCTACCTGTTCCTCAGACTATGATTTTCTTCAGTTTTAATAGCTGCTGAATTTTTCTTGCCATTGCCCAAAAAGTTCAAGATCATTAGCAGAGAACTGGCAGACAGAGACTGAAACCCTTATTTCTTAGAGACCAAGATATAAATACAAAACATACCTAATGAAAGCAGAGACAACCTCCTCCTCCAAGGTCTGAGCCCTGCTCAGATGGACTAGACAGTATTTTAGGTACAGGGCACGAGGATCACATTTTCTTATCTCCGAAGACAAATTAAATCAAGTTTTTCAATATGACTGTCAGCTTCACCAGCTTCTTATATACCACATATTTCGTGTTCCCTCAAACACTGGCAGTATTTCAGACAGTGACACCTCCTGAAATTACTGTGATCACACAAAACGTATAATCAGTATGAAGTTTTGCCAATTCAGCCATCTCTCTTTGCAATATATCTACTTGAGTAGAAACAACTACCTGAAAAAAAAAAAAACCCTCTGCTTGGTCAACTCTTGCTTCCAAAAATTCTGAAGAGATCTCAGGAGACTATATCTGTCACTAGTGTTAGGAAAATATTTCTATCTATATCACCCATAATCAGAGCAAAGCAGCTACCCTTATCCGACAAAAGATCTTTAGCTCCAGCAAAACTCAGAAGAAAGCAGGGCAGGGACACACAGGACCTCATTCCATCCACACCTTTACTGTCACAGAAAGCTCAAGTTCAAAAGACAGTTGTTATATTTTGAGTAACATTAATACATTTATTTAATTGTAATTTACTTTTCATTCATAAAAAGGACAAAGCACAGTCCTGCTCTACTCATTTGAAAAAAAAAAGATAGAAAGTAACTAAAAAATCAGTTCAATATTCATCAGTATCAGTATCAAATAATAGTAATATCAAGTTTCCTGAAATATAAAGAAACAACAGATGTCTATCTATATAAACTTTAATTAAGAACCTTACGCTTTAAAGCAGATGATACATAAGTTAGTTTTTTCTTGACAACAATTTGAAACTGAAGGTTCCGGTCAAATTTACATAATTATGTGATACAGAAAAATCTTCAACTATCTGATCAGTATGTGATCATCTGTGTTGTTGATCTAAAAAAAAGGAAGTGACTTCCCTTCCCAGGTCATTTCCATGCACAAACTGAACAGTTTTGCTTTTTACACCATGTATTAGAAAAGTAAAAGGCAATCATGCATTTGGCAAAAGATTTAGTTGTTGTTGTAGATTATATAAAAATGAGTCATACTGCAAAAGAACCAAATAAATGAAACACAATAAACAACAATGTCTTTTTACAGAAGGCTTACAGTGTATTAGTTTCTTATGTATGAAGACAGCTCATTTTTCTTTGAAATAATTGTACAATTTGTGAAACTCAGTAGTGTTTGACACACTGACATTCCTCTATAGGGAAGTTAGCACTTTCACCTATTTAAAAAATTTTCATATTGTAACAAATACTTAAAGTAAAACAGTATTATTGATATTTCTTAATGAAGACTCTACACTTTTACATGTAAATATATAGTACAAAATTATACAAATAAAAGAGGGGGTGTAAATTATTAATACACCTATTCTTGCTTCATGTAAATATTATTATTACGGACCTCTACAGTATCAGTACTAAAAAGATAAAATCTATTTCTAAGTAGCTAGCAAGGTTGTGCTAATAAAATATGATTCAAAGCTTATAGTTCTTGAAGCATCAGACATTGCACTATTACTTGAGCCAGCTGATTCAATATCACTGTGTTTCTTCAACATTCACACTCAAATTCCCAGCACACCATGAAAAATGAAAGAAATATGCATTTCTTTAACAACTTAAAAAAAACCCAACCAAACCAACGAAAAACCCAACACTGAAACACTCTAGACACAGTCAGAACAAAAACATTCTCTATCTCTAATAGAGTTCCCATTTTGCAAAGGCCATAGTAAACATTTAGATTTGACTAACAGTTGGGATCTGACTTCCATGTATTAACACACAGTTGGATCACTCAGTACTCTATCAAACAGGGAGACAGTCTCAGAATTTAAAACTCTTATTTACAAAACTATGAACATTAGAATAATATCAAGTTCTTGAAAAAGCATATAATTCTCCCAAATGCCCACCTTCACAGGAAGGTAACATCTGGCATCTGCAGCATAAAAATGTAAATATAATATTTATTTTTTTTTACTGTGCTACTCTGTTTTTTTTGCCATTTATTGTATATCTTCTTCTTTTTTTTAATACTTTAAATCTTTTCACTTTAAAAAATAACATACATTTCCTACCACTTCACGGTCCACTGGGCTGATCTTAACATGGACTACAGCTCCAAACTCCTAAGTGTTATATTGCTACCTTAAAAATAACAGCAGTAATAATACTAAATCAAAACCCATACATTACACTGCTTCCCTGAAAGCTGACCTTTCACTCCTAAAATCAGCAATAACCACTGTAACGGAATTTTTCAACAGAATTGTTTTAAGAAAAGAATATGATAAATCTTGTGTCAGTGAAGTACAGTTAAATTCTCTTAAGCTGAACATGCGTCAGGTATTCTGAGCATCTTTAAAATAAAAAAATTCCTTGTCACTGACTTTTATTTCATGTCCGTCAAATTCTATCCAATAGCCTCAAGAAATACAGCTCTAAAAAAAAATGTTTTTGCTTTGACTGTCTCTCTAAAAACCAGTAATCCCAATAAATGATGATGGGGCCATTCAAAAATATGCAGTACACAAAACATATAGGATAGTACAGACAGACATAGTACTCTTACATTTATCACATACAATCAACATTTCAATCTCTATTATATTTCACAATTTGTTATTCAAGTTAAAGCACCTACGTATGGTGATTTTACTTTCACTGTACAGCCTATGTTATTGGGTTTTAACACTGTAACTTGCCCCATTGGACCGAATCATGCAACTGTCACAGATCAGCATAAGTGTTTTATAAGGCATATTGGAACAAGTTAAAAATATTTCTTAGCCTTTCAAAAGTTGATTTACTTCATGAAGGAGTTCCTGGATGCCTCAGTCCTCTTACAGTTCATAGGAAATCGGTAGGGTAATTTATCTTAAAGTGTAATTCATTTGGCTTTGGATGGTGCCACAGGAATCAAAAAGAGTCGTGGTCCTCATCTTCAAAGGGAGTCCTTTGTGTTAGGTGGAGGACAAGGTAAATCCAGCTACATTCAGAATCCCAAGCAGGCGAGGACCCCCAGGGTAGGCACCACCAGGACCAGGAACAGAGTCGGTACTCCAGCAGCAGCACCTACACATTGAACAGATAACAACACAAGGTCTTACTTCAGCACTACTCATGATGGAGGGGAAGAACCTTGGAAGTGAGTATGAATATGGGGTATGCAGGCTGGAAAAAGAGCTGGCATATCTCAGCACAGTCCCTGAAATGGACAAAGAGACTTGCTACAGTACAGCAAGAGACTCACTCTTTTCTTCTGCAAGAGCTGTTTATGCAGCATGTTTATACAAGCACCCAGTCCATTCAGAATACATCGGTGTATTTTGATTTGGCTGGTCCAACAAGCCAGGAGGTTATACCAGGAGGTAAAAGCTCAAAATAAATATTTAAACATGTGAAAACAAAATTAACGGAGTATTTGAAATATGATGAAGCAAAGAGACATCTTTGGAAATGTTAATGTTCATATGATCAGCAATAATCTGAGAGGTGTCAAAGAGCCTGGCCCGTTTACCTGCCAGGTTACAAAGTCCAGATGGCTGACTTCTAGCAGTGTGCCATTTATACATTTATGTCTGTTAAAGTCACAAAGGCCTTTCCTAAACAAATATTTTAAGACAAAAACATTAATTGACAGCTTACAAGCTTTACCTGGCTTGCTCTGGCAAACAGGCCTAAGAACTGATATTATGTTGAATGCCTTGTGTTGCCATGTCAAAAAGAATTGATTTCAGAAAACACCATAGCCAAACTGTGCCTGGCTGGCATCCTTGGAGATGGGCCATAGGAGCTGGAGAACAGGCTATGCTTTCATCCCAGAGAGGGCTCATCTAGGTCAGGACTGTAGTGGGTAGGTGGGCAGTGCAATTCTGCTCATTGCTTGTCTTGCTGTTGAACGCGGGCTAAGGATAGAAGTGGTTGCAGCTGGCAGTGACAGCCCTGTGGAGCTGCAGAAACTATTCCACTGGATGGCTCTTCAGCAAGTATTCTTCTGAATGAGGAAAAACCATACTAAAAAGGTAACAGACAAACTAAATGGCACAGATTTCAGCAGGTAGCCCCATTTTACCTAAGAACAGACACAGTATGACAAATTTCAAGTATTCTTTCATAGAATTTAAAGTCCCAAAAGAACGTTCACATTTTCTTATCAGACCTCCTTCAAAGACAAGTAAATCACATCATCCAGTCCAGCATCATGCAGGCTCCTAGAAAGATAGATCTGTATGTTTTACATTTCTGCCTCAGAAGTTTCTGCATCTTTCAGGATAATTAAAGAGCTTAATTCTTCATTCTGTGCCTATTTCAAACCTCCTACTAATAAGGCAGCTTATTAATTTTAAGTTAGCAAAGCAAGATTCTATGTGGAAAAAATGCTGGTTTGAAGTGAGAATTTGGCCAAATAAACACCTGCAAGTCACATTCAAGCATTTATTTCTTACAGAGAAAGAAAGGAAAGCAGATGGAAATGAAACTGATTGATAACAAACCCCATTGTTTATAAAGTCTGTGGGCTAAGTCCAAATCAGAAATCCAGAGTTAACTAGCTCATCAGTTATCTGTAGATATACGGAAGTGATAGTATTTAGTCATTTGTGGTTCCTACATATAAAATCACAGGGAGTGTTTCTGATGGGTTTTTTTACAAAATGTCTCACTACACTCTGGGTTTCATATCCTTCAGATCAGCATCTCCTCTGATGTGTCATACATGTACTATTTGCAATTCCAAGTTGAAAGCTTTGTCCCCTAAACAAAACCTACAATTCTATGAATATTACATTTTTCCACACAAAGTAGTCAGTACATCCACCTCAGTGAAAGATAATATTAAGGAAAATATTGGAAGATTGCTTTTGTAAGTATCCATAAACTGAGGAATTTTATGCTTATGATTACCTAAAATATATGTTCAAATATAGTCTCATACATAAAACTGGCATATTTTGGCAATTGTGCAAGTATGGGAGTATATTTTTCTGTACTTTTTATTGATTTATGAGACACTTTGAACTTTTCTGTAGTTTTATCCCTAAGTATGAAAGTAGTGTTTCTTAACAAATGAATAGCCATACAAAGAAATATTCAGATTCCATATTTTAAAATATCCACATAAAATATATTCAGCCTTTTTCAGACTAGGATAAGAGCTGGAAAAACACAACTGAAGTCATACTATGAATATTTCTAGTGAAGGAAAACATGAAAAAAGTTTGCCAAGTGAAGTTGAATGATAAGCAAATACAAGGAAATTAGAATTTGCACGTAACTGTTCTATAAAAAGAAAGGAATAATAAATCTTCCCCTGAGACATGCTCTCTGGCTCCAGAATTAATATCAGCAATTTACCCCATTACTGCAGTTCCTTACAAAGCGTTGGCACTGTTGTAGAGAAACATATAACAGCTCTTGCAATGAAGCACATCCTAGCCTTAGACAGCCCATTAACAGAACATTAGGAGAACAAATGCACATTAAACAGATCATCTCTTCTTTTTTCTTGTTAGATTACTGTCTCCCACGTCAGGAATCAGGCTTTACTTGAAACACCATTCACCAGTGCATGACAGGCAGCACACTCCTGAAGCTCAGGAATGGAAATTAATGTAAGCTTTGTCTGAGAACAGACTACAAGATTTAATTCTGTGCAGTAATGCAATTATGATCTGTCAATTTTAACAATCTTTAAAAAGTAGAGAAATGCCAGATAAAGACTTAATGAATGTGTACAAATAAAGATGTGGGTGTAAATTAAAACAGAAGGATTATTAAGCTCCTTCTGAAGTCTGGCCAGGTATGAGCTGGATATATTTAGCACCTAAAGATTCATTCTCTCCTCAGTGTTATAATGTGTGATCTCTCCTCTCCACCAACACCTTGCATATCCTGTGTGCAAGCAACTGCAAACTACAGTCATCAAAGTCAAGGTCAAAACCGAATCAGTATCACACGACTTTGCATCACATGTGGACTTTGTATCAAGAGGCCAAGCCTCATCTCTTTCAAATAAACAATGAAACACATCCCTTAAATTTGTTTTTTTCCAACAACCCCAAGCAAAAGAAGATATGAAATCTTGCTATATTGAGTCTCCATCTTGCTATAAAGATTTTGCTACTGTCTGCTGTAGAGTTCTTGTAGTTGATATTTTTAACCCAAAGGAGTAAACTATCTACAGAAACATATACTCAGAATCTAGCTTAAAACTTAATACAATTTGTATAGGATGTGTGCAGTTAACTGAACCTTTTCCTGCCTCTTGTTCTCAGAAATCTTTCTCATGAGTGATTGTTTATCTGAGTAAACGCTGGATGGAGTTTCCTTCAGCAAGATCTTTGCATATTACAGTTACTCCTGGTCAAGTCCCACTGATACACAGTTTTTATTAGAATTTTAAATTCTACATTGCCATCTCAATCACATAAACTCTAGGACAAAATATTTTACACTTCTGAATAAAGATCCTGGATTTCTCTGACATCTTGAACAGTATGCAACATTTCCCAATTATATTCAAAAGCAATGAAATCAATTTAATGCCTAAGTGAAACAGGCGTTGCAATAATTCTGACTTTGATGTATTTCCTGAGCCTTCATTACAATCTGTTATTAAAAATACATCATTATTTTCTTTAAATGTTACTTATCTTTAAGATATGACATATTTGGCCTTTTTCCCAACATCAGTATCTTTTCATACTCAATTTAAAAAAAAAATCTGGCGGCCTGTTTTGAAATCTTGCTTTCATTAGATCTGCGAACCAGGAAATTAGTTACTGGTCATCTGTGAAGTTGTCATATGTGAATAACTTTTTCAGCGGGACAGTGTTTGCCCAGCCAACATACACAAACTTCAAGTTTCCTCAGCTAATCATGAGCTGATATTTTTGTGGAAAAATTCTCCGCTTTTGTTGTCAGGAAAGATTGTTCAAGGATTAATTTGTATTATATTACATCAGTTCTCATAGTTTCCAGGTAGTGAACATCAAGGAGGATGTCTACATGAATTTTCTTGTTTGAGAAGTGTGTTTTTAAAGTGAGTGTTGCAGCTGTCCCCTTTATTAGGATTTATTTTGCACTGTGGAGCTGTCTTGGATAGCCTGTGCAGGATCAGATTAGAAGTAGTGCAAAGTCAAACCTGATGTGAGCACACAGTGTGGAGCTGGATCCTCAGTGCCATTCTTTTTCTTTACAGATCTACTCCTCTTACGCTGCACAAATTGTTCAGGTAGATGCAGACTGGCTATCTGAATAATACAGTTGCTGCAACACCCATAAAGTTATGACACAAGTTATCATAAATGTTACTTAGTAAGAGTAAGGAAAAGAGAATTTTTTCTTACCAGGATGGGTATTTTATATGATTCATGAAGAATTAAAGACTGTAACATAAATTTTGTAACTAGTCAAGGAATGAGTCTGTCTTTTTGCCTATTTTGCAAAATGGATTTTTTCTTAAAAGAATGGCCAAACTCCTACCTATTTTCCTGTAAAGAATATTCTCCTTTGGCTCAAGGACCCAACACATCTTCCAGCAGGGCTATCTTTATATTTCTCCTTTTTACTTTAAGAAAGGCAAATGCAAAGCCTTCTCATATTCTGTTTCTCCTGGCTTCTATCTATGCTTATTGACTTCCCTAGAAAAAAAAATTGAGCCACCTGAAAAATATAAAATAGACTTTTTCTGCTGTGTTTGTTCATTTTGTTAGCATTTATTAGGCTTCATAAATATCTTTTCTCTGAGTGTTTTCATATTTACCCAGGCAGAACTGAAAAGCAGGAAGGGAAAAAATGCAGTTTCTTCAGAGTAAGATAAAATCCATAAAAGAAGTGAGTGCGTTTGTAGTTCTGTCAACTGGTTTCTGAAAAGAAATTCCACTTGTCCCAGCTGGAAATATTGTCTTCATGAAAGGCTACTGCAAAAGATATAGGCAGTATCAGCTGACATGATTTAAATTCTGCTATCCCTATTCATGGCAAAGGGAAAATAACAGAACTAACTAGAATATGCTTATCTTGCATCATTGGCATCATTGCTAAGTCATGGGTCCAACTTTCACTTGTCGAGGAATACCTTTGTTTGTTTGGGCATGAGGAAATTTTCCTGTTGCTTGTGCCATAAACCTTTCAAGAAAGGTGCTATTAATTTGCAACCCTGTGAATTACTGTTTTGCAGCAGAGTAGATGTATAAGATGGCAATTGTGCTGTGTGTGCAGCTACTGTGCCTTGTGCCTTCTTAAGGTTTTCTGTGCATCTGCAGAACAGCTTTAAACTATTACAAGTAAAAAGAGAGAATATTAAAAACATATTTGAAGGGCTGCTGATGGCCTGGGTAATTTGTCCACCCCCTGGTGTTAGTCTGTCTTCTTCTTGAAAATGCCTATGCCAGAGCCAAGTAAAAGTTTTGTTTTGTTCTGGCAATGGCAACAGTTGTGGTTGAATTTCACACACATCCGTGAGTTTCAGGATGACTTATATGACTTAAAGGCTTGTCATACCTCTTAGCATCTGCCTTGTCTCACCAAGTTGTCAGTAATCACTCCAGGCAAACTGGCTCACCAGCAGGACCAGAAGTACTGCCAGGCCAAGTAAGGGTGGATCATGTACTCAACTAGGACGAGGTGTTCAGT
This sequence comes from Tapera naevia, assembly GCA_033556795.1. Lineage (NCBI taxonomy): Eukaryota > Metazoa > Chordata > Aves > Cuculiformes > Neomorphidae > Tapera > Tapera naevia. The sequence continues at coordinate 22,153,533 of JAUMJJ010000059.1, forward strand.
GCTGGAAACTGCCTGCTGAAGCAGCAGGAGAAGCTTGGAGTGAGTTTCGGTAGCTTGTCTGGATAGAAAACTTTCTCTGTGATTATCTGGCGTAGCAGAACACTTGGTTGATGACTGATCGTAATTCAGAGGAATTGGATCAGCCTCAGAGAGAGTCACTGACAAGTTTTACATCGCTATTTTTTTCAGGAAAAAAAATGAGAGCCCGGAAGAGAATTTTCATTGTAACCCTGAAAAGAAAAAAAAAGGACAGATCTTCTTTGGCCAGCCTGCATGTCTGAGGAGTTCTGAGTGAGGAACATATTCCTTGCTCAAGAAAATAGGGATTCATGAATGTTTTTTACAAATAAAATCACCCTAAGTACACATCAATTGTGTCACTCCTTTTCACTTGCAAATAGTCCATGTTTAAGCAACCACAAAATACAATAGGCAAAGAGTAGAATCTCTTCAGATGTAAAATGATGGTGAATTAATGGGAGGAATACTGTAGTTTTGGAATTTCTGTGTTCCAGGGAACAAGTGTGGCACTTATAAATATTGAATTACATTAAAAGCCAATGTTAAAAATCATCTTTCAGCCTGGAAACCTGTTTTACACATCAGAAGATAACGAAGGATGCCCTCAGCTTCTACAGGATGACAGTGCTTGCTCCATGGCAGGGAGAGGCCACTGTCCCTCCACAGCAGGTGACAAGACTTGCACAGCATGTACAGCACAGTGTAGGTCTCATGCTCATGAAACTGGCATGAAACTTCATGTACAGGTAAGTGTCATCATCACACAGTCCTTGAGAATGAGAGAGGTAAAGCTGAAGGCAGGCAGTGCTGCCCAAACGCAGCCTCCTTCTCTCTGCTCCCTAAGTGCATCACAAAAGAAGCAAAGGAACAAGGGGAACAGGAATCTCCCAGAGGTGGAGAGCATCGTGGTGAATATGCAGCAGAATCAACCTGGGAAACTGAGAAGCAGCAAACAATACGAGTTATTCCAACAGGCCAGCTCAGTTTAAATCTGGCCTTGCTATTCAGGCAGAAAAAATCTTATCAGGAATTAAAGTCACTGCACAAAGGAAGAAAGCAAACAGCTGACTTAGCATGTGCCTCCTAGAAGCAAAATAATGTAATTTTTACTGATAAGGATATACTTTGAAGAATAGGGTAATGTTAAACCAGAAAAGTCAATACAATTTTCCAAGGTAGCTGGATAGCAGGATCTCTCGTAAAGAAGACAGATAGGAATAGGCAGGATAAAGCATCTTAGAAGGCTGTAAAGGCTGTGTAAACCAGAGAAAAGGTACAATGGTTAACACAGAACCTTTACTGGGAATGGTCCAATGTGCCCAGTTCCAAACAAATGTAAACCAAAAGGAGGAACAGATAAAGACAGATACTAGCAAGAACATACACAAAAAAACAGGAGCAGGAAGTTAATGTAGAAATTCTTCCTGGTTTGGTACATTTGTTGGCAACTCCATTTGGCTTTCTAACAAAGTAATTTTCAAATTGTGACGACTTTCTGGATACATGAAGAAAAGGCTGTGAGTAGTAGTACCATATTCCCCTCCAGACGAGCACATCATTTTACATTTTACTGTCCTGATACAGAAGTACTCACAGCCATTGTAACTGAGTGCAAATGCTTCCTTTAAAGCCAGAAAAAGCTTTCTACCTCTATACTGTGCAATGTCAGAAATAGATTTGAAACAACCCAACACTGGATTCTATTATTACAGAAAATAATGACTTAGAAATTTATGAAATACTTGTTTTAGGGAGAGAGAAGATATCTCCTGATGTGGAAATAGTTCAGGGTAACATTTTTTTACAGATAATATCTAAACGAGCTAGCACTGCCTAAAACCACCTTTAAACAGCTGCTCATCTGTTCCAATGAGTGACTTATGCTGCCACATTAAATTCTACATTTTACTTATCTCTGCTCAGCAGTATTAGAAAATAATGCAGAGATACAGCATTTGAACACATAAAGGATCATTATGTCTTTTAATATATATCCTGCATCATCTAAATATTGCCTCACATGCAATATACAGTTTAAGTAGCTTTTTACTTAGTTTCTACTGTACTGAGCCAGTAAGATGGATTTTTCCAAAATATACACTCTAAGGCTCACAGCCTTGATTTAGAAACACCAGGAGTTGAAAAGCAAAAAAAAATCAAGCAGATTTTTATACTTCTGGAGAAGAAATTTTCCAATTGATCTTCTGTTAGAATTTTTTTCCTAATAAAGTTCTTACTTCAGCCACACTACAGCTAGAGCCAAAGCACCAAATTTGATACTTGGAAATATTCATTTGAACTTAGACAAAAGACCCTTCTCATATTTCCTACTTTGACAGAATTAATATTCTTCCTTCACTTCCCACTGGCTTAATATAGTTGTGTTCAACTGCAGCAGAAGACAGACCAGGCAGCACTCTTCCAGCACCTGCTTCTGAGAGCTCTGTTATCATCTCTGCATATCTTGCTTCTGTGAACAGGCTTTGAAATACAGTGAAAGTAAAATATACAGTACTAATCTTTAAAGGCAAGAACACTTTGACATTGAAGCCCTTCAAATATTCTGAAAAACATCTGAAGTTTGGAAGTTGCACAGTTTGCAGAAGCATAAAATGCCCGCTTGCACCTCTGGGGCTGCGTAGTCTGGCCTCCCACTCATATCAGGACTGTCGGCAACACTGGATGTTGCCAGTCACAGCTTTACCTAGCTGAGTCACAGAGATCTCCAAAGATGAAAACTGCACAGCCCGTCTGGGTAACCTGCTCCAGTGCTGTGCTATCCTCTGGGTGGAGTTTTTCATAATTTCCAGACTGAACTTCCCAAAATGCAATTTCTGGCCACTGCCCAATACTGCATCATCTGCCATTATCAAGGCTTTGGATTCATCATCTTTGTAAACACTCTTCATACAGTTATGTGCTTCTGTTAGATTATTCATCTCCACCACGCTGAACCTTGGTTTTTATTAAAGGAACTAGACTCCCTGATACTTCCTTAAGATTAAACTAAAGAGCTGTGAACCTTCCTTACCACCAAAGAGCATTTCTGAAGTCTCTTGGACTTTGCCACTGAAGCAATTGTAAAACTATCACTGTTGCCTCTGCCAGAGGATCACTGGGTTTTGTTCTCTCAAGAGACAGGTTTCATTAAACGGTGCGTTATGGCAAACGTCCAACCTAGGTCTTCTGAATCACTCTCCTTGTGAAGGAGAAACAGAGTCTGGCAAGATTAGGTGCATAAAACTGAGAGGCATGAGTATGCCACCATTCCAAGGCACCCATAAAAAAGTAAGATAGATTGTTAACCACTGAACTGAAAAATACCACAAGGATTTGAATAATGCAGTTCCATGGCTTGCTACTGAAAATTAAAACATGTAAGAATTGTCATGACTAGAAAGTATTCCCTTCTTCATTCCTTCACATCTGTGATCATGTCTGCAATCCTGTCCAGATTATTAAGGGGAAAAAATTAATGAGTCTTCCAAAGGTTACTTCAAATCGTTCTAAACACTCCTTGGCTGGCTTTGAGTTCTCAAAGCAATTAAAAATACTGCATAAATGTAGTTCAATAGTTAAATTCCTACAATGAGGTGAAAGCAGAATATGCATTTGTATTAAGTTAAATTATTATGCATCAAAGGGATTACACTATTACAGCAAAATACTAACCTTGGCATTCACTCTATGAGCTATGTGATTTTCTCTGTGATACTCTTTTTTGCTGTGTTACTACATTTAAGCATAAGAGAGTTAAATAATGATCTGGATTTTTTCCATCTTTTACTAATGATAGAGTACAATGAACATAAAATATTAAGCATTTCAGTTCATAAAATTGAAGGAGCATAGTGTTTCTATGTTTATGTAATAAATACCTGAAAGTACTTCTATGATATATCTCAACTACTGGATAAATTAATGGAGAAGAATAATTCACCTGAACTGTATTTGAATGTCAAACCTTTAACTCATTGATGAATGGATGGTCCTACTGAAACAGTGGCAATCAAAGGCCTGCTGAATTTTTAAAAAAGGTATTTCTGACTGCACAGTGAAACAAAATCTGTTTTTCTTCTTCTCTGTAAACATTTTAGAAGTCAGTCATTGTTCGGGGAGTAACATTCAAACTGCTGAAAATAGTAAAGGAAGTATTCAAGGTTTTGAAAGATGAACTGTTCCTTTGTCCATCAACTAAATACTATCCAGGCATTTTATAGCACATTTCCCAGAAGCTGGGAGTATAAAGTCAGTTTTAGTAAGTCAGACCAAAGGCCTATCCAGCTCAGGAAACCAACTCCAACAGTGGTCTCTTAACAGATGCAGTGGAAAGCAAAAAAAAATCACAGTATGTAAAATACGACTTTCCTCTTGCATTCTTTCCCACTTGTGTTCTGAGCTACTTTGTAGCTTCTGTTCAGTAGCTCCTGAGTCAAAAGCTGAATACAGGACATGGTTTTAAATAAAGTCTGATAGACCAAGCCTCTATTTAAAACTGTATTCTTTACAACAGCCTGTCGCAGGAGTTACACTGTTTAATTTTGTGTATTACTTCGATAGTTTTCAATCTGCTGCCATATAAGTACTGTCATCTTCATACTGTGAAGTGGATAATCTTTTCCTACTTAGCTCTCACTGTTTACAACTACCTTACTTGCCATCCTTATTCAGGCTGAAGGCTCCTTGGCTGTCTTGCATTTCTCAAAAATAATTCACTCTGTAGCTGAGGTACTCTCACTCACTTTCTCTATACTTTTATGATATCTTTTTTCAGTACCTTTACTTTTTGAGATCCAACAAGAATACATGTTTTCCCCGACAGTCACATCTTCATGTAGCATTCTTGCAACCTTGGGAATAACCAGGAAAATCTCCGACATGTAACAAGTTAAAACATGTGAGAAGGTGTATGAAGTTGCCATAGAATTCTTCTTTGCTCATGTTTAAGTGCAGAGCTCTCATGCATTCATGTGACCGTACAACAGCTCTCAGTGGGGATTTTGCAGGCAATTCTCAAGCTCACTGAGACTGGCACGAGGCAACTCAGACTGAAGATGAAAGAAGGAGGAAGTTAGTTACATGGTCCTTTTCAAGACAGTGGACACTTATGCTTTCTGATGTAAAGCAAGTATGGATTCCTGTCTTGTCAGTATTCTCTGGTAATAAGTAACCAATCCTGCTCTGATTTTATGTGATACTGTTCTCTTATATCTCTGTTGTGTTCTAAATCCATGTACACACAACCAATTTCTAGCTATAAAGCCTGTCAACCATCACTGCACAGCTTAGTTAGAAGCCTTAGAGATAAAAATTAAATTTTGTTGCACTCATGCTTTGTACGTATCCAGGCTTTCCCAGACAAATAAACATACATAACAAAATAAACAGCACTGGGATTATACAAGGATAATAAAGCCTAAAAAAACATGACTAGACGTGAAAGTGCAGTTTGTCCTACTGTTGAGTTCAAACACAAGGAAAAGAGAAGAAATTGAAATTAAGTAGACTGGATTTGCAAGAAAATGCTTTCTCCAGCACTGAATACGTTGTAAGGCACAGAGCTGTGAAAACTTGGTTGTCACAGTACGGTTTGGAAGGAGGCAGTACCAATAAATTAGAACTTCAATGAAATGAAACTTGACAATCAAGGAAAATCAAGAGAAATATCAGAGAACTGAATATGTTGGTTTAGGCAGATTTATATTCCAAGTTAGAGTGTTCTGTGTATTTTCTACTTAATTTTCAATCCATGAAACAACAGCTAAATGCATTGTGAAAATTACAGTTGTCGTAGAGAGCTCTTTTGGAAATGTATTTTCAGTTTAGTAGAAGCTTTTTGCTACATTCTTGTCACAGATACATAATAAGTTTCAAGATCAGAAATAGAAGACCGTCATGTCAGGTACAGGACTGATTTCATCAGGCATTCCTTATGATTTTTACCTGTGTTCTCCTCTTTTCTTATTACTACAACCATCTTTGCAACAGATGGTTATTTTCAAATTATGATCAAAAGATTTTGATTATACCACATGAAAAATGAATGATCATATGATATATTTGGTACTAATATGTAGAATAAATATTAATTTTCCTTTTAAATAATAAAATTAAACTAAAATATAAAATAATTTTTTTTTTAAGAATTAGTAAAGAATTAGAAAGGGCAAAATTTTGCACTTTCCTTTGAAAAAGCTGTGCTTCTAAGTAAATACTTTTTCAAGATCTTAAAACATGCCACTGGCAAATGGAATGCATATCTGTGTATACATATGAATGTAGTGAAACAGAGAGAATGTAATTTTATTCTCTTGCTATAAGCATAATACATTAATTATTCTTTGTTTATGTCACTATTTAAACTGAGACATTAACTTGTTTTCATATTTGAACATGAAGGTGCATGGTATCTTCATTTCTTTGCCAAACAAGAAGTCATGCTCCACTCTCCCCAGCTCCAGATGAAATTTCAAAATGTGAGATCCTTTCTCAAGGATTTGAAATATATTTCTCCTTACTGGCATAAGTTAATTACACCAAAGCCAGTGCAGTCACACAAGTGAAGTGAGAAAACAACCAAATACCATATGGTTTTCGTCCCTACTGATTGCAAGATTGCTTTGATTCCATTAATATAAACATTATGACAAAGCACTCCAACCCAAAAAGCATGCAGGAGCAAAAAAAATCTCAGCCTTTAATATATTTCAAAGAAAACAGATAGCCATTGAAATTGATTCCTTTGGTTAAACCAATAGTTCCAACCTTCAACTGGTTGGGGCATCTCAAGACTGAATTTTAAATTATGTAGCTCATTAATTTACTATAAAGGGCCTGAAAAATATCCAGGAGCCCCTAACTGTACAGCAGACATTGGGCAATAAAATACAACAGTTCATGACTGCATTGTACACTGATTATAGCAATATGCTGAAATGCAGCTCAGTGTGTATACAGTGAGTGATTTTATGATAAGCAGTTAATATTTCAAGATGTTCACTAAAAAGAAATGCATGTGAGATGGCTGTGTTTGGAAAACTTCCTTTATATCATTCTCAGCTAAAACACTGTGTCCCATATGAAGCTGACTGGTTATATGAGAGTAAAGTTGCCACAGGACATTTGCCTCCCTTTTCAGCACGTGAAATGTGTGAGAATGAAGAGAATAACAAATCCATAAAAGATAGTTAGACAAGGGGACGAGCTAAAAATAATACATACTTCTGGTTTCTTTTGCATTTGACTTTCAAACGTCTGTTAGTCAAAATGCAAGTTAAGACCTCAGGGCCAGTAGGGGTTCCTGAACTAGATATTCTTGTACTTAAACCTAATTCAGACCTAATTGAGCAAGTGCTGCTGAGAGTGCATCTACAATAAGCTGACAACATGGCAGCCCAGCCCAGCACAGCAGCCACACAGATCTAATAAATGGTCTTGGTTTGCAAAAGGTACAATCTATATACCTGAAATATAGGCCAAAAGATGTCTTCTGGTGTCCTGTCTGGCCTCCAATTGCTGATTCAGAAGACCTCGGGTACGCTGTAAATCATGCTATGCCTGCCAGCATTGTGTGAATATCCCTAGCAATCTGGGCCATCTCAAATACTACAGGCTTCTGAATTACACCCTATATGACAACTGGTTATAATGGGAGCTTAGACACCTAACTCAGGTGAATTATGTAGAATACTTTGGATTTGATGCCAAATGAACAACAGGAAACAGTAATCTGGAAGACACACAGGCTTTCTAGACATTCCATTCTCCTTGGTGCAGCCTTCCGCTTTGTGTAATATTTGGTCGTTCCTGGTCAGCAACCAAGTTATTTTGAATCCTTGCTCCAGTTGTTTAATCCTCCCCATTCATTTATGGAGGAAATTAATTTAGTTTGCCAATTTGTGAATCAGATGCCTAAAGGTCAGGTAAGGTAATGATCATCTCTGAATTCCATAAGGTGCCTAATGTTTTGCCTTAGCTATTGTTCACATCTCTCTGTAAATATCTAAGTTCCATTTTGGTCAGTCAACCAGCAGAACACACATTCCTACTAAACTAGATGGTGCCTTCTTTGCAAATTTCTGAGAAAAGTCATCAATATTCAAAAGCTTCTCCCCACTCTATTGCCCTTTTGGGGCAATTATTCTAAACCCCGTTGCACTACTGGAAAACTTCCTTAAGAATAAAAATTAGAAGAAAATTTGCCACAGGTAGGTGTTAAAACTACACTTCATTCTGCCTTTTGGAAAAAAATGGTTTGAGCTCAGAAATACCTTGACATGCTTGCCCCATGCTCTGTATATTGTGTATTCCAAAGAGACTGCCCTGCCTCTTGTCTCCTTTTTGATCTCCTTTTCTTAAACCGAATCTGGGGAATGCTGCCTTCATCTAGGTATCAATTGCTTCAACTTTTTTTTTGCAACTCATAAAATATATTAAAAGTGATTCCCCCAAGTATGATAATATAATGCAAAGTATTACAGCTTTTGTAAAGTGGTTGATTTAGTACCCTGAGACACTGTCACAGAAAATGGTGCACAAAATTAACAGAGTTCATGCTAAATGGATTAAGAATTCAATCTCTGGCAGATTTCAAAACAAAATTATTAAAGAATGCTCATTGAATTTCTAGTTTAATTGCACAGTGAATGGTAACAGACCAAATGCAATCCAATCATTTTCATCAAAACCAGAAGTAGACAGCTAAGGAACTGTGTACATGAACAAAAATGGCAAAGTAGTAAGAAGTGACGATGACACTACATTCCTACAGAAATCCAGACAGCAGAGGAACTTAAGCCATTCAAATCATCTGTGCTTTGTCATCACCATATGCAAAATTACACAATATGGAAGAAAAGAGACATGCCACACAGATCAGGATGAGACACAGTATCCTGGAAAGCAAGGATTCCAGGAAGGAGTTAGAGCTGGTATTGGAATAACAAGATAAACACCATTTAATAGCCCAGTGCAAGGAAATAAATGGCTAGTGAAAGCCTTTCATGAATAATGCTGGGAGTAGTAAGTTTAGGGAGGCGAGACTACCTCTGTAGACAGCCGAGTTGAAACAGTGCATATAGTTATCTGTCTACAGTCCTAAAGGAATTCTCAGAAGTTGGAGAGGTGAAAAGAAGAGCTGTCAAAATTATTTAAGACCTGAAGAAAGTGTTATCAAGAAGAAATTCAAAGCGCTCAGTCTGTTTAGCATTTGATCAATCACTTGACAAATAGATATATACATTTCTTACTGAGGAGAACATATTAGGCACAAAGAGAGTCTTAAATCTAGACAAAAGCTATGAAAAGAAGCAATGGCCAGACCTTAAAGCAGATAAATATAGATAAAAAATGGGCAACAAAAATGTCAACAGTGCAGGTTATTAATCATGAGAACAAAGTATCTGGCAAATGATGGATTCCCCACCTCTAGATACCATTTGATCAAAACTAGAATAGATGCTTTATCCTAACAAAAATGAAGATATGAGTTTACACTAGGTAATATAAACTGTACATATTGAAAACCAGAACGGGCAGCTTCTCTCACAGTACATAGGTAATACAGCATAGGCATTGCTTTCCTTAAAAGACAAAAATAATGGTTTCTCTGTCTGTGTGACAAGAATACTGTTGATATTCAATCCTTACTATTGCCCAAGTACATTTTTTAATTAAACAGACAACAATGCAATTGATTTTTTTATATCATAACCTTGCAAAGACACTATCCAAGTCCCTGATGTTTATTCATATGTTCTACTTCATACACTATATGCTAAAAGACTACTTAAATTACAACATCAACAGGAAAGAGATGTGCAGACCATGTCTGAGCTCGTAATTAAAGCCAACACTGAGCACAAGTTGAATCAGCCTTATCCGTACTCCCTTTCCCTCTTTACCAATCGTACAGACCACTCTAAAGCTGAGTATGTTGCATTTCTCATTATTTATTTCTCCGTGTCACGGCTCCCTTCTTCCCTGAAAAGTGGAACTTCCCTAGCAATTCGTCTGTGGATCACTGTGGACCACTCGCTCTTCTCAGTTACTTTCCTCTTAGTAACAGTTCACAAAGGAATGAGATACAGATGCAGCAGGTACTAGGACCTCTAGGATTATTGCAAGCTGACATCTTGAGCCTGAGGCCTGCACCATGTAGTTATGTTTGTAGGACTCTACTAGCAAGTGGCAGCCTACATTTAGGAGTACTAGAAGAAACAGGCTGACATTTGCAAGACTGGCAGTGCTTCCATGATTGAGCTGGACTGCTACTGAAGTGTCTTGTGTGTGTTATGAGTCTTCAGAAACATTTTAAAAACCCCTCTATTTATCAGTGCAGTCACCACTGAAGAGCTACCTCTCAAATTTCGGATGGGAATGGTGTGACCATTTCTAGAGGAAAATACATAGCCCAAAATTTCCATGGAATGTGGGAAAGATGACAGGGAGTTATCTGCTCACCTGAAATTTTTATTTGAGCTACTTCTCCATCTCCTCCTTCACTGTGTGCTCTGACCTCAACAACATATTCACCATCACTGGGGACTGGGACCTCTATTGTGTGCTTTCCAGTTGAAAACAACTTGCCTTCATGTTGCCCGTCTGGTCTATAAAGTACCTAGGAAAACACAGTAGATATAAGTTACTGAAATGCTACATTTCCATGAAAACAGTTACATATGTACAGTGCATCGCTGAAAAAGTATTGGGTTTTTTTTATATATGAAGTCTATATATATATCAAATCTTACTGGCTGATACTACTTTTCCTATTTTTATGTAGGGTGAACCCAGACAACATGTTTCGTCATTGTTTTTTCTGTTATAAGTTTATACCACCTTTTGAAAAACAATTTCAGCCCTTACCTTCAAAATAAGTAATTTAATGATAGAGGATAATAATGCAGAATGGCAAAGAGTATCAAATAAAAATCTGAGAGCTCAGCTGGGTTTTCTGACATAAAATTTATTACGATTTTAATAAATGAAACAATTCAATCTTATTATTAACTCTCAATGAATTTAAACTATTGCAAATGTGATAGTGTATATGTTGTAGGCCCTTTAGAAAAAATTGCCACCCCTTCTGGAATCATCTCTGTGAAACATTTTCAGCAATTCCTGGAAAGCATTTCATCTCCTCAAGCAAAGTTTGTACATGTAGAACATGATACTACTGTTCTTACTGCCAAGCAAGCAGCAAAGTTAAACAGGAATTAGTTTTTGAAGATCTGTATACACCCTATATGCCCTTGCTTTAGTAATACAGTAATTTCATCTAATGACGTTAAATGTTCTTTCCCTTCCTCTACCTTCCCAGACTTTAAAGAGCTCATATTCCAGGAACTGTAGAGAAAGCTGGAACAATGCATATTGGTATAAGGAAAAACTATTAAAGTTTATTTAAGCATTATTTTTAGCCAACAGAAAATAAATACAATCACATGGGAAAGCAGGTTGCTGCAGTCACTGATCTAAACTTTCTCATCATATGGCTTACCACCTAAATGAATTAGTGCCCCAGTCTTTTCTCACCGCTGACTAAGCTCACAGGCTTTGCTGGAAGCCTACTGGATGTCTGTGTCCTCTTCATTTTTGTCATACAGCTATGTTTAATCTGATTAGGTACCAGAATTCAACATTGTCTATAAAATGCACCTCATATAACATACACACAAACTTAAAAAATATTTTCATAGATCATACTTTGTATCCTTCAACTGCAGACTCATTTGACTTTGCCTTCACGTGATCCCAGGTGATGATGTACCTTGACCCAGACCTTACAGAACTGATAATTCTTGGACGTTGGCTTGGAGCTGAAAAGCAACATATGTATAATGTGCACATAAATGAGATTTCATAAATATTCAGTGACATTTTCATTAAGACATGTAAAAATGTAAAAAGATAAATTAGGCTGATCTTTATATAATTAAGGGATAGTCTTCTTCCTGGAATGAACTGCTACAGCTCCAGCCAAGCAATTTTGGATGGCTTGTGCAGTGGCTGCTTTGTGGGTTTGCTTTTTTGGTGTTGCCAGAATGGAAGTGGCCAATATTAGCCTTCACTTTGTTGCTGACCATGTGCGTTTGTTGGCATGCAGCTATGTTCAGAACCTCCCAGAAACGCAGCTTAAGTCATATTTATTCATTGAGATTAAATATTTAATTAACCATTTAAAGGCATTTCTACAGCATTTAGCTCAGTAGAAATTGGAGTACCCCAGTGCAGAAACCGTTAATTATATTTCACACAATAACCTTACAAAATGAAGTCTTATTCAACACAAATAAACCCTGCAGGTGTAAGTTGCACAATATGCTATTTACTGAGAGAAATCAACAAATTAGTTGTACATGTGTTTCCAGTGTACAAAATGTATTTCTTAATTGAATATTGTTCAGTATATGTTAGAGGAAAGTATTATCATTAAGTAAGGACCTATATTCAGAAACCTATTATGGGCACGTAAATTTAAGGGCATTATTCAGATCGCCCACTTTTCAAGGCTGCCTGATCCTGGCTCCCTCTACTGTTAATGAAAATGGCAACTGGTCACATTTTAATCATCAGAATACAATTCTTCTCACTATTGATTAAACAGAAAAACATTATATAGATGTCTAAGTAATACCTGGTCTGAGTTGTTCATCACTTGGAATATCATGTCCAACTATGCGCCCTTGAGTACTAGAAAGACACTGGTAATCTGGAGTGAGTTCAGCAGAGGGCCACTGACCTGGTGGGGATCTGGAGCAGTTGCCCTGTGAAGGGAGGGTGAGACAACTGGGACTATTCACCCTGGAGAAGAGTCTGCTCTGGAAGGAACATAGAAGCCCCATGTCTCTTCTTACATGGCCATCAAGAAGAAAGATCCAGGCTCTTCAAAGTGGTATTGCAGAAGGACGAGTAATAAAAGGCACGAATTTCATCAAAAGAGGCTCAGACGAGATGCTCAGAAAAAATCAGGCAGTGGAACAGGTTTCCCAGAGAGGCTGTACACTCTCTATCCTTGGAGATTTTCAAAATCCAACTGGATAAACCTCCAAGCAGCCTGATCCGAGCTTTTACTTGATCATCCTATGAGCCTATAATCTTAGTCTCTTTACCGCCTTTTGTAAGATACCCACATTGTATGTGGCAACAAAAGAGAGGAAGGAAAGCCTTAGTAGAAATTTTCAGATGAAGAACCAATACCACATAAAGGGAGAGTTTTTGGTATATGAATGAGAAGCCACATTTGAAAACCTAATGGTTGTGATGCAACATGCAACAATGTACATAACATTATAAATAACCTAATGCTCCATTCACTTACGTGCTTTCCGGGTGATAGTATCAATGGTTCTACTGGGTGGGCCATAGCCCGCGCTATTGAAGGCAGAAACATCTACATAGTAGCGAGTATTAGGCTTCAGGTTTTCCAGTTTGGTTGAATATTCTTGATTGCTCACTTGTACCCGCTGTGCAGCTGCTTCTTTATCATGAGCAGCCCAGTAACGAATCTGCAAGCAAACAAATTGATGGATTAAATTTAACATATTTAATAATAAATAAAGTTTATAAAACATTATGAATGCTGGGTATTTCTATACTATGTTCTCCTAGTAATAAGTGAACTAAAAGAAATCTAATGTCTATAGTATAGAATTCCTTCTACAGGCTGTGATTTTAACTAAGTTATATATAGACATAAAGAAATAGAAACAAATTCAGATTTTATTATGAAACCTTTTCTCACAGTGGTTTAACTTGTTCTCAGCTAAGTCATTAGAAGCCTGGGAGATGGATAATACCTTCAAAAAACAATATAATTATCTTTTTGCTGTTTTGTTTGAACATTTTACTCTCAACTTGAATATTGTTTTCCTACAGTGTAGACTAAACTCTTCTAATGTTTTCACAACATTTTGTTTAAACTGTCTTGCAATTCTAATCCTTTAGTACTTGTATCTAGGAAATGGGAACTATCCAGTCATCTATATTTGCAGGTCTAGATAGGTGTATTTAACCATTTTCTGAAGCCCTTTGTCTAAAAACAATCAGATTTCACATTACAAAATGACATTTGTCAAAGTAGATGAGAAAGAATCTGAAAATCCTTAGACTAAGCTTGCATCATCTTAAAATTCAAAGTGAACTTAGTGTACATAGAAATTTTGTGATCTTTCATTTCCCAAGAAATGATTCCATTCTACTTTAACTAATTACACATTACAAAGCACCAGTTTAAAAGGGAGTAATTCCTATAGATTGACACGATTTCATAGTCCATCAAAAACACAGGGTCCTATTCTGCATGGCCTTGCGAGATGCAAATGATAGCAAACCACTGTCTCTGGATTTTGTCTAGTTTATACATTTGCATAAGAATAAATTACCACACTAACCTGAAGGAGTGGAATGCCATCCCATTAGATTTTAGTTTTGACTGTTTTTACTCTCAGAGTTTCTGCTACATTTCTGTCTCTCTTCATAATGATTTTTGGGTATGCTACATGAGGACTTTTCAAATATTTTTAGAGGTTAATGATGGTAATTTCGGGCCCTAGAAAAAACTTGCTTTGTAAGATCTGACTGGTGAGATTGGGTACCCTGTTATTTTATCTTTTAAATAGCAACTGCTTTAATCTTCGGTTCTGTTGAGATTAGTCTTCTCTGGAGACTTCACTTAATGAATAGGTTAAAAGAGCAGATGTCAAGGTGTTAATATCACAGATCTCATCTTTGCAAATTATGCGTACAATCCTTGTTTGTCAACACTTTGTTTTCACTTGATCATTTTTAAATTAATTTTTTTAATAAAGCATTGTTTTCTTTTACCTCAGAGTGCACACTGTGGCTGAATGAGGAGAGGTGCAGTAGAGGATTTCTCTTCACCTACTTTCAATGTCTTTGGACACGGTAACAGCCAATATCACTACACAGAGGTTACTCTCATTTAAATACTGAAGTCTCTTGTCAATGTTTGTTGTCTAAGTCTTGTCCTCCAGCGTTAGATGTTACTCATACTCTGATTATTATAAATGTGACTATATCTTAATGGCTTTTTTGACTCTTTCCTGCTGTAGAGAGAATCACATTTTATATGCAGGTCAAACTGGCTCAGATTTTTAAATACAGCATGCATACTTGCCTCTCAGCAGGCACAAGCAGGTAATATTTAGTTACATAAATGTATGTCCTGCACAGTGTTTTGGAAGTTAAATCCACTAGCAACATAAACATCAGTTTACTGTAATTCAGGCACTCACACTCATGAAATTCGTCATATCTGGGTGACTATTTTACTGACTAAGCAGCTTTTACCCCCAAATGAGTGAGGAACGTGCACCCAACTAATCCTGCAGGCTTCTTCAGCAAGGTAGTAACGCCCAATTGATGAATGGTTGTAAACTGGCGTTAATCTGAGACCATCACAGACATTTCAGCTGAAAGTCTGATTATGATCTTCAAGTCAGAATTTTTTTTTGCATGATTTTAATTAAAAAACTGTTGTAGATAAACTACTGTTGATGAATGTAACCAGCTGTATGCCATAAAATATCAACTGCCTGTGGCTGACTAAAGCGTGAGAGGGTATGTACATCATGAGCTAGAGGACACCAAGTCTATCTCTGTCCCTAAGTTCAAACAAGTTTTTAGCCTGCAGCAAAGGGATGTCTGTGAAGTTCTAGGCGGCCAAAAGTTTATTAGCTAAGGCAGGACCAATGGTAGCTTTGTTGTTGATATTAACTGGCCTTTGAAGACTAATTAATTCATTTTCAAGTATGTTCTATTATATTAATTATGTACTTGTTTTACTTAAAGATGGCAAACACACTTTATGTGAAGATTCGTTTAATCATGAAGCATATGCTGGAAGCCTTTGAACACCTCTGACTTGCAAAACTTTCTATCATTCTACTGTTCATTTGCACTACAGTGATTCTAAGGGTGTAATACAAGAAGTAATGTATAGCATCAAACAAGACAAGTGAGAACAATGAATAAAAATGTAAATAACTTCACTGAAAGCATATTACATTCAGGCAGAAGTAATATAATTTAAAAATTAAATTAAATTTTAAGCCCAAATATAATTGTTCTTGGCTGCAATGTTGTGAACCTTACCACTACTATAGAATGTAAGCTGTGTGTCACACACTTGGAATATTTTCCTTCACTTTGTCATTTAATGCACAGTCATATTTGCATATTTGAATAATTGTAACTACTCTTGGAAAACAAAAAAAAAAATTGAAGTAACATGACTCCCTTGAAAAATAAGAAAAAGTACTGTCTTCTTTATGCTATTCTCACATTTATATACTCATTATTTAGATAATTTAAAAGTCTCTTGAAATGACTGGGAAATTTCTTTCACTCCCAGTGAAAGTGATATGTCACCCTAGCTCTAGAGTTTGTTATAGGAGATAAGCCAATAGTGACCTGAGGTAAGCAATGCCTTAGCCATCAAGAATTAGCGCAGCCCTTCATGCCAAAATCAGGGAAAAACACTCTCTTTCAGGGTCCTGTCCTCTGTTCAAATTTTAATATACTGAAATATAACAGAAGTTGTTTCTGTAAGTGTCATGAAACAGTAGCTCTCATATTCATGAAATTTTACATAGCAGAGACAAAAGAGATACTTTACTCATATTAAGAAAGAATGCTAATAGCATATTGCAGTAAACAAGGGGCAATGGTGGTGAGTAGTGATAAATTTATTTAATAAAATAAGCATATATCTGTTCCATAGAAGTAGTAGGAAATATGGATAATGTATTTGGTATTGCATGCACTGGAGAGCTATGGCTTTTAGGAAGTTATTTTAAGAACTCATTAATCTTAAATTCTCTATATGGATGGAAACAGTTTTCATACTTTATCTCTTATTTAAGTGTGAGATGAGGGTACTCCTCTGTAATGGCAAGCTGTATCAGTTCACACTCATCACCATGAGGGCAGTCATCCTGACAGTGCACATTAGTGTAAAGAAAATCTGACTCCTCCTGGTGTGAAAAGCATTGTGTCATAGGTGAAATACCTTCAGGTACTTTGCTCAGGGTACTCCCACCTCTTAAACTATAGCATTTAAAGGTCAATTGTGCAATAAAGAACAGAATGGAACTGAGAAGGTGTTCTGGTGAATGAGGGATTTTGCTAACCTGTGTTACAGCTGAACAGTAATTACAAAATAAATACAGGAATATTTCTTGATGCCAATAGAGACAGAGCCTTCCAGAAATACTCACTGAAATTTTACAATGTAGTTTGAGTGCTCTTTCCCCCACCACTTTTATTGTAACTTCACCCAAGCTATCTGCAGCCTTGACATTCCCAAAGAGCCCTCTCTATTTTCACCCTGTCCTATGGCTTCTACAGGACTGATGGCAGATCTAATCTTCAGGAACACAAGGCTTTCTTTTTACCCTCAGTGTAGAAGTACAGGCTTGCCTATTGCTGCTTTCCCTCTACTAGGATGAGGCTGGTGATTGCTCTAGAGAAAAAAAATCTCAGAAATAACACCTCACTGAGCTCTGTGGGCAGTAATTCATGCCTATCAGTCTGTTTATTGTGTAGCCAGATGGGAACTTTTTTCCACAGTCCTGATAACTAGAGGATTACTTTAGTAAAAGAGACAAAGAGAAAAGAGATTTGTATGCCACTGGTCACTGTACCTATTCAAGCCACCCAGTTCACACTGGATCTGTGGAATGGAAGTCTAGTACTTCTCTAGAAACGAGTTAATGTAAGTTACGCTCTGGCTATCAAAACAAGGCCATATTCCACACATCTTCTTTTCTGTGTAACAGCTCTCCAACCCTTACCAGGGTATCCCACCTTTCTACAGATCAGCAGTTATTATCTTTTCAGCCCAAACATCTTTCGCACTCTTTCCAGCTTTTTTCCTTTTTTTTTCCTGTTGACTGTCCTATGCATCCCATTCTTTCCCACTGAATCCTCTCCCTTTCCTTCTTCTCCTGACATTCCTTAACAGCACTCAGATGACTTTATACACAATAAAGTAAAAGAACAGGCAAAATTGTGTTGCATATGGGAATGTTCCCCCACCATGTTCTTTCCCCATTTATCCTTACCCTCCAACCTTTTCACAGTATCACAGTATCACAAGGTTGGAAAGGACCTCTGAGATCATCAAGTCCAACCTATAACCTAACACTAACACCAACACTAACACCAACCATCATCTAAACCATGGCACTCAGCGCCTCATCCAGTCTCCCCTTAAACACCTCCAGGGTCGGTGACTCCACCACCTCCCTGGGCAGCCCATTCCAATGGCCAATCACCCTTTCAGTGAAGAACGTTTTCCTCATATCAAGCCTAAACTTTCCCTGACGAAGCTTAAGTCCATGCCCTCTAGTTCTGCCACTGGTCACCTGAGAGAAGAGACCAATCCCTGCCCGACTACAACCTCCTTTTAGGTAGTTGTAGAGAACAATGAGGTCTCCCCTGAGCCTCCTCTTCTCTAGACTAAACAGCCCCAACTCCCTCAGTCGCTCCTCATAGGGCTTGTGCTCCAGCCCCCTCACCATCTTCGTTGCCCTCCTCTGAACACATTCCAGTATCCTAACATCCTTCCCAAACTGGGGGGCCCAGAACTATACACAGTATTCAAGATGAGGCCTGAGCAGTGCCGAGTACAGGGGAATGATAACTTCTCTAACCCCATTCACTATCACAACTCTGAATATCCATTGCCATGCTCTATTGCTATTGCAATCCCAACCTCTCCCAGCACTCCTTGATGCTCTCCTCCACAATTCCCTCAGTGTGTGCCTGCTGAATGTTCATTCTGACTAATCAGGGTGTGCAGGCTTTGCATCCAGTTCCTGCACAGACTGTCCAGCTTGGGAGTGCAACATTGCTACTTGGCTGGCTGTCCCGAGCTCACAGATCTGGTTACTCCAGTCAGCTCTCAGTTATGACCATGAATTTCTCTATTCTACTCTAGTTGCACAATCCTTATGAAACACCAAACCAGTGGGCTGCTTTAGGAGCTACTGTTGATGTTAGTGTGCTAATTTCAAACCCCAGTGTCCTCTGCTTGTAAATTTAAAATTTCCTGTGTGCACTGTTTAGAATCGCGCTTTATGTGGGAACTACACTAGTTCCTATTGATATCATTGCTTGGATCTTGTTACAGCATTGAAAAGTATTACATAAATCTCATGGAGACAGAAACAGAGATCAGGAAATATAGAAACGTACTACTAATTAAAAGAACGTTTATTCAGATTTCAGTTATAAAAATACATTCTATGATGTTACTCCACATTTGTACGTACTTATTTTGGAACATAGAGTCTGCCATCAGGCAGCCGACAACTTAATTCACAAAGAAAATCACTAACAAACTAAGACCCAAATCCCTATTTTGCAGTGCAGCCAAAGTAACCGAACTGTACGCTGTGGAGTTCATCAGCATCCACGGCGTGTGGATGGCGCCAGACTTCCCTGCTGGACTACCATATGGCCATTTCTGGTTGCACTCACCCTGTGGCTGTTGCCATCTTTGTACAAGGACAAAGACAATTTTTGCCAGTAGTACCACTTAGTCTTTTTCACGTGGAGAACAGAAACCACGAACATAATATCACTGTCTTGCACAATAACTCTGTCTCTGTCTCTGTTATACTGGATTCTGGGCATTTGTCATGTAGTCCCACTTACTATAAGATTTGTGGGTGAATTATATTAATAACTGCTGATAATTTAAATGGGCTATGAGTTAGTTAAAATTGCATGTCCATGTTGGCAATTACACCCCAAACTTAATTTCAATATATTTTGAGAAGGTAGAGACAGGCATTCAATTACATAACAGACAAGATTCTTCTATGAAATAATGTCTTGAATAGTGAGCACATACATTTATCAATATGGTTTAGTAATGAAGTACATAGAATCATAGAATTGTAAGGTTGGAAGAGACCTCTGAGATCATCGAGTCGAACAAAAATTAATCTGTTTCAGCATGCAAAATCTGTGCAACAAATGACATCTAAAAGAGAAGTGAACCATAAGAGACAGAATGCTAGAGAAGGGATTATTCTTTCATTTAATTACTGAAATTAAATGAAGGAGAAGATATAGTGTCACCTCTAAACTCACCTGATATCCTTCCACAGATTTATCAGAAACATGGTGCCAAGAAACAGACATTTCAGAAGATGATAAAACTTTTATGCTCACATCTGTAGGTATTTCAGTTGGAGCTGGAAGATGAAACACGTTACACATTCAATTTCATCCAGTGATATCGTCATATTTGCTTGTAGGGGCTCTTCTGACTTCAGTATTTTGTATTATTTTCTTGGTATCTGGGAGCCAAGTGTGTTAGTCTTTAATCTGGTTTTACCTAAGCAAACTTTAAATTCAGTGATGATCTCTATGGGAAATGGCTCTACGAAAACAAAGCAATGATACTATTGCTTGGCTCCAACTATCTATTTTTTATGCTTCAACAGATATCATGATAAAATTTGTATAAATTAAAAAGAAGCTTTGAAAAACAGAATGAAACATCCAGTCACCTTTTCCTAAACTGGAAAGCAGCTCACTGATTACATACATCAGATTTTTAAGCTAGTTCCACACAAATATTCATGTGTATGTCACTTAGTCAAGATGATACAAAGTTTTTATAGGCCAGGTATCATAGATAAAGCTAGCAAGTGGCACATATGATCTTGAACATAGGTGTGCAATAATCCAAGAGCACCTTTCTATTAGGCATACATCATGGTTGATTTGGTTTCTGTGCTTCTGGACAGCAGGTAATGCAGAATACAGACCATTATGATGTGACATGCTTTTATTCAGGGCTTAGAATATTAAGTTCTAATTTCATTATAAGAATTATTATATTTCACTGGTGGTTGCATTTTAAGTGAGGTAATGAATTTCAAAAGGCATAAACTTAGCAATGTCTATAAAAGATAAAGTTTTCCAAGCTAAGAAATGAATCTTTTGAAACAAGTTGCAACAGACAGGCATGGTAGCCCAAGCTGAAGAAAGCTTTCAAATACTTAATCTTCCAACTGGGCTTCCAGTCAACTATGCATCAAAACAGCCACTGTTAAGAAAAAAAATCAGTTACATCTCTCATGAAAAGTATCCTAGGTAACAAAATAATCTTATATGCAAAGTTACCTTTTGTAATTGTCTTTCAATGACTGTTAATAATGCAAATGTATAATTAAAAAGGAATACATTATTGCAAAGTTGTTTTCACAGTGACAGGAATTTAGATAAGCAAAAGGCCTATGCGCTCATTACTAGCAATCATTACTCACTACTAGCAATGGTAGGTATGACTGGTACTTGTCAGAGACAGAACTTGGCTTAAAACACGTGGGAACACAGAAATTCCCCAGTCACTAAAGTGAATAAAGATGTTCATAGTTATAACTAGGCACACAGACATATATATATTACAAATCACGCAACTTAGTGGAAATGCTGTCATTATATTTAGGTATGTATGTATATTTCTATGCACCCTTACAGAACACTGTATGACCATACTGCTTTAAAATCTCACTAACAACTTTGAGAAGTTGTGTTGTCTGACACTAGAAATATGACTTGCTAATTCAGAGTTACATAAGTACAGATGGAATAGATGTGATGACCTAATCTATTTTGAAATAACTGTCAGACTTTCCTCCATTGTATCAATTACAGAATTTGCCAAAATGTTTCATATCTAAAAGTTCCAGCTGCCAAGGATTTTGCTGATACAATACTCTAAACAATATAATTCTGATTATGCTTATAAATAAGCTCCAAATAATTTATATCTCTATTTGGCATTTATATTCTATAAATATTTTGCAATCTTTCCCGAGCCAGAAATATGACATCAGCTGCTTTTCTCTAGCCATGTAATTCAGTAATTCTAACAATAAAAGAAGCAATCAGGTGGTCCTCACAATATCTTCTCTTCGCTGAAAACCTGCTGGTCACATGCAATTATCTTCTATGTGTAACTACAAAAAGTTACGGTCAGGAGCTAGTAAGCATGCTACAAGGTATAGAGCTGACTTTGTACAAGTCCTCATGCCAGCAGAAAACTCTGCAGAATTCTCTTTGGAATAACTTTCATTATATCTGCCTACAGTTCCTGGATTTGATATGGTCAAAGCTCTGTACAGGAGCTGTGAGCACTACTGGTAAGGTTGGAAGCACCATGAATATGATTGTTATGGTGACTTGTGAAAAGAAGTAGATTCACTGAGTTTAATTAATTTTGCTGCCTGCATCTGGCATCATTTAACCACAAGCGTTTCTATTAAGCATCTGGACTTGGCTGAAGTCTATCGTAGAACATCAGCAGCCACTGCAGTGACTTCTTTCTCTGGAAGCTATTACACCTTCACTTTTCCTCCGTATTTTGGAGCTGCTAGGCTTTGCCATACACAGCTGAACACAGGGGAGCCATACACACTGCCATCCCTGACATAGCTAGTAGATCCTAACATAAGCATGTGGGAGCTCATCAGCTGTCGATAATGGCTCTGAAAAAGGATGAATACTGAATGTTATTTGGCAGATATGGCAATTGCAAAACCAACCATTCTGTTGCTGCAGCGGCTGTGGATGATGATATCCTCAGGTATGCTTCTCAGAAAAAGGATTCATATTAGCCCTTCAGATAGCAAAGTGTTACTAGCTTGAATCCTGAATTATCATAAGAAACAAAAGGATTAATTTATGTTTTTCCTGTGTGTGGGCGATTTGTGTGCGAAGTTTCCCCGGTGCTAATAGGAATGATGAACATAAATCTCTCATAAAGTACATGGAATAAAGAAAAAGAGTTGGAAGAGTGAGAATGTGGCCTTTTTATCATATCACTCCTCTTGGCTCTTTGGTCTGGGTCTGCTGACTTTGTGAAGTCTATTTTGCTCTATGGAAAGAAAAATAAGAGCAATTCTTTGGGTTTCTGGCCGAAATTAATAATCTGCATTTTTTTAAGCAGGCTTGAGTGATTATGTTACAATTAGGATGTTGTATATATTTCTTCTGATTTAAGATAAACCTTCCAGTACTTCCTCTCTTCTGCTAAGTTAGGAAATGTCATTTAAACTTCAATCCTAAAGATCACAGCATGTGAAATAATTACAGTAAGAACTATGAAAGAGATTTCAGTGAAATGTCAAGGAGGTTTTCATTAAACTGTTCACTTGATAGCTCTAACATCCAAACCAGATTAAAGAATGTGGCAGGGATACTTTATATTACACTCTAAACATTCTGAAATATAACTAGATACTACTGAACTATCATTCTTTCACAATTTTGGCCTAAATTCTGATACCGATCTAAGCAGAATAACAGGTTTTAGTGTGGTCTGTTAAGAAGAAAAAAATTACACACACGTCAGGTACATGTATTAAGATCATAGAGACATTGCTGCAAAATGATGTAAACGTTTTAGACAGAATTTCTTTTTTCAGATTCTTAAATCTTTTAACAAGTTGTGTGAAGAATCTTGAATGCTTCTATGTATTGCTCACTGGCAGCAAGCACAACAAACTGCTCTGCATCACACAGAAAGCATGGTCTGAAGCTGCTATGATTCTATGATTCAGAACCACTGCAAGTATTCTATGTGACCACTACAGACCCTCTTTGCTAAAGGTGTATGTTACTTTATAAATCAGTGTCAAGTACCAAGTTCTCTCTATTGATGTTGGTAGTCCTGATCCGTACCCTCTGTAAACTTATCTGGAACCTTTACTCACCATCTTGTGCTGAATAAATGACAGCAGTGAGACTGAAAGGTCCATCTCCTTTGCTGTTAAAAGCTTTCACTTTCACTTGATACTGCGTTGAAGGTGGCATTGACTCATCCTTGTGCACATACCGGCCAATTTCAGGATTAGTAACTGTAACTCTTCTCCATTCTTTCTCACCAAATGGTTTGAAAGCTACTATATAACCGAAGTTATTGCCATAGTGGTATTCTCTTGACAAAGGCTAAGGAGGTAAAAGGTAAAACATTATTTTTTGCAGCTCACTAAACAAATGGATCTCTAACAAAAAGTAAATAATACAGAAAACATCGATATGCACATTTTAAAAACACTGAAATAAAATTTCATTTTCTCCTTCATATGCTTCTACAGTTTGCTCCCACTCCCTTTAAAAACACACAATCTTCATTATGCAGATCCACAGCAGTTACATACTTGCTATTAAAACATTTTAAAATATTGTACCTCACCCAAACTCAGTGCAAGACACATCATGTTACCTCCTACAGAAAAAAAACAAGAAGGATTGTGTACTAAACTGTTGTCAGCTGTAGCCAGCAAAACAGGCTTTCTTAAGGAGTAAGTGATAGAGGATATGTAACACAGACACACTATGCAAGTATATGGGTCCATGTGCATGTTTGGAGATAGATATTGAGGCAAAACAGAGACAGAAGAGAAAATTTATGTGGCTGGCCTGAATTATCTTAATTGACCTAAAGTGGGTCACCTAGGCAACTAGCACAGCTGATGAACAGAAATGGACACATGCGAAGAATCATTCATCCTATTGCTTCTCACCGATAATGGAGTTGCTAGCTTTGACTATCTACCTGGCTTCACTCTGGTAAAAGTTTAAGTGAAATGACTCCCACTTTCAGCATGAGGAGTACTAATTAAAAATATTTCTTAAAACTATAGCTGATTTCCTATAACTAGGAACACTGGAAAATATAAAACTATGGAAGACCATCTGCTACAATAAATTTTGCTTCATTTACCAAAGCTTTACATTCAGTGATCCCTCCTCAGTTCATTGAGCCTTTACCAAAACCACTAGAAAATGAACTCAACGGGCCAAAATGATGTTCAGTGCATCTGAAGACTGACCAGAAACATCCTTTGAAAATAAACTTCCTGCATCACCCATACAGTAAAACTCACAGAGATGAAATAGCTTATTTTAAGGTCCTGGAGCACTGCAATTGATACAAGTGTTTGTGCACTACTGTAGCTCTTCAGCCAAAATTATGTAGAGATATTCTGAACAAGGATTTATGAAACTTAGATGTTAGTAGTGGAACAAGACAGAAAGAAAAAAGTCCCTAGTTCACAAATTTTGATGTTCATACTTTTTTGAAGGTACAGTGAAACTCCAAAGATCCTCTGAGAAAGAAAATTCTGGTGAAAATTCAACAAATTTTTTGAACAACAGAAACATTTAAGTTTTAACTTCAGAAACATAACACATGGATTAGAATACTAGTACACATAATGCAACAAGAAAATAATTAGGGCAAACACAGATGTGGGAACTCAAAATTTGAAAAATGTCTGATAAGGACATATGAACAATGATAGAACTTCTTTTCTTCATGACAAAGCCTCCAAGAGAAATGTACAGAATCAGACCAAAGGCTGGGACTTCTGACTTTACTCAGCTTTTGGTTAACTGACCACTGCCCCAAGTGTGCCAGTTGTGAGATCCCACCGCATCCCATTTTCTCTGTTGCTGCTGTGAAGTTTCACTACTCTGAAACAGTGCTAGTCACAAGAATAACAATACAGCAATATTAAAAGGAGGTAGCCTTCAGTTGACAGTGAACAGAAAGCTGGTTTGAGATGAAGCTCTCTTTCTAGGGGATTATCTCTGCATACAAGCAAAGAAACATCCATGGGAGTAATGCCTACAATCCAACAGGATTTTCGATCTGCACAGTTCAGTAACCAGTAGGTTTCCTCCTGCATATTGGTCTTTTTTTCCCCAGACTCAACCACATCTCTAGCAGAACAGTGTCTCAGTTCAGTCAAAAACTGGAAAGCGGTCTCAGCACACCATGACAGGAGTTAGGGTACCATTCCAGAATATGGGATATATAGAGACAATCTTCTGGATTGAGTGCCTCTTTCATCCTGGGCTGGTACTCTAACCATGACTCCATGCTGCAGAAGACAACTGACTGGTACAACTGACTGCATGACTCTACATAAATACCTTCTTTGGCTTTTCTGGGGAACACAGGTGAAATGCTGACATATGTTAAATCTGAATTATAATGGAGCTTTAGACAGCAAAAAGATACCCATCTACCTACAACATGACTTCTGAGAACATATGAATGACTTAAGTATAATTGGTAATTAAGATGACTGCCAAGACATAAAATTCAAGAAACCCCTCATGCAAAAAGGTGGACAGATATTTGGTCTCTAGTTGTGACTCTAACCAGAAGCCACCGGGTGAAGACTTGTAACTACAAAACAGCTATGAAAACAAAACCAACCACACAGATAAACTATTTTATGTGTTTATTTTTTTGTGTGCAAGGCATATTCTAAGTGCACCTATTGGATGAAGTGTAACGCATGTTTTAGTTTGTTTTCTACCTCAGGTCTGAGTGGACATCAAGGAAAACTGAATACCTATTTTCCCAGAACAGCTAACGTACCTTCATGTACCTAAGTTTAGATTCAGAGGCAACTTTGCAATTCAAAAAGCAGAAGACCTCATGGACTTGTTCACCTCTAAGAGCTCATCTTCTGAATCCATCATTGTATGTAGCTTCTTAAAATAAACCAGAATAATATCTCATATGTCAAAGTAAGCAGCCTGGATGCAGCCTTACTCTCAGAATGATTTTTCAGCTGGAGAAAACTTTAGAAAGCCAGGACTTGCATTTAAAAATTATATTCTGGAAGGTGTTAAATAAGAGCTTGAAAGCAGCTTGCTCTCCAATGGCTACACATCATGAGTAGGCATAAGTAGCTGAAAAGTTTGTAGCATCCACTAAGAAATTTGGAAAACGAAAATGGAAGAGGAAAAGACAACTGGGGAAAAGTGAGGAAGAATGGTCATGCCACTCCTAGCTCTCTTTCTCAGTTCTTCTTTCAAAACAAGACTTAGAAGAGTTTAGATTGCATCTCTGGCTGTCTCGTTCAACCTGGGCTTATGAATCATAACGAAAGTTGAAAGGGGGTTGGCAGCAAAATGTGAACCTGCCATACATTTTGTTCTTCTCCTCTTAATTAAGGACTATTTTGAGTAGCATATGCAAATGTCAGCACGTTTGGGGGAATCATTATACAGCTTTATCTTAGCCTTACAGATAGATATATCGTTGTCTGTCAAACAGGCTCCGTAAATCTAATGGCTCTATTCAAAAACACTTGCTGGACATAGTATGGAAGATTCTTGGGAAGTAAATATTTGAAGCCATACTTAATTTGTCTGACTAAATGAGCTACTCATTACAGAACAGCTGTAACAAGCATAACATTAGGTAAGAGAAATAACTGGAACATAAATCAGCTTGGGTGTGTAGGAAAGACTGAAATGATCTTGTACTTCAGATCTTGCATTAGTCACACTATTCTTCTGGTTATAATTTTCTTTTTTTAATTTGATGACAGGCAAGTTTTCACTGTATTGAAAATGCCACAGGTATGGGTCTTCAGATGCGATTCAAGAAGTAGCTCTGCAGTTTGTTAAAGTTTTTATAAGACAGTGCTTTTGAAGAAATAGTAAATTAATCTAGGTCTTGTGCAACTATCCAAAGCATGTGTTCTTATCTGACTTTTTTTTTCTTCAAAAATAAAGATCAGAATCAAACCAATTAGGACATGTCTGCTTCCTAACCTATTGTTAGAGGAACTAAGAAATAACTTCATTATATTTTAACAGAAGTGTGAATATTCCTTAGAATTCTTTTATTTAGGTAAATGTATTGCTAAAATACTTAGGAAGACTGAATAAGTATATTGAACTCAATTAAAACAAAACCCAAATCAAAACCAAAACTAGGACCCACAATCATATCAACCGAAACATATAGCTGACTGTTTCTGTGTCATACTTAAGAATTTCTCCAAAGAGGTATGATCAACATTAAGCCCAAAAGGAAGGAAAAATGCATCTGGATTAAAATTTATGCATGCATTAGGAGGATCCCTATACAACAACGACAAAGTCATTGTTGGAATTCTGACGTATTTATATTACTTCTCACAAGCAAAATAAGTTTTCATAGAGGTAAATAAGCTACTACATCTGAAACAAACTATTACCCAAAAGACATAAATGGCATTACGTGCCTTATGTGTCTAAGTCTATGCCTCATAGACTTAGACCAGTGAACAGCGGTCAATAGCAAGATAAACGGTAATTTTTTCAAGCGTAAGATTTAATCATCTTTATTTGCCAGAGGTAATGCTTCTGTAACTGTGTGTTTGCTGCATACAGCTAGGCTCTGACATGAATAAGATGTGTTTTTTTTTTTTTCTTTATTTCTCCTCCCTAGCTTTCCTGAATATCCTTTAGAAGACTTCAACTCCCTCTTCCATGTAACTTTTGCCTATACAACAACTTTGCTTATAAATCCTTATCTTCTCTTTTTCTGGGTTATACTTTCTTCCTACCTTCTTGTCTCATTTGTTTTCATTTTCTTCCCTGTTTCTTGGAGGAGTTTTTTGTTGTATTTTTTTTCTTCCCACAGTATATGTAAATTATAAAAACCATTGCTTTAATACCAGAATGAAGACAGAATTTATATACTGGTCTGACACAAAAAAAGCCCTGAGACTGTGCCTGTAACTCTTTTTCTTTAACAAATTAGGAAATTCAACTATGAACACCTTCTAAATAGTTCCTTTCTGAGTTGACACACAGCTGCATAAGATGCTGCCAACTCTCAAAGCAATTCTGCAGATCATTTTCTGAAAGTTTACTGAGGATCTCATCCTTTAACATCTTCTACCGACAAAAAATGGGTTCCTTTGAGTATCAACTTGATCTTTGGGATATTTTCATCATAAGTCTCAGTCAGTAATTGAACAGTTTCTGTCATGGATTTCTTCAGTTTCACAGAAAATTTGTTGTTAACTCACTGTTCACTCTTGCACACCGACATTATTCGACTGAAGGTAAGAAAACATCTATATTTGAACACACCTCCACTAGCATTGAGTGAAGCAATTCAGTTGAGCCTTGTATCACTGTGACGGAGCATGTTCTATGACCATCTCTTTTGCCTCTCCCCTCCCATTCTTGGTTCTCAATCTGTAGGGATAATCTTGGGTTTTTTTGTGTCAGACCTCATATACAAGACTTTATAAAGACAAAATATCATGGACTGAATACCTAACATACATAAGAGCAATGGAATTTTCAAAAAAGCTTTGCTTACTGAAAAACTGTTTTGGTAACACTGTAATTTTTTTAACTTCTCATTCCATAATTTTTATGATTAATATTTCATTTTCCCCCTCATTTCTTTATTTTGCTTAATACCTATTCATTAAAGAAAAATTAATGGCTTGGAGGAAATGAAAAACATCATCAGTGCATGGATATCAATGAATGGCTAAATTGTGTATGAGGTAACATTGTTTTGAGTTGTCACATTAGTTTAAAATAAAACTTATAAAATGTCAATATACAAGAATTTACTTCAAACTCCACTTAATAATTATGACAGACTAGTTTACAGAATGGCAATGTATTTTCTTCTTTTTTTTTTTACATAGCATGTAAATCTGGGTAGAGTGCATTAAAGTCATAATTAAGATGTTCTACTTTTAGTTGTAGTAAGCAGATCTGCAAGCTATTCAGATTGTAACTTAAAAAACGTCTCGAAGAAATGCACTATGCTCAGAATTTTCAATTGCAGTTACATCAATGATTTATCACAGTCAATATATGTTTCAATTGCTTTGAAATATACACAGAGGATGGTTTAAACTATATTTTAGATGTCCAATGACCAATACATACAAATCTAAAATATTGTCTCCCTCATTCCTTTTTGCATCTTTTTGAGACAAGTCTGAGAACCTATATACTGTGTACAAATCCTGCTCTCACAGGAGCCAGTGATAAACCATTCATTGATTTCAGAAGGATCAAGTTCAGACAGAAGAAAGTGCTGGTTTTGTGCCATCTCAGTGCAAAACCTACCATCCATGTTATTGTCAGCTCTCGATTGCTTCCACCCCCTCCTCCAACATCAGAAGGAGCCACATTAGGAGCTACAAAAATAGGAGAGACAAGAAAAATTACTAAAAAGTATGCAGTCAGGAAAAATATTACTATTTTCTTTTTACCAGCAGGGCCAATGAGTGCATGTGGCACACAATTAAAATAATGATAGTCTGTAATAGCTGTGAGAGTCTGTGGTCTTGCCAAGAGTAATGCATAGCTACTGCTGCAGGAAACATGCCAGTTCTAACCATAGCTAGCAATCATTCTTCCTTTCAACCATATTCTCTACAAACATGGAATTTAATATTCAGAAATGGAACACTCTTCATACGTCTTAAGAAAAGCCCTGTGTATTGTTCTTGTGCTTCCTCAGATGTTGGCATCCAAAGATTCAAGCACCCAGGACTTGCACATGTATTTACCTTAACAGATTGTGATCAGTTCCATCTACTGCAACAGATTTACTTGCAATGTGTGAGGTTAAACTCATGGATATATCTCTGAAGGACTGGCATCTTAATCCTATTCTAGATAAGTGGCATGTGTCTTCTTGATTGGCATGTTCGGAAGCGAAGCTGGCACAGCACCCAGTAATTTACTAATCACATTTTACTGATATTCTGTGAAATGAAATAACATCTGTTAATCTATCATTAAAGCACAGCTGAGTCGTAGAGCATGATACTCTCAAGGATTGCATTACAAATCATTCCTATATTCTCATTTCTGCAAGACTCTGCAATAACTGTGATGATTCTATCGCTGTCCTCTTCGATGTCTGTGTATTTATTTGCTGCCATTCAATATGGAAGACACACAAAGTACACTGAAAATTTAGAAAATGATGGCCTACCTATAGTGCATTATATATGCCCCAGGTGGTCAGGGATGAGATGCGTGTCCTATCTACATGAACTTGTTCTCTGTGATAAAAATTCTTATATGATCAGGCATTTTCCCCACTAATCAGTGAATGTCACATCATAGTAAGGGGATAATTCCTTAGTGCTCTTGCACTAAGATCTTTGCTGAGGCCTCCGCTGAGTGTCAGCTGAGGACAAACACAAAGCAGAGAAGCATTAATGCTTTCAGAAATAATAAAAATATGTTAACAATAAATTTCAGACTAAAATCAGAATTCAGTGAGTGGGTTGCATTATGTTTTTCTGGCCTCCCAGAAAACAAATTAGTGGAGAACAAGACTAAACACATATGTCATGACAATTCTAGAGGCAGCTTGAACTTATTCCTTGACCTTGTTATTACTGAAATACACAGTAGTCACACTTTCTATTATAAGCATGAAACTTTAGTGCTACATTAGAAGTAGAGATTTGCTAGGAAGCTTAAGTACTCAAAGAAAATACACAGGTTGCTAGAGAAGAGATAAAAGACTGTCTCATATCTTCCAAATCACCCTTTTCAAGAGGCTCTTCCTCACTCTCTCAGTCATTAAATCCAGACTTCTCTCTCCATTAAGACTAGGTTACTAATTGAGACAACTATACTTAGACAATTAGTCTAACACTTCAGAAGTTAAAATACATAAAACCAGACTTTGATCCATTGAATTTCAAGAAATCAATGTGCTATTGATGAAGCAAACAGATTTCATTAGAAAGAAAAAGCATAGCACACATTCTTAGCATGCTAATAAGTTACTGAAATTACAGCTATCTACAAGAAGAGACTTCAAAGTGAAAGGCACTCATAACATTTAACAGACATTATTCGTCACCCTTACAGTACAACAAAGGCACAGTACTGCTCGTTGCTCTTTAACACAGAAATCACACTAAGAAGAATTACAACGCGTGGATATGGTTTATTGTTTGAGCATTACAATATTAACCGTCTACAGATTTACATGAAAGTGAACATTCAGGACTGGATCTGTAGTACCCTGGAAGCTGACAATGCAACCCAAATCCTGTTGTTGCTGCTTATAACAAATTTGAGCTCCTGGCAGAAAATTTACTTGGCACAGAAATTCATCTGCAAACTTCTACTGATTGACACCCTACTCTGGCACGTTAAGAAGTGCTGAGTGATGGCTGGGAAGACTACATTAACATTTTGCTTTGTTTCACCAAAAATGTCTGACAGTCTGCCACAGATGACAATGATGCTGCACATGAGGAAACAGACCACAGACTAAACAGACTACCTCTTGAAAAACATTGCATCCTGCTACAGAACTGGAGGATATGCCATTTTTTGGGAGGCTACAAGAATCATGAATGTGGCACACTGCAAACTGCAGGACTCTACCACTATGCCACCTGTGAGCATCATTTCCCCTTCCCTTCTTCCTCTTTTCTGACATTTCAAAAATGTCTGTTCCACCAGGCACTACAAGTAGCATGTGTGGATTTCCCATTTAGATTCCTGGGCCTTCAAATATAGCCATTGAGTCATAAAACATATGATGCTAGTAGTCAATTTTAATAGGCAATAATTTCCTTTTACTTTAGTATTAAAATTCTGCAGCTTTTCCTCCCCTGTCCAGACTGATTTAACCAATCTGTATATCTTCTCCCCCTAAGCAACATTTTTTAATGGACCAATGTATTTTCTAATAAATATTTTGAAATTTGCATTGCAAACACATTTTATTTTGAAAATACTATCCAATCAAAGCAATGACCTTGCAGGTGTAGTTGCAAGAATTAATTTTTGCACTTTATTTTTTCATTTTTTGTTTCACATCTCAAGCTATGGGACAACAATTGTAAAGATATCTAGGTTGCACATGGGTGCTAATATGTGTTAAGGAGAATATACTGGTACACAGACTTTGTTGGATACAGTCTTTTTCAGTGATGCATTACCTCCTAGAGAACTTCTGTTATCTCCTTTGTACAGTCAAACCAGAATGTATTATCTTGATTATTAACATCTAAGGCCTCATTGTGTAGAATTCCTTTTAAAAAGGCCATGCCCGAGCCTAAAGCATATTCTTAAATATGTTCTGAGATTTTAACACTTAGCAATTAGACTGATAAGGGCACATGTTGTGTCAGATAATGTCACATCTTTGACGTGGAATAAAAAACACAAAATCAAAAAAATGGGAGTATATGTGGTATATGCAGTTATGCAGTATAGCACACATCCTGTCATATATCCTTTAGTTAGAATACAAACCAAACAGCAAATGGACATTTTCCTTGTTAAACACATGCATATTTTTTCTTAAGTCCTATACATTGGTCCCAAGCATGCACATGCATTCATACACACACAACCTGATAGATAGATACAGTGAGGGATCGCTGAAAGAGACACTATGATTCAGCTTCAGCAATGGAGGCAAATCTGCAGTTTGTATCACAATGTTTCTTTCCTGTCTGCTTTGATGCTGTAACATCTGGATAGTCTGACATTTACTTGCTAAAACCTTAGTATTAGGTGGCTGAAAATATATGCCCTAGACTTGCATTTCATAAGGTGTTTTTTTTCAAATAAAGAAATACAAGATTGATTAATAAAAATGTGAAAATTAAGAAGCACGTTAAAGAAAGTTCACATTTTCTGTTTACGTACGAGCGCCTTCAGTTCTAATTCTCTGTGATGGCATACTAGGCTCTCCTGTCCCCAAAGTGTTTGTTGCTATTATCCGGAACTCATATTCCATCCATGGAATTAAATCAATCACTCTAGCAGATTCCATATTTCCTTCAATATCTGATGGTTCTAAAAAAAAAAAGAAATTGTTTTTAAACCCAGCATTTTTACAATAAGATCAGCCAACAATGTGGCTGATTCCAGCAAAACTACCATTCCTTTGCAGTCACACATAACCAACCAAAGTGAATTTGATGTTGTACACTAGGAATACCACATTTTACAAGGAGTACTCACGGAATTGACTGAGAATTTGGAAACTATGACACCATCTCGGATAAACCATTATAGAGTTGTATGTTTTTACTGGGTGCAAACTAGTACAAGAAGTACATGCAATTATGAAGTATCCTACTAACTGTAGTTGTAGAATTTCACTTTGCCTACAGAAAAATGCAATCAGAAATATGGAATGAAAAACCTGTAAAATAAAATACTATGATATAGACAAGGGCCTGACATGTGCAAATGTAGTGTTTGATCAACTGATTAAGAGTTGTCTATAAAATGTGGTCATAAGTTCATTAGTTAGTTTGCTACAACCGGTTACCGAGTTCTGATCCAACAAGGGTAAGTGTTCTTGTAATTCCTGCAAAAAGACTTATTACTGTCATAAGGCTGAGCTCTTTTATCGTAAATAAAATATGTAATTCATGTCTCTCTGTCTATAATTTACAGATAATAGGGGTTGTTTCTATAGCTGTCTGCAGCTATAGAAAGATGGAGGATTTGGGTCAAGAGTTGTTTGTCAGATTAGAGTCTTGGGTTAAGAAAGAGATGAAAAATTAGATATTCTGCACAAAAAAAGATAGCTGATTTGGAATTAAAATACGAACGTAACGGCTGTAAAAAAAACCCCAGACATGGAAGTGTAAGCATTGGGTGATGACACAACTTTCCTCTACTTAATGATCATTAAATTTTTCATTTCAAAGTGAGGCCTTGAAAGAGAAAGAAAAACTCTTTCCATTTTCTTTCCACTTGCCTACCGCCCTCTCTCATCCTTACTCAAATTATTTTTCTGTCCAGTCAATAGACCAATTGCAAACCTCCTATTGCATCCAAGCCACAATATAAATTTGGCATTCCTTTTCCTGGGCTACTTTCAATCTCTTAATTTAATCTCACTGGGCCACAAATTCCCAGAATAATCATGAATACTCAACATGATGAGAATCTGATCCCTTTAACTGGAAAGAGCAACATAAATGTAAACAACTTATTACATAATCCATTCAGACACATTTCCATCCTACGAAGTATAATACACTTCTCATAAAACACACTCGATATTATGCAACCTGAGATGAATGATTTGGGTTGGGAATAATGGTAGTAGCAATAATAACAACAATATTTCCCAAGTGCAATGCCAAAGTATATTTTTTTGTTCCACACGTTGAAAATTAGCAGCATTACATGGTAGCCTATAAACTGATGAGAGATCACATTAGACTGTTCATCATGCTTCTTTCACATGAAAGTCAACACTGAGCCAAACTGGGAGAAGGCCAGAAATTAACTAAAAGCTTGAAGTGGTGCCAGTGATGGTTAGTATGTAGATTTTACCTTTTTTTTTTTTGATGCAATCATCTATTAATCAGTTAGTCAATGTGCTTCAAATGAAAAAACAATGATTTTGAAATCATTGGAAGAGTTTATATGGATTTTTCTGGAATTAATGATTTATACCATCCTGCTAGCTTCTCAAAAAAAGGAATTCAGCAATTTAGATTCCTCCCTGTCCCACTCAAGATGTGAATCCCACTCAACTCAAAGTCTGACTTCAGGTCTCAATGACTGTCTCATTAATTCTGTCAAGAAGTTCAGAGATGCATAGAAGTGCATCCCATTTTGCCTCTAACACTGCATATAACAAATCTTCCTGGAAGTGCTCAGAATCAGACAGAGCGAAGATCTGAATCCAACACTCATATTTCCTACATCTGTTTCTAGTTCCAGTAACAAACAGCACAAAAGAAAGCAGTATCAGAGCTGCCATCGTCGTATATAAATTCCTCCTATATCTTCCAATAAGCTTGTTTCTTCCTAATTACTGTTTTTCTTAATTAGAAAGAAGAAAGTGCACAGGAAACGAAATATAATTTAGCCCGAAAAAAGTGGAGACTAGTCTAAATGATTCTCTCTCCTACACATATTGATACTGAAGCAAATCATTAGTTATTTGAACAGCTCTGATTTCTACCTTAACTATTTTTTTCAAGTTCACAGAAATCTATTCTACAAAAACTATAAAATAAGATATAAGAGATAGGGACTCAGGAACCTTCTAGTTTTATTTTCCAAACTACTTCAACATAAGTCATGTACTAATGTCGGCTGTTGGAGGTAATTAAATACAATAGAACTACATATATTACATATTTGAGAAGAGAAATACGATTTCTGGCAGTTGGCCTACTATTTTTAACTTTTTACTCTAAAAACATAACAGAGATTTTCAGGTCGATATATCACAGCCTATTTCTTAGACATCTATCTTTATAGTTAGAAAGGACACTTAAATGAAAGCCAATAGCTGAAACTATTAATGTTCTTAATATTTAGAAATGCTGAATATATGATTTCACAGAGAAGCACTTAAGTTATAACTAATTATGGTGGCAAAATGAATCATACTGATATGACAATTCTATATAGCTCGGGGCAATGCTATGCTTCATAAAGCATTCAAAGATACTACTAGTTTAAAAATATTTTCTCATAATCTATGCTAAATATGGCAAAGAAATATATATTAGCGTGCCCTGTGTTCAGGTAGGTGCCTCCTCAACTGCAATTATGTGGCACAATGATGACATCCAGTGGTTGGAAGGATAATCTTAGCTAAATTTTCTCCAGATTTGCCAGTTTTGACGCAACCTATTTTGCATCCAGGAAAAGCAAACAATTTTAACCAACTTTCTGCATAACACATACAGAAATGAAGGTACCAGTTTTTCATCCAAATAAACCTGTGAATAAAGCTTTAAATTTCTAGTAGTTAATGCATATTGCTTCAAGCAGAAAGGAAAGAGACAAAAAAAAAGGGTCTGTTATTTTCTGTATTTCTTGATAGTTCAGGCCTTCCAAGTGCTTGGAACAAACTGTTGACAGCACACTGACAGGACAGTACCTGCACTCAAATACTGTAGCAGACATTAATAGCATTCCAGTTTCATTTCACTTCAACTATTTCCTAATTAGCCAAGCTTTCTAACAAACACTCTAAAACCTACTAACTTTATTACTTTTGGCATTATTCTTACCTGTTTTGGCATCTTTCCACTCTTCAGACAGAAAGGTTTTCGACTGGATAGTGTATTTAGAAATAGGGCTATGATTGTCTGTTCCACGACTCCAGGTAAGTGCTACTGTAGTGTCTCTAATTTCTTCTACTCTTATACCTCCGGGAGGGCCTGGAGGACCTGAATAAAAAAAATTGGTAGTTTCTTTCAAAAATTAAATATTCTGAAAATGAAAGTTTACTAACTTTCCTACTTGTATTTATCAGATACAAGACTTTTGAGTCTCACTTTCTACTTAAGAACAGATTGAAAATTTATACATGCATTTTAATGCTCTACAGAGTGAATCAGAGGATAAATGCTCTTGCACCTAACTCCTGGCTAAGCAGTAATGTCGAGATTTTCTTAAGTGAAAAATGATACTTTGAAAATGTCGCTGCTCTTCATTGTCAAAAAACAGTGAACTCAAAGTCAGAAAAAATACAAAAATTCTTCATTCCTAAATTCCACCTAATGATGCTTTTATTGGCAGCCCACCTTTAATCTACACTTCTGCTTGTGCTATGTTGGCCCTGACTGCAATTTGTATGGAAGATCTTGTAACTTATATTGGACAAAAATAATTCCTTGAAAGACATTTCTATAGATCTCTTCACATTACTATGCTCCAAACAATCAGCTAAATCATTAGAGGTAGAAGTCGCTTGTCCTGAAGTTCACAGTCTCATGTCTATGCTTTTCAAGTGTTAAATACTATTTCTGCTCAAATGAAGTGCTTAAAATAGCTGTGTTAAAATAACAGCAATCATTTCCAATCCATCTTTGGTTCTAAGTTTGTCAGTTGAATTTCAGATCTGAAGCGATAGGCCTCTGTTCCCTAAATTTGCCCGTTTTTTTCTAGGTGTATCACTAAACCTAATAAATGATATTACATTTCTTCACAATAACTCATCTGGTTTATTTCTACACAGTAATAATGAAAAAACCTGCTGATGTGAATGCTTGCATTTTCATAAATGCGTTTTTTAAATCTTAAAAAATTTTCATCCAGTTACTACTACTCCCACACCCCTACTTTGTGGGGTAACATTTTGCTCTACTGTGCCTTGGTTCCCAGAAAAGAGGCTGAAATGTGAAGATCAACAGGCACAGGGGATTTTTCCATAGACCAGAAAGCTAAGAAGAGAGTGTTGTAGGCACATACATATGTGAGTATAGGAATCTTCA
Organism: Tapera naevia; assembly: GCA_033556795.1. Taxonomy (NCBI): domain Eukaryota; kingdom Metazoa; phylum Chordata; class Aves; order Cuculiformes; family Neomorphidae; genus Tapera; species Tapera naevia. Next base: position 22,191,623 of record JAUMJJ010000059.1, read on the forward strand.
CCTGTAAGAAACCCCACAACGTACAGTGTTGTGCTAAAGACCCTCAAATTTACAGTAGTTCTTTAATGCAAAGCTTAGTACCTTCTTACAAACTTGGCCTACAGATATTTTCAGATCATTCTTTTCATATTGACTGTTCTGATTTTGTTATCATGCTTCTGATTTATATAATACAGAATTATCTGATATATATTAACTGTTATGTAAAAACAGAGACAATGCATCAGAACTCTTGCAAAGTATTTTCTGATTCCACATAAAGAATTAATAATATGCCAAAATGACTCAGGTAATTATCCAGCAATCTGATTGAACAAGTCCCAGAGCATAATAAAAAACCCAAGAAATAACAGGATGCAAGTTCTCTGCAACGTTTACAGGGAAACCACAGAAAACCAAAACCAAAACAACTAAGCAGAAAGAATGAAATGAGATTTCTACATCAGATCTGAACATACAGTGTGTAAATGTATCTTCAGCTCCTGAGGTCTTTATTTTCTCCATCAGTTTGAGCAAAAGGAATCAAATGAAATCAAATGAATCAAATATATAAAAATCAATATATATTGGTAGTATATTGCTGTTGCTCATTTTCAATGAATTTATCCTTCTAATGAGCAAGCAACTCCATTCCCAATTCCAATAGTACTCAAATTTAGACCAGTTCATCAAAGAATATATACGCCATTGCTAAAAAAGAAATAAGTACTCTACACAATATGTTTGGCTATGGCCTATGACTTTTGCAGCCAAATTCCTGATGATTTCTCCTCTTAGGATCCAAGAATAGTTCCCATTTAATATTCCTGGGAAGATGCATGTCACTTGATTATTGTATTGCTCATAACTAACTTATATTAATATTCAAATCTTCGCATTGCAAGCTAAACTACTCATCAGCTGTCCTCAGACCTCCCTTTGAAGGTAAGGACTAAATACATCATTGCATGTGGAAACACCCTCTTACTCTTCACAGAGGATGCACAAAGTAGAAGTTTTTGCTAAGAGCTGATTTTTAATATTAGGGTTGTTGGTCAACTCTCCACCCTGGTAACATGCATATTTGCTAGCTCAGCTTTAATGACTCGCATAAATAAAGGCCTGAGAAGCCCTTTCTCCTGGAAGACTGTTCTTTTCAGAAGTCCTCAAGCTGGAAGGTATGGAAAGGTTCATCAGCTCCAAGATCTTTCTTTTCTTTCTTTAGGAGAAGTCTCTTACAGCTTCCCACCTCACTTCCAAGTTTCTGAAAACGGCATGTGTCAGGAAACACAAAGGGTCAGGCTGCCCCTCAGGAAAGCTGAGCCAGGACCCATGAGCAGCCTCAGGGTTGGCAGTTCCTTCAACAATGGGGCACAGTCCTGCAAGAGTCTGAATACAGTGGGCAGGGCCAGATGCTGATACAGCAGTCCCAGGTACCGCAAGCAAATAATCAGGTGCATACAGGTGACAAACTAATGCATATATCCAAGCAGTCCATCCAGGAGACAAGCTGCCTACAGCACAGATCTGAAGCCCCTCCAGGAGGCAGGGCCAGAGACAGAGCTGGAAGCAGGCATGTCTGTAACATAGCTCCAATCAGGGCTGAAGGTCCAGGACTGAGCTTAACGGGGCCGCTGGGCCCATGGGCAGTTGCGTGGGTGGGTTCTCTTGAACCCAACAGCAATCTGAATGCTCTATGATTACAGAGGACAATCCATACGAAATGTTAAATTGTTCTGCAGACAGACAAAACATCTTCCTGTGCCTGCAAGAACAGTGGCTATCCTTTACTGCTTCATTGATTAGATGCTCTGGGACCTGTGTTTCTATACTTTGCTGTCGCCTCTTCCTACCAATGCAGTGAAACTATAATGCCACCTTTGCCATATTCCATCAGATTTTTAACCTTGTCACTGCAAGACACTGAGTCTTATACTGACAAAAATGGTAGTGAGAATTCCTCAGCACTAAGCAGAACTGTGTTCAACATATTAAAACCTTAATGTTGAGCATAAAATGAACGCTAATTTCTTCTAAAACATAACCTCAGAGCAATGATGCCAATTGTAATTATTGGGTTGGAAGGAGAATCAGAAGTTTGATAAAGCACCTCATCTCTCTTTTTATTTTTTAAAAGAAATTGCTTACATAATACTAAAGGCACACAAATAGACTTTTTTCTTTGTGGATTTATTTCATAGTTCCATCACTTATCATATTTGCTTTGACGTTTCATCCAAAACGAATTCATTGGCTGTTAATACCCAGCAAAAAATAAATACAGAAAGAATCAAGTTCGCAACATCCTCAGATGACAGAAATTCAGAATCAAGGCACAAGCTACACTTCAGCTGCTATACATCTCTATAGCATAACTGAAATGTGGGGCAAAACATGACAGCAACGCAGCTTCAAACACAAGTTTGGTTTGCTTTGAATTGTCAGTGTGACAGAGTGATAGCACTTTAGAACGTATTATACCTGCAGGCACAAAACAGAGTAAAATGCCCAAAGGACATGAATTAACTTACATTATTGAAACCACGCATCATAGCACATCTTATAGGATAGGAACAGTATGAGCAAGTACAGTATTTGGAGATCGTGGTAACACTTAGTAGACATGAATCAGTTAGCAACGGATGACAACCTTAACTCCAAATGTCCTGGTTTCTCTAATTCGAAAACTAGGAATCCTTTTAACATAGGTCTAGTATTATACACAATAATTTAAACCATAAAGCTTTAAAAGAAAATAGAAGGGGCTTCTTAAAACTGTTGTACAGTTGATACATTGAAATGATACTTAAAATCTATTTTCAATAATGAACACCAAACTAAACCATCTAAGAAGAACTACTTCAACATAACAAAAATGCCCATAATAAAAAAAAAAAATCTTTATTCCTTTTCAGGAAAACACATGCTCAGTCAGACGTCTAAATATCTGGAATAGAATCAGTACACTGAGTAAAATTTACACACGCTTATGAATGTCTCATTTTATTTTCTGTCATTTCTTGATGAGAAACAAAATACTCTAAACAACCAGAAACACTTTGCTTATCTAGGTATAAACATTTACCTGGAAAACCTTACCTCTTACCACAAGGTCTGCTGAAGCGGAGGAGTTGTCCACAATTGTCTGAGCAGTGCACGTGTACCTCCCAGCATGTCGCAGTTGAACATTTTTAATGAGCAGCTCACCATTGGATTTAATCTGTCAGAAAAATAGCACTTAGAGAATCTGGTAAGTATCTCTGTACACCTATGTGATATCTGTGTACTCATCCCTCCCAACTCATACACTATATCCAAAAAGCAAGTGCTTACTTCAAGCTGACCACCCTCAAAGATACATCTGATTCATATGACAGCTGATGAAAGTGTCCAGTGTTTCCTGAGGGCTGCTGCTCTTTACCAGACATGAAAAAAACAGACATTTTATCAAATGTTTTTTTTTTAACAAGCCAACAACTCCTTTTTACTTTTGAAGCCCATATCTGAGCATTAAATTTGGTCAATAATTTTTTCATAAACAGTAATCAGATGATTTTTCTGCAGCAATAATTGCTTTTTTATGCATGTTTGTATAACATGCCATAGAGTCCTACTAATCGAGTAGGACACTGTTTGGCTCTTCCTTTACAAGCCTAGAGCAGTGTGAAAGTTTTTATTGCAGAGGCTACAATTACACCTAAATAAAGACGCACCAAAGAGATACTAAAAGGTAGTGACTGTGAAGAAACAATAATGCTCAACACGTGTCAGGGCTCCTTAGAAGAAAGGCCAGTGCCACTCTGTGTAGTGACGCTGGCAAAGGACAGGATGACAGTAGGAACCATAAACCCCATGGTGGGAGGCCAGGCTGCTGGGGTTCTGGGCTGACTCTGAGGCAGTGGAGTTCAGGGCAGCCCCTTCCTGTGGCAACCTGGGACAGAGTGCACACAGGCAGTGGGACTACCTCTTGAGTTGAAATGCTGCCTTTCAGGCCCCACCATAACGACAGCTCTTGTCATGGCACGGCCCAGCCGGGCCATAGGCCCTGCTGCCCTAACCTGCTGAGCAGCCAGCTAACTTCCCAAAACTTGGCCTCCTAACGATGGATCTGCCCAGCCATCCCTGGGCCAGGACCACCAGACCTGCCCTGATAGTCTCCCCTGGGCCCTGCATTACAAGCTCCTTGCTGGTGAATCCCCTGCCTTACTGGCCAATACTGGCCATGTCACCGCCCCGGCTCTGCTCTCACTGCTCCTTAATGAACAGCATCAGGTTCTCCAGGAAAGCAATTTACCTTTGAACGAGGCACTCTCAGCATCAGCATCACAGACCCTAACCCTTCCTCAATATTTTTCACCAATGCTGGACTATCGGGAAAATACATAGCTATGTTTTCAGATGGCTATAAGGTCCACTAAATGGGGGTAGCTGTGGTTGTACAGATACACAGAGTAAAACATTTCTGTCCTATAACACATCTTTGAAACCACTGAGAAAACAGATGCGCACCTGTAAAACAAAGAGTAGAAGAGAGAACAATATACCTACCACTGCTGTTCTTAATGAAAAACACATTTTATGTTAAGATATTTATTCAAAGGCTTAAAAATAACACACTTGAAATATTTTGTTTACCTATCCTGAAGTTTACTCCAGATAAAGATTATGCGGTTAAATCAAGGGGTTATACATTTGTTAAGTCTCAAAGGTATTTCTGAAAAAAAACCCATCGTTCTCTCCAAAATGCATCTGATTGCTTTCATGGAAGTCAAAATGTTACAAAATATTAACACATGGATCTCACTACACTGAAAGAGACAACATTCAGGTTTTCTAACTCATCAGATTGTTCAGAAATGTAATTTTTTAAAAACACTGAGATAAGTCACTGCAATCCTGAAACCTTCACATGCTGGAACAAAAGGAATTCAAATGCAAAATTGCATGTGAAAAAATAACTGCTGAATATTTAGGTGTAAGAACTACTGTCATCGTCATGGGAGGTTCTAGGGAACAGCAAAGACTTTCAATAAAAATCTCAAATATTACGAAATATAATTACTGTCTCTGTATTTAGACATTCTGAAGAAATGCAATATAGTTACATCATCCAGTTTCCCAATTCAAAAGGAGGGAGGAAAAAAGTAAGGTTAAATCTTTTCCAAATGTTCTAAAACTAGAACACCAGTTTAGAATATATTTATAGGAGATTAAAATAGTCAGATAAAACTACCCTTTTCTTTTCCAAACTCCAGTGAGGATTTTGGATGCTATCTTCAAATTCTGTTGGTATAAAACTTCAGCACAAATTGGAATCTATATTTTTTTTTGTCCAGCATAAGAATTCATGTCTTCAAGAAATTTCCGAGATAAGCTGTGGATTGGAGAATCAAGCACATATGAAAGAATCGGCTTAATTCTGGCTTGCTAATTCTTCAGCTGATTGCCTCATAGGGTCAGACAGAAATGCAGGTTACACTGTTCAGTTTCTGACTGACACAAGTGCTGCTAGCAATGATCAAACAGATCAATTAGGTCAGTTAGATAAGTGAACAATCCAATATTCTTGATATATTTCTGATAATTTCTCATTTAGTTATTATTAAACTATCTGTGTGTTTGTGTGTATATTTTCACACTTTTCACTCAAGCCTAACATGATAAGGCTTTAATTTAATTTGCCAATTGCAAGATACAGAGATGAAGTGAGTCTGGGACAGTGGCAAATCCAGGGGGGTTGCCTTCAAGGACAGCATCCTATGAAAATCTGTGCGGATTACTGCATAAGTGAGCACTGGCTGGTTGGCTGACTAACCACATGTAAGCCTTTTTTTGTCTACAGTGGCCCAAGCAACACTGTCAATGGCTTTCAGGAAGAAAAATCTCTGGGAGATTTTTGTGGTAGCAGAGAGTGTGGCTCTCTGCCCTCCAACAAAGAAGCTGCAGAAGTTCAAACTCCTTAAGCTCTCATTTCCTGGTTTGTTGGTCGGTGGTTTTTTTTTTAGTTTGTTCTTATTATTGGTTTTGGTTTTAATAAAAGAGACAAACTGTTCCCTATTTGAGAGCTGCCTATAAACCTTCAGTTTATTAGCACTAAATGTCATCCTAGAAAGAACCACACTGCTTGTGTATTTCTGATCATTGCTTGCACTTTGATCTGCAAATAAATATAAGCAGAAGTTGGGCAAAGCAATAAGTTTTAGATAAAATGCATAAACAGAATTCTCATAATCAGATTATTACTTCAAAACCAAATGACTACAAAATCTTAATAGTCTTAGTACTTATTAATTCCTATGTTAGCATTTTAATTAAAATACTTTATTATATTTACTAATGATGTGCCCATATACTTGCTCTAATATTAATTTCCTTTATGGGAACTTGTTCTTAAAATCTTAATAATGAAAAACAGATGGAAAATGTAATACAATTTAAAAATCAACAACCCATAGATATGGTATTGTATCTTGTTGGTTCAGAGTGTTTTACGCAGTTGGCGATGAAGTTTTCCATACCTCAGAAGAAGCTTAAGTTCTTGGTGGTAAAAGAAGAGCTAGCAAAGCAAATAAAGAGCATGGGCATCAGCAAATTCTGTCCACAAATTAGATATAAATGCACTGTATGTTTTCATTCAAAAACCTCAGCTAGGCTAAGTTTAAAAATGTCCTCCTTAACTCAGAAAAAACTGAATCACAGACTGGAAATAGTGATAGCAGTACTCAGGGATGTTCTAAGGGTATCTGTGGTTCACCACTCAGCTATTTACCAAGCTATTTCAAGCAAAGACTTTCATCATATGAGCCCTGTATTTATCCTTTAATAGTGATGTAGTATTGTATGATCTATTTCTGAGATTCACTGTTCTCTTTTGACTATCACCTTTGCTAATGCACTGAATTACTGAAAGCCATGAGAACGTGTCTTACACGAACCTAGTGTTTTGACTGCAAGTAGAATCCACTTCTGTTGGGAGCTCAAAGAGGGGAACTAATGTTAGTATGAAGCTAACAAGCCCTTTGTAATAAAAAAGACTAACATAGCAGAAATATAAGAACCTGATAAGCAGAGAGAGAGGTTTTTTTTTAAAAATCAGGTTCGAAAATAGGACACCTGAGCTTCAAAGGCATTTAATACACCATCGAAGTAAGATGATAAGACAATGGATAAGAAGTAGAGTGAAAGATATGGGATTCTTGGTGATGAGATCAGCTTTTCTAAAGCCAGTAATAACTTAAAACAATCTTTTTCCAGTACTTCTACCTAAAATTATTAACTCTAAAGACGTTCACCTGAATTGTCTTGTTCCTGCCAGCAGAGGATCCGCTATATTGCAGATACAAGTAGAACAGATAACTCAAAAGCTGTTGACAAATGTTAATATAAATGTGATTACAGCTCTTTTCCTGATATTAAGATCAGAGGGGACATTGAGACAACAACAGTGCAGCTCTATTGTCTCAGTCATATTCCCAGGAGAGCTCTGTTTTATAAGCCACAGCTGGCACGAAAGTAATGGCTAAATAAAAAAGCCAGCAGAATAATGATGACAGAGTCATTCCCACCGAAGAATCTCTTCCTTCAGTGATCTATATTTATATGTAAAGGAAGCATAGTGCTAATTCTACCCCTGAAATGTGGGCTGGGATTTTTTTCCAACAAATATATTATTCTTCTCCATTCAGCATACCACTGAGACTGCCTGAGGATGCTGTGCTTTAGTACCAGCATCCCAGTGGTATATGTCATGTTATTTCATTTCCAACAGCAGAAAAATCCTAGGTACTTGTTCACTTCTATTTATGGCTCACAACTTACTGCTGATGAGAAAAATTCACAACACACTGCAAACTACATTTCTATAAGTAGCGCTCACACCTGGCTTTGTCAACTCCTCCCCCTAGGAGCAGTATATGGATTTTAGTTTTTGGTAGATTGCGAAATCTCACAAGCACATAAGGATACAGTCAATCTATTTTGCAGTTTATTTTTTTTTAATTCTAGCACAGAACTTGGCATATCTTGATCCTCTAAACAGACTACATTTCTTTATGCTGGAAATAGCACTGTGGGTTAATAATAGGTTTCCTCAAAGGCTTCTGTCAGAGCTAACTACTTGTTGGCTTCATCCTCAGCAACGTGTCTTCTGCTTTCCTTCCCATCCATGCTCTTAACCACTGACTCCATATATCTCATTCCATGCTCACTAAGTTACTGTTAGGCTGCTTGCCTCTAAGTTTTACCCCAAACCCAGCCAAAATACATGCCTTCAAACTCACTTATGTCTGAAGTGTCTCCCTAATACATCAAAGGGCTGAAAACCATGTATTCAAATAGTGCTTTGGAGAGTCCTGGAACTTCTTTTCAGAAAAAGCAGCAACTCAGCTGATTTGATTGGCCCTGCTTCATGAACAACCACCTGTCCCCTCAACAGACTATACTGAATAAGCTCTCTATGGCTCTGTCTCCCAGGTTTTGCTCCAATCCATACACAGTGTCTTCTTCCTTGTCAGTGAGTAACTGAGACTTCCTCTCTCAACATTTTTCTTTAATTCTTCAGCTCTTCTCCTGAACTTCAATTGATTTCCTGTCATATAGCTAGAGCTTGACTCCACACTCTGCAAGGAGATTATCAGGGAAAGTAGCGAAGAAAAAATAAAACTAAAATCTTTGTATGTTTTCTGCCACAGAAAACTGTGCAATGTGCAAGCAGCGATTTACACAATAAAACTCAGCACAGAGCAGACCTGATATGGTATAGAACATCCCTTTGCTCAGTTTGGGTCAGCTGTCCTGGCTATGACCCCTCCCAGGACCTTGCTCGCTCTCAGTCTGCTGGTGAAGGGAGAATGCTGGAGAGACAGCCTTGGTGCTGTTTCAGCACTGCTCAGCAGTAGCCACAACACTGGTCTGTTACCAACACCCTTCTAGCTACCAATACAAAGCACAGCAGTATGAGGGTTGCTACAGGGAAGAGTAACTCTATCTCAGCCAGACCCAAAGCATATGCTGAAGCAGGAAAACATCTTTGTCTACCATGTCCAGCCAAGGAACTGCAAATTTACAAAAATCAAGCAATTATTAAGCTACAGTCCTCTAATGGGATATTTATAGTCGAATTTATTCTCTGTGGTTTACAAAATATCTGTTTTGGACAACTTTCCTTTTTGGCATATACTGTCTCCAAGCTAGAATTCATCTCACCTATTTAAGATATCTAACGTGGATTTTGCTATCTGCACTAACCATGTTTTACAGGCAAAGTGAAGAAACAGGCTCTTCCACGTGTGATTTACTTTTATGTAAAGTAACTGTCTGGCCACGCATCTCCAGAATACAGTGAATGTGCTGCCAGAAGACAGCAAAGCTTTCTGTACTTTAGAGAGGGATAAAGTAGGATGAATAATATTTGCATAAGAAAAAAAAAGCAGTGAAGTCCACATTATTGAAGGGTAACTGTATGGATTATTGCAGGGAACTCAAAACAAGTTATATGAAGACAACTTAGATTCAGAAGTGACTTCAAAGCTGAACAGAGCCTGAGTTACGAGCTCTGCAAGTTCTGAGCGGGATATATTTCATTGTCTTTTTGTCATGTTCCTGAACCTATGAACACAGGAACGTGCACTGTGGATACAGGAGGTCTTAACTCCTGCTCAGCAGCAGTCACGACATGGAGGTGTTGTCAGCACCGTCTTGAACAATGCTTCTCATTCCGTGAGAGTTTTTTAGCTGGTTGCAATGCTATGCAATGCCCAGCATCACTAAAGACACCTTTCTTGGCCTGTGAACTCCTGAGGAGAGACTCCCTATCAATTCTGTAAAAATATTCCATCATTAAAGCTGTTGGCAAGGTAAATAATTCCTAATTGTTAAAATGAAATGATTTGCCAATTATCAAGAGTGTTAAAATTCCTATTTTGATGGAAATTAGAAAGAACAAAGCACAAAGTTCCATGACACACTTTCTAAAATGACCACATTCTTGCTGGTACAGCTTCAGCCCAATACCTTAACTCCTTATTTCAATCACTGGAGCTTCTGCTTGTAGTGAAAACTGTTGATATCCTGTTGGACAAATAACTGTGCACTAGCATATAAATATGTTGGCTGAACAAAATACTGCTGCCTTCTGTTTCCAACACTCAATGCCAACTTTGATACACTTCATTTAACTACATTTTTTTACAAAACTATATTAAACCATCAGAGAGTCACACAATACTTGAAGCTGAAAGGGATCTCTGGATGTGTCTTGTCCAATCTCCCTGCTCAAAGCAGGGCTGACTGGAACAAGTTACTCAGGGCCTTCTTCAGTCCTAATATTTTTAATAATTTGATGGAAAGTGACTCCATAGCTTCTCCAACTAACCTGTTCCAATGTCTCACCACCTTCACAATGAAAAGATTTTCCTTATGTTTAATTGGAATTTCCTGTTTTTCAGTTGCTGTCTATCACCTCTTGTCCACTCACTGGGTGCTAACAAGAAAAGTCTGGCCCCATCTTCCTTAGTTCCCTCTCAGCAAATATTTATACGTGTTGAGAAGACCCTCCTCAGCTTTCTCTTCTGGAGGCTAAATAATCCCAGCTAGCCTGACTTCTCCTCATACGTCAGATGCTTCAAACCATCAATCATCTTACTCCTATCACTGAGAAGTTCAGCAGAGCATTTGGGGACATGTAATTTTGATTCTTCTATGATGGGAACAGAATGATCGCTTTCTACTTTTCAGTATTTTCTGAATGCAACATGTAATAACAAAACTCAAGCACCAAACAATCAAAACCATGAATCTTTGATGTGCAAAAAAAAAATAAATTTCAAAATCCTCACAATTTAAAACAATAAGATATAGTTCATCTTAAAAAAATAACGAGTTGCAAATTTCTCTTATAAAGAGTCTTGCTGATTCCAGTTTGGCACCTACCATTTTTGAATTCTGTTTTTGACTGGCTTTATTTTGTTTTATAAAGGAGAGGGGAACGCAACATCTTAAGTGGAGCTCAATTGATAAATTATGATCACAAGGCAGCATGAAGCATTGAAGCTATCTGATGTAAAAATAACACACAAAATGGCAAGAACAGAATTTACAAAGCACTTCAGCAAGTTACTTCAAATGATCCTTATACTACATGATAGGGTGGTACAGGCTCACAATTACCCAAATACAGTTTTCCCTTATGTTCTTTTGATAATCTCACTGCTACTATGAGAAAACGTGAGCAAGCAAAAAGTCTCTGACAAAACATTGTTTGGCCTTATTGTATAAACCCATCACCACTTCCTCTTTCTTTTAATTCTTATAAAAGATATTTGCAAGCAGGCCACGTTCCTGAACACTTGTACGGCCATTTAATTTAACTTATTGAAGATAAAATGGTGAGAAAAATATCAGGGTTTCAGGTTCACTAATATTGTTTAGAACAATTAATAAAGAATGTAGCAACTATAATGGTATGGTAGGGACTATAATGGTATGGAAAGTATTTTAAATTGTGTGCATGTCTGTATGCGACTAAGACTATTAAAGCCTACATTTGGACACTTTCTAAATGTATATACAATTTTCTGACTTGAACCAGTTAAATTATAGTGTTCCTCTTCCTCATGATCCATGCAAATAGACTACTGTAGCTCCAAAAGTATAAAAGAAGTTACAAAACTTAACATATTAAAAATATTTTTTGTAATAAATGTAAAGGAATACACTTATTTGGAGAGTGCGCATTTTTTAAATTATATATTAAAAGTAAGCTTTTCAATCTTTAAATGCACATGACAAAAAGCTGATCCGTAAATAACAAAAGGCCAAACATTAGAGTTTTACGGATTACTGAAGTGCTGTATGTTTATGGGACCTGAAAGGGAGTGTTAATGTTTCATTCCTCAATTAAATAATCAGAGCAACAACCATACATGAAGTCAAAAGCAATACATTTAATAGTAATACTTTGAAGAGTCCATTTGACTCTTTGAAAACTAACCTATATATATATATATAATTTTTATTTTAAATATCACTGTCACAGGAAATCAAAACACCACTGACAAATGTTCTTTTGATAAATGAGTTTTAGTACTAATGTAATGCAAATTAGTTTTGCCTTCAGCAAACGACGGAGATACCAAAGCTTCCATTTAAAGAAAGAAGACTTATGCATGTATTTACATGAATTTCATTATCATTCCATTACATGTATGTGACAACAATATTGTTATTATTTTGAGAACCAAAATTACTATGGCTCTATCAAGTTTCAAAAAGTTGATCTGTACTGTCACATAAATTAATAGTGATATTATGAGAAAGACAAATGAGGATCCTTCATTAACAGGAAATTACAGCACAGAAAGCAAGCATCATATATCCAGTAATTTTAATATTCATGATGGAGCATATTTTTCTTTTACGCTTGTGAAGGGTTGGGTGGAAGCATGGGGCTCCACTGCTTAAAGCCTAGCTGTTAGGGCTCCTGCTGCCTAAGGCACAGCAGCTCATCCCTTTGTACTCGAGAAAGCCTGAGCAAATCTGCCACCCAGCGACTTGAGCTAGGAACTGCCAGAGAGACTAAAGCGGTAGGCAGGAGAAAAATCCCTTTGCTCACACAGGAAGAAAAAAAAAAACCTTAATGTGAGAATACGATAATAAATGAATGAAACAGACATTTTGAAAGTGCATATTCCTTTTAATCACATCCTATATAAAACTTGGTACTGGATTCGTTGAATTTGTTAAAAATTCTGCGTATGTTATTACTTAAGTGCTGTATTGCCAACTAACTACAAGCACAATTCCAGAGTTCAAATGCAATCCTACTGTGTCTTCTACCCGGAGAGAGGAAGACTGAGCTGTCTTTGGAAGAGGAATAGATATTATCAGCACTTGCTTTGCATATAAAAGCCCAGAATTAAGGTTTAGGAGTGAAGAAGCTGTCCCTGCTAAAACAATTTCTACTAGCATTGATCAAGTGCAAAAGGAACACAACAAAACCAAGTATCCTTCAGAAAACTGGACTTGCACACTAACAAATAAATTATGTTTGGATCTAACCTACTTAACTTTAACTGTCTAAGTGAATTAAGAGTTAGCCATTCTTCATCCACTTCTGCATCAATGGAGTATTCACTTCTATAATCTAAAGAAAGAGGAAATCTTCCAGCACAAGGTTCAACACTGACATGAAGTAAACCATCTCTTTATCTATGTCTGCATAGACATGATAGAAGGTCTGTACAGACCAAGCTAGCCTAGCAAACATAGGCTAGTTTGATTTTAAAATCAAGCACTTCAATAGATATTGTAGAGCTAATCAGAACTTGGGATCAGGAGATTCAGGACCACTAGCTGTCTGGAAGATGAAATAGATGGCCAGGAATCTAAATATTAAGTCAATCTTCACAGAGAATTACACCTTACTCACTTGCCAAGGCCCTTATTAGGCCCTGGATTTGATCACTTTGCGTGCTTTGCTAGAAAGTGTCCTAAAATTGGAATAACATTTCAGAATTAATTTCCCCTAAAAGAAAACCACCACAATTTCCTTCAATTTTCATTATTAAGAGGAAAACACAAAAGTTTATGTCCTTGTTATAATATAAAAACTTTCGTTCAACACGACCAACAGAAGGAGAAAGCTCTGGTTCCTGTCTCTTGCATTACAGAGTCTTGCATTACAAACTCCTCTGGTAAAGGCATTTTTACCTTGATTCCATACCAAAATCCCTGATTCATCAATACGTTCAATCTGGTTTTCTGCTTAATGAACAAAATTTGTTTGTATGACTTCTGTCAGGCAGTTAAAAGCAATCGACTAAACAAAACTAAAAAAACACAGGGTGGTTTTATTTGCTTTTTTACAAGGAATACATTTAATGGGGCTTTACTCTTCAACTCTCATTTTGACTGACACTCAGACTCAATCAAGCCTTTATCTAAAAACAAACTAATGCCATAAGGAGGCAATTCAAGCTTTTTCAAGATACTCCTATGCTCTGATTAGTACCGAAGTGTCAATATAAAACTATTAAATGTGTGACTCCATAGCCACATGCAGGAAACGTTTCGAATAATGCTAGTGTACTAGTGAAGATCTACATATTTCACAGTTCTGAGGCAATGCAAAACACACAGAAAACTGTTGGTGACTTGCTGCTGAGTTTGAACATAGACTTTGGGAACGTTCATTGCAGAAAAGGCTTTATGCCTTTGGGTTTCAATGTTTTTTCAGCTGATAGCATATTTCTATCAGCTTGTTGGAGAAGGACTTGTCTCACTGAAAAAGAGCACTGTACCTTCTTAGGGACATTTACAACTCAGGAAATGAGTAGGCTGAAGCAAAACTGACTCCTCAAAGGACTGGTTTGTTCTGACTAAGACAAAAATAGCTATGCTTGAAACATCTTCTCACATGGAGATAAACAGATTATGAAAGAGAAAGAGAGAAAAAGAATCTCTTGGTCCAGGGAAAATAAAATAATATTGACAGCCTAGGAGAAAGACTCTGCAGGAGGCACTGTTGTATGGTACATAATTTTGAACGTGGAGCTGAAAGTGAACATGGACCCTGATGTTCCCAGACACTACAGGCACTATTAGCAACTTGCTCTCTCCACATATGCAGTTCTTCTTCAGAGCACAAAAAGGAAGGTATCTAGATTTGAGGATTTTGTGTCATTCAAACCCAGAACAACAGAATAAATATCCACACAGTTGGCCAATATCTCGGAAGTTGCTGTTGAATATTAAGTAAATCAGTGTATCATTAGACATAACTAGAAAGGATTTCCACTGGATGTATTACCTTTTTTAATACACCTGATTGAAGACTGTAAAAAGATAACCATACATGCAAACATGAAAGATCTCTGACTCCTCTTTCTATATGTCAAAATGAGTGTCTTTGTATTAACTTGTTTAGCTTTTATGGTGTTTACAGACTGTTTGACTCCTACCCACCATCTGGCCCTGTCTTGTGCCAAGTTCCAGAAATATTGATGAGAAAAAAGTAAAAGTGAATGCATATACACATTTTTTTCAGATAATTTGCACCCTGTTAATGATCAGGCTATACTTACCAGGTATTAATCAGAATGAGATTTAACTGACATACTTACATCAATTTAAATATCTGGTATCTACCTGCACATGTCTGCAGGGTGTCTAAATTTTAATTTTACTTTATGTTCTTAGCTACTGCATTTTCCTAGACATGAACTAACACAACAGAAACAGTAAAAAAGACAGTCATTCATAACAAAGAAAACTTGGCTTCCAGGTATTAAATAAGGATCTATAGTATCTTACCATAACATTCCTTTCATAATGTTCATGCTCTTTTTCGAAATCTATTACAAAGCCATTTAGAGACCATATAAATGTCAGGTCTAACGTGGGATCATGGGATGCAATGCATTGCATGGTAGCATTCTCTCCAACGGTGACATCAACATTCAACGGAGCTAAAGTAATCTTTGTAGCTTCTGTGAAGTTAACAGCAAACATGGAAAATTCCAATAAATAAATGTTTATGCAAACGTAAGCTTAGCTCCATAACTGTTTGATTATACGTTAAATAGCTCCCTCAAACTCTAGTTTACATGTTATTCATGCTACATTTCAAAGGACCAAACTAAAGAGAACAAAGTACACCTCTTACAACTGAAATGCGTAACTTCAGTCTAGCTGTCCTTTGAAACTGGCTATGTTTCAGTCTACTAATCACATCACTTAATGATTAAAACTATTTTTATTAATTGACTATATCCTAGGCAGAAAGAAGAGAGATGATGAATCTTGTGTGACTTGTTTTGTATTTCTTGTTTTAATTATAACATTTCTTATGTTTTAAAATCTGTCTACTTAACAAATGCAAAGTTCTACTCAGTTGTCAGGCTGAGACAGATTTCCGTTACAGCATTGCAGGAATTAAGATCTTAATTTATCTACTGAGAAATACCATAATAGATGCATAAGAAACTATGCAAATAGCTGCATGTAAAAAGGAAGAGAAAATAATATAACAAAAGGAAGAAAGTTTTAAATATTCCCCAGCAATGTCCCTTATTATTACAGAAACAAAAAAAGGCAAAGATCTCATAATACTTGCTAGAGTTCTTGGTATATGTATCAAACTCATATGACATATTAGCAACACTGTTCTGGAAGGGACTCACTGGATCACTGAGAGCTATTCCTTTTCTTTTAAATACTATCACAAAATAAAAAGTCATAGAATATCTTCCTTATGCCCTGACTTACAGTATCTTCCCACCAGTACAAGAGTGGCAGTAGGGTAGCAAAACCTGGAAGATAATAGCCATAAGAAAAGAGCTACCAGTTAAGACGTAGGTGTGAGAACGCTCCAAGGAGCCCACTACACCTCACCATACACAGAACATCAAAAAAATCTTCAATAAACCCAACATTTCTTGTCGTTTTGCCTTAGAGAGAAACCATCCTCTGGATCCTACTCTAGTAATCTAAAACCTGCTTAATACTGTGAGAATAGCACAGCTACTGGCTTTTGCAGAATGGAGTCTCTCAAAGCACTTTGGAGCAACTTGTTAGCATCTGATCTCCAATTCCTAGCTATGGGCACATGCTTAGGATGCTTGCTCCATTGTAGTCTTGTGCCCATACCTTCCGCATTTGCTTCTACCATCAGTGATCTTCCAAATATTTGCACAAAGTACTCTACTAGTCTGAGAAGTCTAAGAAGTTTTTCAAAGAGTGGCCCAGCAGTAGTGCACAAACAGCATGTGGGAAAAAACATCAGACTTTGCAGCACCTGTCAGCTTCAGAATTAACTTTATGATTTTTTGTAGTCACGTGCAATGTCTGAGAATTTTCACGGGTCACGCAATTTCTTGGGAATACCATTTTCAAAGCATTCTTTGTCAACCCTCATCACAGCGTGAAAATAATTTTGAAATACATCATCTGACCCTTCTGTTTCCGCTGTGATACAATGGAGACATCTTACATCAAACTTTTGGTTTTCCTTTATAGATGAATCAGAGCAGAATTTTCCAAAATGCTAAAATTATTTATACCTAGTTTAAGGTTTACAATTTTTAAATTTTTTTATTTTTTTTTTTAATTTAAGTGTTTCACTGGTATGGATTGAAAATGCAAATGTTCTTCCTGATTTTACAAGGTCTGATACTGTTTTTAAGAAGCTGTATACTTATTTGCATAACCTTTCAAAATAATTAAATGCCTGAGGGTAACAGTAAGGCATATAAAACAGCAGAAGATGATAAAAAGTAACTGCAAACATTAAACAAATCTGATTAATTAAAATAAATTCTTACAATTTATTTGGAAGAATAAATTTGGTATAATTAATCAGCCAGCAAAACACTTTTGTAAGATCTGATCATA
Organism: Tapera naevia; assembly: GCA_033556795.1. Classification (NCBI taxonomy): domain Eukaryota; kingdom Metazoa; phylum Chordata; class Aves; order Cuculiformes; family Neomorphidae; genus Tapera; species Tapera naevia. The sequence goes on from JAUMJJ010000059.1 coordinate 22,208,990, forward strand.
CAGATTAATCCTTACATTAGTACATTAATATTGTGGCACTCAGCTGCTACATCCAGCATGACTTCTGGAACAGATATTACAAAATGTATTTGACAAACGACCCTTCTATTATCAGCGATAGTTGATATACACAGCTGTTCAAGACTGTTATCTTCCCTGTTTGTGTTCTACAGCTGTTTATTTATATGACATCGGATTTAAATCACACCATTATGGATATCAGTATTCAATCAGTAAATACAAATACCCAAAAAGGAAGGGGATTTTCGTAGCTCAACCATATGGTTGTATGCCCCTATCTCACACATTTTATTGAATGTTTCTTTAACTGCAAGACTCTCTCAATCTTCCTAACACCTTACCAACTCCCCCAAGAAAAAGAGAAAAACTAAGGAAGGTCAGTAAGAGTCTCATTTCTCTGCTTGACTCGTGCCGAAGATATATACCTTAGCCTAAGTGCTATGGTACCAAACTGCATGCATGCATCAAAATGTGTCAATTTAATGGATCAGATTTAATAATCTCTTATGGAAAAATCAGCCCTGAAAACTGAGATACAGTCTCGGAATTGGTTTAAACATACACAGTTTCTACTGAGTGATATGTTTTAAAAGTCTCAATTAATTGTTTAATGATCCATTAAAATAGAAATAAAACACATAAATGGCTTGCAAAAGCAGTGCAATGCTGGAACAAAAAGTAGTGATTAATGAAAATTAGGGATCTATCTGAAACCACCTAATGCATGTTTACCTGTCATTTCTAGAACACCAGTGCTATTAGCTTTTCCTCTGTTATTCTCTGCAAAACAGGTGTAGCGACCTTCATCCAGCTTTGTGATATTGATAATTTCCAGGCTCCCATCATCCCAGATACGTATGCTTTTGAAAGTATAAAAAAAGACAGAAAGAGAAATTAGCTGTTTGTATTATAAAACAATACCTTCAGTATGAATTGTAGTAAGTGAAAAGACAAATCACAAACATCTCTTGGAAGTTCACTTCTAACCACTGCATTTATAAACACTCCATAGTAAAAAATCATAGAATCCTAGAAAGGTTTTGGGTGGAACGGACCTTTAAAGGTCACCTAGTCCAATTCCCCTGAAACGAGCAGGGATATATTCAACCAGATCAGGTTGCTCAGAGGCACCTCCAACCTAACCTTGAATATTTCCAGGAATGGGGCATCTACAAACTCTCTGGACAAGCTGTTCCTTTGTTTCACCATCCTTATTGTAAAAAATTTCTTCCTAGTATCCAGTTTGAATCTACTTAAATTAAACCCATTACCCCTTGCCCTATTGCAAGAGGCCCTGCTAAACTGTCTGTCCCCATCATTTTTGTAGGTCCCCTTTAAGCACAGAAAGGTTGCAATAATGTTCCCCTGAAGCCTTCTCTTCTTCAAACAGAACAAGCCCAACTGTCTCAGTCTTTCTTCATAGAGAAGCATTTCATCCCTCTGAGTACCCTCTGGACTCAACTGCAGCAGACCCATGTCTTTCCTGTGCTAAGGACTCCAGGGTTGGATGCAGTGCTCCAGCTGGAATCTCACCAGAGTGGAGCAGAGGGGCAGAATCACCTCCCTCAACCTGCCTTCCATGCTTCTTTTGGTGCAGACCAGAATACAGTTAGTTGGCCTTCTGGGCTGCAAGCGCACATTTTCGACTCATGTTGAACTTCTCATCTATGAGTATCCCCAAGTCCTTCTCAGCAGGGCTCCTCTCAGTCCCTTCATTCCCCAGCCTTGTGTTGATACTACGGATTCCCCTGACTCAGCTGAAGGACTTTGGTCTTGTTGAACCCCATGATGTTCACACGGGTCTGCTTCTCAGGCTTGTCCAGGACCCTCTGGATGGCATCCCATTACTCAGGCATGTCAACCGCACCACTCAGCTTGGTGTCATCTGCAAACTTTCTGAGGGTGCGCTTGTTGCCACTATATCACTGATGAAGGTATTAAACAGTACTGGTCCCAACAGAGACCATGAGGGATACCACTTGTGACTGGTCTCCATCTGGACGTGGAGCCATTGACCACTACTCTCTGGATGCAACAATCCAACCAATTCCTCATCCACCGAACAGCTCCCACATCAAATCTACATCTGTCCAATTTAGAGAGAAGGATGCTGTGGGGGACTGTGTCAAAAACCTTACAGAATTCCAGACAGACAACATCCACAGCACTTCCCTTGTTCACCGATATAGTCACTCCCATCATAGAAGCCATAGAAGACTTGAAGTGTGCTGCACTGTAGCCAGTACTTCTCAGAGCAACAATTTGAGGGCCCTTGCTAGCATACAATCCCTCTAACCTTGGTGTTTCGTCCCTCAGTTTGTCAACAGGCAAACCTGACATTATCCCCATCCCACATCAAGTCTAGTTTAAAGGTCTCTCAAGGAGTCCTGCCAGCTCAGGGGCAAAGACCTTCTTCCCCTTTTGAGAAAGTTGAATCCCATTTGATGCCAGCAAGCCTGGTGCAATGCATGCCATCCCATGATCAAAAAACCAAAACTGTGCTGGTGACACCAGACACAGAGCCACGCATTAGTAGATTGGGCTTCTCTGTTTCTTCTAATGTTGCTGTCAGCAACTGGAAGGAGAGAGGAAAAAGTAACCTGTGTTCCAGATATCCTTACCAACTGTCCAAAGACTCTAAATTCTCTTTAGAAGACCTTTGGATTATGAATTATGTTTTCATCACCACTTACATGGTAATGGGTAACAGTCTGAGGGCTGTAACAGGCTAAGAAGTTTCTCATTGAAGTCCTTAACCCAGACCCCAGTGATAATATTTAAATAGGTTCTGATGCCTCAGATTTTTGGAGCAAGAGAGTGTATTTTCAATCACTTATAGTCATTCAAATATTTTTCTTCCAGTTTTGTGATACAATTCAATTCTGAAACATGAACCACAACAAACAGACTAATTAAAGTTGGATACCCTCCTAGCTATTTGGATCCACACTGCTAGTAACATCTTGGCATACCATTTTCATGAAATTACACGTCCTGCCCCTGAAATATGCAAAACTGAGAACTAGCCTACAGGATAAACAGAAACATAAGACAGCATAGAAGATTCAGTGTCCACTAACAGTTGATACTAACCGGCTCCCATTTACAAGCAATTCTGTTCCTTTGCTCCAGGAGAACTTCGGCTTAGGAGCAGCTTTAGGCTTGCATTCAATGATTACACGACCTCCTTTAGCTGCCAGGATTTTCTTCTTCATAGGGTTCAGTTCAAAAGTAGGAGGTGAAGCTAAAAGCAAAAATTAAAATGAGTACTGCTGTTAGTGATTTTTCTTCAGAATAAAACTTGTTTGCAACATGAAGGTAAATGGCAGAACTATTGAATTGTAAACAAGCGTCCATTATTCAGACCAGTGAGAAAATACTAACAATACAGTGACTTGGTGACAAGTATATGCTGATCTAAAAGAAACAGGAAAAATCATTACATAGTTTGATGTTGTGTTACACTAGAGGTTTCTTTCTGTTGATTTCTGAACCTCCATCTAAGTTTAGTCTAACAAGATCAAAGTGCCCAGAAATCAATAGAAGGTTCTTCCTTTTCAAAGGCCTTTTGATGAGTCCTAATAAAATTTAGATTCCTTTGAATGAGTAAAAAGTTTCTCATTCAATCATACTTCCAAATAATAGTTGGATTTACCTTTCAGTACTTTTAACTCCGCTCTAGCAAATTTTAAAGTTGTGCTTTTCCTTCTCCTCGTATTTCTCTGTTTGGCCAACCAGCCTCAGATGCACCCTCAGAGGTACAAGTGTAATGAGACATGACTGGAGCAAACACCACACTTATGCATCTGAGGTCCAAATTTATTTATCAATTTTTGCTTTATTTGTAACCAAATAAAAGAAAACATGCTTTTAATTATTTTGCATCTCTGTGTACCATAACTGTTAATCACATTAGCAAGTGTGTGCACTGCTCAAGGAAACAGAGTTATGAGGTAATTACAGCAGTACAAGAGAAAAACTGATAAACATCCACATCATATCAACACCAAATTTTGAAAATGTGCATGCAAAAAGTGCTCATTTCTGGGTAATCAGGTTGATAGTGAGTATATAGTAATGGAAGAACAATGATGGACAAAGTATTGCTGTGCAAAGGGTTGGAGAATTAAAGAACAATTTAGCTCTTGGGAAAGTCTGGAGGCAAGTATGAGATAGAAAGAATCCAGGGCAGCTACTGCAGGGAAATTTAGGAAACCCATGTCGTACAGCAGGTATGTCTCCTCTAATGACATCAATAAAAATGTCAGAAATTGTTTTGAGCCTGAGCACTCTGGATCTCAAAGTCAAACTTTCAATAGGATGCTCCTTAGGATAACACAATGGATAATAACTGCATTGATCCATCAAATGGGACAACTATATTGCACACATACATTACAGCTGGTTTTAATGGGTTGTAAAAGGCAAAAGCAAAGGGGAGAGTGAAGAGGGAGACCTTCAAAGGCCTGGTGACTGATAACATGGTTTCTAAAAAATCTCCTTATCCCATAGAGGAGTGCTGAGCAACAAAGGAAACACTTCTCCATCACTTTCGCAATCTTGAGAGGGTAGACAGCAACTCCTTGTGCTTCATATAATTTCTGCACTACCAGTTCCTCTGAGGGGTAACAGCAGAAGCAACCAGCAGAAATGATACAGCAAACATTCCCTATCCATTAGTAACTTGATTTCTCATGTCATTGCAAAAATCCAGCTAGAGAGCTCAAATAAACCCCACCTCATCTACATTCATTGAGGGTTCTTAGCTTTATCCTCACAGGAATCTGCTACCTAACAATGCTTGCAAATACAACTGATAACTTACTCAAACCTGAAAAAGTAAATAGAGGAAATAATCCCACTGACCCACAATCTTCAGTTCAGCATTTGCATAAATAATTCCATGAGTGTTTTCTGCTATACACTGGTACATGCCCGCATCGTCAAAGGTCAGACTGTGAAGTCTTAGTTCACCTTTCCGGAACTAAAACACAGAATCAATAGAACAACAAGATATTCATATAGACTATGCAAATACATGCTGTAATTCATAACTATCCATTTTTCTTTTTTTTTTTTTGAGGGAGTCACCCACACAGCCACACAGCATTCAGGCACCAGTTACATTTTATTTTATCCATGTTATGTTTCAGTCTTTGTGACAATGTGTTCACCTTCTCTTGTTTTTAAAGAAGGATTCAGTGTCCATTGCTCTTCTGTTTTCTTGTGAAAATCAAGCTGAAAAGCCTCAAATCTTGTATATAAGTCAATTGGAATGCAAGGAGCAGTGAAAGATTAAAAGAATACTATTTCTCTGAAAAAGTATACTAAAGGAAACCTATTTCATGTATCATTCTATCTAAAAACATTTCAAACAGGTTTTCTACAAGGAATCTTTATTTTGTGCTAAGTGGAATACCTAATTAAAAATTATCTGGTTTAGAACAAGCTAATTCTCAAGGTAATTTAAATATTTTTGTGATTTTCCATTCGGAAATCATTATGTAATACACAGAATAATCTTCTGGTGTACTACTGGAGAATTACACACCACTTTCTGCAATCCAGTATGTAGATTTTGTCAGTGAGAGCCAAGTTCAGTGGGGACTGTTAAGCAATTCACTTGCTAAATTACTTGTTTGTAATAATAACAGAAGCTAGAAAGCAGCATTGTTTTTTTCTGGTTTAAGCTATCCCCATATGGCAGATGGTGATATCCCTTTTCTCCCTCCAACCTCCCACATTTTTCCTAAGATATGCAGATAAAACAACGCTACCTCAACATATTTCTTTTGTTTGCCTGCCAAGATCAGCGTCACCACAGCTCAACAGACACAGCATTACATTGCGCCCTCTCCTATTGTCTTTGTTCTTTAATTTCTCATCACACAACATAAGCAATGAGCATTAAATAAGTTGTTGAACTGCCTGGACAAAAAAAAAATCTACTTTGTTTAAACAAAATATCCAATTCAATAAATGTAAATCATCTAATGATACACGTTTGAACTTCACATCATCTAAACCAATGGAATCTTGCAATATTCTGTGGCTAGAAAAAATATGACCAAGTACATGATATAGGAAAACCAGTGATCATTTAAAAATCCTTCTTTTTTCTTTAATCTCTTCTGGCTCCATTTTTTTTCCTTACATTTTTAGACATATTCATGTTTAATGTGGTAAACAGAATTATTTTTAGAGAGAAGCCAGTAGACATTTTTTATCCAGGGAGATGAACATAGCATTTACTTACAAAAGCCTGGAGAAAAAAGAATATCTGTGTCTCAAACGTGGTAAAAAGGCAAGTTCAAAACTCAGAGCTGAATATTAAACAGTCTGAAGAAAAGTATTTCAAAACTGAAGGGAAGATTGAGATGAAACTTTAAAAAATAGATTTTAATCCTTAATGCAAGTGGAATCAGGAAATATTTATATCATACGATTAATTTTCTTTTCATCTTTTATTTATGCATGCTTCAAAAAATCATTTCCATCAACTAATCAATCAATCTTGTGTTGACCACGGCAATATACTTACCGAGACACCATTCTTCAACCATCTAATTGTTGGAATGGGCTTGCCTGTAGCTATACAAGGCCAATATAGGTCACTGCCTATATCCCTCTCTGTGTCATTGATATGTTCTACCCACTCAGGAGAGGCTGAAGAATAAAAAATGTAATGACTTGTAAGGAGAGCAGATACATATATAATTAGCATTACAATCTATTAATTCAACTGCTATTTCCACGATACTTCAAAGGCCACACAAAGTAATCATGGTAACTCAGCAAAGCATCAGCACAAGAAAGAATAAAGTGAAGATGTTTTTGTCCTACCATATAGACTCAAAATCACTTCAAACTATTTTTTATAAGAAGAAAATATGGAATTTAAATAATGCTTCCTGGATGTCCAAAGATATGTTATTATTCAGTAACATCATAAAAATGACAGTCAAATTACATTAAATTGTGCAAAATCATCTCTGTACTGAAAGGGTCTCCCAAAAAATACTCTTGGGGTCTAGGAGAAGAAATTTAAGAAATTACTATTGAAAATTACCAAGATTTTACCAAATAAACTGATCTATTAGCTTTACCTATAATAACAAACAACTTTCCCACATCAGTTTTGAACCGATCCCACTTAAGTTCAAGTACTTAACTGAGGGCCTTAACTCAGGAAATATTCTGTACAGTCAATGAAAAGAGACAGAAATCTTCTGAATGGAATTCAGATGTTACGTCACGTTACGTTACGTTACGTTACGTTATCTTTCCATGTCAGTTTTGCGGCATAAGTCTCAGTCAAGGAGTCAGGTGACTCGGGATGACTCCACTATGAGCAATAACATGAAATTTTATGGTTCCCTCATTTAACCACATGCATGAAGGGAAGAGACAGAGGGTGAAGAAATAAGGAATTGACTGTAGTGAATAAGAGAGCTAAGTTGGTTAGAAAAGACAAATTAAATCAGGAAACAAATCCGATGGCCTTTTTTTTTTTTCCTGCCTGTTGTTTCACTTGAAGTACTCTGAATGAATTTAATTTCCATTATGCATAATTATATTAAAAGACATTGCTGTCGAAGTGTATATACAGCTATCTTAACCAGACAAATCAAATTGTTCTTCAATTAATACACAAATGTTATGCCTGGCATTCAGTGCATGAGTTTAAATTTTGCTCTATTAACTTGAACAGCAGTGTGTCAGGATGATACAGTAAGTTAGCACTGACATCAAGTGTGAGAACACAGATACTTCCAGCATAAATAAAAGCAACATAGATCATGAAGAATAAAATTGTTCTACCTACATTGTACATAAATTCTTGCTTGATGTTTATCTTTTCCTTTATAGTTTTCAGCTTCACACTCATAAAGTCCTTCATCTTCATACTGAATATTGAAGATCTTAAGAACGGCACCAGACATGCTTATCTCAGCAGTGGCTGGCATGGGTTCAAGGTATTTACTCCATCTGAGTTCAGGAACCGGACTTGAAAAGGTACAGTAAAGCACAAATCAGCATGTTCAAGAACTGGCTTTTAAATTGCAGACTACAACGAAGTGTTTGATGATGAAACATGCATTTTCACTCCCTGGAATATGAAAGCAAACAGTGCTCTAAAATAACTTTAAAACATGCTTACTTTCCAAGAGCAAAACACTCCAGCGTCACATTTTGCCCCAGGAGAGCATACGTGTCCTTGAACTTCACCTTGATATCAGCAGGATATACTTTTGCACCTAATTTGAAAAAAGAGATTCTCAGAAAAGGCACAGCGGAAACAGCTACAGCTATTAAATCTTCCACAGTTCAAGAGAACTGTTCTTAGACTTCCAGACAAAATTCTTCACAGTAAAAAAATAGCTTACCCATCAATGAAGTCTGATTTAGCACGGAACTTTTAATAGTAAGGTGGAACTGTTTTACTCAGCAATTAGCTATCCTTCTCTGGATGGTGATGCCGAACATTTTTTACAGCACAATGCTTTAAAATAAACTCATTTACTTGCATTTGAAGTGTGATGATGTACCATGTGTGCAGGTAGACAAAAGATTGAATTTATATTTTCTACTTTTTGATGCTTTTACTGGATGGAATATTTTGAATTATTATGAATTTAAGCTGATTATTATCTTAGTAAGGGTAAAAAGCAACCAGAGCCAGCAAATATGAAGCTTAATGAGGGTACAGGGATGAAAATGTAATCAAATCTATCTACTGGTGATCCCTGTAAGATTCCCCTTGTAGTTCTTCTAGATGAAGATATCAGTGTGAGTATTGGACATGGAAAATTTGGACAAAGATCACTGATTTGTAATTACCAAAACTCAATCACAGTTCTTCTCTGTAATATGGGAAATTTAACAGATAAACGGGACACTGAAATCCCGATGATCAGTTTATGAAATTCTAGTAACTGATGAAGTGGCAAAAAGGAACTTGGCTACCATTTGGAAAGCAGGCAGTTTTCATGAAGAAACAGTGGAGAATAACTCAGTGACACAAAGCCACATAAGGTATTTTGGAGGATGGCCATGAGAGATGGAGCCCTTAGGCCACTGTTGGATAGGAAATTTCACCGGAGGAAAAGGATTTCCCGTTTTCATGGGAGATTTTCCAGGGAAAAAAACTAATTCCTGAAGCTATTTATCAACTTTTACATAGTTTCTGCTTTACAGTCACACTCCTTTGAACAAATGCCAAGACCAGAAAAGATGTTAAAGATTTTGGAATGAGTTTGGGGGGTTATCATATAAAAGAGACAGGGATTCTGGGGCTGAGAACTCCATTCTCAATGATACGGAAGGAAACTCGTGAATCAATCTGGGAGATTTCCTTCATTAGGGAGGGGAATGATTTTGACCTTTGTATGTCAAAAACTAGATGATGTGGTGCAGTAATCATTGTAACTTGCTATATAATTCCCTTCATAGAGCTCAAAATAGTTATGAATGAGTAAAATTAAAATACAGTTAGAATATTGCATGTATATAGCGTTTCCAACAAATACTTACGATCAGACTGTGGAATAAGTGGAATAAATTTACTGAATACACTCTTTGTTATTGAAGGGCTGGATACAAAACATGAATAATTGCCCTTATCTGATGCTTCTACATTTGCAATGTAGAGATTGCCATTTGTCTGTGACACAAATCGTCGTTTGTCCAAAGTAATGAATACTGGGAACTCATTTAGAAGCCAGCGATAACTGAGATCATCTGGAAGAAAATATTTTCTAGTCAATACTAAAAAACAATACTACCACATACTTGAGTCATGGAATACTGTCTGCATATAAATTACTTTGTTCTCATTTCTACCTTATAGATCTTTTCTATAGGGTAGCTGAGTGAGAGAGAATATACACATCTCAGTAGCCAGCTAATACGTGTCCACACTGAATATCGGGGTGCTGCTGCCATAACTGCAGATTACTGTGGACCCAAATACTATGCGCATGTTTCCTCTTGGGCATGGCCTTCCCACAGGAACCAGAGTGTGGGGGAAGGAGATGGGCAGCTGACCCTGACCCAGCTGAGAATCTGGGAAGCCTTTGCCAGTACTGCGACTAGAAATTTTAACTAGAGATATGTTCCAGTTCTTCAGTTCTTGGCAATACATAGACACAGAGTACGAAAACTGAAATGTTATCTCGTTTCACAAAGTAGAAGAGATGCTAACAGAAAAATTAACCCATCACCATGGAGCAACAGATGCTTGAGGTAATGGGCATAATCCCTACAGAGATCTTCAGTAGCTAATGCTGAGAAAAAAGCGCCTCCAGAGCATAAATCGCCTCACCATGATCATTTCTACTGCGGTAACTTTCAAAGGTGGAATGAAGCTGGGCTCTGTCCATGGCCACTATAAAGTCTGAGATGATTGTGACAAAGTGACATGTACTCAGGTCATTTGAATGGTAGGTGAAGCCTCCCCTACATTATCAAGATTTGTTTGAGTTATTTTATTTGTAATATCAAAAACCATTGACAAATTCAGCAATAGCCTTTACATACAGTCAAGCATATATTTAAAATAAAAACCTAACCTAAAAGGTGATTCTCAAGCTACATAACAAGTACTGCTTAAGTAAACTTAAAGGAAACTTTTAAAAATAAATGTTATTTCTGTCTTGTATTTTTAAGCAGTTGAAAAGAAAGCACATTTGCTGAATTACCTGGGTAGTGGTAAGGGGGTTCACAAAGAAGCACTGCTCCAACACCTTCGCGCACTTTAACCTCATAGCGTTCCTCAGGTGGAAAGGGATCAAGATCTAGTTTAAGAAAAGGGAGGGGAGAAAAACAGTGGGGTTTTCACTACAATAATTTTTTAATCATTGTTATTTTCAGCCCGGTAGACATAAATACAGAAATACAACAACATCTCCCAGCTAGATAGACACCTGTGGACCCATAATGCCACTTCTGCTCATTTAAACTTTGTTTTTATCAAGTACAATTATTTTTTTACGTTTTAGTCATCATAATCACAAATGCAAGAAAAAAAGTGGTTCAGGTTGAATCCCTAAGAGCAGACAGATCAGCTACATTTGAAGAAGGAATCCAAGGAAGAGAAAGGAAAAGGATTTTAAGCTTTCAACTGGCTTCTCCAAAATGAGTTTTATTCTTTACTGTAACTTCAGCTGGTTTCTCTAAAATGACGTGGCTGCCCTCTATGCACCAGGGTAAAGGAACTGTTGTAAAAAGATAAAGAAACAGGTCCTTCATGGAGCTACTTATCGTTTCATAGAATGCAAGTGAATAGTAATGGCAACTGCAGTGGTAAGACAACAGTTCAAACTAGCCCAGTAATTGCATTTTGATGCTTCTTTTCACTCTCATTTTGTGTATCCAGTCTGAAATTAAACCATAAGCATGTTGAGGCAGGGAAAAATCTCTTGTGAAGCTCTTCCATGCCACCAAGATTATAGAGAATCTGACTGGAGTCCTGCTCTAAATGCTGCTGTTGTGCAAAGAATACATCCGTAACAGCCAAGTGCACAGCCCCTGAATGCAATATTCTAGCATAGAAATCATCTAGGATAACTTCCTTCAGATTAATTCAGCTTTCTTCAATGGCAGGCAGCTATCCAAAATATCCAGCTATTCCCAAAGCTGGCTCTGAGTTCTAACTAAAACTTAAGTCAAGAGCACCCTGGCAGAAATAATAAAGAAAAAATCAGAAAAAAAACCCAGAGGTACACAGAGAAAGAGACCAGTAGACTATTAGTAAACAGAGACTATTCACTATTGCAAATTACAACGTATAGTTAGACAGATCCAGTAGTCCCTTTGCATTACCTAAAAATCATCTCTTAACTTTGTAACAGCTGCTACATTTAGTGAATATAGTACAGATGCAGGATTTATCCAAGGCTAATCACAACTGTCAGATGTGAATGACAACAAAGATCTAGGAAGAAATGTCATTATTCTTTGTCAAATGCAGGAACAAAACTCGGGGAAAGTTACGCCAGTGTACAGGGAAAGAAGCTTCTCTCAACTTTTGAAATACTAATGTATTCAAATAGACCAGAAGGTAACACAGATCTTTCCGGTGACTGATTCGATCATGACTGGATAAACGCCTAAATGGTAGGCATTGTAATAGGTCATTCTAATGAATTCTGATTATTATGTTATATAATTTTACCCTATGCTTTAGTGCAATGCTTGTATTCATTTCTCTACAATTAGTTCCCAGTTAATCTGTAATATTATTCTTCGGAAAAAAATGAAATTAAATATACCAGACTGACTTAGTAAGAATTAGCCATTTGTTCACACAGATTTGTAATTGAAGCCAAAGAAGCTCTTCAAACAGATCGGAATATCTGTATTCATAAATATCTGCAGCAGTTTCAATATATTCCCTTTCTATTTGCCAACATGGACTTTACTACACAACAGCTTTTTCTTCAAAATACTGACTGATGTCTCATGAAAACACCAATTTCCTTGCTGCAGATGTTCTGACCATCTTATAAATTTGCCACTGTTATTCACTTCTGCTATCTATGGAACAGATTACTGTTTAAAATCTCTTGCAGAAATAGGAAAAATTGTAAAACTACAATCATTAGCGAGAAGTGTATTTCTAATTTGATACTGTTTTGCATATGGAAGGTATAGGCTCGATGTAAGGAAAATCTATTATTACTTTTAAGTTATTTTAGCTATTGTAAGTTTTATATTTTAACTATAGATATTTTGCTTATGGTATTCTTGAATAACCTTTGAAACATTGGGACAGCCACAACAAATTTATAGACATAGAAATGCAAAACATTATGTTAGTCTGGAAATAGAATGGTTTATGTCAGGTGCAGGAAAGTTATACGGTTACAGAGATATAATTGTAAACCTTCCCACTCACAAAATGCTCTGTAGTCTAATTTGTTTTTTTTAACTTCTTTGTGTAAGCACTACTTGGTTGTTACTCACTGATTACAACACATATGATTCTATGAAGAAGACATTTATTTTTAGCTACAATGAAAGAATTAGCATAATTACTGCATTCCTATAACGCGTGCAGTTAACATCTAGAGAGTAAGGAAATTTCTCTTTGGCGTTCTTTCAGTCTCTTTGCTATGAAATTGCTGTGTTTTACTATTCCGAAACTGCTTCCTAGCAAATAGAACAGTACATAACCTTCATATTTTTCTCAGCATGTACCAAAAAGCCACTTCATTTTCCTGCAGGATAAAATTCCTTCCCTCAGGAGTATGTGTGGAACAACTAAAACATGAGTTTAATGCGTTTTAAAGCACTAGATCTAAAAATAGCTAGTTCTACTAGAGACAGTGTTCAGATGGATGAACTGAAATGAAGTTTATGAAAGAATCTGGCTTTTGGTCCATAATTTCAGTTAATTGGACAGTATGACAAAAATACAATGTCTCATTCATGTAAGGCTGATCAAGAAAGTTTTAACTGGTTGTTGCCATTTTTCAGTCAGTTTACATACAAGCAAAGGAACAAAACCTTCCACTAAAGGTCAACCATTTTCTATATTCGTTTCAGCAACTCTATATTCAATTTGTTAGAAACAGTGATTGTGGAAAGAACTTTTTTATACATGATCATAAAAAGAATAAAGGAAGAAATACAACAGTATAAAGAAGAATGACTACTATTTTTTGACAGGTATTCAACAGCTTCCAGCTCTCTTTTAGTTTCTATTTCTTGTCTCTTTGTCCTATTATCATTTAAATATTTAAATATTATATATTAGGGTTTTGTTCCTGATAATTGTCCAGTACACTATCAATGTTCAACTCACGCAGTCTATGAGCTGGTGGGCAGGAAAATATACCTCAGACTGTTTTCATTCTACTTTTTTAATCTATTATGTGTTTTGGTTTCATTTTAAGCTTTTATCCTACTGGTTGTTCAGGACTGGCACCAGTGAAGCTTGCTTTAGGTACAAATAAATATCCTGTAAAATGAATTTTGATGCCATCTCCATTAGAAGTCAATAACAACTTGGTCTTCTATTTGTTCTAGGAAATACAGTGCATAAAATACAGACTAAGACTAGATCAACCATGATTAACTAAGCTCATTACAGCCTCTGATTTTCCCTGACGCATGCAGTCTCACAGTCTTATAATCACTAGCAGAAAGCAGAACTTTTTATTTCATCTCTGATCTTACACAGTAAGGAGTGAATTCTGCTCGCTGAGGCAGCTAAAAGACAAGACGGGCACTAAGCCCTTAATGTCAGGACTAAAGGGCACACAGGGCTTTGTGAATCATCACCAATGAGAATGGATTCGTTTTTTTGTGGACTCCTATTTTGTCCTCTGATGATAAAATATATCCAGGGGGAAAAAAGCATCTTAAGGTAAAATAAAATAAAAATCCCAAACTCTGTCTTCAGTCAGTAAAATGTACTACATTACTCTTCCTGTAGTACATCAGTTCTTTACAATGCACATATTTGTTGACAGTGCAGGTCTGTGCATATGCATGCACTCACAAGACTAGTTCATGAATGTCTGCAGCTGACAGATATGTCCCCCAGCAGGGTCCTCATCGTAGCCTCGGAGTCAGGGAGCACGCTTTACTAGCGAGTGCCATGCCTTTCTCCTGCAGGCATCCCGGTTGTGTTTGCATAGCAGAAGTGCCTCATCAACATATGCCCCCACTTGCATCTTTATATGGTGACTATGCCCCCTCAGGTCCTACCATGATTTAAAAAGAGTCTGGACATCATTATCCCAGGATCTGGCTCTGTCAGTCTCTTCAATTAACAATTTAACGATAACTCATTGAGAAGGTTGTCATGTCAGCTGAATGCTAAAGAATAAAATATGCTTACAAAACTTATTTTGTGCTGATCTGTGCAGACTAAGGCATTAAAGATACTGTTTTTACAGACCAAGACAGCTATAGTACATGTTAGCAGCGTAAAATACTGGGCATCTCAAGCTAACCATAACTTTTCTATGTTTTGACATAAACATCAGCTTACATCCAAAACTCAGAATGGCCTCACTGCTTCTGATGGTTCCAAAGATATTTGATACTACACAGACATATTTTCCACCATCCCTTGATTTCTCTGGATTATTGATAACAAGTCTGCCTCCCACCATACTGTAGCGATCCTTCGTTAAATCAATATCCCAGTTGTTGAGTTTCCACCTATTGAAAAAGAAAAGCCAGATGTAAGATTTAGCTCAGAAAAACAAACCTAGTGAGAAAATGTTCTGAACAATAACTCACAAGTTGTGACAAACTATAAACAGGAAGTTACTAATATACTTCTATACATAAGTTCTTCTTCAGCAAGATCTGCAGATTTGAGAAATTTCATAGGTCTTTTAAACATTTAATAGAGTCAGCCTGCTTCAGCCTTGTGAAGATATGACATAGGTTAAAATAAGTTTGCTGGCCATGTAACACAAGATATATGAGTCATCTGTGAGTGAATTAGCTAGTGACCAAGCACTGGGATAATAAACATATCCTCACATAGTTATCTAAGGCCAAACTGGCTAAGAAAATACTCCCTCTGCACCTTTAAAGTATGGACTAATGAAATTTTAAACAGCTTTTTGCAAACTTGCTGTGGGAGATGAAAATATTTCATAAAGCCTAATGTGCCAGTGAAGTCTAAGCAGAAATGTCACACCTGATTTAAGACCTACTTATCACATTAAAAATATTAGCTGGACACTCCCACTTTCATTACTGTAAAACCTTGCAGCCAGTTCACTGAGATGCTATAACTTTCGCTTCAGGGGCTACAGAAGGGACTCGGTGAACCAATTCTGGCACTTACTGACTTCTACTGATTTCAACAGTTACAACACAAGCAACAGGAATCAGTATTCGTTATTTCCATCTGTATTCGTACGTAAGATTGTGTCCACAAGAGGGAGTCCATAACCTTCTTAGAAAGGAACTGCACATTTCCTGAGCACAAATAGTGAACACGCAACTTAAATATATCTAAAGATCGTCAACTTCTTGCCGTCTGAATTGTTTTTCTGTCACAGGTTAAAGAAAGGCAGTAGTGTATGAAAATGAGAGAGCATACAGTCTGTGTTCCTTCCTTAATGAAACACTGGACCGAAATACAGAGAATACTCATTTGGAAGCTTAAGCAGCTATTATCATAGAAAGAAACACTAATAGAAGTGGTATTAACAAAAATAAATTCAGAATAAAAATAAATAATGAAATGGTAGGATTTTCAAGATGCAGTAAATAGCATTTAGCTTTTACGGGATATTAGCGGTATCACTTCAGTCCTGCGAGATATACTATATGTCTATATTACAAATAAATTCTCCATTCAGAAATACCAAGGAATAATTGTCAAAAGAACAGCTCATGCTTGAAAGGCATCAGAACAATACCAAAAAAAAGTGTAACTGTCAAGAGTAAGAATTAAAAAAAAATATTCTGAGTTTACTAAAGACAAAAACACAACCATATTTTTATGATATAACCCCCTTTTTACCTTGAGAATTTATATTCACTTGCAAAACAGTTTCACTCTGCAGTGTAAAAACATTAACAAAGACAGTCATGTGATCTTCATGTTCAAACCTTGCCTTTAAAATGGCAGTTCCTTCATGCCACAAAAGCTGTGTTTGTAAGCAACTGCATTCACATGAGTAGTTCTCATTGCCTTCAGCTGGTGAGTGATTCTCATACATGCATAGTGTTCCCCACACATGAAAATTCAGAGGAAGATGCCTCGTGACAGTCAGACACACCAAATTTAAAAGAAGTGGTATCACTTTAGAGATGGAAACAAATATTTGAGATTTTTATTTTCCTATAAACTGTCTAGCAGCTTTGGAAGTTATAAGTAAAATGTGTAGTTATCTCTCCACCTTCTCTTTTTCCATGTCTGCTTTGAGTTTCTTCCAGCTGAGATATAAAACTCAGGCTTATGCATAGAAAGATATTTACAGGTGAGTTAGGAACCACCCAAGATTCTATACCCAAAGGGAGCTTACAGAAAGAGAAGATGTTTGAAGAAATCTTAGAAATGCCAGAACCATCAAAAAAACTATGAAATTTTTAAAGATGGTAGGAGCACTATAGAAAAAGTTGACTGATCTAAAGGACTAAAGGATCATTTCTTGTCTCAATGTAAATATTTTGCCTTTCATAGTAATGTTGAAGGCACCAGCAACGACAGGTGAAAAACAGTAAGTTCCCAGAAACTGCAACGAGTATTTGAATTTAAGCAAGGGTGAAGGACCATCAAATACAGAAGGAAGAATGGGATAACGCACAACAGTGATAACAGAGAACTTCTAAAAGAAGGTGAGTAGTTAGAAATAAACAAAAGTGACCGGGAGGAGTTATCTACCTCTGAAACAGCAGAATTTAGGCTCATGAACTGTTGGAGGGCTAAGAAAAGAGAAAAATATATTGAGGTAAATTAAAAGACTGACATCAGGAAATAAGGAAAGTAGTCTTACTCTGTATTGCAATTATCATCACATCAGCTATCAGCAACAATTGTCAGACATGTTCCTAGACCGAAGAGCTCTGGAGGTGCAAGGAAAATCCTTCAGAGTGGCTTTACTAGTGGGGATTTCGTAGAGACCACGACAGATAAAGAAGAATGCTAAAATTTTTGTAGAGCCTATAATGACTCTGTAGATGGTATGTTTACATAGGCCTGCAGACAGGGTGGGGAAGTCTGTGGATAGACTGGAGGTGATGGTAAATACATCAGAAGGGTACCAAATCTAAGTGCATCTGATCTCTCCTCACTTCCAGCATGGCAATGTAGAAAAACTTGCAAAGATACTAAAGCCAGCAATCATTCATACTCAAAAGGTGTACTTTAGTTTCCCCTCAAATTATTCAGTCACAGTTGGCTCTGTATCTGTAGACAACGCGTAAGAATATTTTTTTAAAAAAAAGGCAATGAAGACTAGTTAAGCCCTTTTAATGGAAGAATCCTACAGCTGATCACAATACTGTAACATATTTAAAAGAATGGCCAGCAGAGGCAACTTCTTTTTCTGTCTTAGAAACCAGAGTCTAGGAATGCATATCAATTCAGTATTGGGGGCTATCACAGGATCCTAGGATAGTTTAATGAAACTGATCTCTTTTGCTGACAAGATATTGCATGTCTCCTACTATGATGACAACAGTTTACTGCCGATGACTAGATTGTAAATTAGTCATAATCTTAATAGTGACAATCTTAAGTACATTTCTATGTACACAATGAGCAGATAATAACCAACCAATTCACATGGATTCCCTGAAATCTCACAACAAAGCAGAATTTCCGAGCTAATACAACACAATTACTGTGAAACAAGTCATTTGTGAATCTGTACTAAAACTAGTTGTAACACTTCTTTCCCAGAATAATATTTTTCACATCTTCACTAACACAGCTCACATATTCACAAGTGCCCCTCTACAATACGTTGGATGCAAAAGCAATGTAGGATGTAGAATGTGTAAATTCAACAGGCAGTCTTCTTATTTCAGAGCAGAATAGGATAAAAAAGCTCTTCTGAATTAAGAAGAACAAGAACTTAAACCTCAGTCATCCTTAGCCTAAGCTAGAAAGACAGCCTCTTAATTATTTTTCAAAGCTCATTTTTCTTTCATTTTGCACCTGAATCGCTATTCCTTTCAAAAGCTCAAAACATTAAGCACAACAGGAATACTATGTTACTTTCAACACTGTCTAGACATGTTGGCAAATTGAATCAAGGTTGATTTTTACTCAAAAAATTGCAAATCTCCCCATTTTTTCCTGCCTTGACAACTTTGTATCAGACTATTATGATGCTCAATCACTTAATACCACACGCTGAAACACTCACTGAGTAAAATGAATCAGACGTGAAAATCAAAACAAAAGTTACCTGTAAGTAGGAAAAGGAACTGCTCGAGCCCTGCAGTTCATTGAAACTTGTCCATCTGAAGATTCTTCTGGGTAGATGGTATCAATGGGTTGCTCCTCAAAAACGGGCCCATAACCTTTGTTTCCTTCCTCTGAAAAACAGAGTTTGAAACAAACAATTTTTTAATTAGTAGGCAAACTGAAGATGAACTTACATCACACCTTCTGCATTCAAAATGTGAAGGCTAAATAGTGATCTCTCCAAAATCAAGTTTTATATGCATCAATAAAAACAGAGCAGTACGAATAATAGAAGTGCTGGTCTTCCTTCACTGACTCCTGCTTCATTCCCGCCCTCTGAGAACAAAAGTAACCTAGAAGACATTCCTGGAAAACTACCTTCTCTGCCTTCTCCACTGAAAGAATCCATTATTTGATGGAGACAATAATTAATTGAAGATATGCCCTTGAGGAATGCAGTAAGACCAACTTATTTACAGAGGCCAACAAACTCTCATCAAATAGGTCTAGATGCAATACAACTCTCTGAACATTAAGTGTTTCTTATTTGATAACCTAATCAGCTCCAATTGTTTTATACATTTAAGAAGAATATTTATTAAATCAGACAAAGAAAAACTAATGTTGGAGACCACAGCTGAGAATTACATTGTTACCAGAACCTATCTTTTTTCTTCCTTTCATGCTTCAGTATTTGTATATGTGAACTCTCTCTCCTCCAACTAAAATTTAAAGAAAACCCCACATTCAAAATAATTTATGTTTGTAAAGTCAAGCACTTAAAGGTGAGTAAACGTAAAACAGTTTTGACAACAAACTTTTTTTTTTAATCCTTATTTTCCATTTGCTGACGCTGTTGTAAAGGTTACAGGCTCTGTGCATCCCTGTTGTTTTCCCTTCTCCTTTATCTCATCTCCTCCAAGTGTACAAGACAGCTCTTCAGGGTCTGTAAAAGCAAGACTAGCAGTAAAGGGGGAACGGTACAGGAAAATTATTTTCAGAAAATCCACACTGCAACTGTCTATTTTTTTCCTTTGAAAACAGTAATGTGCATTCTAGGTACAGAATGGCACTGTGAGAAGGTGGCTCAGGCTCCATGTAGGTAAAATTTTTAGGCAACACAGCTCAACACAGGTCTCTACTAGGAATGAACTAGGAGTGCAGACAATTGTAAGCAAACTCAAGGGAAAAGCAAAGTATAATAGTACAAAACTTCTAACAGGTTCTCTTTTCATTTAAGTACAGACTTTTGCTCGAAATCCTAGAGAAGCCAAAGATCTGGAAAATGACTACAGGAATCTTGTAATACACAGGAAACAAATACAGTTTTCCTAATATGATCTTTAGAGATGTCTGAATCTTTTTTTGCTTAAAGATTTCCAAAAACATTGGTTAAGGGTAGAAAAAAACTAACATTTTGCACTAGTGCCTGTGCTGCCTAAAAAAGTCCACTACGTCTTGTAATGCTACATTTAAAAAAATCTTCACAGATCAAGAGACAAACTGGCAATGTAATAGATGAAGGTCCTTAAATCAAATTACAATTTTGTACTCATCCCCTTAAAACTCTTGCCTTTGGTTATAAAACATTTCAGAATAAATTAAGCAGCTTTTATAAAGCCTAAGAGAGAAGAAAGAATCTATATATCTACCTAAAGAATGTAAATTATGTTAGTGTTATAATATCATATATACATAAAAGAATCCTTTTGCTGATATCTTTTTTATTGTTCCATATTCATAGATAGACACTGGATTACACCACTAGCAGAAAACTGGTTGCAGATAAAACATAAGCTCCCTTTCCTTCGAGTTTTGGAAAAAAATCATTAGTTCTTTTGGGGACAGGAGCAGGTCAGAAGGTACTGCTTATGCTGTGACAGGTATGGTCAGGCAACTTTATTTTTAGAAACTAATTCAGGTAATGAGGAGTCTTTCAAAGAAGCATAGTAGAAAAACTAGAAAGAAAGCACTTTTGAAAAATGGTATGTTTATTTCATATTTTAAAGTAGAGTACTATGTAAAAATCTACATATTATTAGATCAAAAGAAAAAGTAATTTCAGATCACAGAATCATAGAATGGTCTGGGTTGGAAGGCTCTTAAAGATCATCTAGTTCCAGGAGCTAAGAATAACATATTTGTGCAGAGCCTGGAATGACTGAGCCACAAACCTGATGGCACTTCTTAAATATGAACACAGAACAACAACAGCCTCTAGCAGCAGACAGCCATATCATATGTAGCTGACTCTTTCCGCCTTAAGAGTCAAATGATGTTACAGACCACTTAGGCATTTCATGGCATGCATTTTTAATGCTGCCAGCACTATTAATTATACTGAAGGAATGTCTGTTACTCACACCCATCAAATATGCTTTATAATGGCATTTCTGCTGCAATCTATTATGAATTTGGTTTCAGATGTCTGGCTGAGCAGAAAAGGTTGTGCAGACTGCATGTCAGGTGTGACAACCAATAAACCTTTCACTCTCAGTTGTAAGCTGAGTGTGGACAAGTGATATGTGAACAGCATGGGGGAGTGAAGGGAAGAGAAAGGGTTTGTGAGAAGACCAGCAAGAAATGTCCACACATTGAGCAAAGTACCATGCCTGTGTGACTAAATTTGGAGAGTGAGGAAGGGCAGACAAGAGCAGAAGGAAAAAGATCAGTTGACTGGAGTTGTACCTACAAGAAAAATGGGAGAAATAAAAGTAAAGAAAGGAAGATGAAAATTGATGCATTAGATAAACCATTGATCCAAAGAAAGTAGATAAACTGTGGATGTGAAGAAAAGTCCATTTCATCTCTGCTGGTCCTGCTTTAGACATGAGGATGGACTTTATGACCTCTCAAACACCCTTACTGCTCTATTTCCTGAGTACATTTCTTGTGACTTAGGTTTTTAATTGGAGCAAAAGCAATCATATGGTTATTTGAAGCATTTTTCAGTGAATCCTGCAAATGAGATTCAGACTTTTCAACAGTCCTAAAATGTATTAAGAAATCTTTGCAAGGGTCAAGAAAAACTCCACACAGATGATGAGGTCATGGCTTCTGTATGAGAACCGATGTTGCTGGAAGGTAGCCCTCTCACCCCTTCTCCAAGTAATACTCTCCAGATGGGCACTGCCATTCTTCCTCTAGGTGTTTCTGCAATAACTTTCATGGTTGTCTGACTTCTTACATAGTTCCTAAAGCTAAAGACAGTGGAAATCTATTCAATTCCAGATTTCTGGGTTAAATTTCTGCCAGTTTGAATTTGTTCACTGATGAAGACCTGAGCCAATGCAAAGGGTGGAACAGGAGCAGGGGTCTAGGCTTCTATCTTTTGAGTGGAAAATGTTACCTTATTTTAAGTGAACCATCTGAGAGAACCACTGCCAAAGATAGATAGATATATCTGAAATCCTTAGCACTACTTGCAGATGAGCTACAAAATTATATTTGTGCATCTTTATGTCCCTGCACAAGCCTGCAAGAGATCATATCTAACACATTCAGAGAAAAGATATCAAAAGGATGTCTGAAAATAACTATCAGAGACCACCTAAGGTAGTAATTTTCAAGTCATCTCAAGAAATGTCATCAGAAGAGGGAAAAGAGAGGCACAATAAAAAGGCTTATTCAGTGCATCCTAACTCTCTATGAATTTAATTCAGGAAATATCCAACTTTTGCATATAGATCTGTCAACTAGCTTTCAGATGACTTAATTTTGCATGGTGAACACTACTGTAAGAATGTGGAGTCAAAGAAGTTTTCCAGCCCATAAACACCCCTATTGTGTTACTTGGCTCATAAAAAGAAAAACTGAAAAGAAATCAGTAGCTGATCATTCTTCTAACAACTCTGCATGGATCTCCCTTTACCTCACATCGTTCCATGCCCTAATTATTTGCCTTCTCAAATTGTCTTGCAGCCTCTATGTACCCTGCTCCTGGTTCTCCCTCTCATGCCCATCTCTAATTTGACTTATACCTATAGATAAAAAGATAATGTAAAACTTTTCAATATAGTCATTATATAGGTACTTCTCATGTCTTATTTCCAAAAGCCTAATCGCTGTTTGCTATTGTTAGCATATTTCAGTATTTATTTCAGTAATAGTACATAGTTCAATAGTTCATAGTTCAGTATTTATTTTTGTAATGCAATTCCATCTAAATCTATTAATTTTACGTACTGTTTTAACTATATGGACATTAATTTACTCACATCAGGGAAGTTTGGCACAAATTTAACAACACAGAAAACAGATTCTGACTTGATTTTTGCAAGATTAATTACTCCAGCAAAGCTGCCCTGGATGTAAGTTACTGTAGCATTGGTAGGATGAAGGGAAGGGACTCATTTATCAAAGCGAAATGCAGTTATTCCATATTGAAAAGACCCTAAATTAACCAAGTAACTTTCCAAGTTAGCTTACAGGCTTTAATTCAAAAATACATTTCAGAAACGCTGTTTGTGACAGTAAAGGGTTTATTTAACTGTCTTTTATGCTTGCTTCAGATAGGAAAAGGCTGAATATGAATGGAGAAATTATAATCACTTTGTCCATTTGGGATTTAAGGATCAGGAGCTTGACGTGAAGAAGATACATGGTAAGAGCATCACAGGGATAAAGCCTGGGACACTGTGAAAAAGGGAGGATGCAGGTGTTAGGCTATTTCATGGGAATGGCAAAGAGATCTTGGGCTGCTTGGACATTATTGTGATGAAAAGAAAGAGATGTAGCTCAGGAGAGGAGATAACAAGAAAACTGTTTGGGATACAACTGGGAAGGGAATAAGATGAACTGAAACAGAGAAAAAAGAAACTTCATGTGGTGT
This sequence comes from Tapera naevia, assembly GCA_033556795.1. Lineage (NCBI taxonomy): Eukaryota > Metazoa > Chordata > Aves > Cuculiformes > Neomorphidae > Tapera > Tapera naevia. The sequence goes on from JAUMJJ010000059.1 coordinate 22,232,734, forward strand.
AAATGAGATGCCAGGAAAATACTGTCCATAGTAGACATCATAATACACGACTTTTTGGCAGAAATGTAGACAAGGTTAGGGAAAAGTGGAGAAATTCTCACCACCTAGGAACTGGTGAGCAGCACTCAGCTCCACACAAACATGCACACACAGAGCTCAGCTTCTCTCTTCCTAACTTCTTTCCCACCCAGTCCTGTTAAACAATGTCTGGAAACCTCTGATTTGAATAAATACTCTGCGTTTTAATATCTGAATAATTGTGTTAGTTGTTCAGAAAATTTATTATTAGTTGTGTTTTTTTTTGGTTTGGTATTTTCCTCATTGTAACAACAAGCTTTTGTCAAATTTCTAATTATCTAGACTTTTTATGTCTGAGTCCCAGGCTTTCCAAGACTTGATGTAAGACTTACGTACTCTCAATATTCAGGACAATATCTTCCATTTTTTCACTTTTGACTTTACTTAACACATGAATTTTAGTCCTTTTAAATACAGGAAATTACATTTTTTTTATAAATAAAACTGATTACTTGATAGTTCTCTCTACCTGAGCTTGACAGATCCCACCAGATCTACCATACCAAATCATATGAGAAGGTGTTATTTGACTGATTCTGAAAAGCCTCCAACAAGTGTTACCCCGTCTGCTCCACTCTGGTGAGACCCCCACCTGGAGTACTGCACCCAGACAAGGAGCACTCAGCACTGGAAAGGCATGGACGGGTTGGAACAGGTCCAGAGAAGGGCTGCAAAAATGATCAGAGGTGTGGACATCTGTCCTATGAGAAAAGGCTGAGAGAGTTGGGGTTGTTCAGCTTGGAGAAGAGAAGGCTCTGGGGAAACTTTACTGCAGCCTTGTGCTAATTAAGGGAGGGTCATAAGATAAGGACAGATATTATAGTAGGATCAGTAGCTAAAGGACGATGGGCAATGGTGTTAAACTAAAAGAGGGTAGATTCAGACTATATACAAGGAAGAAAGTTTTAGTGATGTGGGTGGTGAAACTCTGGCACAGGTTGCCCAAAGATGTGGCAGAAGCCCTGTCCCTGGAAACATTCAAGGTCAGGTTGCACAGGGTTCTGAGCAACATGATCTGGTTGAGTATGCCCCTGCTCATTGCAAGGTTACTGGACTAGACAACTTTTAAAGGTCCCTTCCAACCCAAACCATTCTATGATTCCAAGTAAGACTTCATAAATTAATTTAGCAAATCTTTTCCAATGTCTAACAAAGCTTATAATTAGAAGATTATTCCATTTAACATCTATTTTTTCATAACTAAAGATCTTCAACTTTTGGACCTTTCTCTTGATTTCCTAATTTTACTAAAATTTCTCATAGTAGATCCGGGTTTCATCTTGTGGTATTTTCCCTGCCTCTTGGGTCTTTCCTCTTGTTAGCAAGAAATAACAAAGAAAAAATTGCACAAAGACTATTTGCACACAATCATTCATGTTGCTCTTCATATGCAATGGAAGTCTTTAAATATAAATACAATATTCGCATTCTCCATAGTATTAAGAAACTATGCCAACCTGTTACTACCACGGGCAATATAAAATTTTGAACTAAAACCAACACTTTCAGTGAGTTAGAGTGCTGAGCAAATAATTCCTCTGTTGAGAGAGAAGGGTTAGTTTACTTGTTTCAACACCAGTCATCCAAATCACTTCCAGACAAGTCAATTTATTTTATTATCAGCTAATTCAGTCTTTACATGCATCTAATTTATTTTGAAAATCGATTTTGCTAATAAATTAAGGATAATGTCACGAAGTAAAGCTGCGTATAATCATGGAAACTGCTGAGGTGTAAGCATAAGCAGAAAGGGAAGTTAAAAATACGCAGTTTATTAAAGACTTAGGTAATTTTTGTAGTTTATAGAAGAAAACAGCAGTTCTTGGGCTTTTTTTTTCCCAATATGGAAAATTAAATAAAACTTCATTGCTTACTTTTGTCTTACTCATTCTTAGCTGCAGATTGCATATATTGCAAATGTTTTTAAGGGTTATTTTATAATACGTATGGCAAATCATGGAACAGTGTCTCAAACCTTAATGAGATGACACAAAGGAGAGAAAGTTCAATAAATAAAGTGATAACAAGTATAATAACTCCTTCTTCCTTCTTTCTTTCTACTAAGTCTACTCTCTTGTGTACTCTAAAATCAAAGTGAGACTCGACATTAAATGTGGGATTTATTTCACGTAATTTTAAAAACTATTGATTTTGTTCAAACCAGTCATATTGTCTTTCTTTAGAGAGGTCAGTCAAGCATTTCTAGCAGGTGATTTGGATATCCTGTTCTCTCTTCATCAGTTACAAAGAAAGCTGAAACCTATATAACATATTTAACCCTTAGATGGTTAAAATAAAGCACAATGAATCATCCTGTGAGAGAGTTTTATCTGGCTGTAGCTGTGCAACATGACCTGGAGTCTCTCAGCTGTGCCCTCTGGCCAAAGCCTACTTATGTCACTGAACCCAGAACTCAAACCTTCTCCTGCAGCTTACCCTTCTGAGGTAGATGTAGCACCATCAGTAGCACCAACAGGAACACTAATGGCAATTTATCTCCCATGTCTTCAAGTGTTAAGATTCATTAAGATTCCCACAACTGACGAAGGACCTATTATTAGACACTTAGTTTTACTTGTTTTGCAGCAGCATCTACAAACTTCTGTGGAAGTTCAGGAAGCACATGGTCAGGCAGTACTAAGAAAATACTCCTAACCCTAAAGAAATTATTCCACGCCAGTGCAGCATCAGAAGTGTTTACTTGTTCCACAGGGCACAGACACCCAAAGAACATGGAGAACGTCAAGACTGAAGAGATACCATTACCATTACCCCCTCCCATATCCAAAGATAAAAATGTATCTGTTCCTCCTTATCCAAAACTTAACATCCTGTAGCAGGTGTCACAGAAATACTTCCCCCCCTGCCCCCCTCCATGAACCTTATGTAGAAATGTACTAAAATAGAGATTTTATTGAGATATATATATATATGGACATGATTTCCACAATATCAGATAAATCATCTGTTCCTTTTCCAAACTTTCCAGACCTTCTTCTGATATCATTTACTGCCAGCACAAATAGCACATTTGGATCTAAGTAATAAATCTCAAAGCGTAGGTTTAATCTATTAAGTTCCTGGGTACCTACCTTCATGGGACAGTAAAGTATGAAGAGCTTTCCTAAATTCATTTACGAAGCAGAATTTAGTGCTCAGAGTAATATGACGTTAGATATGACAAATGGGTGAGTGTGAAGCTGAAGAGAGCTCATGAGTTCAGCAATTCTCTCTTTTTAATAGAGATGAGAAAATGGTAACCCCAGGCAGCTGGCACCGTGGCTGAAGTAAGGCATCTTACTCATGCTGTAGTCCTTCCTTCAACAGTCAGACTCATTACTGCCACCACAAATTTTTAATGACTCTAGGTTCAATCACTATCTTCTTTTTCTTCTATCAGTTCTATACTTGGATAGCTTCAGAGCTGTGAATTTCCTGGATTGGTCCTGAGGAGGTGAGAATTGGTTGGTGTGTTGTTTTCCAGGACACCAGTTTAAAGGAGCAAACTGCAGCATAGCAAACCCAGCACTGTACATTTTCTCTGGGTTTTGTTGCTACTTTCAGCATTGGGAATCATAAGGCTGACATGTATCACACAGGCAGGGAACACATACTAAGAAGGAAATGGCTGATGATCTTTACCAGGACTCCTGTACCACATAGCAGAAAATTTGGAAAAGGGAAAGACCACTGTGTCTACTGGTAGATGCAACTACTAATAGTTACGCATTACTTCACAGTTAACATTTAGCAACCACCCTAATCCAAACATATCTATTTTCTTCTGCTTATAGACAGTTTCCCCAAGTACACAGAGAGTTACTTTATACCTGATCCAAGATATTATTATAAGGGACTCAAAAATGATCATTCCTGCATTTTATTTAATTAAATAATTTGTACAGACCTCTTGTTCTTTCAATATACTCATTCTTACATTTTACATAATCAATTACCTATCTAATCTAAATACAGAAAAGCAGAAGAAAATAGAAAATTCCCATTGGGAATAGTATACTGTAATTTTACTGTTAGTCTTTTATAACAATGCCTCTCAAAAACAGGTAACTAAACCATTTTAAGACTCGTGCATCATCCTGTCTTCATATGACTAATATGAGAATAAGCAAAAATGTTATAAATTAACAACTACTTTCACTTTCTAATTTGATACGCTGATTTCAAGTACATTTTCATTTCCTACATTCTTTACAAGATAAACCTTTTCATGTTGCCTTATAGGATAGCTATAATCTATATTTCATGTAGAAGCTGTGGAATATTCCCCAATTAGGAGTAAAAATAACCTTTCAACTTCCTTATTTACAGAGTTATTAATGCTATATAATGTTTTTAAGAAGTTATATATTGCAAGAAATTAATCATAAATGGTGGGACTACAGTTACGTAGCAAATCATTGGGAAAGTAGATTTAATAGGAAGTCAAACATAAGACTAAGTCACATCGCTCAAGTGATTCATATACTCTGAATCATCCGCAAGAGATTTTTAATGGATGTCCATTTGTACATTTGCCTTACTTGTTCTAAAGTGTCCTTAATCTCACTAAATGCTTAAATTAAAACATAAAAAAAAGTAATTGAATCTTAATAAGGGAAACAGGTGATTAAACAAAATCGAGTAAACATATCCTTAACCAGTACTTAGGGGATGTGGGCTTCTGGAAGGACTCCCAGATCCAGCACCATTTAAAAGGTGCTCTACTCATGAGGAACAACTGTCAAACAGAAAAACATCAGTGTGTAATTACCATATGCAAAATAAACTAAGAGAGAAAATTATGAGGGATATTCCTGAAATACAGTGAAGAGCTGGCAGTAAAACATACGGGGCTGTATATGAATCAACATGTTCAGAAATTGCAGTTTCTGATTCTGCAAACACTTCAGTATATGCATTCAATTCCGCAGTAAAAAATTCCCAAGCTCCAAGACTACAAGACCAAACTCACAAGAAGTGAGTGCTGAAAATGAAAGGGATAAAGATTTGAATGCTCTTTAAGACCTACAGATTGCGTGCTTCAGCAGTAGTTTTTTGATGGAAAAGTCTAATAATCCCACTCTAACTAAAACACATTTTCAATGAAAGAGGGTAACAGTTTTACTAAGGGATGGCTACAAGAGCTTCTGCTGGAAATATTAGGATTTTCTACTTCATCCTTAATAAGGGTAAAATGGCAATAATTTTTGCTAAAAGCAAATAGTGATGAGACAGCATTAATTTAAGTTCATTAAAGAGCTCTCATATTCTCTCAGAAACTCAAGCCATTGCAAAATTTAAGCACATAAGTTGAGTGAATTCAACAAGCTTACTTATGAATGTCAAGTACATATTGCTACATCAAGTCCTCTGCTGGATAAGAATCAACTGAACTCTAAATCTTAATTAACACTGAACTCAAAACAAATTGTGATGTGGATATCAATAGCAGATCACAGTGAAAAGTTTTCCGAAGTTCAATGTCAGAAAGAAGCTAAAACAGATGGAAAACCTTAAGATGCCACCACTCCCACTTCCTATCGGTAAAATATTATTTTAATCAGCATTTCTATTTTTTCTAATAAGCCTTCTCCTCTTTCTGTTCCTACTTCATGTACACCTTTCTGTTTCTCTGGCATTTAACAGCCATTTGGTATCACTCTCATTAGTATTGTCTGACCAACATTGTTGTATCCTGTTACATATTGCACGAGAGAGGGACAAAGTTCTGTTGACACAGTGAATGGCTAGATTAACCCTGAACTGCTAATGGACGCTTAACAGAAGAGCCATGGACTCATTCTTTATCTTAACTATCAAAGTCCCCAGGCTCCGCATCAGCACCACAAGCTTAGAAACCATTTGAAGTGTAGAAGATCTCATACCATTTCAATATGTCAAGAAACAAGGATCTGCTAGTATCTGAGAAGCACATGCTCAGAAACAAGATGGTTTGTGATTGAGCCAAAGTATCTCTGCTAGGCTCACAGGAAGGTAAACAAGACAATTCCAGGTTTCTGAGCATTATGATCAGAAAACAAATCATGATTTTTTATTTACAGTTGTCAGACACTGCAGTAGCATGAAATGGCCTTCTAAGACTCAAGTAGGAACAAAGTAAATAAGTATTACGTGTATTCATTCACTTTGTATTTTAGAAGAAAATGCATGTCCCTCTTTAGGAATTGTGATTAATGCCATATACAGCTTTTTACCTGTAAAAAATGTAGATTCTCGTCCTCAGTTCATAACATGCATTTTTTAAGCTACTGTTCCAGAGAAAATCCAGGGTATATATATAATTCAGAGTTTGAGGGTTGGATTTGTTTTAACTTGTTTCATAATCAAGTGAGAAAAATTGTACTTGGCATTCACGGGAAGCTTATGTTCTGAAGCTGTAATTTGTTCACGTCCACAGAACCCATGATGTACCACTTCGTGATTTATAAAGAAGATTCTGTCATCCTGATGGAGAAGAGGTCCCAGTGTAAGCCAACAAGACACTAAAGGGACATTAGTTCCCAAGAACCAGCCAGCACTCAAACAGAAAAACGTAACCACTCAAGCAGTTCCACTTCATACTATACAAAACATTGTCTTTGGGAAGGCAGCCTCTACTTTTCTGGACCAAAAACTGCAGGCAATTTACTCCTATAATCTCATATATGCCACTGAAGTCCTTGAAAAGTCATATCATTAATTATGTAGTACATTCTTTTCAGCAAGTTAGAAGTATGAAAAGCTTCAATCCTTGTTTCTCCTCTTATGCCTAAGAATGTCAGGGTACAGTTTTCTTGCCTTCTCCAGCTGCCAAGAGGAATGCCAACTAATACCTCCTACAGTACTTTCAAACACATATTTGCCTACCAGATACTAAAATCATTTAGATAATTCTACATTAAAACCTCAAGACTTAAGAGCCTATCATGATTCCATGATTCTGTGTTAATCTCATGGGAAAGTCAGTGCTCAGCAACAAGGAATGTTACTCTGTACAATGACCCCACTTAAGCCTTCCAAGTGCGTATGAAATACCAGCAACCGTCTCAGAAATTCAGCATGCTGTTTAATTTCATCTTTGTGTACACATCAAAAAACCCTGTGAAGCCCTGTATATTACTGGCTTGCTGGCTTTAGTAGCTTTCACTGAAGCTTGGGGTCCTAGCAATTTTTTAAAACAAGGCATTAGGTTACCTAAAAAGCAGAAGTACTTCTGACATTTTTCATCAAAAGTGGACTATCAGCTCATTTTGCACAAACCAGAACAGTTACCAGAATGACAAGATGTCTTTTGAGATCTGATCTGATCCAAACTCAAATGGTGCCCAGTTCTGAATTATGAAAGGTAAAAAGTAGAACAGTTTGATCAGAAATAAAATTTCAGAGGAACACAGTAAAATTTTTTGCTATTGATTCCTCTTATAGTCAAATGTAATCACGTATTCATTAAGCACAATAAAATACAGGGCTTTTACAGATTTTAATTGGTCCTTGGAGGGAAAACCAAAACAAGCCTGTTACTGAAAAATACTCTTAATTTTTTTCATGAAAGGTTATTATCCGAAGCGAAGATACACTTCTGTTTATTGATTTATATGGGTTGTGCTGGATGAAAGAAAAATTTAAAACTCAGACACAGGATATGAATTTAACAGGAAGTCAAAGGCAACCTAGAATTATGCTGGCAAGAGCCCAGATGTCAGGGGAAAGAGAAGAGTCAAACATTACCAGTAATAGGCATGTAATAACTTTTTTGGCAGTGGAGTAACAATCATCACAAGGTTCCCCTCGGAGCGATTTTCTGCTTTCATTTGCATTGCACTGTTCAAAGTGCACTCGGGAAAGCAACTCTTATCGTAACTGCCTGTTCTATCTGGAAGTGAAAGATCAAATTACTTACAGCTTTTCCATCAATTTATATCTGCAAGACTACATTTCAAGCACTAATTTACCTGGAAAATAAATATTGCTCCTGTCCTGTTGCAGATGATCCCTGCTTAATCTTCCGATTTGCTTCCCTTCAGCCAAGTAAGTGCATATTCCCCATTGATGGGAAATGGCCGGTCATTTTAATGATTCTTAACCTCTGCCTTTGATCACCATGAACAGAACTGGCCAGAAGTCAGCAGCTTTGTTCCAAGGCAAACTCAAAATTTCTAAAAATTATGTATGCCATTTTGAAAAAAAAAACAATCTCTATTTCCTGAAGCAGGAAACATAGGTTAAAATAGGTTAAAATCCTCAGCTTACAGAGTGTTACAACTGTCACCCTTTCATGCCAAATTCTGAACATTTCAACTTAGTATAGCTTCCAGGTTTTCAGCTTTCAAGCTCCTTGTTTCCCAAACACATCTAGCAGGTAATACTGGAAGGTCTCAAAGCTCTAAGGAATAAATTCTCAATACCTTCAGGCTTCTCGGTTGATGTATTTGAATTTGGGACAGACAATATCGTAAGACATCTCAAAGGACATTGACCCTGAAAGCTATCAGTTCCTTGGCTCCAGAGCTATTACTATAATAGGTCTTTTAGGAGCCATAGGTTGCAACAACTTTGAATGGTGGCTCCAGAATCATGAACTGGTCTGCCCTAGAACTGTGGGTCCTGCATCACAGGAGGCAAAGTGAGCCAAATATACTTCCAAAGAAACCCTATGCTTTTTTTATAAAGTGCTATAGCAACTTTCTAATATTCTGCTTTCAACATCTGCTCCCAGCTTACGTGTCTCTTAACTCTGGTCTTTGGTCTACCTCATTATTGAAATAAGAACTCTTTATAAATTAATATAAAGAATTCTTTACTCAAAACCCATCCTTGATACTCACATTCTCTATTACTGTTTATATTGCCAGCATTCCCCTTGACAGTATCAAGCAAGAACGCCTCCTAAAACTTGACCTGAGCACCCTAATTGTGGGAGACTGCAGTGAGTTTGCAGATGCCTTGGCAGAGCATGAGATGTTTGACCTCAACCAGATAGTCATGTATCTGTGAGAAGGTGTGAATCCCCCACCCAGATGGCCGTGTACCCACGAGAATGTGGAAACTCCCTAACAGAAAAAAGCAAGTAAGTACGAAGAGTTGTGAGAACTCATGAAACAACCAGATAAGGGACTTAGATGAGCTTGGGTGAAGATTGACATGTAACTGTAGCCAATAATTGCTTGTGTATATGCAATAAGCACCAGTGATATTAGAACACATACGCTGAAAATATATAAAAGCCAGCTGTGTGAAACAATAAAATGCTTAATGCTTCGTGCATCATACATGAATGCTGCTTGAACTTCATGTGTCGTGCCCATCTTAACGACACCTAATTGTGCTCCTTATTTCACTATAGTATTTGCCTTTTACTTTTTAGCTGTATTTTGAGCATTCCCAAGCAACCCCTTGCATATCACCTTGGTTACTGCAGTTATGTATTTTCTGGTTTCCCTGACATTTTTATTGCCAAGAAATACATTGAAAATGAAAATTTGCTAAGACTAACTGCCAGCAACTCTAGCTCTCATTTGAAATGAGAAACCGTCTAGCAAGTTTCAAGCGCTGGCACAGAGCAAAAACTCCAGCATCAGATTCACGTCATCCAGAAGTGCGCCCTAATCCCTAGATGATAGAACCAGATTTTCTCTCAGCTGAAATGAATGCTTAATTACTTATGCATAGTAGAGTGGGTCCAAAAGCAGAGAGTCTGTGCTACTCAGTCTTTCAGTAAAACACCAGAAATAATAAATAGCTTCTGATTGTACTAGACAACGAATCTTTCACATTAGAGGATGATAACTATCTTTAGAGATGGCTTATCTTCAGCTGTTGATGAAAAATACAAGCAACTCTTGGATTTATTCCATGACAGAAGATAAGTCAGGAAGAATCTCTGAACAGCAATATTAGAACATGGCTCCACTCAAAACTCTTCACACCAATGTCTCCTATAATTCCTACAGAAACCATAGCCTAACACAGTTGATTACAGTCAAGCAAAAAGATGAAATGAATATTGCTATGAGTATATCAATTTATACTCCAACTGCATGCGATATTATCATACCCATCTTTGTTCTGCCTATGTCACTCGTGACACAAGAGTAAAATCAAGGTTATGTTTGAAAAGGTAGGACAGATCAAGCACGACTATGAACAGCCTTTTTCAATTTGGGACTCATTAATTACATAAAGATCTCAGAGAAACACAAGAATATTTTATATCTGTTGACCTAGGGAAGGATCTATAGCCTATCTTGAAATTAACCAAATCATTAATGGAAAATATTTGCACTTTTCAAACCTCAGCTGATATTTAACATATGCAGAATTTAATTATTCCAGATTTTACATGTTCAGTACTCAGTCTGTACACAAACAGAAGATCTTCTTTCTTGATGAGAGCTCTCTTAAGCTGGCAATCTAATTCCTGATAGCGCCTAAAAACCAGCGTTCCTCTAAATTGTCACGAAGCCTGAAACAGGCTTTACAAATCTCAAAGTTGTTTAGAACAGTTGGTACAGTAACTACATTTTAATTCTGAATGTTTACTTTCCAAAGAGCTCCTTCCATCTCTTACAACTGAACCAAAATTTCAGTGAAAAACTTCCGTAATTTCAAATATTAGAAATATGACTGCCGAAATTTTTAACATTCACGGTTCCATCTCTTTTAATGAAAAATTTTCCAAATTGTAATTTCAAATTAAAGTCAGTATATGGTGCATTGTCCCACTGTATTATTAAAACTACCACTACACTGTCCTTGTAGGATGCTGATTTTATGAATTTAAATGGTGTCTATATAATATGATTTTGTGTTTAGTTCCTCTTCATGTGGCCATATTTCAATTCTTCTAATCATATGTTTCACTGGTATACAAATAGATGGTTGATATATTTTTTAATGTAGAGAAATAATTAGAATTGATAATCCCAAATATCAAGTCCAGCTCTGGATTTTTTCTAGTTTTTATTTTATGGCATCCATTTTAGTAAGTACATTTCCTCTTATTGTCATCATTCACATTTATTAATTAATTGTAACTGCACGAATAAATTAAAGCCATACACATAGCACAATGGACCTTGAAATGCATAAAACTGACAACAGTTGTTTAAATGAATTAACAACGGAGGTCATCTTACCTGACAGGCAGAAGATGAAACTGGGTGTAATAAGATAATAGATGAAGAGCCACATGGTTATCTTCTGTTCAGCAATTATCTCCAAAGGAATTGTGTCTTGCAACACCAGCATTCAGAAAGCTAAAAACACCTGATTAGGGAGACAAAAAAAAAGGAGTGAACAATTTGGACAGAAGACTTTATCTCATATCATGTTTCACTTGCCATAGTATCAGTCTAAGCTGAATACTTAATATTGAATAAAGGATAGAGTCTTTTGAACAATAAATTCAAAATTGCTTGATCAAAATTGTGATCACTTTAATACAGAGAGGACACTGCTTTAGAGTACTCAGATCTCCTGGTGACAGTAAGTAATATGGTAAATGTTAATACTTAGTATCCTCTTTTAGACTCATCTCCTTAAACCAAAACTTTTTAACCCAGATCCTCTCTCTGTGAACACTTTGCATTATTAGAAATATTAAAATTTTATATAGTTTGCAATAAAATACGAAAAGTCCAGATTCTATCCTCCTTCATCTCAGTAAATACTACTTTACAATTAATGATTTCAAAGTATGAGAAAATAAAATTGCAGTGAAAACTAAGTATATAAATCTCTTAAAGGATTCCTTTATTTTGTCTAGTATATCATTCCTTTTAAACTCTTAACATACAAGCCATGAACCTCCGGAAAGGTGTATTAATTTTTATGGGTTACCTTTTAAACATTGAACATAATCTTTTTTGCAACAGCGTGTTTGAAGTTTTCTCTTTTCCTTATGGGAGAAATTCTGCCTGTACACATACCAAAACAGAGCTAGAGAAACATGCAGCCTCTTTTGACTATTTTAAAATTTTAGTTATCATTTCCCAGAATACTTTATTTCTATAACATCTTTTAGTTCCTTTAATCAGAATATTTTGCTAGCTTTTTCTTTCTGGCTGGCAGCTGATATCTATTTCTTTAGGGCATTGCATCATCATGTTTGCTGTGTGCAATTTTCCATTTTGTTTAATAAATTTCTTGCCATGAATATATAAATGTATCCTTTACATCCATTACATCTTGTTCATACTTGGTCTCTGGATTGGTTCTGCTGTAACATTGGTTAAGTTATGACCTTCACACAAAGCAAGGCTTCCAGCTTATTACTAACAAAATATTGTTGTATCTGGCACATGCCCTTATAATCTATTCCTCTCAGTATATTCATTCTGTTACTGTTTCATTATAAAATGTGTTTATACATACTTGAATACCCTTCCGTAGCATGCATCTTAGGACACCTTGTATGCTAACATGACATTGGCACCTTTTGCAGGATGTAATCTTGATGCTACTGTTTTCCAGCTTCCCATGCTAAGTACCCATGACATCTGTAACAGCTTCTACATTTTACCAAGACTCTTGCTATTTCTAGGAAAATTTTTTTACAAAATTGGGGGGGTTTATTATTCAAATATTCAATATTCAAATTGGTTAGATCTTGTATTGAAGCTGTCTTGCTTCCCATCTCCAACAACGAGAAATGGGCAGTTTTGCATTTCAAAGTTCATATACAAAAACAACTGACTTCTTAAGTATGCTTGGGATAAATGCTGCCCTGATTCACAGAGAGTCTCTGGTTTGACAGGCCTGTCTCAGTGTACGTGTTTCATGTCTCTCCTTGAGAGCGAGGAACATGTTTGGCCATCGGGGACTTACACTTGTCCCTTATTTCTCAGAATAATTCTAAGAAGATGTTTATCTGATAGTGAGCTTTCCTTAGAGGAGAATCACATGGAGTGTTCTATTAAACTCATCATAGGAAAATGGCAAGAAAAATCACAAGAGATTCTTTGGCTCTGAAATTACAGGAGCTCTTACAGTTCACATTTTTCCTTTTTTTAGCAGATGAAATCTTTAACAAACAGGTCAAAACTGTATTAGTCGTCATGACTCTACAATCACAGCTGTTACATGAAAAGAGCACTCAGCAAAACCCATATAACAGCTGAACAGAGATCTCCAGAAACAAGATTTATTTAGAAATATTCCTTGGAAAAAGGCTTTCATGTTGGCAAAAACTGAATATGCCTACTGTAGCTGGATCCAAGGGAAAGAATTGACTAAAAATCTTCCTGCTTCTGTTGGCACTGAAGTTTCTTCTAACTGTCACACAAAGGGTTCTCACAAGTCTTTTAGGCATCTACCTTAAATGACCAAGGTATGAACTACTGTGCCTGTGTGATTCCACCAAAAGTAGGCTACATCAACAAATGACTTTTTGTATACTTTTCCAGCAACCATGTCCTGGCTATGAAGCTTCTTGTGTTATGACACTGGAACATTTATATCCAAGTGACATAAATTGCATAGTTTCACTGAATAATGCACATAATTAAGCAGCAACAGAACAGGAACTCTGCTGGGAATAGCGGTAATTACACAGTAACTCATGGTGATAATAACTGTGTTCAGATGTATTGACAGATGAAACTACTAAGAGTAAACCTGTGAGCTCTCTCTGACATTACAGACAGACAGAAGATCCCTCCTCCTTTTCTTTTACAGAACCCAGGCTTGATTCTCTAAAAATACCTTTCTATTGGCTTGGGAAAAAATTGTTTGAACACTGGTTCAGATTACAATAAATAAAAATTGTGTCAGTAAATACTACAAATACCTCATTTTACTCAGACACAACAATATCCTCCTTATGAGGATGAAAATCCTTTTCTTGCTCTCTCTTCTTTTGGCTGAGCGGGTTTTTATCTCAGCTAGTGGACAAGAAGTGAGGCTGTTTCACATTGCTTTGTTGAATTTTAGCAGAACTGCCTGGTATGAGATGAGACAGCACATAGGTTAACATCTCTGTGTCTGAAGTGCTATGGCTATACATGATGCTAGCACTCAGCTGCCCAAGGAGGAGACAAGGCATATTTGAGCGTGCCAGAGGCAGCACCATGGGCTGCAACACACAAGCTGCATTACCTACTACCTCTTTTGCTTTACACCTCTAGACCTTCTTCCTTCACAGAGTGAGAATGATATTGTTGCCTAAGTAAAAATCATTTCTGAACAAAAGATCAGTCATTAGTACGGCTCACTTTTCTCCCTTGTAAATGCAGAGAGTGATTGTGTGCCTGCCTGGACATACTCCTTTTAGTCTGCACAGTACACCATCTTTTCTTTGCAACAAAACATCATGTTTTTACCAAATAAGACATTTTTAAAATATGTAATAAGATATTTAATTACAACTGTGTCAAGTTTAGTTACTACCTAACACTCATTAACATATTTATGCCCCTTCTGACTCCAGTTTTCCAGAAGAGCCAGTCGTCACTACAAGGCCTTTGCCTTGCTAGATTAAAGAAGAAATCCATCTGTGTGGGGTGCAAAAGGATGTGGGTGAAAACTGAAGCATTGGATGCTAAATAGAAAGTGTGTTTAATTTTGAACATAGGGACCTCCCAGACCACTTCTGGAGGCTTGCACTGTCTCTTGGTGTTTCATTAGGATAACGAGTATTCCCAGTACAGAAGGGAAGACCTGACTATCTACTCTACCCAATTTTAAGGATTCTTTAATTTCTCGAAATGCACTTCAGGACAATGTCTACACTTTCCTCCTTATTCTGTGTGGCTTTCTCCAGGTCCTCACCGCAGACTTTGGCCTTCATTAAGGATAAAAAGACACTTGTTTTAAAGCTATAAAAATAGCCCCTGTTTCACACCACTTCCATACCCAATCCAAACATATATATGACATCATAACTTTTCAAGGACATAAAGCATTCATAATCGAGGCACAAAAATAAATTGCACAAAGCAGATAATGGAAGTCAGTCAAGTAAAGACCGTAAAACGAAAAGATGTACAGTCTACATAATCCACTAGATTTGAAATCAGGAAGAGGGGGGAACAGACAAGGGAAACTGAAGCAACAGTGGGGGATGTCAAAGGGTTGAAGAGCAAGCAAAGAAACAGAATTAAGCATTACAGAGTGGGGTGATGTCATGTGGGGAATGTAAGTGATGTGTGGGAGGATGAAATCAATAAACAACCCAAAAGGTAGTCCAAAAGTAAGGTCAAGAGCAAAAGTAATGGAGATGTAGGTAGATGAAGGTGCACTATCCACAGCAAGAGACAAAAGGATTTAAGGAATAGATGTGGGGAAGGTTATTTTACTTGTTGTTTTTATGTTACCCCAACTCACACAAAGTAAAATGGAAGGAGCAGAGGAAAGCACAGAATCAAGTTGCAGTTGTATACTAGAAATGTAAGAACAGATGCTTCAAGATTGGAAGGCAGTAGCGGAAGAAAGATAGTCAAGTTGTGTCTGTCAGTAAATCACGTTTGTCATGACAAGATCTTCCCTGAATCTCCCTTACTGAGGCTTCAGCATGGGAGCGGAGTGATAGTTACATTGGTCCAGGACACCTGATCAAGATTCCCTCTCAGGAACCCCTAGTGTTGAACATGCAGAGAGGGAGCAGAGAGAAGCATTTAGAGACTCCAGCTTGGTACAATTAGCTAGGAGAGGTAAATCAAGATGCTTATTATGATTCTCATTTCCCAGTATATTATGATAAATTATAGAGATTCAAGTTTTAGAATGGGTAGAGATTCCATCCAGATTAGACTATAAATAGATACAACAATATAGGAGAAATCTCGGGTTCTCCATCATTTCTCAAATCATGAATATATATAATTGCAATACTTCACTAGCAAATTAACAGAGTGGTAAGTTCTAATCAAAGCTTTTTAGGAGCCATACAATACTTCATACTAATCAGGATTTTGTATTTATTTTTTATTTCACGCTCTTCTAATGATTTTAGCAATTGTCCAATTGCTTGTTATCTTGATTTTCTTGAGTTGACATTTTTTGCTATGGTAACTAGCTCCTCATATTAGTAGATACTCAGTATTTAGACTTACCAAGAAACATCTGAATTTAACAGAAATAATGATGCTCACTGCATATTAATTATTGTATTACCTTTTGTCCTATTTTCGTATTTTCACAATTTAATGTTGTGATCAATCAACTGGTTTTGGCATTCTAGTTTAGACTGTGCCATTAGAAAGGGTGCTACATCTTACTTAAAAGTTTTAATTTAATTGTGAAAGCAATAGCTTAACCACTAGTGTTTAGTACTAGTTTTTTCTACTACCAGAAACATGATGACAAGTCAAGCTCCTTGCCACTGCACAGATATATCTCATTACTGTGGTCTGGGATTACTGTAAGTAAACTTTCAAGCCAGTCCTACTCTTACGGCACTGCTGCATCTACAGAAGATTTTAGATCTTAGCTGGCTATCTCTTACGTTCCAAAAGTGGCTTTAGTGCCCTCTACAAAGCCTTACAGAAATGCTTCATTTTCTTTTGACTACTTTTGAGCTCTGTAATTGTACTCTTCGTTTTTGCCAGATTTATTGAAGTGGCAACAGAAGTTCAAATCCACTGCTCCCAATACTGCCCACTGGCTCCAATAGTCCATCACCAATAGTCATGCTTCTAATATTTCCCACATCATCCTGCCTAAAGAATAAAGCTACTCTCTCCATTTCATAGGAATGAAAGCCAATTAATAAGCCCATCAATCTGATGCCCCATAAATAGGATAATCCTCTTGAACAGAATTTACACTTTTAAGGACAATAAACAATAACAAAACAAACCACCACTAAGTTGGAGAAAAGTGTACTCTATCTAGTACCCCCTGTAAATCACTCAAAAATCTTTTTTTCTACTCTTTATAGGTACTAAATCAATAAATAAAACCCGAAAGCAACAGCACCTATTCTGCAAAGCAAGAAAACATAGCAACTACAGCAAGAAACCAAAACATCAAATATAGGATGATTTGCATAAGATTGTTATCAGACACAGAAGATACTAAAGAGCTGAATGGCAACCTTACTGTTACAACACATCTGTTATCCATGTCAATTTTCTAATGCACCATTTTTTTTTTCAAGTAGAACAACATGCTGGTATTTTATCACACTGTGAATTTAACTCTTCTGCTTCCTTTATATTTACACATGAAAGAATTCAGACCTCCACAATGAGTAAATTCTTCAGCCAGTTTCTCAGTAGGCTCTCTATTTTTTTGTTAAGCAATCAAGAAGCCCTTTTTTTGCTTGCTTGCTACTTCATCCTTCCCATTTTCATTTTTTTCACCCTTTGTTTTGGCTCTCTGTTATTTTATCCTCTCACATAGTTTACGCAAATAGTGAGATGCCTTATTTTTCTTATTTGCATCCACAGATTCATTATGAATGAACATTAACTCAAGGGTTTTGTAGCAGTCACACATCTATCTCATCTTACAGTTAATCAATAACTCTCTAAGGAAGGGTCATTTAGTATCGCCATTACAAACATATTTTTAGGAAGCTTAGGCATCTCCCAGTTTGTGGTAAGTTCAACAATTCAGTTTTGCTATTAATTTTTAATACAGTTTGGTTGCTTTTCCTGAGTCATTGAGTTGCAAAAAGGTTTTGTTTTGAAATACCTTCACATAATGAAGTGTTGTTTAGCGGTACTTAAACACTGTCTGTCTTTAATCATCCTGTTAGCAGCAAAGGGTCAGGCAGCCAGTCCTCCAAGTCCCTGTTCACACCATTTGCTCTATCAGCAACTGGCTGTTATTTCTTCTAAGCTAATAAATAAGAAAAAAATCACTTACTGCTGCCATAATTCACAGGCATTGCTCACATTTCTCTGAAAGCATGCTGTAAGGCCTTTGCTGCTTGAAGATTTCCTGGTAAAAAACTTCAGCAAACAAAAAATCGATAAACCTTCTGCCAGGCAGCAAGCATCACACAGAACAGCATACTGCTCAGTTCTTATACTTAACAAGTAGCTTCCGTTCATGTCTTATAGCCTCATCAGTTTAACTTCGACCCTGGGATAATCAAACATACCCAAGGCTCTAAAACCATCATGAAAAAATAATTAGCCATGAATACAAATAAATATCCATGATTAAAACTGGCCATTATTTCATATGCTAAAGAGGATTTTTTGGTCACTTTAGCCAACAACTTTCAAGAGACGAAAACCACTAACTTCTTAATTTGTAGAAAATTAAGTGTAGAATTGTCACAACCTTTTGGAGTTTCAACTTTGTTAAACTTTATAAAAGAAAAGAACAGACTACTCAGAATATGATCTTGAAATTAAATCCTAAATACCCTAGATCCAGTTCTAAAAAAAATCATTAGATATTTCAGAAAATGAAACCATATTATATCTTTATTGTACTTTTGGCATTTTCTATCTGATTTTCACATTTTCTTGCACTTAGTAATACCTTCTTATTTATCACTAAACGGAGATATAGGAATGAATCATATATATTCAGTAAGTTCATAGCAGATGTATTCATACACATAAAAATTTAACAGCTTATCCATAAAATCTGTAACTCAGGATAGCCTGTAACATACTTCCTATTGTACAGCCAAAGACAAGCTCAGTGGGAGATTTCATCTTCAAACTGCATGTTTCCTAGCAACTCTCTTTAAATCAGAGTAGCTTTTTTAAAAAATTTACATCACTTGGAACTGTTGAGAATGCTTAAAAACATCTCTTTCATCCTGTGAATAAACAGTTCGAATCAGACTAGCAAATGCAAAAGGGAGAAAAAAAGGAAAACCAACTCAATGTTTACTAGAGTTTGTTAGTGGATTTTGTGTCTTTTGGTTTTAAGCTTATGCATTCCAGAATAGCTATTGGTGGCACTTTTTACTCGTTTGAGCTGCCATAAATCATTTTGAAGATCCTCTATGTTTTAAAGACTGTTTTTCAAGGATATTTGCTCACGAGGTAGACCTAGTGGTATTCTGAAGATTTTAAAATAAACAATGGCTACTATTGTTTTAATTACCTAAAACTAAGGCTCTCATTCTATAGTCTTCAGGTTTTTCTGACAAAACAAATCCCAAACCCACACCTTTTTTTGAAAGCTTAGTTTATTGCCTGCTAATTATCAGTTTGTACTTTTCATGTGCGTATTCTCTATCAACCAGAATATAGCCTCTGTAGTTCACAGCATCCACAGGAATCTCAATGCTTAGGCAGCAAGGGGGGACACATGGACCTGGATGATCAGAACTGTCTTTGGATGAATCCCAGAATCAAAACTACTACACCTGAGAGACACCAAAAGTCACATCTTCCCATGGTCATAAGAAAGAATATTGAAGTCATGATTGCACTTCAGAATAAATCAAGATGTCTTGAGGAGGAACAAAGGTGGGAAAATGGATGGAGAAGTGTGTAACAGGGCCCATTTGCATATCAGCAGTGGGTGGTCAGTACGCTTCTCTGGCCTGATCACCAGTATGTTCTGTTTTCTTATTAAATTCCATTTTTGACTATTTTCCTGGATGGGAGGCTCCCTATTCTGTGTGCGTGTGTCAGTAGGAGGCATAACTGCCAGCCACAGGGGTAGGACCGCAAGCCCAAGGGGAGCAGGAGCCCATGGTGGTAGTAACTGGAGAGCCAAGAGTGTGTGAGAGGTCTGAGTGGTGGCACTGGAAAAGGAGCCACAGGTCATACAGGCCCATGTATCCAGGGTGCCAGCAACTGCAGAAACTGGAATAGAAATGTATGGTGTGAATGCATATGCCAGTGACAAATGGCCAATGGACATCAAGCCAGTAATTAAGGTAAGAGGCTTGGGAGCAGGTATTGAAGCAGTTGCTACCAGCAGCTGGGGACTCCTGGAGATCTAGGGACAGGCCTGGGACACCTGAGTGCCAAACTGGAGGAGTCCACATTTATGTATGGAATGTGCTTTCCACTAACAGGCTTTCATCCTGAACAGCCAGAGAGAATGAAGCTGTTGGGCCTGTTTATGTTTGCAGCCGCTGTTGCTTTCTGTCTACTGATCTACGTGGCCAGTCACAAACAGACACATGCATGCACTGTGTGAGCTGCTAAGCATCACTGCTGGTCCCTGTTGCAGCCTTGCCTCTCACAGGCAACTAGATCTGGCAACCCCCGACAAAAATTACTAAAAAGTTCAGTGAGATGCATGATTTTCTACAATGACGTACATTTTATTTTTGTAATGTAGTAATGAGAATTATATATAAAAAGTATGACTAATCAGTTTAATGACTGAATCCACGAACCATTTACAATCACTTCTGAGCAATTAATAGGTCTATAAATAATGCCAAAAGAGAGAAGCACTTGATTTTATACATCCAAATAATTTTGCTTTGCATTTTATCCCTGAATACCATGGAGAAACAAGATAAGTAAAAAACCAAACAGGCATTTGAGAGCGAAAGGCCTGATGTACTGAAGTGTCTGCAAATATTTAAGTATAGCATGAACACACAGGAAAATCACAGGAGGCACTCATCAGTTTGCAGGACTGAAGCCTAGGAAATTCCATTTTAGAGAACTTGTTCCCTTTTTTGTATTTTTGTGACAAAAAATAAATTTTGATATGGAGATAAACACAGCTTAGGCAATTCAGCCACAAAAAAACGTTATCTTTAGTTATCAAAGTTGTATTAGTAAAGTAATTCCATCCCAATAGACTAATTTCAAATAATTACAAATGTTTTAGTTGATAACTATTCTGTTGAATGTAACATACGAGTGTATTCTTCCACAGATGTTATTTCAGTATGGGGATATGCCAAGAAATCAAAATAACCTTCTCAATTAGAAGATGCTGATTGCAAAGTAACGCTATAATATCTCACAGCAACTCCACATTCTTTCAAGCAACAAAACAGAGTTCCTACAGACTCCATTAAACAACTGCCTACAGCTGCTGCACAGATATTCGGTATTTACTGCACTTTGGACATGGAAGCAGAAGCATCCATACCACAGAACATGTCCTCTCCAAAACAGAAGCTGTTCAGGAGCTCCTGACAAAACACGTATAATGAAAACTACAGTAAAATGTATTTGAAACAGGCATCTATCTGTGTTGATTAAATATACAATTTGAAAGTATGAGATGGAGTATGCAGCAATCTGTTGGGATTCATGTGCCTATACCTCTTCCTCAGCATTAAAGAATTAAAATGTCACAATATCAATTCTCTTCGCTTCTTAAAACTTCAACAAACTACGTCAGAAATTTTTCATACTTTTACCAACCAGCAGTACTCCATACTTGATGTCCATTTGGGAAAAACAATATAATTGTGGTGGATTTTGTTAAAAAATCAATTATTTTAGGTTTATTTGGAGATCATACATAACCAAAACATATATATGTATATATCTTAATATCTACACACACACTGACATATATATAAATAACATATATGACTCAATAGATAAGGTTGGTAATTTGAATTGTACTCTTTTGCACTCACGCAACAGTAACTGTTCTGAATTTTTCATTGCCTGGCCCCACAATTGAAGAGTAGAATAATCATTACGTAAGGAAAGGGAGAGCACAACATCAGCTGCACATGTTGCTCGACCCAGTAAAAGTCAAGTAATATGTGATATGTTAGTGCATCTACAAATGAGGAATATCCACACATTAACGTCTTTAAATAAAAAAAAATTATAGGTGCTTTAATCTATTAACTTTTACACATACTTTCTATGCTTGCCTTCATCCTTATTCCCTGACATCTTCCTCAAAGTGCTCAATTTTTATTAATTGTCTCAAATATTCAGTTGAGGTAATTTCACCGGAGAGGCATGTAAGGTACCCTTCACATTCAATCTATCTGGAAAAAAAATGGGTAAAGTTACCTCCCTGATACACAGCTGAAACTACGAGAAGAGACAAACAGTTACTCACTGCAACCAATATCAGAAATTGATATAGTATCATTACCTTCATTGACATCTCTGTGCTTTCATACTGATGGAGATACGAGAACACAGTCCAGCATGTCTTATTAGCACATTTTAAAAGGTAATATGAAAGATGTGGCTATTTACAATGAACAAAAACTGCTGTATATCACACTCTATGATCTGCCAATGTATCTGTCAAATAAATAATTATGGCAATAGAAATTGGTCCTTTGGTGTTTCTATTTCTCAAAATATTACAATAAATCTTTTTCAAAATGTACATTTGTATTATAATATTAATATGTTCTGAAATATTCTGATAATGTTGAGGGTCTCATTCTTTTGATCAGAAAATTGTCTTATTCTCATTACAGTACCAACAACAGGAAAAAATCTTGTAATGGGGGCAATGCCTGCAAAATGTTTGTTAAACACAATTAAACTCACTCGGCATTTTGCAAGGCAATTTTATGTATCAACTTTTCCTTCTTATTAGCACAGAACAGATCTATGTCACAGCACAGAGAGCTTCTGTGCTGATGATGCAACCGAAAATTCTTTTTATAAGATATTGAAATTTGACCATAAGTTAGTATCAACCAAGAGATGGAATCTCACAATACTGTTTGATTCGGTGTTTTATTTTAATGCTGCCATCTGTCTTTTCATTCTTAGTAATCACAGAAATGCATTGTCAATTTTGAAGAGCTAAAATTCCAGTATTGATGAGCTGTCACAGGACCTAGCCCAAACTTTTGCAGATCATTCTTTGGACTCTTAAGCAGAAAAAAAGGAAACCAGGAGCCTACAATCTTCTGTCAGTGTGGTATAGGGGGACAGAAAGATTCAAGAAGAAGCACAGTGGAACAAAGGAAATAATTGTTTAGGACATCGGGATCAGGAAATCAGGAATAATTTCTGTGTGACCTTTTTGATGTGTGCATTTCAAGGATGCAGCTTTCCAAATTTAACTCCAGCTATACACTTCCTTACAGTAGAAACAGAATTAAGATCAGATACTGGGACATAAAAAATGTTGAAAGCTAAATGTTTGAGAGGAAATTTGTGTTAGGTTTTCTATGGGAATAAAGTGTAATGTGATTTTCATGAAAAAATGAGCTTCAGAAGACCTGCAGCAATCGTCACTCCAGGAGGCACCAGCTTATCTGATAGAATGCATACCAAAGACAGCTTTAAGACCTACGCTAACAATGAAGCTCCCATCCTGCTTTTTCCTGTATTATAGCACTGCAATATATATTTGTTTGGCATGAGCAGACTACTCAATTGTTTATAAGCTGAACTCTATGGACATTCATCATGGATGGAAAAGTGCAAATGACAGGCCAAGTGTCAGCAATATAGCAACAAATACTGTACCTGAATTTACTTTTTTTGTTGTACACGAGAATTAAATAAACCCTGAATTTCTTTTTACATGGGCAAAATCCTCTTTACTTATAACTCCTGCAGCATGACCAATTACGGATTTGTTGCTTTAGATACAAAGAAAAATTCTCTTCATCTGTGCTATCAGATCTGACACTTGAGATTATACTTGAGGAGAGACTATGGTCTTCCAGTAAATTATGTGGAGAACACTTTATATTGGCCTACATGTCTTATCAGAAGAAAAGCAATTAGCCTGATTTTCTAGCAATTAGCAGATTTTCTTTCCTTTGTTTAGCCATTGATATTCCTCTGTCTTGATGTGCGATGTGCGTTTTACAGCGTAAAGTTTGAAAAAATCAGCTACTAATGTACAAGATTGCTACTCACAAAATAGTATAGTGCTATGTCTATAATATAAAACGGTCAGATGATTTCATTAATTACTCCTACTTTTTTACCACCATTATTTTACGCTTCAAGGCACATGTAAAGATTATTTGTTCGATTATTTGTTCTAACACATCATTAGTGTTTTTGATAAAAATAATAATATTAAGTAATTTGTATTTATCCTGCAAAGAGCGTGAACTTATGATGAAAATCAAATGCATCTGAATTACATACAGAGAAAAATGGTCAGGTGATAGTTTTAAGTGACCAATACCAAAAGATTTGAATCTCCATTATGTTCTGAAATAAATGTGACTCATCCTATGTCTCATAAATATTTTTAAGCCTTTTAGTTAAAATAAAATATAAAAAACATAGCAATTTGCAGTTATTAATACTATACTGAGAGCAATGCAATATATTTGTAAATCAAAGCTACATAAACGAAGTGGTATCAAAAATAGACTAAAATATCAAATCAGTTAAGTCTTCACATTGGCATGTCATTACCAAGTAATCAATTCTTTTAAACGCTAAGGAGGGTTGTCTGGAGGTGACTATCTGCTGTTGTGATATCATTTAATTAATTTGACTAAAATCTGTATATATTTTGAAGATTTTGAACATCTTTGTATTCAAAATAAAATCTAAATCTTGAAAGTCATTCTAAAGGGCATTTTAGTGCTTAAACCACAAACTTATTGTCTGATTTGTAGATTTCAATTTTATTTTTTTAATTTTCTGTGTGATGTATAACCCGTTGCTCATCCTAATTCTTAACAGACAGGTCTGACAGCTCTTCTTATTTTCTTACAACAGGCATTGTAAAAGTTTCATTCAACTCAAGAAGACACTTTAGAGAGTACCTTTGTGAAACTATACTTTAGGATCGCTTTGATGTAGAAAACTTCCTTTCTGGTGTCTTCCCTTTGAGAACTCTATTGATGTTCATGCTTCCAGGCATGCTACAACCAAAGCTCGAATACTTGGTTATTTCCCACCTAATAATACCAAAGGAAGGAAATGGAAAAGAAAATTATATTTCATAGGAGGTTTTTTGACCTGCTCAGCTTGCTAATGTTTGTTGTTCGGAAGTGAATATAAAATGACTCCTGTTATACTTAGAGATGAAAGAAGCCTGGTTAAGAAAAATCCAAAAATTAACAACAAGAACAAAGTGGCCACAGTGTTCTTCAACGCTTACAAAACTACAGCATTCAGTGCAGAACGGAATAAAATATAGGGGCCGTAAAGCAGAATGGGTACACTCTGGACAGCTGCAACTTTGAAAAGCTTCTAGTGGATACAGTGGACAAGGAATTTAACTGGAATTTACAGGACAATGCAGTAGCTAAAAGAACTGCATGACCCTTAGGGATTAAATGACTAAGAAGTACAGTTATCATGTGAATTTGCTTGTTAGAAATAAGAAAAATTGCTTAGAACTAACAAGACATATAGAACACTGTAAGTAATTATAATGCTGCATGACATTTTTTTTTTTAAAAAGAGTGTGGAGAGATGTAAAATATACATATACAAAAAGAGTGCAGAAAATGACTTACAGGAAGAACTTCCCTTTTTCAACTTGTCCGGCATACCAAGGACTGAGGAATATTCTGGCTAAGGACGTAAGTATGGGTTGAAAATATTAAATGCAGAAGGGTATTTCAATCTATTAGAGAAAGGTATAATATAAACAGAAACCTGGAAATTGATTAGGGAGTGATTTAGACTGGATATATGGTTAAATTGTAGCAAAGACATCCCTAGTTCTTGAGGTCTTCAAATAACTATGAAATACTTCCTTACAAAGCATAAAGTATGGTACTAAGCACTGAGGGAGCTGGTCGAAACTTACTAATCTACTTCTGATCTTTCTCAACCTTTTAAGAACTGGAGCAGCAGAAAGAAGGCAGATGACGATGTTCTGGGACATTGTTTCCGTAGGGCAGAATCCGGTGTTTTCAGACTGGCAAGTCTTGTTACCTGTTCCAAAGCCAGAACCTCCAGTTCTACTTAATTTTACAGCACATTTTTTTAGTGCTTTCAGGAAAGGCCACTGTTAGACCATAGAATTAATTGCTAGGCTCCACTGAGGTTCAAAGCAGTTAGTTAAGTTAACTGCAATTTTTATCGGTCCTAACAGTAAGCCCCTCCAACTTACTTCATGTTTGAATACTACAGACCGCTGTAGAAACTGCAAAGAAAGCTGTGACCAAGAGATCAAAAATACATTAAAAAATTGTAAAAAAAGTCTTCAGAATAGCTACATTGATAACAATAGGATGTGAGATGATACTGTATTATGAATTATCTTGAAAGATATTCCATTAACACAGAAATAAACTATCTGCATGAAAAAGATCTTTATAACTAGCAGCAACTCAGCATTCCATCAGCAGCAAGATTAAAAATAGATTTACATGTATTATGGACAGATATCACTGCTTCTGTGCTAAAAAAATTAACGTCATGGTAAATTTCAAGTTTATGCAATGGACAATATCTTAAAGAGCTTATTTTGAGAAATTTTCATCTTGATACTTCAAATGTTAAATGGAAAGATTTTCAAGAGGGGTTTTTAGATCTATAATAAAAATTACAGTTTTCCTATTTTATTTTGGATGCTCTCTCCTTTCCTATTCTCAAAATACTTCACCCATTCTCACCAATGCATTTAGCACTGACATTTCAAGCCCCATTGCTCTAGAAGAAATGCTGCTCACCCTCAGACTTTCTACACTTTCACTCCTTCCCCAAACACAACTCACTTCTTATGTCTCATTTTTTTTTTATTTTTGGCCATTTTTGTCTATATTCAAGCACATTCAGATGTACGCATGCACACCCATTCAATTTCTTGACCAAATCTGTCTAGCACCACAAACAAGTAGCATCAAGCAGCAGCTTTGTTATACTTTTACTAAACAAAAGGATACTCTTACAGTAATTTGCCATTGCTTAAATGCATTAGCTGAATCTTTGTTAAGTTACTCTATGGCATACATCCTTACCATAAGGCATGCTTTCTGATATTTTCATTATTCTCACTATTTTTCTATTAAGCCGCTCAGATATTTTAAAATCTGCCTGAAAGGCATGTGCAGTATTTTCCTCAATTTTATTTAGCATTTCCTAGTTTATTATAATTGAACATCAGAGAAGGCGTATTTACACATAGCACTAAGATACTGATTATCTCCAAGTCTCACATGTCTGTTTTAAAGCCATTCATCGCAAACAGAAGATAAACTCATCCACAGAAATGACTGATTTATACAGCTATCTACCTGGGGAGCCCAGGAAGCACTGAAAACCCCAGGAACTGCTAGTATGAGTATCTTTCTATTGTGTTCTGCATTGTAGATATTCAATATTAAGGAAGAAACTGTTCATTCCTTAAACCTTTTCTTAAAAATCCTGTGCTATGATTTTGGTTCTGTGAAATGTAGTTAATGAACCATGCACAATGATTTTGTTAGATCTTGGTCTTCCCTGTTATTTAATTTGCAATTAGTTCAACACACCACGTTGTATGCACTAGTGATGTTACCAGGTTATCAGGAGAGAAAGTACTCTTTCTAAAAGGAGTAAAAGCAAAGGAAAAGGTTATATGAAATTCTGTGACTGGAAAGGGCATTCAAAAATCCATCACTATCAGCACAGGCAAAGACTAAAGAAGGCTAACAGATTGCAAAAACACTGTCTCTATAGAGAGTATACTGCCACAGGTCAGTGCGATGTTGCATAAGAACAGAACAAAAATGCTTTAAAAAATACCACAGCATTCTTCAGATTTCTGGGCTGTAATCAACTTAAAAATCCTGAAAGCTTTTATCTTTTTGCCTCTTTTTGATGAAAAACTGAAATAAAACGCAATAATTTATATTTCCAATGTTTCTTCATGCAATACAAGCGGAGGATAAGGAAAGAACTAACCAATATGATGGCTGCTGCTGCTTTTTCCACATCAATAAGACCATTACGGCTTCAGACTATACACTGAATTCTCAGCCAAGTCAGTCTAAGTTAATGTCAGATCCTGAAAGAGTCTCAAGCTGCTTGATTTACCACTTATTAAACCTTCTGGATAAGGTTATACAACTTAAAAATTGAAGTAATGCAGCACTGAGCTAGGATTATGTCTCAACTGTAAATTTTCGGGGGGCAGGGGGTTTAAATAATTTTTCAAGAAGATTTTGTGGGATAAAAAATGTCAGTTCAGGAGTTAAAAAAGAGAGCAGCTTACAGCAGCAATATATGGACTCATTTTCCAGGTAGAGAATTAAAGGCAACAATCTGTCCTAATGTCTCAAAGGAGATAAAGAGTAAACAATACCTATAACTATTGTGCATCCCTGCCATGATACAGCTGCTGCTTTTGTGTTACTAATGGATTCCTCTGTTGGCAGAAAAGGAATCTCCAGCCCTTTTTCAACAGGTGACAGGCAAAACCAAATTGCAGATCCTTGAGTTGGTCTGAAAGGGAGCCAACTACCATCTCAGCTGACCAGCACCACTTGAAAAGAAAATCAAGGAAGAGGAAACATGACAGAAGATGATAGAAAGATGAAAGAAAGCAAACAAAATAAGATTAAAAGAAACATGGATTGAATGCTAAAAGTAAGAGAAGCTTCAAAATAAAATTAGGGTAGCCTCCTAGTAGTTGTGCTGTTTCACTTTATTTCCTTTTGCATTTGATGGGAGTGAATGCAAAGACCAGGCCCCTGTGGACTTGGTCTATGGATCTTTTCTGGTATCTTAACAAAACACACTTTGCCCCTGGCAAGTTGTTCCGGTTCATTATTTCAGTGATTTGGGTTTTAATGGAGTGCTGCATCTTATTCAGTAGTAAGTATTGGCATGAGCTTGGGAGGCAGCACGGGTAGAAGAGAGGACGGCACAGAATCAAGGTTTCCTTATCCTTCCAATTACAAAATCCCAGACAACTTGCCCAGAGGAGGGAGAGGTACTGGCCTTGGGGACAAAGGTGCAAAGAAAAAAGGGATAAACATGGTGATTTGGCTTAATAATATGCCGCCTACTACATCAAACTGGATTAGATACAGTTCATTTCCTGCAAAGGTTTCCCAAGGTTTGCTTTACGCTGCCTTGTGCCAAATGAGAGTGCTGCTTCCTGCTATCCCATAAATGTGGTTTTAGTAGAAGGATACTTCAGTAGAAAGCTGACTATCACACAGTCCTCACAGTGAGATTCAGCATGTGGCATCTCCTACTCTGGAGCTTGCTCACAAACTTAACCCCAGTACCTCAGCTGGGTGAACAATGACGGGCAGGTGACAAAGTTCTCTCCCATGGATGCAATTTTATAATGTGCAACAGTTACAGCAAATCAACTTACAGACTGTATAATGAGTGGCAATCCTAGCACAATGCCTACAAGTGTCTTTCCTTCAGTTTGCAGAAAACATCCAAGTATATATGGTGTTGCTGGTTTTGGAATTCACAGCATAAGGCATTTGATTTTATTTGATCTGTATGTAAAAATGCAGTGGAGAGAAACGTAAATCACCAATTTTCTGTCAGCTGATTATCTTCTTGTTGGAATGAGTATAAAATCTGAGTCCTTTGGAAAAGGGAAGAAGCAATGCCACTGAAGACTAGCCTATGCAAAGGTCAGAAGACAGGCAGCTCAGACAACATATTCACCGGCTCCTCTGGATCCTGTTCTTCAACCTGAATCACAACAAGTTTCCTGCCTTTGCAGCCAACAGCGAACCATAGCAGTTTTGGGGATTCATAACAGAAATAGCTTCTATCAGGAAAAAGTGGCCTATATTACGCAGATTACACAGAAGCTGATCCTCAGGCAACTTTAAATGTTCGCAGCTCCCAACATGTCGGGTGTACTGCTTTCCACCACACAGAAACCTACTGGCTTTTTTCAAATATTCTATTAGTAATAAAATAAATACTCTCTACCAGATCTCAAAACACTTTTTAAAAGCTTCCCTTAAAACTTAATTTCAATTAAAAAACAAAACAGCGGAAATGACAGTATCCAAAGGTGTGCTTCTGTCTGCCCTCCAGAACTGCTATACAGAAAATGATTAGAGGTAAACAACAAGAACTGGTACCGAGCAAACTCACAAAAAGTATAAGCAACTAAAGCAAGCAGACCGCAGTTCATGAGACCTCCTATCAGGAGAACAAGCCAAAAAAAAAAAAAAAACCACAAAAGCAGAGAGAGAAAAAGTTATATTGTTGACAGAGATCTGTCAGTCAGGTACCATGAAAATGCTTCCCTTATATATGCTTTCCATGAGGTCTTGGTACTTTTTCCTCTGCTTGCCATGCTGAGTATGGTAAACATAAAGCCCCAATCTCCTTTGCCCTGAACATGACCAACATGCTGAGGTCCCTGGTCAAGTTTTTTTTCCTTTTTGGCCTATGTTTCACATCTGTTCTCAGCCCACAGCAAATGTTGACCTGTTATACCAGCCTCTGGCTAGAACATCTGTCAAAAATGGATTAATCTTTCCAAAAACACTACCTTCTTTTTAGACTCCTAAGGAAATGATGTGTAAACAATCAAGCTCCTTGTATGCGCCTCTGTCTGTCTGATAGTGTATTCCTCCTTCAACAAAGCTATTTCAATCAAAGTTGACAGAAGTCTGCAGGATAAATAAGTTAATTTCCTATAAGTGTAATGAAAATATCTTCCTGGGTGTTCAGAGGGAGGCCTGGTGATCATCACCCCTTATGGAAGGGCAGGAATGGTGTACAGCCATAGTAAAAATGAACCCGCACAAGACAGTGGTCCCTCAGGGACGTCTCCACCATGGGAAGAGCTTGTTGGGAGCTGGCAGTTTACCATGGATTAGATAATGGAGGCACAGCACACAGAGCCACAGAAAACTACGCTTCAGAAGTTGTGCTACTCACAGAACTACTTGTTTTCTAATATCCATTATACTTCAGGATAACAAATTTGATGATGAAAAGTTATCCATGCTACTAATGTGAACTCAGTCCCATGCAAGGCTCATACCTGTGCACTCCAAAGCAATACAACAAGCAGTGTGGGAAAAATGTCATAGTTGGGAACTATCAGTCGTAAGAGGTCTTGCCAAAGTTGAGATTACAAATATCTTCTGCTTAATCTGATGAGATGATTATGAGAAGAACTCTAACTGCGGGAAAATTTTGCAGATGTGTAAGAAATTGTTTTCAATGTATCTTACAAAATAAATTGATTTATTTTATCATTGATATTAATTACATATTTTTTCTTTGCTTTAATATATTAACTTTCAGTTAAATCCTAATTAATGCTGTAGATGCAGAACAACATAGGCCACGTGCATTTTCAGAAGAAAACTCTCGCTCCCAAGAATTTAGTTATCATCTAAACAAAATTATAATTCTTACACCATTTTATATATTAAATGAGAACCTATGTCAGAAAAGAGGAATGTTAAAGATTTTAGACATGTTAATTTCATGGCATTCTACATTTATTTTTAAAGAAAACTTCATAAATGCCTATGAGAAACCAAGTCCAGTATAACTAAACAACAACAAATTATCTAATAAAATGAATAATATCAAAACTGAAAGTAGTCTTAAAAGCATTAATTATGTTCCTATAATATGACTACACATTACTCAGAAATAAGTCAATCATCTGTTAGTTTTTTAAAAGGGGTCTATAAAGAATACTTGGTACTCTAAAATTCACCTGATTTCAGCTATAATATTAAGATGCATGTTTTTGTTTTATCAATGTATCTTGAAGTTCAAAAGATTATAGTATAACTTTTGCTGTTCTTAACCTGTATCTCTGTATTTTGCTCAAATATTTAAACACAGTTCACAGGTTTCATTAACCCAGTTGTCAGAAAGAGCTGTGAGAAGCCTCCCCTGGGACCTCCACTCAGCACACACTGCTCCTTGGGTTGGAGGCTACATTGAGCTCAGGCTCAACACTGCAGGCACCTGTGCTCAGCCCTGACCTTGCCTTGCTGACTAGACCTTGGACTTGTATCATCACTGCAAACCTGTCTGGCAACCTAGAATGTTTCCCAACTTTCGTTTTCCATCACTGGACCTCCTCTGTTCTTCTTCGGTTATAGACAGAAAGGTGTATGTCTCAGCACAACTGAGCACAAGTTAGTTTATGCAGTAAGAAACAAAAGGATTCGTATGTTTGCATATGTGTGTGTATCAAAATTGATTGGGAAAGGTCATTACGGCAGGCTGTGTGAGGCTGTACAGTAATGAGGCTGTACAGTCTCATTACTCAGAGACTGTAATGAGCTTATGCATGTGTGTCCAAGCCGGGGAGGTGGTCAGAACAAAGGGAGGTGGTGGTCTCTGTGAGGACACTGGCATGCCTTGCCCTTCAAAGCAGCCTGCTTCACTGGGGCCTTAGACTGCACAACGTCCTTCTAAAGTCAAAGAAAGAGCTGAGCTTGCACACAAGGAGAGTAAGACTCAGAATAGGTATTTTTTCATAATAATTTACATGAGATATGTTAAGGTCATTGAGAATCATTCTGTATTTAATGCATCCAACAATTTAGTACATTTAAGTTAAGACTGTGTTTTCTGAAGACAAGTGGTTAATTTTCACATCAAGGAGACACTTCTGTGAAACTCTTCAGGAAATGAAATGAAGAGTTCAAAACCTTGCAGTGCTCTGTGCAACATTCAGCCAGAGGATTATTACTGTTCACTGCTGGCCAAACTTCAAGTTCCATTTGCAGAGCCAAAGGAGAGCTCCAGTATGATCGCTGAAGCATTATCCATGCTTTTGTAGTCTGGTGGCAAGATTCCTATGTCTTGAAAGCAGCTGGGGATTGCTCGGTTCCAAACTCCCCAATGACAAACTCGTTTGTCCCAGTTTCAGTAAGATACAGCAAAATGAACAAGGCACGCAAACTTTATTTCCTAGCTTCCTGCAATTGTTTAATCTTTAATAGCCTACATTAACCTACTGACTATTTACAAGTGAAGACAATTTTCATCACAACAGTAGCTATTCAAAAGTTGATTTTTGAGGTATCTGTTACTTAATATTGTTTACAGCTACTCTTTAAGACACTCCACAATAGCTCTACTCTTTTATTGCCTGTAAAAGGATGTGTGTATAATATATATTTAAATAAACCAGATAAAAGTATATAGATAATAAACATCTTATTTAATAACAATCTTGTTTGTAAAAATTCCATAATTATATTTGACAATGAAAGTGTTAAAACCATTATATCTTTACTCATACTAACATGCAGATTTATTCTTTTTTATAAAAGTATAAAACATTAGGGAAAATAATGGAGGTGAGAAAAGTGTCCTCTTTAAGGAGAAACTCAACCAAATACATCATTGTCATTACTCATTAGACACTGATAGAAAGTGTAGCACTATGTACCAATAAATCTTATGGTTTCCTGTTCTCCATACTTGCAGAAATTATAATGATGCATGTGTTCAATAAACAACTAATTTTAAAGTACTTATAAATATCTGTAGCACTTAGCTCAAGAAGAAAAATGCATCCATAGCAACACTCATTCAGGTGCAGATAATTCATTTAGTGGTCTTCCTCTTGCTTCCAAACCTGAAGTTTGCTACGTGGCCTAGGCTGACTGAAAAATCGTCATATCGATATATTTTGCACCAAAATTTTATATCATTTTAAAAATTGCTACAGTTCCTGTCTTTTCAGGTGTAACTAAACACTGAGCAACCACAGTTCTATTTCTGAAGTTACTTTGGATTATCATCCTATGTATCACCATCAACATCGTGTCCCTTATCTGGCACCAAACAGATCTGTTAAGCCTGAAGACATGGCTAACTATATTACTAGGAAAGTAACCACACTAATGTGAACCTTTACTTAATGGTAAGATAATAAAAAGAAGAAACCTATTTCTGTATAGGTAAATGGTACAAGGTCTTTTAGTACTCCCTTGAGCCTCTAATTTTTCCTTGACATTCAGTCAGCAGTGAAGGATTAGCCACACACACTTCCTTTTAACTGTCTCAGGAGAGCAACTTCTTATTTTGCAAAAGCACAATAAAAAGGTACATGTCTACAATTTAATATATAATGCCATCATGAGATTAAATCAGAACTTTATCCATTTCATGAAGTGTACAAGGTCACGTAATTCCCCAAAGTTCAATTGCTTTAGGACATGTATCTTTCTTCAGCACAATGAAAGACTCACATGAACCCACAGATTGTCTCAACAAAAGAAAACTGTAATTTTTTCAGGAATAAATTAACATTCTGCTCATGATGATCAATTCTGTTGCAAATGCCAAAACAAACCCAAAACAAATAAGGAAAAAAACCCGCTAGTGATGGAAGCTAGATCATAAAGTCTTTTTTGTTCTGGTCTCTGGCAATAAGAGAGAAGAAATATTTCCTTAGCTCACCACCAGAATAAGCCCCAGGATGAAGTAACCAAGACTTACCCTGTTGTAGCTGCCAAGCCCTGACTGGCCTGTGCCTGCCTCAAATACTTAACTTCCAGGAGACCAGTTCTCACTGTTCTGCCAAGAATTGACTGTGGCAGTTGTAAGCCAAATGTAGGACGCTGTAATGAAAGGGCATTTTCTATAGAAGGAAAGACCAGGAGGCTGTCCATACAAGAGGGGACAAGAAAAATGCCTTATATATCTGTTTTGGTAAAATCTATCTCTTCCCAAAGGGAGACAGTTGTGATGCCTTTGCAGCCCACTTCTTTGCTATGATAGTACATTAGACATGATGGTGATGGTCTTTTTGCAGGACCATAAGGGTAAGATAATGAGTACTCCAGCAAAGTTCACACTTCTCCAGTCTGCTTTCTTGAGTTGTTCAATGATGACAGAAGTCTGCCCATGTCCACCTACTTGGGCTTAGTGGATCTGTAGCTCACATTAGCAATGCTAATTACAAGCAGATTTTACTTTTAAGCATGAAGAGGCAATATGAAGTGTGCTAGTCAGCACCAGAAACCAAGTCCTAAGTGCGTTAAAAATAGCAGAGGGAATACTGATGGCAATTTACAGGGTATAGACTGAAGTACTACTGTAAATGGTATCAACCTTCACTATGTAACTAACTGAAAATACCTTCAATCTTTCTGTGCCTCAGCTTTATTCGCTTCAATTACTTATAGCTATTCACATTTTGACTTTTATTCTATTTTGTTATCATTGGCAGAGATACAAAATTGGCATCTTATAGTGATCCTTATGCATAATTATTTAGACTGAATTTGGACAATGAGTCATAGCTAAATTGATCTGAACAGATCTTTGTTCTTCTAAGCTGGAGGATGAAGCAGGATTGGAGCATCGAGTTCATTTCTTTGATTACTTTGATTTTCAGCAACTGCACCAGTGCGATTGTTTAGCAACTTCCAGTAACTCAGCCATGTATTCTTGTAAATAAATTTGGTGCAAACTAATTTCAGTAGAGTGTAACTGTTGGGCAATTACCTCTTTTATGGAGAAGCATTTGCAGATGTTTGAGAGAGATGAGACTGAAGATCACCCAAAGGTAATTCAATAACTAATTATTATAAAATAGAAATTTCCTTAGTTGTTTGTGTGGAAAAAAAAATAGCACATAGGATACAAGCACATAGTGTACTGGGCATTACTTAAGTGTCACAGGTTATCTATTAAATCTCTTTTACTTCCTCCTGAAGAAACAACGCTAAAGAGGGACAAACTGGAAATCTCACAGCTCATAATCTGATGTTTCATTCCAACAGCTGTGAGTAGTAGCTATAAATTTTCAGCATCTTTTAAAATTAAGTCCTATGTAACTGTAAACTATTTGCTTGCTTTCATGTTAACATGTGTATGGCCATAACCTGAGTTTTTGATGAATGAAAATACACAGTAAATGGTATAGTAAATGATACTTGTAAGGAATACATTCAACTGCCCTAAGAGGTGAAACAAAAGATAATTTCAAAGAGACTACCTTTTTTGGTGAGTCTGGTCCTTTATTTTTCCTTAGAACTACAATTTCTATATGTGAATGCTGTATGGACTTTTTTTTTTTTTAATTTTCCATCACTTTTTTTCAGGAAAAAATAGATTTCAAGAAAAAAATGAATGAATTCAATCTCTATCATGTGCTCAGCATCCTTCTTCTCCTGTTCTCCTATATAATGAACAGTAATGAACCTACTGCTTCTATAGCAGCTATTTACATACTCTTTGGACTCAGCAGAAAAGAAAAAAAAATGCTGCACTATGTTAAAGTATCTATTCAAAAAAAGCATCCACAGTTTGAAAATGTAATTACAAACAGCTAATGGTTTTGTTGTTTTTTTGTTTGTTTGCTTGCTTTACAAACTAATTAAGTTAATATTTGGGAAATCACAATTTAATGGGCGATTTTTCAAATACATTATTTTTGTATGGGTGCAAAACCTAGAAGCAAAGGCCAATAAAGCATGTTCTGATACCTTGATATGACAAACTTAAGAGCAGAGTGATTCAAGACACCATTGACAGTAGAAGGGCAGAGATCTGGCCATCTAGAAAATGGATCAACCTACACAAGATCTAAATCTCTTAGCAGGTACCTGACTGGTGGCTTTCACTTGCCCCCTCCTAGAGGGGCAGATCAGACATCTAGATCATGCATCTCACTCAGATGTATTGTCAAATGTCAAATTTCTGTTTGAGCTGCTACTTTCAGGGTTTTTTTAAATGAAAAGTCCCATAAATAAAAAAATATTCTCAGTTCTGATGAAAGCACACAGACCCAACAAAACTAAATTACTGAAAGAAGAATCTAGCATTTAACTGAAACAGCTTCTGCTCTCCTTTACCTCTCCAACAGGAACTGCTTATGAACTATTTTTGAACATGTATGCATTTAAAAATGAGTCAGTCCTTCCAATTGATA
Organism: Tapera naevia; assembly: GCA_033556795.1. Taxonomy (NCBI): domain Eukaryota; kingdom Metazoa; phylum Chordata; class Aves; order Cuculiformes; family Neomorphidae; genus Tapera; species Tapera naevia. The sequence goes on from JAUMJJ010000059.1 coordinate 22,269,403, forward strand.
TAATACATCTTGAGGGCAGCTGAATGCCAGACAGGCGTTATTGCTATGAAGTTATCTTCTAGTAAGTGTGACAATTAACATTCTAACTGCATCTGTCTTGTGCTAATGCTGAGTACCAAGAGACAAAATTGAGCACAAACAAAAAAACTGAAGAGAAATTGAATACAGGAATAACAGCTTGCAACCAGCTGAGATTTAAGATTTCTATTAGGTACTGTTTTATTTTCTGGAAATCTCAGCTATTTTTACTTCACAAGGAATTGTTAAAAATGAGATAAAGTAGAAGTATACATGGTTTCTGCTTCTGTTGTCAACAAGACAAATAAACATGAATCCCTCCGTAATAAGCTCTGCAGGAAGTCAACTATGCAATTTTAATGATCTTAGAGCTTTTTCCTAAAGTATACAACTGATAATCTCAAGCAGATTCCGGAATACTATGTCAATTAGGACAACACACAGAGCAACAAAAAAAGCAATGCCAGCTGGATGCATTCACTGAACCTCATTGTCAATGCAGTAATAAAAGAGATCTTGTTTTACCAAAATTAAAACAATAAAACAAAGATAAGCTGAATTGGGTCAGGAAGTATAACAATGCCGAGCTGCCAACTTCAAATGACTGAGTATTAAAGATCTTCGGATAATCTACGGGTTGACAGATTGGGGGTTGTCTAACTGGATGCCACCGCTGGATGTCACTGGTGCTTCAAAGAAAAAACACTGCACATGTATTAATCAGGCTGCACAGCTCGGAAATGGCAGTCCTGCGATTTAGAAATACTCTTATGTGAATAGTTTTCTTTAGTTTGTATTTCACTTTTATCATCTCTTCTGCTTACTTCAGAAGTTGAAATTGTTCACTAAGCCTCAATACACTTAAAGAAGAGGAGGAAGAAAATGTAGGTTAACAGCTAGCAACCATACTGCTGCAATCATCCTAATCTTAACATCATGATCAGTTTGGCTTTAAAGTAGGTATACCAAGCTTCCTACAATATCATCTGTTGTATTTACTCTTGTGACTGCTCAACATAGATTTGAAAATTTCCTTACTATATGCCAGCATTTTCATGTTTTACCACACCATAGATTTTATTGGCCAGTTAAAATTCTGTTATCCTACCTTCCACAAATATAAAAGGCAAGTTTTTGCAACAAATGTGTCCCAACAGCTAAAGCTGGAAACCATCAAAATTCATACATCTACTGTCACTTTATTTCACAATTCAGTGATGATGTAACTTTACTTTCACCTACATGGCACATAGCTATAATGAAAATGGAATCTTTGTAGTCTTTCAGATTATTTATTTTAGTACAGTGGCAAATCAAGAAAGAAGGGAAAAAACAACCTAGGCATATAAGATTGTACTGAAGCATCCTTCTCTGCTGACTGAGGCTCTGTGAAACAACAAACTCAAACTAGCAAAGCAATGGATACAAGAGAACTACAGGCATTCTCTGCTCAGGGCTCACAGCAGGCACTTCCCTGGCAAATATTCTCTCCTCTCAGAATCTCTTCTTGTGGATTAATAAGCGTTACAAGAAGGGAAACAAACTGTAGGAACAATGGGTTGGTTTTCATTATGGAACACGGGTAACCAGAGGGATCCCTCAGATATTCTGTTGTTCAACATGTCCATAAATGAGGAGGGAAAGGGACAGAAAACTGAGATGATGAAGACTGGTGAAGAAGACTGCAGATAACAGAGCACTTTTCAAGGCAGCAGAATCTAAGTTATCTCTAAGAATTACAGCAGGAGATCATAATACCAAGTAACTGAAGGTAAAATGGTAAAATAATAAATGAAATTCAGTTTAAATAATAGAAAGTGATGAACATTGAGAAAAATAACTAAACATATGGAAAAATATAGTCTAAATCAGTCATTACCACTAAAGAACAGCCCATGTTTTAGTATGAATAAGGTCTCTAACAATATCAATCCAGTTCTCAGCAGTAGTCAAAAAGGCAACTAGACTTGGGAATACTACTGGTCATGTTACAGCTGTGATGACTTCTAGACAAAGGCAACAGCAGTTTCATTACCAGTGGTATATATGAGAAAAAGCTAAAAAGCTTTTAGACTTTCCAACTCTTCTTTGGCTCTTAGCAGTAGTAGCAGCCTTCAAAGCTTACTACAAGCTGAGAACAATAATTTTGAGTTCAACTTAACTATGTATGTCATGTGGTTACACCATGTTGAGCAGAGAGGGGGTGTTAAGTATGCTAACTTTAATGAGCAACTTTAAATGAGCTTTCCAAATGCCATCTGCAAATTTGCTTTGATGGAGAAAGAAGCCTCACACTGTCATATATCCACAGATTCCACATACAGCCTTTCCAGGGAAGTTATACAGAAAAATCATTTAAGAATGATAAGCCACATGGAAAAAATATTCTACCTCACATACATCTGCTCCTACTACTCTAGCAATCCCCCAGCTTTATTAAGCTCCTGGTTAGGAGCAGACTCTCAAACATATACCGCCACTGGAACCAGTTCACACTAGGGCAGCAAACAGAAGGCTTGCTGACCTTCTTCACAACCAGCAAACAAAAGTGCCTCTCCTGTGTCTGCAGGGCTAGTGATACACTTGATGCAATGTACTTAACACCCTCATCACATGCACCTATCTGGATGATGCCAAACAGCCATTTTGCACCAGGAAAAACTCTATCCTTGATAAAGGATAGAAACATCATCATCACTAGGGAAAAAAGTCTTATAAAACAACAGCTTCTTCTCTGATGTCTCAGTGTTGATGATCTGACGAGACCGACACAACACCTTTGGAAGACAAGCCTCAGAACAAAAGCTCATATACTAAGTATCTTGGATTCATAGGACTGTTAGTTTTTTGGGCTATATTAAATTTTCAGCTAGCTTCTAGCAAATGCTGCCACTTCCTTGAGGCAATAAATTCCTTCTCTTTCTCGTAATAACAAGAGATCTAATCCCTTTTTTGTAAGCACTCCCACCTTGCACCACAGGTTACAAACTTTTTCTCACAGCTAGTCTAACTGATTTAAACACTGAAATTGAACTCAAAACAACTGCTCTCAGCTTGCATTTAGCCTCTAAGACTGACATTTGTAATTCAGGAGAACAGAAAAAATCGTTATGCTGCTCTGTAAGTCTACACAGTGCCTGCCTTTTTTATCCAGCTGCTACTGTGGCCACTTATTCTCAAAAGGGAAAAAGCAGGATTTGAGAAATTATGGAGATGGAGAAGAAAGAGAACTAGGGGTATGGAACAACATCTACACAAGCACTGCATAAACCTGTACTCCTTGCTTCATAAAAGAAGTACCTGATCACGTTAGGAGGTCTATAATCTTATGAACGAGGCAGAAAAAATGAAGGGAGTTATTACACACCATATCTTGCAATACCACCAGTGATATGCAATTTTAATGATCTTAGAGCTTTTTCCTAAAGTATACAACTGATAATCTCAAGCAGATTCCGGAATACTATGTCAATTAGGACAACACACAGAGCAACAAAAAAAGCAATGCCAGCTGGATGCATTCACTGAACCTCATTGTCAATGCAGTAATAAAAGAGATCTTGTTTTACCAAAATTAAAACAATAAAACAAAGATAAGCTGAATTGGGTCAGGAAGTATAACAATGCCGAGCTGCCAACTTCAAATGGCTGAGTATTAAAGATCTTCGGATAATCTACGGGTTGACAGATTGGGGGTTGTCTAACTGGATGCCACCGCTGGATGTCACTGGTAGTAAAACACTGGAAGTAAAACAGTGATAGGATCAGGAACTGGATTTTAAAGAAATAGGTAATTAAGGAATTTCTTGTAAGTGAATGATGAAGAAGCCAAAAGTATAAATAGACATTTAGGGGTTTGGTGGTTACAGAAAGTGACAATTCATAGCCTTATATGTCCAGCTCACAATGTCTTAAAACTGCTTCTTGTGGAAAGATGCACAGGGAGGATCCATGCTTGTTACGCACCCTATTTCTGGTTCTCTTGCCCTAACTTCCCTTCTTAAACCACTGGAACTATACCGGGATTTGTGTTCTTGCTGGTCTGAAATCTGAAAAAGAGATTTCAAAGAGGACATACACTACCATCTTGCTGTTCCCAGAAACTGGAAAGATGTGCCATTTAACAAATGCAGGCATCTTCTCCCTATATCTAGCTACATTCTTCTGGACAAACTCAGCATACACAGATAGAGAGATATTATTGAGACTACAGTGGCATTAGCTTTGGTCACTCCATTTTCTGCAAGCTTCATACTCTTCAGGATTTATCCATTTTCTGCTCCTCAAAGAAGGGAATAGCTGTCTTACATTGCAGCCACAGCAAGGTCACTTTGCTGCAGACTGGGAAGGGAAAACTGACTGCAGTTACTGGATGTAAACACAATGCCTCATACTCCTCACTTGTGAAACTGAGCTGTTGCTATCAATTACATGTATTTTACTATTCCCCGGCAAGTGCAAATGCTCACACACAGAAACTGCAGCTGCTCTTATGTCCAAAGAAGGGGAAGAAAATAAACTATAATAATTTGGTTTTATTGCTTTTCACTTAAGTGTTATGCTTTAAATTATTAAGATGTTACAATTAATAATTTTAAAAGTTTTTGGTTTTTAAAATAATTGTCTCTAGTAGTTTGTTAACTTAGCCCAATAAACACTGAAGCTTTGTAAAAATGCCTCAAAATCTACTGCATTACTCGAGGGCTCAGCATAAATAACTTGAGACTCACTATTAAGAATACTAACTGATTTGAAACACCATAGTTCATTTATATGTATTATGTCTAATAAATTTACCTTAACAAATTAATATGAATGCATTTAAAATATATTCTTTTATACCGTAATATATTTAGTAGTCAAGGCACAGCGAGACTTAGTAAGAGATTTCTTTATAACATTTATTTGTGCACAGACTAAAAACTGGAACATTTTTCTACTCTTGATGTAGTCTATATTCTTTTGCAGTCATTGATGCTACACGTTTAGTAAGAGTAAACTAGTTATTAGGGATAAAACAAAGCATGCAACAGTGCCCTTTCTTTTTTGTTACAAATACTAAAGAAATCAAGGTATTTATGTACATTATAAGACAAAAGCAGTAATTATTGTTTTAAAAATTACACCTTTTATGGAATGGTAACTCAAAACTGCATATATATTCTTGTAATTTGTTGTGTGATGTATCACTGAAGATCAGTTGGGGGGTTTCTTAGCACGAAACCATGCCTCCCAGCTCTGTTGGGAGTTCTTTGAAGAAGATAGCAGGGAAGTGCTCATTAACAGTGAAAAAAAAATTCGTTAAGCTTTACTAGGAAAGACACAAAATGCACCAGAAAAATGTCACGATGTCATTCCACAGATACCTGATGTCACCAGCTTAGGCACTGCCAACAGTTCTGGTCTTTTAATTCCCCTCCTCTCCAAAATGCTGTAGGTGGAAGAGCACCAGTGATGGACACTGCAGCAACACCAGGACCAGTGAGGAGGAACCGGCACAGAGGACCTAACATCCATGCAAGGTGTTTCACTTCTGTCTAGCTCTACTGTGGTGCCAGGACTCAACCCTAATTGTTGGCAGTGCCCCTCTCAGCCCCAGGACTCAGTTGTCTATGGGACAAGACCCAGCCTAGCACAGCCTCCACTCAGGTTTGTTCATGAAAAGTGTCAGGGAAGCATGAAACACTACGGAACTTAAAGTTACATGTGGTAAGAGAAAGAAAAGCCCAGACAGAGAAGGCAAAAGATAGCAGCTCAGCAGTTCAAGTGGAAAAGCAATGGTTTAAAACCCCAAGAAAGAAAAAAGCAGAAATTACGAGATGGCAACTGAGCAACATCAAATATAGAGCAAGGCACATTGGAGGCTCACCATTTGCCCTCTTGGCTGATGCCCACTGTGAAATAGCATCTCATGTGAAACATCTTTTTGAGAGTGGTAGTTGGCAGCTTTTTAGTCCTATGTTTTGCATATATCAAGCAATAAACTACGCTTCGTACTCCTTAGCTATGTATATCCTGCTTACAAAGTCTCTTGAGGGACAGGTTCCTCACGTAATATGTCCCAGAGAGAGGCTTCATTTAAACTTTAGACGCATGTAAAGCACAAGTTCAACTTCAGTTTCATCAGAAGAAATTCAGTCTGTGTGCTCCCTGAAGCTTTACAGCGAAAAAGGAAAACGTGGTGATTGGCATCAAAAACTCCATGGTAGCAATGTGTGATATCCTCACTAATAATGTAAAGATGTCAAATTTTCTTTGAATGGATTTAAAAGCAATCGCCCAACAGTGCAATATGGAAATCTCTAAGATACAGCTAAGCCCAAAGATGTCAGTCATGATCTGGGAAGTCCCAAAGAATAAATTGCTGGGAACAGACAGAATATTGTAGAAGTATATTATGAAATCTTTTCCCTCTGTTTATACTGATTCCTCACTACATGCTATTTGAAACTCCTGGAGAGAAAACACCAGGCCAGAAGGACCACTTCTAAAATTTTATGCAATTTCTATTTGCACACAGAATTTTCCTTACGTGTATTCTCACTGTTCATAAACCAGTAGATCTTATATGCGTGCCTCTTTGCGTACAAAAGAAATAAGCAGCATTTTTTTTGTTACCATTTCTTTTCATCTTTCTATTATAAAATATAAGCCTTTTTGGAGGCTGCTTCTTTGATTTTAAATTGTGTGCCATGTCACACCGCCCCCTTATTCAGATGAATGTTTTTGCTCATTGAATTTAGGTACTCATATATAGCTATAAAGAACCTGTTTATACACAGTAAAACACTCAAATGTCAGTATTGGGTAAAGTCAAGATAACCAGGCATCTTGGTTTAGCCACAGTCACACTGGAATAAGTTTCTCCTTCCTACCAACTCAAAGGCTGTCTTCCAGAGACAATCTCATTTCAACACAGAATATTTTTATGCTCACTCCCTGGTGACTCTACACTAAAATGACAAAACCAACTGAACTCAACCCACGCTTGAGTATTCACCATAGGCTTAAACTTCTAGCATCGTGACCAAACATCAGGCATGCAGCATACTATCAGCACTCAACCGGTTCGTCCTGTTGAAACACCTGCAATTACACAGGCTCTCTGACAAAGGGAGAATCACGTTGGGAACAACATAGCCACAGATCCACCACGGAATTCTGAGCAGTTCTGCATTAACTCATGGGAGCAAGGATGGTTGTGACATCCTTGACAAGACAACAGTGTCTCAAATAGTTCCATATACTGTAAAGCTACTGCAATTATTCTCTGACTGCATGAGGTTTATTTGAAAGTGCATATATGCCCTTGATGAAGGACAGGCCTTTAGTATATGTTTTACAATGAAATTAGCCCTCTATGGACAACATCGTTCTAAGACATGTATTTTGTCTGTTGGAGGAGGTTAAAAAAAAAGCGTGCTGTTCACTCAGGTAATTTCAAAGTCACTAAGTCAATCAAATGAAACTTTTTTTACCAGGACATTGAATAACCTTTCTTCAGCTAAGAGCCCACTCCTTCTGAATTCCAAATCTACTGTTCCACCCGCAGTTAGCTGTTTTACCAATCAAATGTTTGTAAGGAGAAAAAATATAGGGTTTCAGTGTCCAGATTATCAAATGACAAACATTTTTCAATTTTGAAAATAACCAGATGGAAAAAAAAATGTGTTAAGGAGATTTTTAAGAAGATAAACACCATAAGGAAACATTGGGAGTTGACAAAAGAGGAATGCATTCACTGCTCTAACAGGAGAGCTCAGGCATGATACAGTGTCAACTTGTAGCTCACGTTTTTATAAACCCAGCTTCTTAAAGGTAGGTTTAAAATTTGTGAATAGTCTTCTAAATAAAAATGGCTTGCACTTAAACACCTCATGTATCTACATAGCCACTTGGAGTTGACTGGAAATACTAGTTTGTCAGAATTTTATTGAAAGCTTGATCACATTTCTTTACAGAGTTCAGACGCCAACTTTAGAGGCACAGGAAAGCTTCTTGTTTCTTTTGGTTGTAGATGATACAAGTATGATCTCAGTTATATTGTTCAAATCTCTAAAGGTCTAAAGGTGACAGAGTAAATACATTCCCATTTATCTCAGACACACCCATCATTGTACGGCCTCCATTTACATTTAACACTTCAGTCTACCAATGTTTTAATTACCTGTCTCATAATTTACTGTGTAGTTTTGCCAATGTTGTTAGATTTGTGTGCAATACACAAAAGTACTCTTTAACATAATTTTAAATGAGGGATAATTTTGAGTTAAGTTCTTTAACATTTTTAATTACCCTAAGTCTTAGTATGAAAACTCTGCATAAATTACTCTTATGAGTAACTTATAACACATCCAAGCTGCAATTTTGGGAATAATATACTGACACATTTGATACCTGGAGGGGAAAATGTCCTCATCGGAATGTGTATTTGCACACAATCATTTGAGACTCTGCAGATTTGGGACACAGTACCACTGGGCTTGAGCCTAGAGAACCTATGTAAGCCACAGCATGGAAAAACAGCGGAGGCCTGAAGTATGCTGTATGCACCAGGGCAGACACAGAGTCTGTCCACCCTATATTTACAGCTTTCTTGAGTATACTTCTGTGCCATTTTGTTATATGTGATGTAGACATGCCCTAAATTCTTAATGTTTGAGCACGACTAATATTCAGAGAAAACATATGGGCTGAAGGAGGTTCCAAATGCCTGAAGCTCTTTTTTTTGGCCTCATCTTTCTCCTGCATGGAGTATCTGGCAGCTGTACTGTAATGTTTTAATTTGTTTTGAATCAAACTTCTCTTTGCTCCTTCCCTACACATTTCTTTTTTCACACTCTGCTTGTGACTCTGCACGTGTGTAGTGTGTGTTGCACTGATGAGACCTCGCCAATGAATCTGCTTGAGTAAAGCCACCTGCATTTGACCTGTCACAATATTTACCAACAAGTAGCCCACGGAGATTATTTTAATGCTAGATTAATCTCTGTTACCTTGTTCTATACAAGGGCTTGCTACAGAAATCTCCTTAAAAGTCTTTAGTTTTTCACCCATGATTTATACTACTACAAAGGAGTTGTTTAGGGTTCTTGTAAAGTGGTTTGAGTTTAGCTAATGTAGCTAAAAACACTTCCGCAAACTGCTCTGATTTGTGTAACAAAATAATTCAACCCCTAATTATTGTATTACTACATCTCAAGAGAATGTTATAGTTCTTGGAACATTTTTAAAATGTCTAATAGATCTGAGAACACTCCATTAGAAAATAAGATCCAAAATGAAGGCAAAATCCCTAAATAACTCATATATATATGTATACACATACATATACCATCCAGTACCACAAATCTAGAAGATTAATATAAAAACTAAGAGTGCTACACCTACTCTCCAAATTTGGTTAATTGCTTATTCATTATTTGTAGCCTGATAAGTATAGTAGTTTTATTCACTCTCATAAACTAATATTTCTATTAAATTTTAATTAGGCATAAATGTTACCACAAAAAAAGCCTTTCTGACCACTGCAATTTAGAGTTGCTAGAACTAGCATTGAAAAGGAAATGTCTTAAAGATAAATGCATGCCATAAAAAGTATTGAAGTTAATTTTCAACTTTATTTCCTGTATGTTTTTTAAAAACTGAAATGCAGAAAAAGTTCTGTCTCTATGCTGTGATTTACTCCCCAATATTCCTTATAGCCCTTTTGAGTCCTCCCAGTCTAAGTGTTTCTTTCTCTGGTTCAAGAAAAAAATGAAATTGAATCATCTCCTCCTCATATCCTTAATTTCCTATTCTAAGTAAATTCTAATAACAAGTAGCCCAGTCTTCATGGGAAATTTCTCTTCCCTCACCTCTTGAGTGGATGGATTGCAAGATGAACTAGGGGAGCACAGTTCCTCCCACCGTAAGATAAGATCAGGTTTTTGACCACCTGAGGAACCTCATCATGTACAAGTCTGTGGGACCTGATGAGATGCACCCCAGAGTCCTGAGGGAATTGGCTGATATAGTTCCCAAGCCACTCTCTCATTTGAAAAGTCATGGCAGTCATGGGAAGTCCTGGTGATTAGAAAAAAGGAAACATTGGACTAATTTTTAAAAAGGGTAGAAAAGACGACCCTGGGAACCACCAGTGTCAGCCTCATCTCTGTTCTTGGGAAGATCATGGAACAGATCCTCCTAGAAGCTGTGTTAAGGCACATGGAGGACAGGGAAGAGATTTGAGACAGCTAGCACAGCTTCACCAAGAACAAGTCTGGCCTGGACACATCAATGGACAGGAGAAGAGCTATAGATGTCATCTATCTGGAATTCTATAAGGCCTTTGGCACAGTTACACGGTATCACAGTATCATAAGGTTGGAAAGGACCTCTGAGATCATCAAGTCCAACCTATAACCCAACACTAACACCAACACTAACACCAACCATCATCTAAACCATGGCACTCAGTGCCTCATCCAGTCTCCCCTTAAACACCTCCAGGGTCGGCGACTCCACCATCTCCCTGGGCAGCGCATTCCAATGACCAATCACCCTTTCAGTGAAGAACTTTTTCCTCACATCAAGCCTAAACTTTCCCTGATGAAGCTTAAGTCCATGCCCTCTAGTTCTGCCACTGGTCATCCGAGAGAAGAGACCAACCCCTGCCCGACTACAACCTCCTTTTAGGTAGTTGTAGAGAGCAATGAGGTCTCCCCTGAGCCTTCTCTTCTCTAGACTAAACAGCCCCAACTCCCTCAGTCGCTCCTCATAGGGCTTGTGCTCCAGCCCTTTCACCATCTTTGTTGCCCTTCTCTGAACACATTCTAGTATCCTAACATCTTTTCCAAACTGAGGGGCCCAGAACTGTACACAATATTCAAGATGAGGCCTGACCAGTGCTGAGTACAGGGGGACGATAACTTCTCTGCTCCTGCTCACTACACTATTCCTGATGCAAGCCAGAATGCCATTGGCCTTCTTGGCCACCTGGGCACACTGCTGGCTCATGTTGAGCTTCCCGTCAACCAGCACTCCCAGGTCCTTTTCTGCCTGACTACTCTCCAGCCACTCTGTCCCCAGTCTATAGCTCTCTCACAACGTTCTTCTCTCTATATTGGAGAGATATGGATTTGATAGGGGGACTATCCAATTGTTGAGGAATTGGTTGGATGGTCTCATCCAGAGAGTAGTGGCCAATGGCTCAATGTCCAGATGGAGACTAGTGACAACTGTTGTCCCTGGTCTGCATGAAAAGAAGTGTGGCCAGCAGGTTTAGGGAGGTGATTCTGCCCTTCTACTCTGCTCTGGTAAGATCCTACCTGGAGTACTCGTCCAGCTCTGGAGTACTAAGCACAGAAAAGACATGGACCTGTTGGATTCAGTCCAGAGGAGGGCAACAAAATTGATCAGAGGGACGGAACATCTCTTCTATGAAGAAAGGATAAGACAGTTGGAGTTTTTCAGCCTGGAGATGAGAATGCTTTGGGGAAACCTTATAGCAGCCTTTCAGTACCTAAATGGGGCCTACAAGAAAGACGGAGACAATTTTTTTAGTAGACCATGTTGTGATAGGAGTAATAGTTTTAAACTAAAAGAGGGTAGATTTAGACTAGATATAAGGAAGAAATTTGAAATGAAACCAGAGTGGTTTTAAGATTGCCAGACTTAGAGCTCAGAGAGGATTCTGTAGCCCATAGGATTTTAATTCTTCTCCAGTTCAGAGGCCAGAGGACACTTTCTGGATCCATGTATACTGGACTCCAGAGCTGTGACAAAGTAAAATACCACAGAGGAGGTTTCAACAGACTGGGTTTTCCCCTGGTCATCACTAAACGTGGCTGATGAGCTTTCACAGCCTTGACACACAGGGCAGATTCACACAAACCTGTATATTGATACATGCCTAACATGCCCAGACTCAGGTGAACCTCAACAGAAAAGCCTTATCATAAAACATCCCATGAGATGGTTCACTAATTTTTGCTGATTTTGCGATTTCCATGGCACGTTACACCACATGTTCTCCCATCAACCTTGTATCAGGAGAGCAACAAGCGAAAGCTAGACTTGTCCCGGCTTGTGTTGTAGAATAAATGACTCCATGAGGCCTGAAAGCTGTGAGACTGAATTGCAGGGATAAGAAGAGGTGCTAGTTTTATACTAATAGAACACTAAGAACTTCAGCTGATAAAGGTTAATTATGACATCTTTTAATTGAAATCTTTAAAAATGCGCTACCCTTGATACATTCTCCTGTAGGTTTCCATGCACTTATAGAGGGGCAGGGATAGAATGGTAATGAAAGGACTGAAAGAAAGTCTCTTTCACCAAACTTGCCATGCTGCACTAAAATACACTAAAATCAATCATTTATGAGAGCACATTCAAGATGCGTGGATACTGCACATGTGTATGGTAAAGCCTTAGAAGAGCCTGAGGACAACAGTACTACGTCTGAGAGACGAGGCAGAAGGGAAGACCTGTTTGGATGCCTGGGCATGCTGCCTTTTCATGTCTCTGATTTAATCTATAGGAGTAGTAAAAAAAATCAGAGCAGCAAAATTTCCACTCCCAGGAATATGATAAAAAGCAATGAAATGTGCACAAGCACTTGATGATTACAGGGACAGTTGCTTGAAACCAGATAACTCTTGATAAGACTATTGATTCAGGTGTAAGTTTTAGAAAAATAAATTGACTTTTCTTAGAATCAAATCAAGGGAGGAAGATTCTGGAACAACCTTCCAAGGATGGAGTGGGAGCCAACAAGTGTTCTTAAAAATTGAGAACTTTATGAATGTTTTCTGACAGCAGAAAGTCTTTCTTTATTCTACAATCTTCTATTTTTAAATAAATCTATTACTAATAAAGTACAAGAAAATACCATGTCCAAAAAATGAATTCAAAAATAAACAAGCAACAATTTGAATAAAGTAGCATTTTATGTATCTCAGCTTTGATTACCTTAAGGCCTTACAGAGGCACCCGCTGTTTTCCAGATCACTGTGTAAAACTCCATCCTTACTTGCTATTCCAGTAATTACATGGAGATGTTCAATTTTAGATTAAGATCAGATTCCAATGTGTTAAAGGTTTCAGAGGCTTAAGGAATTTATTCATGTCATAATGTATGTAATGAAATGTAATGTAATCATTCTTCAAATAATCATAATGAAAGATTAACCATGAGACTCTGACTGCTCCATCGTGTGGTAAAACTAGCAGATGGGGAACAGAGGACACAGAAAAGTCTGCAAGGTTCACCTCTTTCACTTTTCATAGAGAATCTGAGTGGGATAATCAGCCCAGAAACGGTCTTCTACATTTCAGTGCCATGCATCAACATGGATTTCTTCCTTAAGTTCATCCTATGGTTGCTCTCCTGCTTGTCCCTCCTGGCTGCACAGCCCATACACAGCCACAGGACACACTTTTAGCATATGTTAATAAGATGCAGGCATAAAGAAATAATATCTCATAAAAAATTCCCATGAGATGCAGCACAATCGAGATGATAAGTTTATAAAAATAATAAATAGAGTGGTATAAACACCCTTTCTTTCAGCTGAATATTTTGTCAATATAGTGGTGCAATATAAAGTACATGAACACAGTCAATCTCTTGGAACACCTTCTAAGGAACTAATTTATCTTAATATAACAAGCCAGTGGGACAACCTAACAAAACGTCATAAGATTTATCTAGGTGACATATTAGACCAAGTAGTTAAGTGATGGCTCATGAGCAGGACTTGTTAATTAATTGTTCTAGAGTTATTTCTCTTCTAGAAAGTACATTTCAGAGCTGAGAAAATAACAATATTCATAGTTAACCATTTCTCAGGTAAACCAACAAAATTAATTTTTCAGACCGAAAGAATTGTTTTATACTCTTAAAAAAACATAAACTCAACATTTTAATTTTTTTATTAAAAACCAGCTAAATTTATCATGTAAATATCACTTCAAAATTAAGTGCTGGAGAAGAGGATGTCTAAATGAAGCAGTGTGCATAAATCCCATCCTTCATATTTTGTGGGGAGAGAAGGGAGAGAATTGCTTGCTGTATACAAAATCAGCCCAAGTTTTATTAACTATACATCAAAAGAAACTACAGAGCACAAATTGTGATTCTAATGGTATAAAGCCTTAAAGTTGTTCAGCATTTCATTCTCAGCCTCATCATAAATAAATCAACAGATTATATTATTTTGAAGTAGACTGCTCAACTTTGTATGGATGTTGCATATAGTATGAATATTTTCTACAGAAATTAGCAGGGAAAAGCTAAAAAATACTCTTAAAGATTTAAACTCAATTTATGACAAACTATTAATTGTTAATAATTCTAGAATTAACTAATTGTCATTTAATCCAAACTATTTCTCAATTATCAAAGAAAAATAATCCACACGTTTCTAATTTTTAGGCTGCTTTTACCCGTTATAAACACATATGAATCAACAAGAAAATCTGACTGGAACATAGGGCAAGGTCTTAGAAGAAACAGTTTGCTGCACACTTTCCTACAGAATTTTCCTATAAGACATTTACTTCTAGGAATGATATGTAATCTACACCACACTACTCTCAATTCTCACTTATTGAGAATTTCTACTTATATTTTTGAGGGAAAATAGCTTGAATAAACACAACTTCAAGGTGAACTGTATCTTTTTTCACTCAGAAGTCATATACAAGCACGTTATTTGGTTTGATAATGAAGAGAACATTAATCTTGTTGTCTTTCAGTTCCTCTGGCTATTCCAGACCCTGGTGTCATTCCAAGAATCTCTTGCTTCAGTGATGGAACACACAACTGGGCACAGCTGTCTGCCAGCTGTGATTCCATAGGATACCCAACTGATTTGGCAAAAAGCAAAAGTGGCCTGTGGCCACTGGTTGAAAATGAAACAGCTCAGTAGAACTTCGTTCAAATCAAACTATTAACTGTTCATTCACAAAAGGATAGAAATTGGATCAAACCAGCACACATGTCCACACCCTGAAGCTTAACCTTTGCTTTCAAGCTTTCAGTTCAGCCTAGAAATCCCTTGTCTCAATTTACTGCCTCAAAGACATCATCTCTTTCCCTATTATTTATTTATAAGTTATGTATAATAAGTAAGTTATTTATGTATTCCTTGTTCTTTTGCCTTCCATGAACAATCTCATCTTAGCCTGTGGTTTATCATCTTAGCATCAGGTACATTCCAGCACAGATATTACCGCAGAAATCTCGGAATAATTAGGTATAGTGAGTGGGCTATACACAACACAGCTGAGCTCTATGCAGCCAGAAATACTGACAAAGATATAGAGAGTATTCACAGAAAGTCTTCTGATGTCTTCCAATTATGCAGAAAGTCATTAAAATCAAAGACACTGTTATTGTCTGTGCTATCGGAAAGTCTTGAGATTCCCCACCAAGGCTCAAAAGTTGCTGTTCTGAGTTAAAGAAAAACATTTTTGAGTTCCCCTACATTTTTTATTCCAAATAAACAAGATGAACAAACATGGGAAGAAGGAAGCATTGCTTTTCCCACAGTAAACATGATGAATTCAGGTAAAGCAAGATGTGCAGCTCTTATGATTTGACTTTCATTGCAACTGATTTGACTTTCATTGCAACTGACAGCAAAGCTAATTCCTTGTGTTTACTGTAAACAAGAAGGCCTCACTCAAGAAGAAGCCATCACATGGCACAGCCAAACGGTACCTATATCGAATGACTCTCTTCACAGCACCAGGCCACTAGGCAGGCACTGGGTCCAGTTTCACAACTGATAGCCTCTTGCCGCCTTCCCTGTTGCAGTCTCATTTTGCCAGTAGTTCAAGCACTGCTGCTGTAAATTATTCAAGGTCCCTGCTCCATCAGAAGTTTTCCCTGAAATTTCATTTCATGTAAGTGAAAGGTATTGAATGTGCACAAAACTCAGGCTAAGGATAAAAGGGAACTACAAACAGAAACTACTGCATTTGATTTTTCCTTTCATGCCTGAAAAAACAATCTCTGCTGTTTTTTCTAAGTACTGCCTTATTCTTCACATAGTTTAACAGAATTTAAAAAATTAATAATTAGTGCAAAATAGTAACACTTATATAGACCTTAATTGTGTATATTCTATCAGCCTAACAAAGAACATAAACACGGCAAGTATAGAAATGAACAGCACACATTTACTCCTCTTTTTCTTTTTCTCTGCACTCTGCTATAAATAGCTGGCACAATAAGGAAGCCTGTAATTCATGACAAGATGCACACCAGAATCAGGAAAACAAAGTCACCTGCAAAACCTCTGCAGTCACAGCAGAGATAGATACAATAAAAGAGAAAAACTCTTAAGAGTCACCTTGAAAAGTACTGAGGCACAGAATTCATCTTTACCACAGGGAACAAAGAGGAAGCGCATTACAGCATCCAAGACAAAGTGTGGCAGTTAAGAGAATGAAGTTTCTCTAGGAAAGCACATATTTCCATTTTTAAATTATTTTATCCTCATACTTTCCTTGTTTGAGGAAGTTTTGACACGATTGTCTAAACTCCCATCAGGCTGAAAACAAGAACATATTTCAAGCGCAGAGAGGATTGTCATGAAAATACTTTTACGAGTATTTGAAGAGATAAACCAGTTCAAAAAGAGATTAAACAAATTCCTGGTGGACGGGTTAATCAGCAACTGTTAAACACCCACCAGCTGGCTCCGGATCAGGGATTCTCCGAGCAGCTGAAGGTTGGTTGAGCAGGGGAAGCATTTGTCATTAGTGGCAGTTCAAGGCAGGATGCTGGACTAGGGTCCGGTCCAGTACTGCCTTCCTTGTGGTCTTGTTTCATGCCACCAATGACTCTGAACTGTATTCACTTTCATCCAAATTCTAATGTGCACTGAACCAGTTCTGGATCTCTCATAAAGGTAAGGATGCTCCATAGGAAACATGACAGTAAAGCAACCCAATGTTCTCTTAATATTCTTAAACACTTACTTGGATCCAGTTCTTGGAAAAGGTTCTTTACTAGCCTCTGGAAAACTGAAGTTCTCTTTCTCCTCAGCAAACCCCATTAATGGACTGAGAGTAGCCCTGCAAAGAAGGACTCAGGGGTGCTGGTGGAAGAGAAACTCAATATGAGCCAGTAATGTGTCCTTGCAGCCCAGAAAGCCAACCATATCCTGGGCTGCATCAAAAGAAGCATGGGCAGCAGGTCAAGGGAGGTGATTCTGTCCCTCTACTCTGCTCCAGAGAGACCTCACCTGAAGAACTGCGTTCAGTTCTAGAGTCCACAGCACTGAAAGGACATGGATCTGCCAGAGAAAGTGCAGAGGACTTTTTCCTGTCAGGGTGGTGAGGAACTGGCACAGGTTGCCTAGAGAAGTGGTGGATGCCCCATCCCTGGAGGTGTTCAAGCACAGGCTGTATAAAGCATTGAATAGCCTGATGTAGTGGAAGGTGCCCCTGCCCATGGCAGGGTGGTTTCAACTGGATGATCTTTAAGGTTTCTTCTAACCCAAACCATTCTAAGATTTTATGAAAAAGTCATCATGGTCTGGACGGGTACCAGGCCACTAATGGATTTCTGGTTGCTGTAGCCCAGACAGGTCTTTCTAACACAAACACCACGTAAATGGGATTTATTTATGCCAGATGGTACTCAGTTGTCTGTCATGCCCTTCTTTAATGTGTTACTTCATTACTGATTGCATTTCAGGTGAAAATTAATGTAGTCTGTTTTATTTTTAAATGGAGATTCAGAGTAGCAGATGTTGGGGGAGGAGGGAAGAAGGGTGTTTCCATCTTTTTAGTATGCGATGGTTCATACAGCTTCATTATAGCTACTCTAGTATATTTAAATACTATATTTCCATGCACAACTGTGTGTGTCTGTTCCAATTTGTACTGGTCTATTTGACTCCATGTGTGAACATATGTCCACTTATTTTAGAGAACATAGTATGTTGAAAAGGAGTTTTCATTACTTATTCTCTAAGATTATAGTAAATCGAACATTAAAAAAAAAATCCCCAAAAGGCAAACCCCAATATTATGAAGATGAACCTGCATTGCAATTCTACTAATAAGTGACAGAAGGTACATACCCCCTGAAGGTACTGCCATCAATGCCAGGGATAGCAACCTCCTGATTTGGGGCTGTATTCTTTGCTCATGGAATAACTCAGAAAGTCCAAGGAGTCTGGCTACATCCTAGCAGCCTGTAACCACCTACATATGGACAGCTCTATGCCCAGAGCCTCCAAAGCACTGCACATAGCAGCTTCTTCGGCTGTCAGCCACACTGCCAGCACTACTCTCACCTTAAAATCTGAGAACTGTCCAGGTTAAGACCACAGTGCATCTGACCTAGCAGTCTTACCCTGACACTGCCCCAAAGAAGCCATCCAGGATGCTGTAATCTTGCTACTTCCCCAGAAACACCCTCTTCTTCCTGTGGGATCTGGGGACTTCCCATATCAGAGGCAGCACTTTTCTGCCTAACATCCTTTGACAGATTACTCTTCTGCAAATTTTTCTCACCACTTTTATAGCCCATGTACCAACATTTTGCACCTACACACCCTGTAGCAATAATGCCAACAGTTTAACCGTCCCTTAAAGGAAAAATACATTATTTTATTTATTCTGAACCTTTGCTCACTACAAAACACAGGAGATTTGAATGAAATCATTACAAGAAACAGTGATTCCTATTCACCTTCTGCACAACCTTCATAATATTATAGAGCTCCCCCCTCACTCCACTATGCTATGCTATGTCATATGTTTAAAGAGTCTGAATATTACACTTCACAACAAAACTCTTCCTGTTTCTTATTTCTTGTGATGTCATGTCAGGCTGTCTCTTCTCAGGAATACCAAAGAACTAATCAGACTAGATATGGACAACTGGAATACAGAAAATTGTACATGATGAACCAAGCACACATTTCTTTTTTGGGCACAAGACCCAGAAACTTAGTCATCCAGTTAATGTCCCTACTCAAGGACATGAGAAGTCCACTGAAATCATGTTTCTTTTTGTAAAATGTACATATATACATGCTCTGCTGCTATCTGTGTTAGTCCAAACTGGGGAACCAGACAAAGCTGGAGGATCTTAACCAAAGTACAGCTGGAAGAGGCTGAATTCAGTGCCTTGAATTCAGCAGGTAGTGGCTAGTTTTGAGGCAGACCCTGCCCCACCTCTGCAGGTATAACTGACAACTGGCTCACAGAAGTAGGGCAAGTCCTGAGTACGGAAGGAATAGCATCCTTCTCTTGGCAGGCAGAAACGTCTAGTAATGGAGTATTCCCATTGAAGAAGGTTGTTATATTTTCTTGTTTTCCTAGGATTGTGAAAGAACATCTAAATGTCCATACAAAAACTTTCTTTACATGGATTTTGTCATAAATTACCTGGTTGCCATTCTGAAGCTGCATTATGAGTTGCAGCCACTTGTGCCATTGCCATCAGGTTGAAGACACAAACAGTTTGCTCTGGAGTGTTGTAGTCCTGCCTTTGTCAACCATGATACACAACACTATCCTTTCAGCTTCTTCCCATCAGGATGAAAACCTGCTCTCTTCTTCTGTATTTAGTGAATTAACCAATAAATTACAATCTCATATAGTACATGTGAAACTCTTGGGAAGCCAAAAATAGACTGAATGATAAATTTGTCTTTCTTGATTTTTCCACACTTCTTACCACTAGAATCATGAAAATACCCAAGAGAATGTCATACATCATTGGTGTCAAACTATTAATTAGCTAAGCTCAACTTTTCCAATGGGAAAGCTACCAGTAGGTTTCAATGCAGCCCTGCAGTTTAGGAAGAAGGAAGGAGAGGAGGGGTTAACATTCTTACCCAGTGTGTTGAAGCTGCCTAATAAGAGGATAAGGTACTTAAGGTCAAGGCTGAGGTCAGTTATCTCTACATCGGTGGCAGCAGAGACAGAGCAGGAAGAGCAAGCTAGCTCTAGGACTAGAATTGAGAGAGGAGGAGGAAGGAAGGAGAGAGAAACTCAGCAGGAACTGAAACCCTGCATTTTCTTGGTGACTTAGCTCTGCTGGAGTGTATTTCCATGTTTACAGCAAGCTGTCCCAGCACGCAAAACTGAATCAACCCATGCATGCCGTGCTGGAAAGCATCAAGTGCTTAGCCAGTAAAGGTGGTGTAAAATAGGGGAAAAAAACAGTTCACACACCTCTTACCTGCAGAAACACCTTGTTCCAAGGTGGTCTGGCAATGCTTGTATTTCACAGTATCACAATTTTGGAAAAGACCTCTGAGATCATCTAGTTCAACGTATGACCCAACACCAACACCCACTTGTCATTTAAACCATGGCACTAAGCGCCTCAATCTGTTTTTAAACACCTCCAGGGACGATGACTCCACCATCTCCCTGGGCAGCGCATTCCAATGGCCAATCACTGTTTCAGTGAAACATTTTTTCCTAATATCGAGCTAAACCTCCCCTGATGAAGCTTGAGACCATGTCCTCTTGTTCTGTCACTAGTCGCCTGAGAGAAGAGACCAACCCCTGCCTGCCTACAACCTCCTTTTAGGTAGTTATAGAGAGCAATAAGGCCTCCCCTGAGCCTCCTCTTCTCCAGGCTAAATAAGCCCATCTCCCTCAGTTGCTCTTCATAGGGGTTGTGCTCAAGCCCCTTCACCATCTTCGTTGCTCTCCTCTGGACATACTCCAGCATCTCAACATCTCTCTTAAACTGAGGGGTCCAAAACTGGACACAGTACCCAAGGTGCGGCCAGACCAGTGTCAAGTATAAGGGGATGATAACTTCTCTAGTCCTGCTGACTGCTAATTTCACCACAAAGATGAGTAGTCTAACTAGTAAGCATTTCTACAACACTAGCAACATGTATGTCCTCTTGCGTTCCTCAGATACCTTTCCCCTGCACATCTCAAACCAGGAATGGGAAGAGCAAGGAAAGAATAGAAAAAAACAGGTTTGGAGTGCTAAAAGGTAAATAGCAGAGCATTCCTACTTCCATTGCAGCACGTGTTTCTGGTAAAAGACCAAACACTTGACCCCAGTGAGCAAAAATAGTATTTTCTTCTGGAACAGTACTGGAACTACGTCATTGCTTCAACCTGAGTATGAAACAAGTAATGAAACAAAGTACAGAAATAATTCTACTAATGTAGCTATGATTAATACAATGCTACATTACCACTAGAAATTTACTAATAGGAATTCCCAAGCTCTTATAACGTGAAAAAATACCCAGGAACCTGAAACACAAATTTTGAACTACTTGTATGTGGATACACTTCTGTGACACTGCAAATAAATGCATAAATGGCAGAAACATAAAAATGCAAGTACATTTGTTATGAATATAATAAAGACTCATAAGTCCACCCATCATCCCAACACCACCATTCCTACTAAACCATGTCCCGAAGTGCCACATCTACATGTTTTTTGAACAAATCCAGGGATCAGGAGAGGAAAAAAAAATTCCTTAAAATGTCAGCTGGGGATTTCTTTGGATCTTAACATATAAAAAGCATTTATTTACCCAAGTTAACTTCAGAAATTCTCTTGCTATCCACGAAAAAAACCTGAATAACTCCAAAAATATATTACTGCAGGCAAGAAATGAAATTAGCAGCTATAGCATTAGCAGTAGTAGTCAATGTGAAGATCTTCAGCTGTGTGCAGTTCATGCACAGTTCAGGTACAGCTCCTGTGGATGGCTTATGACCTCCATGGACAACGCGGTTGCTGGGTTATCTGAAACCTTAACTGTGGGAAGAAACAACAAACATCTTGTGCTGAGGTTGCCATTGCCATTTTATACTCAACTCCATGAATTCTGGTGCTGAGAAGCAGAGGAGTTTACATTTCTGTGCTATGATTTCTATTCAAATTGGACCTCTTTTTGAAGTGTCTAATTCATGTGAGATGCAATAATCATGTAAGATATGATTGTTTCTATTGCGTGATGAAATCACAATTTATACAAATGTGATTCTGCACAATCAAATATCTGACCAGGAGCATCAAATTCCAATCAATACTATCCGTAAATTCTGGTACTCCTCATTTGTGGTCTTAAATTACTATGGAAAGTTGGCAATGCTGTGACTAAGCAGGCCTCACTACAATCAGATTCTGCATGACAAAAAGGCTCCTTATGAGAGATTGAACCCTTCCAGACACTCCAAACAGACTATGTAGACCACCCGCCTGGTTAGATGTGAGGGAGTCTCGAGAAGCTTGTGCTTTTCTTCTCAAGGGTTCCCTTTATTCATCCGAAATGCTCTTCCTCTTGCATCCCACTGAAAGTTTCTTCAGAAACAATCCTGGTGGAAGTTTCTACCGGTTTCGTTCCCATTAAATTATGTGTGAAAGTAGCAGAAAGGACTCAACCTGAGTCACTCTAAAAAACAGGATTCCTAAAAGAAGTAGAAGTACAAATACCACTAATATCTCTGTTCTGTTTGGCAGGAGAAAGCAGTATGCCAAGTCACTGCCCTTGGTTGCTTCCTGGCTGAGACTTCTTCCCAAGGCCATCTCTGAAGTTTTCCCATCAAAGAGCATACAGGAACAGCATACTCTGCCCCAGGAAGAGGAGGAAAACTGGACAGATTTCTGACCGCTCTGCAGTCATTCCCTACAGATATGAAATCCTTCTCATGCCCCACTAAGAACAATATCAAAAGTACTCAGTCTTCCAAACCTAAAAACTCAAATAAAGAGCATATTTAGGAAGAGTTCAGTTCTGGCCCTATCATGACATACCTACCTCTACATACTTAGCTCCTTAAGACAAGTTGAACCTCCCTCACAGAATGTAAACTAGCATTTGGTACAGGCTGCATAGAAGTTACTGAAATTTTAAAACCCATTGAGGTGGCAGTCTCTAACATGTAAGCTCATTATTTTGCTGGTCTATTGAGTTAGAAGGTTAAATTTATTCTGATGTCAGTGTTTTTCCTATAAGAAAATATGGCCTATACTTTCCCAAAGTGCCTGCTGGAATATCAAAATGATCATCATTACCGTAGCCAGACATGCACACTTATTAATGTAGTTCTTAATTTCTATTGGTTACTATAATCACATTTTATATTTCATTTCTAAATCAATTTTTTTTTTTCAGTCAGTAACCAGTATGAAGCCTTGTGACAAAAAAACGTCAAACTGCTAGCATTTATCTGATGTCAAGAGCACTAGTGAGACTTTTGGAGTCTGCTGGGCTTCTCCACATGGAAACAGCCAGCCCAAGGATAATTTCAGCCCGTAACAAGGTTCAATGGGAACAGCCTTGTATCTAATGAATAAGATCATCATTCCCTCTAAAGAAGGATTCAGGACAGGAGATTTGATGCTCAGCTGAAGAGGGATTAACACTCTGGCCAGGTCAGATTCCAACACCTAGAGGAAACCCCTGTGTTGGAACTCCCTATTTGGGAAGGTTTGCAGATTTCTGTGCCATAAGCTTAACGTAGTCTCTCTGCTTCAAACACTAAACCTTAAGGAATGGATTTTTCTGTCTATGACTATTTCATTTTCTGCCACACTGTTCCACAGTCAGCATGGCCCTTGTGCACTGCTGCTATAGGAGGCAAAAGGAATACCTGTACTGATCCATACTTTAAGATTAAACCCATTTTTTAAAAAAGGAATGAGATGTAGTTCAGAAAGCTTAGCTGAAAAACTCTATTAGTTTCACTGACCTACATTAATCAATGAATAATAGCTTCCAGCTCAAAAGGCAGGTGAATAATCATTTTTATAGAGTAATCTTCAGTGTGCCAGTCCTTTTTTTAGTAAAAATGCTACCAGTAGAAATCCTAAGACACTGGCTCCTCTCACCAGTTTATCCTAAGAGATTAAAGGCTTTGATTCAAACATACTGAAACATTACTGTAATGTGAACAATGTCTTCTGGAAATGGTATAAAGGAGTTCCATTTCTCTTGCTGCTCAGCTAAGTTAAATGAGTTTTGGTGCTATCAATGAGTGAGGTTTAACAGAACTCAGCTCCACCACCCCTTCAGCGTTATTTACAGAGAAATGCTGACAGAAGGAAAATGTGGTTATTCTTAGTTACTGCTGAAAAAATAGAGCTTGAGAAGCAGATTTGTTGAGTAAACAGGTATCACATACAGATGCACACAATGACATATTCTTGTATTAATAAGCCTTAATGAATGAATTGGTTGCTTGCTTAAAATGATTCTATTCTAATTTTTAATTCTCTGAAGATGTATTCAAACAGTCATAAGCAATCTGATTATTCTCAGTGATCTCCTCTCCACCACAGTAGGAAAAGCAAAAATAAATAATTGACTAGTAACACTGTATAACACACTGAGTTACAGGGAAAACCACTTTTTACTGTGCTATTAATAACTTAGAAGCATGCTCCTGTTTGCAAAGACGTGCTAAAGTATTTCTTTATTGCTAATCTACTATTTGCTACTTTTGGAACAATTCTAGTTGCATGACCATTTAATATGCATTAGTTCCTGTTATTAATCCCTCTTATTAATACGCATTAATTCTGCTTTCTCTCTCCAATAGCAAATGAGAAGAACCACTATATACCAGAAGAACAAACCTTTCCTTTGAGTTAACATAGAGATATAACCCAAAGTACAACAATACCACTTCAGTGGAACAGGGAGTGAGAACTGATATGCATTCGAGTTCACATGATGCCTAAGCATTAGTTCTTGAAGCTTTTGTTTATCCTAAGTAGCCACCCCTTCAGTTATTAACTGTACTGAATGGGTCTGCTCTGGAGCCCAGAGCAAGAACAAAATTAATAACATCTGGTGGCAGGCATCAATTCTCTGATTGCAAATGTATGTACTGCAAGACAATTTTCCAGAACTAAGTCCAAGTTGGTTAAAATTTGCAAAATCGTGATTTGAGAAAACTGAGTACTGTAAATGAATCTTTGGCATTCTAATGAGTACAAGAATGAGAATATTCCAACAGGTTATTAATAGAGACTTCAGTCCACGTTAAGCTGGTTTTTTTCCTAACAATGTTCTTACTAATAAGATGCTTGTAAGATCTTCCCTTCTCAATCCTTTTCTCTCTAGATTATTGCCCTTTTCTCTCTAGATTATTGCTTGGTATTTTCAATTATATAATTACTCAGTTATCTGAAGAAACTGGGGAGAATAACCACCACAACAAAAAATTCTGCTTTTTCTCTAATTGCCAATATTAACAGCAAAAAAAGTTGCTGGGCTGCCTTTGTTTTCCTTGCTTTTTATTCAACCTGTTTTCCCTGTAGCGACTAAAATATTTATAGATGCTCCTCTGAAAACCCTAGCCAAGGAGGCTAAAGATCATGGTCCCGAGTGAATTTCAATGGACCCTGGATACCTCTTTCAAATGCCTTGGAAACCCTAGCTATTATTTCTTCGAGAAAATGAGTATTTCCACTTCTTTACCATTTATTAGTATATCTGTTACCTCATTAAACGCAGGTAATTTAAGTACCTCAGATTGGGGGGGGGGGGGGTAATGAGAATGTGTTTATAAGATTAACATTTGTTTGTGCCACTTTTAATGTAGCTGTGATGCTTTTTATTTATGATAGCCAAAGAAGATAAGGAATGTTTATTCACTGATACATCTGGAAACAGTAACAAAGCACTGAAACAACTGAGCCCTATTTCAGTAAAACACACATGCTCTGAATTCAGTATTTGAATGTGCAACCCTTTACTGCACATACACATCAGTCCCTCTCACAGAGATAAGTTTCTATTATTTTACCTAGCTCCTGTGATATACAAAGTTTAGTATTCCGTAATTAACCAAATGAAAGGAGGTTAGGATTGTTAGGAAAGGAGGTTGTTAGTTATTCTCTTTTTTATATCCATTTTTATGTTTGAAAGCCTGCTCAATCTACAAATTAGGCATTTCAGGTGATATTTTATAGCAGAAGCAGAGGAAATGCAATCACTCCTCCATGGCAAATGAAAAATAACTAGCACATTTCCAAATGGCCAGCTATCTTATACATCCTTCTCTTTACTACTGTGTAAGCTCTTCACTGATGTCACTACCACCCCACCAGCTTCCCAACCTGGAGCTCAAATGTCCAGAAGTCTGTTTGCGCTCATCACATGTGAGATGCAGTGTTTGCCAGGGAGGATTTTTAATCTCTCTCTCTCTCCCTTTCTCTCTCCTCTCTCTAGATGCTTCTCTTCCCTATTTGTGTATTTTTCTTCCCCAGGCTTCATCTCCTTGCTAGAGCCAATGTGGTTACAGCCAAGGGGGCAGCGAGCACCTCCCAGACCTGCTTTGTGACTCAGCACCCTGCAAGACTTCAGGATCGTGTAAACCAGCACCACCTCTCCCCACTGGCTGAATATATTCCTTATCAGCGCAACTCTCTGCTTTCCCCAGCGCAGGAAGGAAGGATCATGAAAGGACGCACCCCTGGGCAAGAGCAGGTGGGATGCAATTTGCCAAGGCAGCCAGACACTGGCGAACCTGCGGGGCTGTACAGACATGCACTCCCACACGGAATGGTAGGTTCAAAAATGCCACTTCAGCCCGATGACTGCTTGACTCATTTTTAGTCAAGCGATATTTAACAATGCCTGATGTCTGGTACAGCATTTTTCCAGCTTATTATTAGGTAATTAACAACCAAACACACACTGTTCACTGAGGCAGGGATCCATATGTCTTTCTCTGCAATGTGGTATAAGGATTCAGGGATCCAAAACTGGCCCATCAGGTGTTATTAGATGTAAATGTAAAACAGCAATGCAAACTCAAAATGAAAAGGCATTTACCCTAGGAACGGTAGTATCCTTTTGTCACTGCCTGTAATGCTTACTGGCAATAACTTGCTCCTTCAGATCACACAGTAAACAGCTTACAGGTTTATTAAACTAGCTGTTCCTCAACACTCTGTGAAAATAGATGTCTTTGAAAGCATGGGTACATCTTCAACTTACGGAACACAGAAATCAAAGCATTTGTACTGTTTTCCAAAATATGAAAATCAGAAAATGCACAAAATATTGATGACATAAAAGGTTTTAAGCATTTATTATGGTAAATCATTTAATAGGCAAGAATAATGTAATTTATTTTATTTTAAAAGGTGGCATCTTTACTGGATATCTACAGGGGGTAGACAATTTTCTTTAATATATTCTAAATCATCAAATATGCAAATAAAAAGAATGTAAATGCTTTTAAAATATTTTTTTTTATTTCCAGCAAATTACATAATTAGAAATACCTGTCTTTGTACATAAATCTTTAATAGTACATAGCTTTCTGAAGGACAATAAGGACAGGCTTGTTTATTCCTGAATGATAACCCAGACTTCTATCCAAAACGTAACAGTTTGATCATCTTAGTTATTTACAGGACAGTCAAGCAATAGATTCTGGTACCTCTTTTCCCTGACACACATTTTACTATAACTTACAAATACTACAGAAAATGTACAGATAGAAGGAAAAAAAAAAAAGTCAACTGAATTTCATTGTCATTATTCTGTTAGGATCTCTAATTAAATATATCATGTTATTATATTGATTATCTCACTGACTGTGCTGCCCCTCCCCATAATGCAGTTGTCTATAGCAGATAAAAATTGATCAGAAATGCACACTCCTGAACAAACTGCAGGATTCAAAAAGTAGAACACTGTTTACTCTCAGCAATATTTAAATAATCATTTAGCAACAACCAGACTAGTAGGATCCGTGCAGCCATATCCACCCGAGAATCCTGACTCTGCATTCCAGTGCAGATATCTGAGTCAATGTAACCACACTGCATCATCATAATCCTGCCTCAGCATATTCCCTGTTCCGCCCTCAAATCCACAAATAAAAAATAACCCTTGTTTTACCTTAGATGGTGAATTGCTGTTTGTCCTTTTGTTCATAACTATTCCAAGTTTTTATCTTTGAAAAATACAAGGATGGCTGCACCAATAAACTTCACAGATCCTCTCCTGCGGCAGAAAGAAAATTAAAAAAAAAAAAAGAAAAGGATTCAAACTGTGACCTCAGAGCAAAGCACAGCCGTTAGCATCCCTCAGCCAACCTTCTGCAGAAAGCAGGTTAGACAGCAGGAAAACTGGCTTTGTACACGGCTGCAATGCTTTCAAATCAAGCATTCTGTGCTGTAAGCTCAGGGATTTATATCTTCTTAAATAGGCCGTCCCACTCAATGCTGCTTGTGTGCATGGAAATATGAAGCATTGCACTGCAGTCACTTTATGCAAGAAACTACCCCAGTCATCTTTACAATCTCTGTCACTCTGCTCTGAGACTAACGAATGAGCACAGCATGCATAATTCATGCATTAAAATCTTCTGTGCACTTCCTGCAGCAACCGTTACATCCAGTAATGGGATATTGATCAGCTCATCCCTAAAACAATCAGGGCTGGGCAATTGCTTTGCTGCAAAAAAAATAATCCTTCCAAAATGGGATGCAGATACAGGCTTTTCCCCCCTGCAGCACTCCAGCGTAACTCCAACACACATGGTGTGGCATTTACATATTGCAGAGTGTTTAATCTGGACTCTGCATTTCTCTGACCTTCGAAAAAAGCTGCATTATTTGAGCCTTTTATTTGAAGTCTGTATTCCCTGCAGCCTGTTTCTCCTTTCAATTCGACACAGCATGAGAAGCAGATATGCTTTCCTAACCCCATGTTGACAGCACAGTGAACTTCCAAAAGCAAAGAGAAAATATCAGAGCTTCCTGCCCCAAGACATGTTTTTTTTCCCCATATACACCTGCACTTTGTTTGTACAAGGAGACCAGTCTCATTTGAATCCTTTTATTACAATGCATATATGATATTCTCTCTGAATGGAGATGTGCATATGCATCATTTTTCTTCCAGCACAATTGACCTAATTCGCATCTGCCAGACCAATTAAAATAAGCCCCCCAAAATCGACTCTTCTTCCAGCCTTTTCAGCACACTCCTTTTTCTTGTACCTCCACCATTTAAACATGCCTCATCAACAGTTTACCAACTTTGTCCTCAGCCCTGGTCTCCAGCAGCCTCTCAGAAAGCCCATCCTTTGACTGCCACATGCCTCTCCTTCCACACACAGGAAAACCACAACTCCACCATTTCAGAAGGAAAAGATGAGAGAGGGAAGACAGACAAAAGGAAAACACTAAAGTCGTGACTGAGGTGAAACTCCAAAGCAACATTTAAAACTGAAAAAAGAATCTTTGGTACCCTGCTGTTTATAAACAACGTAGTCACCAGAGTGTGAACCAGACAGACCTGTAGTTTTCTGAAATCCATGTAATAATTGCTGATTCTTAATGGAGTTTAAGTCTGCCCTTTTATCACTGAAAGGCGTTGTCACCACTAAAATAAAGAAGTGGTTTTGAGGTTTATTTGAAAAGAAATTCAAGAGGATACTTAGATCTTTCATAATTATTTCTTCCAGGGATCGAAGAAGGCAGAGTTGGCTAAAATAGAAATCTTGATGGGACTGCAGCATGAACAGGAACACCCAACATATTGATGAAAACCTGAATCTGGGCTAAACTACTGAATCTCTTGCAACTGTACACATTCAGAGTCCTCCCTGTTAGCCAACATAAAATTGTCTGGAGCAAGCAGGATTTGGCATACAATCTGGAAACTGGAATGAATAGAGGCTTTTTCAGAGGAAAGTTGGGAAGAAGTTTTGCTTGGTTTGTCTCTCACCAGAGCAATCAGCTTTCAGTGTATCCAGTATCTACTGTTTCCCTTCTAAGGCACATCCATGTATCACAGTTAGCTGGCAAGGATGTGGCCAAGAAATTACCATATGCCTTTCTGGTTTGCCCCTTTTCAACACCTATCAGGGCTGTAATATAACAGCAGTTAATCTCTGCTTTGTGATGCATCAAGAACAGCAGTTTAGGTGGTCAAATTCTTCACCAACTACCACACCCCAAATGCTGGGTCACAATCATCTCTGACAGGCATTAAACTAGAAGTTACAAGCCATATTAGAAAACGTGATGTTGTGAACCTGATTGCTTAATTAATCAGATTAGAATGAGAAGAAATCTCATCTCTGTGAGATTCATGCCCCAGGTCATGCAATCCCCATGAGCTCGCTCCGATCTTACTCTAACCAGTTATAAGTGGGAAGTTTACTTAGAAAAAATGCTAATGTAAGCACTGCAGACTAGCTCATCCTACGCTTACCATTGCAGGGGACATCTGCCACTTCTTGCTATGTTGGGACCGTGCTCCAGATAAAGATGTCTAAATTTGAATAGCTAGCAGTTTGTGCCTACACACAAGGAAGATGCCAATCCTCTGTCAGAAGACCACTGGAAGCTGTTCAGCTATCCAGCTCTTGTAGTCTGTTTAAGGGAGAGCTGGATCACTGCCATCTCCATTGACTGTATTGGCTAGGGTTTTGACGATTACAATCCGACTGCAGACATGTGAATCACATGTAGATTACAACACATAGACCACTCAATTTAGACATCTCAGTTTGTCACCATATCCACCCTGCATGTGGTTTAACAGAGAATTTCCTTGGCACAGGGCAGGAGACATGATAATTTTGGGCACAGATACACTTACCTCTTACTCTCTCTAAACAAGCTATGTTTGGGATTCCATGAAGCCTTTGAACAATTGCTTAAAACTGATTTAATATGTTAATGTCATGGTACAATTGCTGTTTTGGACAGTTCTGTCCACAATATTAATTTTTATCATTGACTCAGAAAGAAAATAACTTTCTACATTTTATAAAGAGCTAAAGGTAAATTACACATTGAATTCAGAGTTGATATTTCTATTTGAAATTTGGATGTCATTGATATTTATAGATACATCATTTAAAGAGAGATTTTATGCAGAAAAAACCCCATTCCTAGGATTTCTGCAATCTTTGCCTGGTATTTTGGAATTTGTATGTCATTTGATGGGTTCCTTAAAGGAAGACTAGATGCTCTGGGTATTAAAGTAAGTCTTCCCTCCATCCGAGAACTTTGTAAGAAGCACAAACAATAAAAAGACAAACTGATAACACTTCCTTTGGAAGATCAGAAAGATAATTCCTTCTAGTGGTGTCTCTGCCCATGGCAGGGGTGTTGGAACTACATGATCTCTAAGGTTCCTTTGACCCAAACTATTCTATGATTCTAAGATTCTATGATTCTATCATAAAATCAGTTTTACTATTTAGATGGATAAAGTCTAGCAAATGGGAGTTTTGTTGAAGTTACCGGTGCAGCAAACACAAATATGAGTGTTCACTGTAAGCACACTTCATTATATACTGCCTGTATATTTCATTGTGTTAGACATGTGTCCCTAAGAAAACTGTCAATCCATGCTGATAGAACATTAACCTTCTCTGTGCATTTATTTGTATGTTTTAGTATTCCCTGATTTGTCAGTGATGAAAAACACATAATAAAAATGCCTTGCTCTCCTTGGTTTATTACTCCAGTTCCACACTTCAAAAATAAATGGTCATATCAGGCATTCACATTCTTACTATGTCTAGCTAGAAATCAAAAGCTCACATGCATAAACACAAAGATTTATCCTTCAGCATGAATACCAGCTTCAGTAAAATACACATAGACTTCCAGCCCTCCTGTCAAAGTAGAAACTCCAGATTTGGGAACTTTCTATCTAATTAGAAATGGGAAAATGTTCCTGGAACATTTTAAAATATGCTACATAGCAGACTCTAAATCAGACAGGTGCTCTCAATCTCACGGTCCCATCTATACCTGAGTATATTCTGAGAGTAGAAAGATATTTAATGCAGGGTTGGAAAAGACCCTTAAGATCATCACATCCAATCACTAACCTAACACTGCCAAGTCCACTGCTAAACCATGTCCATAAACACCACCTCTCAACATCTTCCTTTTCTGCACCTCTTCTTACACTGAGCAAAAGCTATGTTCTTCCACAAAAAAAAAATTAGTTCTGTTCTCTTTCACATTTTCTAGGTAGAAAACTCTGATTCTACCATTTATTTATCACATCCACAATGACTGTCACCTCCTTGACTCCAGATCTAAAATACTCCTGTCTCCGCTTCTCTTTCCATATGTCTATTTCTCCAACAGAAATCTGACAAAATAGCAACTTGATTTTTTCTTTTTTTTTTTTCCTCTTCCTTTACCTACCTTATCCTTGAAGCACAAAAATGCATGTGCTCGGTCCTGCTATATGTGCCACTCTGCTTAGTGCCACAGTCATCTCACAAAGTTTCATGATTTCCTTCAAAAACTATCGTTTCCCCATCCCTGTCTGCTTTCATTCTCTTCCCATTCTCACCATTTCTTCCTTTCATAAAGAAAAAAAACCTCCCTAGTGTTTAGCTTAGCCTCATTTGCTTCTGCAGCCACTGTTACATCTTTCTGCTTTCTTTCAATTCTATATAGCTTTAAAACTACTGCATGAAGTTCCTCTCTTGCTCTCCCAATGGCTTTTACCTTTTGCACTCAAACATAGCAGCTCTTGAAATCTCTAGCATTTGTAGTTATCAAGACCTCAGGAACCAGGCTCATTTTTCATTCTTCCTCCATGCCAACAGTTTTTCATGGTTAGGAGTTTTTAACTCTGAGGTTTTGGCTTCCTTGACACATTCTTATCCTGATCTCTAACTTTTGCTTTGGATGTCATTCAAAAAAAACAACTTAATGCTTTCTTCTATGCCCAGTGGAGAATTATTTGGTCTTCTTTCCTCTTAAAACTTTACTCTGGTACAATCTCAACTATAAACACAACCACCGTCTTCTCTTTGGATGTTATACTTCTACTCCAGTACTCCAGTACCACCACTTTTTCAATTTGGTATCTCATCCAATATTTCTGATACTGTAAATCCAGGCATCAGCTTAAACTCAGCTTAAGCCCAATATAGCCAAATTAAGGGCTTTATTATCCGCCCCCACAGTTCATCCTGCCAAATCCTTCCTGAGTAACTGTGTACAGTGGCACTATCCTAGTCCACCACTTAAGACACCTGTCTGAATGTCATCTCCAATGCAGATCTGGTTGTCAAATCCAGACCAAGGCTTGCAGAATCTTTCTGCACAATATTTCTCCTTTATGATCTTTCAACGTGCACTTACACTTAAACAGATACTTATTCTCTCAGGACTAGATTAATAAAAAATCTTATCCTCGGGCCAAGACGAACACAGCACCTAATCAGAGTGCTACTGCAAAGACCACTGCATCACTCTGACGGTGTCACCTCTCAACTTGCACCCCTCCCTTCATTGGTATCTCAAATACAAGCAACATCATGTTCCCTTCCATGGACTGCTCTCATTATTATTTTCACTTGGTACTAAGAGTCAACTTACAATTAGTGTGAAAATTATTTTTCATTAGCCCCTTGTTAAATTTTCAGTCAAGTACTTTTGTGCTTCCTCCCATTACACTTTATACTTTGGAAGAACTCTCTCCAACACCTGGAAAGTCACTGCATTGCCCTCCTTCAAATTCTTCCTTAAATCTTGTTTGTTATGATAATTACAAAAAAAAAAAATTGACAGCATGTAGGCTAATCAGGAAAGCTGAGACCATTATCTATTCACATGGCTGATTTTCTTTCACTGTTTCTTCGCAATTCCCCATCTGTCTTTGCCTTTTATGTTATACTTCCACTCATAATTACTTCTGAGTAATTCTCACTGGTAGAGGGGCAGACTTTTTGTTTTGTTTATTCAAAGGGTCTCTGTTTGATGACTGTGTGTTTTCAGTACTACAGTAGTCAACAGTACTGGGAGAGCACAGGAGACCAGGAATCTAACAGGGGTTATCTAACAGAATCTGAGGAGACAGAAGTAGAATTTACAACAGCTCGTAGTTCCTAAGGAGAAGTCGTATGAGGTTGAACAAAATCAAGGATATCAGTTCAGTCATTTAAGTTGTCAATGTGATTTTGTTCCAATACTTAAAAACATCCCCCAACAAAACAACTTCTTATTTTGCTTACTGTTTAAATCAGCATTTTGAGATATCAAAGACACTAATTCATTACATGAAAATGCTTTCTATAATCATTGTTTGAAACAGTGAAAATATTTAATACAATTACATAAATTCCATGCCAATATAATTGCTCCTAATATATCTATTACAATATATTCTATTTTACACCATAAGTTCAAAATACCATATGACATATTATATAGTCATAATATAAAATACTATAATTATAGTTATTATTACAATAGACTACAGACTACTATACTTATCTGCCATATTTCAGGTTAAAAAAGATTCTGTATATACTGAAAAAATGCCACTCTCTATGTCCTCGTGGTCTAAGGAAGTCTAAGCCTTTCTTCTTCTGTGGAGGTCCTCAATACAAGGCAGTTGTTACTCAAAACATCATTTGACTTTCAAGACCTAGCCACACACACAGAGCTGGAGAGAGTACTACTTTCATGTTCTCCTAGGCGTTTGATTTCAAAGAGCAACAAAGACTGTAGCCAAGATAACACACAAAACTTCCTCCCAAATGCTTTCCCACACTTATAAAGTGATCTACTTCAAATCGCTTCTGATGCAAAACTAGCATGAAGTGCAGCATGGCTTGCTGCTGTATATCCCTGCACAGACTGTCTGTAATACTGATGGGAAAATTCTGTTCTTCAGGTCTTCACCTTTTTTCTCATCACTTCATTCTCCTTGAGGCAACAGCCCAAGCCCACCACAGCACTGAACCTCTGCATAAATTTTGATCTCTTATGCTTAGCAAAAAATCTGTTTGATATGATTTTTTTCTATATTTTCATCACTACTGGTTTTGCACTTTACTGTGCATGCTTCCTCTATGATGTTTGTGACCTCTGGATTGATTTTTCTATCCATCATTAGTTAAGAACTGTCTTTGTTCAGTTTATTAGTCCTCATTCATCACACTAACAACTAACATCACTGGATAAACAAAGCAAGCTCTTATACTTGTCCCAGTAGCAATTCCCCGTTGGGTTGCCTGGTTTTAAAGTCAGGCCCTCCCAATATCCTCATCCAAAGACCCACAAAAAATCAGCAACACCAGGGAATCAACTGAGTTATGTGTTTTGGTGAAAAGTAGAAAAAGCCATTACCACGAGCAGAAATTCAAGGCCACTGTCTGTGCAGACCATAGCAACAAGTACACGGTTGCCAGATCTTTAAGTGTGCAATTCAAGCCAATGAATGTTTCCAGTTGACTGGAACACTTTGACTACAAGCCATTTGCCATGCAAACAAGACAAACTGCTGCATCCAAAGATGTTGCTGGATTTGCTCTCAAAAGAGTTGGGCGGGAGGGGGCTGCTGGGTGAGGGCAGGGTCGCGGGTAGCCAGAGGCCACGTGCAGCTGGACAGCCCCTTACCCCTGGGGCACAAGCCTGTGGCCCCTGAAGAAGCAGCGCAGGGCTGGGCTGATTGAAACCAGGGTAGCCGTGGACTGGGATCACTGAACAAGGCCACTGCAAAAGGTAGGTCTGAGGTCTTGCCAAGATGGGAAGTGGGCAGTGCAGGGACAGCAAGGAGCCAGGCCAGACACAAGCACAACTGAAACACAGCTCAGGCAAGATCCCAGGCAAGGCTAACCCCAAAAACAGCTCCTGGAGGAAAGGGAGAAAAGGCTTCTCACAGCTTTTCTACAAATCTGATGCCAGGCTGCACAGCTCCACTATTTCTGAATTGGATTGAACACTGTGAGCTAACTCACTGGAGGGGGAAGGAGACACAAAGCCTGCCAGTGCTCTCAGGATCCTGAAATGTGCTACAAGCAGGAACAAAAAGTGATGAGATTTTCCAGGATGACTTGGGGTGGGGAGCAATAAAAAGAAATAGAGATGCATGGTTTGGTCTAAAGCTATGGGAACAGAAGCCATGGAAGAAATATGAAAATTAAAAGCTAACCAAAATTGTCAATGACATCAACAGAACAGTGAGAGGAAGGCCAAAGCGCAGGCAAGGACAAGCTGGGAAGCAGATGTGATAAAACTGGGTGGAAGTGAACAAAAAGAGAGACTCAATGGCAGCCTGGATGTAGCTCAATGGACTGAGAGCCGACACGGTTGTCAGAGACCAACAGGGATTTGAGGCAGCAGTGTTGACTGTCATACAGTTGATTATCTTCTGTCTCCTGTTTTCAAGTGATTGTGGTGGTGATTTTTTTCTACCTCTAAAATGCTCTTGACATCGCTAGAGCACACCACATTGTTAGAGTGGAAAGACTGAAATCATGGATGGTGCCTGCATGCCCACTCTGTCACTCTGCTCAGTGCAGCCAGCAGCTCTGCAGAGGTGTGGCCATGTGCTCAGCCAGCTACAGAAACCTGGGGAACAGCCTGGTCATTACTAAGATCTTAGGGCCACAGGCAATACCCTAGAGCCCTGAAAAAGTGTTTCAGCTGCCAAACCATGAAGATACCAACTTACATTGCCTGCAGCACATTAATGCTCACAACAAAGTAAACAATACTCAGAAGAGTTTTTCTCCTGTTCACTTTGTAATCTGCATGTTTGTTTTTTTATCTGTTTCCTACTCAGTCTGCAAACTGCTCAGAGAGGGCATATTACATAGCTACTTTTCAGAGTAGACTGTTGCCCTCCCCATCGTGCCAATGGAGGAAAAAAGGGTACCTTAGCCCACAATGACCGACAGAACACATAAGAAATACATTATTTGCTTGGTTAATTTTAATCCATTCCCTGCTAGCTCTACACGTCACTCTACACTTTTGAAGGAAGAAAATGCCAGTGTGTTCCCTGATACACAGCATGAGATAGCATTTGGCTGCGTGCTAATCACAGGAAAACTGATGTGCGAGGCCAGTATTTAATTTTCATCCCCACGTCAAACATTCTTGCCAATCAGTACCACCCAGTGTTTTCAAATGCAGGTCAACTTAGATTAGGAGCTTGCCAGTAAAGAAGGACAAGTGACATAAAACAAACAGAAAGGCTCCTCCTTTCTTGCCACCGACAGCCTGTGTTGTCAGTGACAATCATCCTCTGCAACGCACTAGTGGCACATAGCCCTCCCTCCTCTTTGCCAGAGCACAGCTCTTGGCTTTGTCATCAGCGTTTGCCCACAGTTCTCTCAATCAACAGATGCTCCACCACATAACACACACCGTTGAGTCCCATGTGACCAGAGAGAAAATAAACATACAAATACAAATGGCAAAGCAGTTCTTTTTAGCTTCTGAACAACTGTGTTCCTCAAAATACAAAAAAAAACTAATCTCACAATCCAGTTCTCCCAGAAAGGACCTGCCCCTGCAGTAATATCCATTCCCAGGTCCAAGACCAATCATGTTTTTAATCTTCTGCCCTCTCCTTAGAAATGCTCTGTGAGAAATTACTAACTGCAAATGCGCAGATAATATGAGTAGTGCTAAATACATGTCATAGATTACAGGGAGAAGACCCTAGCAATTCATGGGATTAGAAAACTCTGAGTTGTCAGTTAAGTGAAGGAAATCTTTGAATGTCATCTATATCTGAAAGAAGAGTACTTTTTGCTCAAATGACTATTGTTGCACAGTTTACTTGATTTTAGTAGCACACAAAAAGAAACCCTCAGAAGAATAAATCTAAATAACAGTATCATACACACACTTTAAGAACACACATGTAAAGTTTCACCAACTTTTTATAATACACAAAAATTAAGCTGACAATTTCACATATATATACTCAAAAAACCCAAACACTAAGCAATTTAATATAGATTAAGTATTTATAGTCACTGGATAATTCTTTTTTCTGCCATATTTCCAAGACCAACTTTTTTCTTTTAGGCAGATGATGAGATCACTGCATATCTGCGACACTGCAACATTCTTGCACTGCTTGTAGAGACACTCATATAACTTCACTGCAGTGCCAATGGTTCTGTGAAGAGTAATTAAAGAAAACTTCCAGAATTGTCTTCTTTGAATTACTGAGGTATGAAAAAAAATATGTTCCGTATAAGTTGTAAGATTCAACTTTGTGCCTTGATGGAATACATTAGCTAAACGGCAGCACAAAGTAGCAGCCACAATACTGCCTTTTGATAGCTCTCCATCTAACTTGTCAGATAAACAACTGAAAGTCAAATGTTTGGGTCTTCGAGTTTATAGAAGTTAACCTTTATTTATTTATTTTACTGTTTAAGTATTAACAGACAACAGACACTAGTTATTTGGCATAAAAACACAAAATGTGTTTCAAAGGAAAGGAAGCTCTAGTGAATAGCTTAGTGGAAAATCAGCGCAGCCCACCATAACATTCTGTGAAGGTA
Organism: Tapera naevia; assembly: GCA_033556795.1. NCBI lineage: Eukaryota > Metazoa > Chordata > Aves > Cuculiformes > Neomorphidae > Tapera > Tapera naevia. Next base: position 22,307,695 of record JAUMJJ010000059.1, read on the forward strand.
AGGAGCAAAATTAATAAAAAGCACAATCTGTACCAAAATACAAAATATTCGTTGCTCTTAGTTATCCCAGGTGAAAATTTTAAGTCTGAGGAATGTGGGAGTATATGATATTTTAGCTTAATTCTATGCTTGGGTTCTATAATTTTTAGGGTTTACAAAAAGTGATGAATTCTTTTTTGTACACAAAGCTTTTACTTAGAAGAGCAGTACAAGCTAAGGATACTGACAAATAATGAATTGTGATTAGAACCTCAAATACAATTGCAAATATACCATCTGTCACTTAAGATTTGACTAAATATGATTGATACAGCCCACCTGTTCTGTAGCAGTTTGATGATATAGAAGTTTCACCAAATTGCACATAGAAAATATTTATCTGTTCTAGCATAAGGATGACCTAAAATAGGAGAAATGGAGGCATACAGTTTTAAAAATATAGAACAGAATTTATCCATTATATAAATAATATATAAATGTATTTAGTACTCTCTAAAGAGGAAAGAATTAAGTTAATCTTGAATTTAAGAGTGGAATTGGCCATATTCCATCTCTTCACCTTGTTTTCAATGTGCTTTCTGCCAAAAAGCATTTAAAAACTTTTGTCCCTGTCAGATTGAGTAATGTCCTACGATAAACTGACAACAAAGAAGGAGAGGAATTTTCTGGGCAACTCAATAATGTCCTTACCAGGGTATTTCCAGACTATTGATATGTTATCAACTCTTAAAAAGTTGGCAATCTTTTGTGATAGGAGTATTTAATTTGCCAGATGTCTCTTACCAGAGTCTTCCTCTCATTTCCTAATATAAAACAAAATTGCTGCTGTGCTGCACAAAACATGGTGCACAAATTAGTGACATTTAAATGACCCATGCGAGCTGACAAACTGTGGTCAGGGTTTGAAAAAATAATTTTTTTAACCTACAGGCTCCAATTCTGCCATAGAGCTACAAGGAGTTTCTGTTAACTTCAGCAGGACTGCAGGTGTGGGAAATGTTTATTACTTAACAGTTATGTAATCACAAAGACTTCTGCTATCTCCATAAGAACAAGCTGAGATACCAATGAATGCCGTTGTTGCTTGGAAAGGAACAATATGACTTTAATTTTGGCTACCAAAAGTACTTGTTGCTTACACCTATCTAAGGGTGGATGGTAGATTTCCACCAGTGAGCAGTAAATACAGTACGGCATAAGGGCAATGACTACACTGTTCTGAAATAAAATCTGTGTAAGGGACATCCTGCATGAAGAACAACACATTCTGTCAAAAACAAACTCTATGTAACTCTCCAGTGACTGAGGGTTCACTGGCTCCTCCACCTCTAGTTCCTCAGTGATGCGTATGTACCCTTCAGGACAGATAGCATGACATTTTAATTTGGATGTTTCTAGCAAAAACCAGTATGCATGGTATATCTTGTGCAGCATCTGCCTGCCTGTGCTGCCCTTGCACGTGTAGTCTGGGTCTGAAAACCTTCAGAGGGTAAGAGTGTAGTTTCTCTGCAGGCTTTGTTTCCCACGCTGTGCAAGCTCCCAGAGTGCCCTCTGCCTTCCCAGGGGAGTCTATCTCCCAGGACGTCATCCACCTAGAAGTGGCCTGCCATGCAGTGTGGGGTTAGTTCCTGCAGGGTGTGCAAAGCAAGCTGGGACCCTGTAGCCCGTGGCAAGTAGGAAACCCCTGAGAGGATCACGGACTTCCCTGTAGAAAGGAGCAAATCTGCAGCCAGCTCTCAGTGGTTACGAAAACAGGGGCAACTGGAGGGGACTGCATACTGTTTGCTCCACTGTACTGGAGGAAAAAGCCAGCTCTGCAAGGACATAGAGCGAAGGAGGGGCTCTCAAAGCCTTTTATTTTAATTTGTCTTACCTACAGTTTTTCCCATTTATTGAGATACTCTTTCTAATTTATTAATTTGAGAAACCTAACTCATAAACCCCATTTGATGTATTTCAGTACGCTATCAGACAGGAAAAAGATGAGGCTCTGTTACATTAGTTCTCAAAAACCACAAGCTCATCAAATACATGGACTGCAAAAAAAGTCTCTGACTTCTCAGTCCATCCTTTTGTTACTAAGGAACACTTCTGAAGACATAAGTATGCTTGATGGCTTATTATTTAGTTTGATATATAGTCTCATTCAAGAAAAGAAACATGAAACTCGTATTAGAGGAAACAGTATCAAGTGAACAGTGTGAAGTGCCCTGCATTGTTGGACTTCTTGGAAAGGTGGCACAGAACATTTATTTGCCATAACAAGAGGAAGACTAGAGACCACAATCACCAGAGATGAATTGGAGAAAATATTTGGCTTCTATATCTCACTGCGTAGTGCTAAGGTGTCTGGAATGAAGCTACACTGTTATTTTTAGAAGAACACTTCAAAAACCTGTCCAGACAGATAGTGGTACAAAGAGTTGGAACACTGCTCTGTGGTAGCTTTTGCCCTTAAACCAGATTAGGTCACTTTCCTGTTCTTTCCTTTAAAAAATCAGACTTCTACAACTCTTATGCATAAAAAGAAAACAAATCTTGTAGTCTCTCTGACTTTTGTAGTTCCCTGTTTGCTGGCCACTTCAGTCTATGCATCGTGCTCCAGTGTTCTCCATGTTCTTTGTAGCTTCCCTTCAGCCATGCCATCAACCTTTGCATCAATCTTCTCCTCTGGGACACCAATTAACCCTGCAGTGGGAGCAGTGCCGGTATAGAAAGTTGCTGCCAGAAGAAGGGGCTTCAGCTTCATGTCACCCAACTGGATGAGTAAAGAGATGAGTTGTTTGGGGTGCTCAAGTCCGTAACTTTCACTGAAATTCTCCTAAAGCTGATAAAATTTCAAAAGAGACTACCAAAAATGATTTCATGATTTTTATATATCTACCTCAGCTGTACAGAAGCAGAATGAGACATGTCATGAACTGCTTCAGTATTCAAAATTATCACCGACAGCAACTAACACCTGTACGATCTCTGCTTAGGTTCTTCACCAGCACCTTCACCACAATGGAGATGGAAATATCAACAATGCATAAGTCACCAAGAAGGATTAAGATAGGTAGTGCTACAACTTTTCTTCAACATTCACCTCTAACAGCTGTAAAAATGCTTGCAGTAAAGTAAGATTAACTTGTGAAAATGACCAGGCTTTGGTTTTGTCACTTACTAAATTAATTTTTATTCTCAAATTCTCATTTTTACTGAAACAAAGACCTAGATCCAAGGTCCTCAGTTAGGTCCCTAACTTCTAAGTCTCTGCTGATTTCCTTTCTAGATTTGGGAAGGAAGAGATTTTACCTTTTCAAAGGGTAATTTCTGAAAATCAACTCAGACTGTCTTGCTTTCTTCAACAGGGCAGTTTTGAAGATTCATTAGCTAATCCCATGTGAACAGAACAGTTCACCTCCAAATCACAAAACATGTCTCTTTACCAGAAATAGTAAAAAATGTATTATCAATAGGCAAGAAAGTAAATAAATTGCATTAAGATCGCTAAGGCACATTTATGAAATACTGGAACTGAGACTGTAATTCCTGTATGCAGTTAGATGTACAAGGGAATTTACAAAGTAATAATATTCATTAAGAATTATCGGTGTAATTCCATTATTAAAATGATCAAGGAAGCTTTAAAACACTCATTGGAAAGAGGTAACAATCATCTGGGCCATGATCCAGCAAAGCACTTAAAAATGTTAATTTTCATCATGAAAATAACTAAGTGGATTTGATAAGGACTGATACAGTTAAAGTAAACTTGGCTTTGTTAAGCTTGTAATGAGAAAATCAAGTGGAAGCATTGTAAAAGTGAGCCATGAAATCCTGCCAGAACTTTACCTCAATATTACACCCTTACCATACATTCTCCAAGAGGCTACTTTATTTTGGAAGATTACCATGTAGAATGAAGAACCTTTATAAGAACCAATTTGTGGAAAAAAAAAATAGGGAAATAAATTCCTTGCGGACCCATGCACAATTTGAACCAACATATACCAAATAGATGGATGAAGATGGCAGACAAGGTATTTTATTTCCATCAGTCGTTATAACAGTAGTGGCCAAGGAAGAGTGTCTTTGAGTTTCTCTAATGTATTTTCAACTGGATTGGCTGCAGTAGAACGAGTTCTGAAGAACTCAAAGAAATTGATCTCCAGCAGTTTTTGAGAATAACTTGCTGTCTTTTTATTCTACAACACTTGATGATGAACTCCTTTCACTTTTTAATTTTTGCTCTTATTTCAAATCAATACAAATATTTAAAATATTTTGGTTTATATAGAGAGTCCAATAAAATCATCCCCAGTATCTGATAATCTGCCCAAATCTCTTGGCTGTTGCTGGCTCCTTCTAAATGAATTCAGCACAATAAGGAATGAAACACAAGATGAGGAGTTTCACAATCCCATTTCAAATGCTCTGTCCACATATTAGATACTTCTATAATGTAACCTACCCAGATCTTAGTATGTGTTCCTACCTTTCTTCTCCTCTCCCTGAACAGTCAGGAAAAAACAGGTTTCACAGCAGTGCACACAGCATTCAGAGAGACAACCATTTCCCATCTTTCCATCCACTGATTATTAGTGTTCCTGAAGTAATGTTTATGGGTTTCAACATTACATACTTGCGATCTTTAATCCCAAATCATACCACCTCCCTCCGCCTACACAGAGCATGGAAAACAACCGGAACAAAAGCATATCATAATCAGGAGTCAAAAACTAGGAAAGAATGTAAAGGTCATTTACATGTTGCATGATGTTTCAATTCTACGAGATGCATCTCAGCATCAGAAAATATGATTGGAAATATCATTGACTGTATTAAAAAATTACATGTGAAAACACTGAAAACACTGTACTGCTGGTGCAATGTTAAACGGATTGCCTGACTCATACAGGCTGATGGTTAATCTTAGAAGCTTCAGAAATCAAATGGAATAAAACACAAAAAGGCCCACACCACCACTAAGGAACATTTCATTAATCACATGCACTTCTACATAGCTCCCAAACTTGAGGCAAATGCTTTACAAAGAAATATAGCATGATGGTCTAGATTATCAGTTTATCTATATGCCACGCCATGCAGGACTGGTAGGATTCGCTCAGCTCGCCCTGAGAGCAGCAGCAGTAGAGCTGTTTCCACCCTGATGGGCAGTACCTGATGTGGTCATTGCACCACAATTACACATAAGAGTCCTTCCTGCGCTCGTGGCACAAATATATCGGATACCTCTAACAAGCCATGGCATTGCATGGCTGGCTTTAAATTAACAGAGTAGGATAGAACTGAGGATGGAACGGATGTTCTATGAAAGACAAGCATCACCGCAGTTAGATCACATATAGGATTTTCTGTATTTCATGACCGTGCTGACATTATATGCCACACTCCAGCTATGGCCAGGTTTTAGGTGAAGCCTGTGTGATAATTCCTCTTTACCATCTATCCTTCTCCTCCTCTCCTCTCAAGGTGCAAAAGCTACCTTTCAAATAAAGGCTGGAAAGAAGCTGTGTTGTATTTAAGGAGCTACTCTAATATAAAAGGCTAGCAGATGAGGGATGTAGCCCTCTTACCCTCTCTCGTGGAATAGTCATTGACTGTTCTTTGGAATTCTACTACACTCTTTAGATATATTGTGGTGATGACTTCAATAAATAACTTATTAAGTAAAATAAGCTTCCTTTTATTAGTTCTAAATTACTTTTTAAAGGGAACTTACTACTACGTTACTTCTTTTTTACTATTATTTGAAAGAATAAGTGGAACTTTATACACATATGGTCAACTTCTGTTGACCAGGTGGTATTTCAACAGTTATACCTTCCTTGGAAGAATTTCACTTGCAAAATGAACTGTCCTAATCCACTAATTATTCATAAAATAATTATCCTGTGCGTCAAAACTTTTCCCTAAAATATGTAATCATAAAATTATAGAATCATTAAGGTTGGAAAAGAACTCTAAACTCATCAAGTTCAACCATCAGCCCAAACCCACCATGCCTACCAAACCATGTCACAAACTGTAACATCTACACTGTTTCTGAACACCTCCAGGGATTGAGGTTCAACCACTTCATTGGTCAGCCTATTCCAGTGCTCCACCACCCTTTCAGTAAAGAAATTTTTCCTGATATCCAGTCTAAACCTCCCCTGGCACAACCTGAGGCCATTTCTTCTTGTCCTATCACTTGTTACTTGGGAGAAGAGACCAACACCCACCTTGCTACAATCTCCTTTCGGATAGTTTTGGTAGTTTTGCTCTACTTCTTTATTAAAGCTAATTCCAATTTAGGTGCAATGCTGTATTCTCTGTGTCCCGCACCTTATTGCATGTCACCTGCTGAACTCTGGTGGCTGAAGGAGGACAAGAGTAGGCCAGTAGCAGTTGTGTCTCCCTGTGTTGGGAACCTGTATCTCTGACTGTCTGTCAGAAAACAAATTCAGGAAACTTTCCTGCACTCTGAAAGTCTGTTTTGTTCACTCAGTCTGTGGAAAGCGTATTATTTGGGTTTTTTCCCACCTTCCTTTTTTCTGGTTAGTTTGATGCCCAAGGCCATCAAGGTTTTCTAAAAGCAAGACTTCTGAAGTAATTTTATGCTTTCCTTTTGGAAATTATTTATAGTACTTAAATCCTTTTGTCACAAAATAGTATGTAAATATATTTATATTAATGAAAATAAAGACATAAATTACTAGCTCTCAGAGTAATACCAATAGCTAAATATTTAAATTAACTGTGACTCTATATTGAAATTTGGTTTTTTTCAAATGGTCTTCTGGAGTTACATGCTTATCCTATTTTAGAGCATACTAATGTAAATCTCTTCAAAGACCAGCAAAAAAGATTTCTGAAGCTGCAAGTCAGACTAGTGCCAGAGAACAAAAGCAAAAAATGTCTTATAGCTAATAATTCTAAAGAGAAAGTATGAAGCAAACCAGCTTTAGATGCATTAAGCGTAATGTGCAAAGACTCTCTATTTCCCACTAATTCTCATCTCAGAGACATCTTATATTTAAAACTGTGTATTTGGTGAGTCCAGTAACGACATGACTTGAAAACTGAAATATGAATGGTGACATTAAAAAGAAATGTAATGATTTCTTCTGCGACCAACACATGTAATGAAATACAATTTCCTAGAGATTTGAGTTCTACTTCTCTCACACCCCTTAACCAAAATAATTCCAGCTTCACTCCCACCACATGTACTTTCTGACATCTCTTCTGGGCAGGAGGCAGCATCTGCTGTGCTTAGCCGGAAGGTAGGTATATGTCGATTGCTGCCAAGGAGAATATAGAGCAGCTTTTCACTCAGCAGGGCACTGATTTGGGTTTTTTCTCTTTACTGAGCCACAGCCATCGTAAAACTTGTAAGAACTTAATTATCTTAAAGACTCGCAGAATGTTGGAGGAGTTCCATCAGGCGTTCAAAACGTGATGCAGAGGACTGACAGAAAGAAAGTGATAGTACAGTCCTTTTTTGCTTAGGAAACAGTAAAATGCTACACCACGTTAAAGCTCTGTTACATTAGCAATACAAGCTCTATGAAAATTTCAGGAGCTAATTAAATTTACTGAGGTATGCAATATAAATGCCTGGCACAATACAGTTAAATATACATTAAAAGTATATTTTAAATGTATATTTTGATTTTCATATATACCCTACTCACTATAGATTGACATTTAATGCAGAGGTGTCAAACTCCCAGCTCCTGTCGTGCTCCTGCTCCTGCAGCGTAACGCGTGTCACACGCTGCACATGTGACCAGCGCTGGCAGGAGTGTAGGGGCAAGGAGCTCAGCGCTGCCACTGGGTAGAAACAAGGTGCTGGGCCAGATAAAACAAGGTGTCTCACTCGTTCGTGAGACGCGAGTTTGACACCCTTGCTATAATGTATACATATGAATGTAACTAAATATATAGAGTGAAATAAAATCCCCAAAATCTTTGACTATTAAAGATATTGAACTACACTGAGCCCTCAGGAAATGCCACTTGTGACCAGCTGCCAACTGGATTTAACGCCATTAACCACAATTCTTTGGATCCAGCCATACAGCCATTTTTTTATCCAGTGAAATAATACCTGTCCAGGCCAAGAACAGCCAGTTTTTTCCAGGAGAATTCTATGGGAAACGGTGTTAAAAGCTCCACTAAAATCTAGATAGACAGCATTCATAGGCTTTCCTTCATCCACTAAGCAGATCGCCTTGTCATAGGAAGAGACTGAGTTAGTCAAGCAGCACCTACCTTACTGCTGTCTATAACACGCCTTCCCCAAGGGTAGGCTGGCTTTGACCAGAGTCCCAAGCCTCTGATATCATGCTCTTTAAGACCCAGAATGGCTTAAATACTTTCTTTCTAAAACTCATACGACTGCATATTCCTTTCTTGGTTATATCTCTGTTCCCTGTGCTCCTTGTGGTGAATTTCTACATTCCCCTTCCCAGCCCTCCTCTGAGAGGCATCATTCAGAGTTGAGCAGTATTGCTGGCAACCAGCTGCTTGTTTTACCCATAAAATAATCCACAGTGTGATTGCTCCTGTCACAATTTCCCAGATGCAGTTTGGCTATTACATGCAAATGCCTCTTATGAAATGAATATACAAAGCTAAATGAAAGCCTCCTGTCAAAACAGAGGCAGTGATAAAGACGCTGCTCACAAATCCAACAATGAATTCACACAGACATATTCCCAGCCTGCACAAACATCACTCACTTTGAAAAGTATGTTTTTCTATTGTTCTATAGAACAAGGAGAAGAGAGCTCAGAAAGATACTGTCGGCTTCTCGCACCTTAAATATGATCTTCAAAACAATTTTTGTGAAAACTGGGTTATCAGGAGGGAAGTGACTGACAGCAAGGTAATGCTGCTCAATAACGTACTCTTTAATAACTCACACGTGAGCTACTAAAGCACCTAAGTCAATGTGTTACTTCAATACTTTAATATTTTTAACAACAGGCCTGAAATCTCAGTATCATACATGCTGCTCTTCAAGGATTTCTCCACACAAGAATGTGACCAGGTTCAATACCCCTTAGCTGAATTTCACTATAAAAACTGATAAAAGGAATTTTGTAAAGTAGTGCTACAGTCACAAAAATGTATATACACTCAGAATGTAAGTAAGGCATGCACACAGCCACAAAAGCGAGCAGGGTTCAATAGCCTATGCAAGAGGGAGACTTCAGTTATACATCATAGCTTCACCTGAATTTGAACTTCAAAATGAATCTGAAAGAGAAATAAAGCTGAATCTCCTTAACCACCATCAAATGAAACGTATGCCATTGTTTCGGTTTTCTATTAGTTTTTAATTTAAGATTATATTATTTATTAATGTCAATGCATGTTGTGGCTACAGAATATTAACTACACCATGGCTGATCTTCTAGGAGAACAAAAAGCCGTCCTGACTGCTGCCAAAACAGGCTCCCCACCTTCCCATCAGCTGCCAACACAGTTCTTCTCACTAGGAGAACAGTGCAGAGTAGTCAGCAGATGGCCTCCTTCCTGATGGACATCCAGATGCAGAACTTGTAACACTACTCAAAATAATATTAGATTTTCCAATATTATTTACTTCAGCAGCAGCACAGTGATTCCTATTCTAATTTGCAGAAGTTATCATTGAAATCTTAATGTTGTTTTGGCATTTACAATGCTCTGCACTAAAAGGGAGATTCTAAGAAGTTTTTGAGAAACCTTCAAAGGTTAGAACAGTAGCCAAAAAATAAACTGCATACTATCCAAATGATTTCCAGGAGATTACTGAGAATCTCTGATGTTTATTTTGGACAGAAGAAAATAAAATCACCAAACCAATTGTATCCACTAGACTAACTAAACTGGGTATCTTCCAGAAGAGACAAATACAATCAAAATGTACCTTCCTGATGTATATGCATGAATGCAGATGATAGAAAAAAAGAGATAAGAAACACTTAGCAACACTGCTGCTTAAATTACAATGTTTCAGGATTAGCAGAGCACATGTAACTCAGCAATTTGTTTTATTCCATCTGCAAAAGCAGGTCGGCACTTGTGAATCATTTGTTATTCATATTTGGATCAAATTTATATCTAGCTCTCAGTTACGAAGAACTATGTTTCTGCCATCCTTTTTTCAACTTGAGAATAGTATTATTTTAAAGAATTGGCATGAAATCTTATTTTTGAAATGGAGAGCTGTATTGCAAAAAGCTCTGAAGCTAACTCAGCAAGGACCAGGAAACTAGCTGAATGTGCAATTCCGTTGTGAAGTTCTAGCCATCCCTGAAGAAATAAGCTAGAGAATTACATATGCTAATTCATAATTATCCTTAGAATTAATGGGTAATATATGTTTTTGTATTTTTTATAATTAGGAGAAGTATATGATATTAGCAAAGTAATTACGTGGATTCTGCATTTAGTCCTTGAATAAACACCTCAAAAGTTATATATTGACATTCATGAAAATTTCCTCAGGCAAGACCTAAAGAAGTTCAGCCTATATGCTTTATCCAAAAGAAAGCTAAGATGAAATAGCACATTCCACAAATACCAGCAGACAATAACAGATTTCATACTACCTACACTTACGAATGTTTGATTTATTTTATTTTAAATATATTTTAACACAGGCTGAGGTTCATCTAGCCTATCATTAAAAGTCTTTAGGTTAAACATTAATATCTGATCTCTTCATCTAGAGTCTCTTCATAGTTAATCAGCATTTTTAATAGAATGGGTTGGGTTGGAAGAGACCTTAAAGATCATGTAGTTCCAACCCCCCTGCCAACAGTGCAAGAATCAACAACTGGAGCATCTTACTGAGATGTCTTGAAAAAAACATTCATGCAGTCCAAATTAATGTCTGTATCTGGAAAAGATTCTGTGGTTTGCATTGTCTAGGGACTGCTTTTGTGTTTTAAAATCTATGAATAACTACTGCTTATCATAATTCTTGGAAGCTATAGTAAATGTTTCTTTGCAGTTAGTCTCTTTTAATGAAAAACATATACTATTCTTGATGCAAGGTAAAAAAGTCATACATCCAAGATGTCAGAGTTCTCCACGGACATTTGGTATACTCTGTTTGCAGCCATATGAACCTCTTCTTATTTACTTGTGAAAGACTGCAACAAATTAAAATAAGTGCCTTAATGTTTTGTCTTGATTCAAATAGCTTTCATCACACCTGCAGAGGAAGCGCCTGACACAGACCCTTCCTTCCTCAAGAAAAAGAGGTAATATCTATGACTTGAAACAAGCATCAATACCAGCAGCTGGCTAAACAAACATCTGGATAACGTTCCACCCACTGGTCCTGCCTAGGGAGTGCTGAATGCCGACAGGTGAACAAGGGAAACATTCTGAACATCTGCAGGGGTTCCACTCCTAACCTGCAATAAATGATGTTGCTTATGCAACAAGCACTTCTTTTGAGTAAAATACCAGCTTAATTTCCCTATGGGTTATTTTAGGGACTTGTATGCAGAGTTTCTCCAACATACTCCTGCTACTGTGCTTCCTCCAAAGCTACTGGCTTTCATGACTCAGTTTAGCAAAGACTTTTTTGCACATCCCCAAATGGCTGTGCTCAAGTCTTGGTATTTGCTGCTGATTTGATAATGATTGTATTCAATGCTTCGCAATAGCTACGCATATGCTTCAGTATCGTCCCTAGCAAAGTCAAAGTGTTTTATTGCCAGTGGCACTCAGGAGGTGCCCTCCAGTAGCCTGCCAGTCACATTTGAATCCCAATAGGGTGTAACAGTACTGACACATGTTAAAAATGGTAGTGATATCCACATTAAAACATGTACACAGCTGCAAACATAGACTTTAAAAAGAATGATCAATTTTCGAAGGCACATAGTGCTACCCACTTCACAGTAAAATGAGTTGAAGGTAGAAATACACCTGAATCGGGAGATCTTAGTTGGACATACCTTGTCTTTTCACAGTCCCTATTATGTCAACCCTAGAGGAAATGACAACCTTGAACATGGTTTTCTGAACAGAAAAATGGTAAGAAATTACCTGGGCTGTTGCAATGTATCAGTGTATCAATAAATAACAGTCTCTGCAAATTTGCAACAGTTATATTAGATACTGCTATGCATAGTGTCATCGTTTGAAAAAATACCTGATGATTTTCTTTTAAAAAAATATCTCAAAAGCAGAATTAACTACACTGTTGAGAAAGCTCGTGCATATGCAAATCAGCTTACAGGTGAAGACCTTTCGTGAAGACAATGCTATACATTTACATTTCTGCCCATTATACTGGCTGCTCTGTGAAAAGGAGCAGACCACTCCAACAATACAGCTCAAGGATAAGAATGCTGAGCAGCAGGAGCCAAGGCAGTTCAGTAATTAATCTCTCTTGAGAGGAATAAGACACGATTGCACTCTCTGTACTGGCTGGCACAAACTCTTCAACAATAATCTACTATGTGGAAAACAGACTGGCCTTTGTACTTTGTTTATGCTTTTAACAAGAGCATCGCTCTTAAAATACTTCAGTAATTTGAAAATAATGCCCCCAACATAAAGGGCAGCTGCATGGCTACAGAAATTAATGTACAATAAGCAGAATGCATGCTATGAAGGCCTTTTTAGGAAAAGGTTGATTTGAACTGCTTCTGCTCATTCCAACATATTCAAATTGAATTCTGCAAGACTGTTGAGAAGTATTTAGTCTGAAGGAACAGTTATGGTCAAACACCGATCTAACTTTTTTATACTTTGGGACATTGCGATGCTTAATTTAAATGGGAAGAGAGTGCATTGCATTATAGAAACACAACAATATATGGAAAGCATGACTTTTGAATGCCTGGATATTTACTTGGTGTATAACATGCTTCAAAAAGCTTTGTTAGATGAGATGCTACAGCTTATGCAATAATTAACCAAACACCATTAGGCCTGCTAAATACTCACCGGATAATACACTTGGCTCTCAACTTTCTCTTCGAATTGATGACAGTCATTCTTATCACAGAATCACGTCTTTGAATCAGATTGTGGGAGAGGCCTGCAACAGACACCTAGAGCCGCTTGACTGCAGCTAAATCGTGTCTAAATGCCAAGTCCTACCAGAGAGCACTCCTCTGCTGCAGCTCAGCACAGCTCAGGATCTCTCCCAGTCCTGAACCAGAAACAAACCACTGGCAGATCCTATATGAGGCTGTCTAATCCCATAAGGATAGAGAATAAAAGGGAGGCTGCAATGTCGCATTACAGCGGTGCTGCCCTCCCCTCAGCCTGTCATTTTACATGACAGGCACTATCAAAAGATGTGATTGGAGTTATATGCTTAGAATGTGCCCTGCTCCCTCTTCACATCCCAGGAGCTCAGAAGAGAGCCATGCAGGAGACAGGCAGCTTACTCCTAGCTGCTTCCTTCCCTGGGGAAATATACTGGGTGGGGAATTGCACATAAGACATTACACTTGACTGGTGGGCTTGCTGCAACTGCACAGACCAACAGCACTAACTGATGGACTCAAAGGCAGGTGCCCTGTCCCAACAAGAGAATAAGCAATGCTATCTGCCTCTCTAGTGCAAACTCTTGCACCTCCACCTCCCACTCCTCCATAAGGACATTCGTCCTTCATTTTACCTTTTTTTTTCAGCCAAAGAATAAAAGTAATATTCATCTTTACTGATCACAGTTATAAATCAGAAACAGCAGGAGACCGTAGCCATTTTGAAGAATGACAAAAGCATCAGGTATATCCAGCTGCTCCTGGGATCACGAGTTTGTTCATATAGAACAGTAAGCAGGGGAATGGTCATTCTTTAATAAGAGAGTAACAGCATGTGCCACGCCAATTATAAGGTTAATGGTAAGGAAAGCATGATGACCTGTACATGGAAAATTTCAGTCTGAGGTACAGTGTGAGAAAGGTGGATAAAATCTTTCTCAAACAGAAAAGGTGCATGAGAGTGATTCGATGGACCTCATCTCAGATACAAAGTAGGTTTCAGGAACGAAAGATCTGTTGTCATGAATACCTGTCCCAAGGAAAAAAAGATATAATAAGGTGCACTTACAAGCACAGAGGACAGAACAGCTATGAAAGTCTGCTTGCAGCACCATGTATTGCTACAAGTTTGAGAAGCACACTCTCCTTACACACCATGACAAAAGGCCAGCTACTCTTCTGCCAGATCTAGCTGATAAGAAGCTTCACTTATACCTAGAAACCAAAATAAGAGCCTAAGCACAGTTTCTGTAAGGACCAGAACTATTACAGTCTGATGTGACATCAAGCACAGTGCAATAGTATCCCATACTCAGTAAAATGTAGCTGAGCTTTATCCTATACTTGTCATCCAAATGGGAAGACACCCACTGACTTCCAGAAACAAGATCTGATCAAGCAACAGGAACCACAAATAACTATGACTGAGAAGCACTTATAACTTTGTTAGTGTAGAAACTGGCTTTCTAGAATATAAATAAAACCAGCTGAACAGAAGAGTTGGATCTCTCCAGAAATTATGTAATAAATCAATCTCCAAAGACATCTGAAAAACAGTATTTTGAAGGGTAGGAAATATCTGAGCTGAAATACTGCCTACAACATATGCCATTTCATTAGTATTGAAAGATACCGTATACAATAAAAAGTAATGTCGTTATAATTTGGAAACAGAAAAAACAGCCAGACAAATTTTTTAACTCTGTAAGAATGACTTAAACAGTAACATTTGGAGAAGGTATTTCACAGAAAAAAACTCTCACAATGCATAAGAAAAATTCCTGTTACTTCCTTATATTGCACAGATCCCTTGGATACAGTACTACAAAAATATTCAGTAGAACAGTGCATTAATATATCTGTCAAAGACACCAAGCTTCAGACTCCCAGAAGGAATTGGGCTAGAGGTGGGTACCTGCAGGATTCACTATATCGCTTCTCTGAGCTCCTCCTTGTCCAGCAGCAGAAAATTAATGAAGTTATAGAAGATAAAAGATGCAGAAGTTAAACATGTCAGTGCTAGATAATTTTAAGTCAAGGAACGATGTTTTGCCAATAGGAGCCGTGACTTCCTCTGGTCCTCTTCTCCAACAGAATAGCAGATTTCACTTCAAACATTTCAAACCATACACTGAAAGCTGTTTCTAAAATTCTATTAAAATGTCTGTTCTTTATGATCTTCTTTGAACGATTGTCCTAGGAATACACATTAACTTAATGCAATCTTTAAGTGATCTTCAAGGGGGGAAGAATAATGCGTGCACCCCTACTGAAAATCTAGGCATACTCCTATATGCAGCCAGATGGATTAGAAATCACTGTGTGCAGCTGAGCTGCCACTGTTATGTCAGCTGTCCATCCTAAGAGATTAGTTTCATCAGAGGCATGTAAGGTTGCTTATCACAGTGTAACGTGACTTTATAGGCAGCCTAAAGTTAGTGCACCTTCCTATACTGAATACAATCATCATTGAGATATGGGCCTCTGATTGCCCAGCAACAAGTGCATACAGAGCCAGCTCAAGAAGACCTTTAGCTTGCTCTAACCTGATCACCAAGTACCATGTTTCAAACACAAATACATTGCAGAACCCAGTAGGTCACTTCTGAATAGTCAACGAAAACACAGGTTGGGTCTTACACTTCTGTACTATACATACAAAAAACTTATTTAAGGCGGTTTTCACGGCAGATACAGTCTCAGAAGTACAGAGTACTCCAACCTTCACTCAGGAACTGATGGATATACATATCAAATATCAATTCAAACCAGAGAAGTATTTGAATCAAAAAAACCTTGCCAGGAGATCTAATGCTAAAATGTTATATTTCAATAGCGCTAACATTTAAAAACAATTACATTGATGAGGTCAAAAGCACAACAATGCTTCTGTGCATTAGTTCAGCATAAATTTCTGAATAAACAATGTTTTTTACCACTTCTTCCATTGCAGTGGAACTTGCCATTTGCTAACAAGAACCACATATCTTTCATTTCATTACTTAAACAAGGCAATAATAATTTATTTTAAAACTGGATGTAAGAACTGAAAAAATGTCACCAACCTCTCATAAGGTTCAGTCTTTTTCAATGCAGATCCAGAGGCACTATCTAGAATTGAATAAAGACAGCGTTCAGTTGTTTGTTCAACTGTTAATTTTTCAATTACCAGTTCTGTTAAAATTCATTATGCATATATTCATAACATTCTCACGTAATCAGCTTTTCCAAAATGTTACCTGCAACTCAAAAACATGTAGGTTTCCAGTTAATCACTTTCTTGCATAAAGTTAAGACGTATTAATAAAATCCTACCAAAATTAAACTTTAAAACAGAGTGAGCTTGTGTAGGTTTATTTTTTCTGATTACTTGATCCGAGATCTCTCTCTGGCAGTAAAGAACACCAAGATGCCTGCTATCACCTATCTCCTGCTTTCTCTAACCCACATCATTCTTCCCTTTATAATAGCTCTTCTGACCTCTTCTTCTATTAATCCGGCAGGTTTTGGCATGTTCTTCCAGAATAACTCTAAATCTTTACTCAAGTTCTGCTTTGAATGGTTACCAAACCTTCTACAGTTCACAGCTGCAGATACTGTTAAACTACCTCCAAATCTCCATTTCCCCTCTAAGCAGTTCGAATGTAATATGTGCCATAAGTCTGGATCTGTTGGTTCAAGGAGGGAACTAGGCTACACCAGCACTAATTGCAATTTTTCAAACACTTCCAAGATCTATCATAACCCAAATATATCATATAATTCAGGCATACTTCATAAACTGGCTATAGAAATTAACAGATTTCCAGCTCACTCCTATGCCTGTATTTCCTTTTGCAACTGTAGTTCATCGTTATTATAAGAAGTATTTTTAAGTTGTTTTAGCAGCCAAATGGACAATGATTTACGTATGTGAATGTGAGGTAAGGAATTTTTTAGAAATTCAAGGTCAAATGTGTGACATAAAAGACCTGAGCCCTCAGGCTCTGAAGCCATTCTACTCCGTAGGTTGCTTAATCAAAGTGTGTTCCCTACTCTTTTTCTCTTGTGCTCTGATTTGCCATACCACAAAATCAGATCTGCCTTCGGTGATGTGATGACCATTTACAAGATTTGAAATGTAGTAATTTCTCGTAAACCCTCATTTAGTTGTTTAATTCTACTTCTTTCCACATCCTGCATGTCTACGTAAAGACACAACTTTCTTGTGGCACCTTATTTCTACAAGTTTAATGTCACAATCATTTCACTGCACTGAGAGAAGAAAGAAGATAACTGTCCTTTCAGGCTCATCCCTTCTCCCTCTTATAAAATAAGTAAGCGAATATATTAAGACATTGGGATTTAATCTTTCTGCTGCTGCTGACCTGGACAGAATATCATAATATCTCCATCTATAAAGAATATTTCTACTATTTTTACCTCCTTGTAAATTACTTCTGAAAGCCTATGTACAAAAATTTTAACTAATCTTACAGAGCCACATATGCAAAATGACTGTCATTCCTAAATTTTAGTCTCCTTTCACTCCCTTGTGGAGTACATATTTGTACGGTCATAAGTCTTAGTAACTCTGGAAACTGGTTTTCAAGCAACTCATTTATCCCCAGTAGGAAGTTCTTGAAGGAAAAAGTTTTTGAGTATTCTGTCATTCGTCCCACGCTTACAAGTTTACACATTTGCTTAATAATTTATTAGCTTGAGTGGAAAATAAACTAGAACAGAAAAACCAATCTCAAAGTTCTGAACAGTTTTCTGAAATGAGAAGAATTTAAAGAATGCCAATTTCTTATTACAGTTCCCCCAACTAATAAATTTTTGTAAAGTAAACCTTTGAGAACTATTCGCCACCATATTCAGTCAAGAACCCTAACAGTACTACACAACAGTCTTTCTATAACTTCCTATATATTATCTTCCAAGATCCATTGTCTTCCACCAAACTCTGCACTTGTTAACAGCTTTATCTTCATTTCTTCCAACTGAAGCTTAGGACTCCTGTGCAATGTAAGAAGTAAAGAAAACTTAAAAGAAATCAAGAGACATTAATTTCCTCCTCAACAGGGTAACACTTGGTTAGAAGTAAACTGTGATAGCTGTTAACACCCTCCTTCCCTTTCATCAGTAACTCTAGACATTGCTATTCCATAATTTGTGAGCACTTCACCTTTAGAAGTTTTACCATTTGCAACTATGTTTTATAGAAAACCCTGTCAAAATGAAGCAGCTGCTAAAATAAAGACAGACTATGGACATTAGGGAACTAGAAATGCATTTTTCAGGTCTGAAATGCAGAGTGGTTACAGAAAAACTAAGAGCTATATAACTGTGTCATTTTAATTTAAAACAAAACACTATCTAGAATGGTACTGTTATTGGGGGAAAAGATGAAAAATCCAGGAATAGTCTAGGAAACTGCAAATTAAAAATGTTGATCCTTGCAAGTTTAGAACAGAATAGAAATCTTTTTTGCTTATATAGTTAGCATAGGACCATCATAATTTTTAAACTAATCTGCTGAAAAACACTGTACACACTGGCACAGGGTGAGAGGAGGGGTCCTTCTAGCTCAGTATATTGACTTAGACACTAGTAGGCACTGGATGCTTGTGGACAGAACCAGGGAAAGGGATGAAGGGTCCTTGCACTGCAGCATTCTACATGACTGACCTGAGAGAGAAAAAAAAAACACCTGGGAAACCAAATCCAGATTTAGAGAACTCTGAAAGTGGAAGAGCTCTGTAGGCCTGTCTGCCACAAATATAAGGGAGACAGGGCCTATAAACTTGAGTATTGTTCTGTCTTTTATCCTCCAGAAAGAGAATTTGTTGACACCTATTAAAAATCCCTTTCAACAAACCAGGCAAGCACTGGCAGTTTGAATGTGTCCAGGCAATACGCAGATCTG
This sequence comes from Tapera naevia, assembly GCA_033556795.1. NCBI lineage: Eukaryota > Metazoa > Chordata > Aves > Cuculiformes > Neomorphidae > Tapera > Tapera naevia. Next base: position 22,326,604 of record JAUMJJ010000059.1, read on the forward strand.
GAAGTAGTTCAGTGACATCCCAGGGGATGTCTGTCTTGCTGCCAAGCGGCAGGTCACACTGCTCACATGACTCACCACTCAGCGCCTTCCTGCTTGCCACGGGCCCAGGGGAAGGAGGGAGATGCTTCCAGCAGAATTCATTCCAGGAGAAAAAATAAACCATCTTCCACAGATGAATCTCAAAACCTTCACCATATATTCCTCTTTCTTATTTAAGCAATGACAGTGAAGTATCATCATTTGTGTCTATTGGTACCTGAACTGACCTACTGAGTCAGCTCTGAAAGTGGTGGTACTTCCCCTTGATTTTTTCATTTTATGAGACCAGACAGACAATATTGCATCAATGTTACAAAAATGTGATCTGATTATTTCATCTTGTAACATAACGAAGACAGGCAGGAGATCTTTTTCATTTTTTCCCCTATTTTTCCCATTCACAGTAGGTTGTAAAATATAATGAAGTAATTTGCTTGAATCTCCATACATGAAAATTTACAGACAACCGCACAGAATTTCAGATCATCTTTACAGATCTAAATTCACTTCTTCAGCCTCAATCACAGTATGAGGCGAGAGAGAGCTGCAATGGAGAAAGGTTACTGCTGAATTCAAGAATGCCTAAGCCATCATGAGCAACTCTTTAAAAAGCCACTTTCAGTGTTTGCTAATCAGAAGGATCCATCAGTTCAGCATCAGGCACTGGATGTGCACAGCAATGGCAAAAAAAGGGTCATTATAAATTAATCTCTGCTCTGGGAAAAGCTTTTTTGTAATACTTATGATATATATGAATCCATTGCAGAGGACACGATAGGAGTAATATATCATGCAAAATCTTACCCGTGGAAAAGACGTGGGAAAAATAAGAACTTCATCAAACTGACAAACTGAATGATGATTAATTTGTATATACCAGAAAGATACTTGCATACCTTTTACCTACTTAGGAATGGCTTCTGGATGAGAACACAGTATGCAGAGAAGTGCATAAATAAAAAATGCAATGCTTTTTATGCATGTCAAGGTGCTTAGATTTTCCAGGCTCCAAAGAGATATAAAGCTGTTATATATCTGGAGATATTATATTTCAATTGAAAATCAATACTCTAGTTTGTGAGAATAAAAAAAAATTACTTCAGTACCAACCATTAGATGAAGCATTTCTAAAAACATAAATTGTATTCAGGCTTAAGTTCTGACTCAGGACTTCAGAAATTTTTCTAGTAGCTTTTGTCAAAGCTGTTAGTGATAAATTGCCACCTTTCCATAAAACTTTCTCTGCATTTTCACTTAATCTTTTAAAATATTTATTTTCTTGTTCCAATACATATGATCTTACCTACAAGTCCCTCACAAAAAAAAAATCTTGAGAACTGCAAGAAAGATTATGTAGCTTAACTCTTTCTGTAGTTTGTTATCATAATAACTAGAAAGTTGAATTTGTTCTTACCACTTTTGATAGAAAATAAAGCTAACAAAAAGCTTAAAAATTAAAGTGAATGACAAGTTATATTAAAAAGTGTATAAAAGTTCTTCCATATCTTTCCTTCCAATTTCTTAGGGTTATGAAGAAGAACAACTGAAATTCTACATAAACTATTAACAGTAGGATCACGGAAAAATCACAAAACTACCTACAACCCTAGAAGAAAAACAAAGTGTAGCACAGCACAGGCACAGGAAAACACCAGAGGCATCAGCCTGTAAATACAAATCACAGTGTAAAGGAGTGAGCAAACAGAAAAAGAAGTATAATGTGGAACTTGGACTCAATGAAGAACATGTAAGTAAGCCAACTGTGCTAGAAAACTTGTAAAAATATCTCCAAGTGGATTTATGACAAGGTGGTAAGGGACTACCACTGTTAGCATGAATCTTGTCCTGGCACCAGCTTTCTAATGACTCATTGCAACCCCATTTGTCTGCCCCTCCAGTGCTTCTTGAGAAGTATCATCAGCACCAGGGGCCTGCAGCCCAGAGGATGCTGAAAGGGTGAGTGTAACACTAGAGCAGGGAACAGGTACTACAAAATCTGTTTCTTAACTGCATTATTAACTATAGCAACAGAGATAGAGTAACATAACTACTATACTTTGATTAAAAACTTAAGACTTTAGTTAAGCTAAAAATAGACTCTCAGGTCCTTACATCACTCACTGCTTCTGCTCTGCCTGTAACAGGAGAACTCCTGTAGCCCCACACTGAGCACCAAAGCCCTGCCATTGATCAGACCTGCTGCAGCAGCCAGAAAGAACTGAACTTCCAGCTGCCACCACTGAGTTACAAGGTTAGAGCAATTTTTAAATCACTTTCATTGATAATGTCAATATCTCATCATCTTCTACTAGCTGCAGGCTGTTTCATTGGATAGAGGTCTGTGAAGAGGGGGAAATAGATCTGTAAGCAGTGGAGAGCAAAGTTCTTGCCTTTCTACAGGTGAGTCCATTGCGAACCCAGGCTGCAAAAAAATAAATGCACAGTGAAAAGGAGAATGCCTATGCTGTGCTAAGAGTCTCTGCAAATCTTGCTCCTGATTTATTCTGGATTTAACTCATGCTCAGAGCTGGAGTCACTGCTTTAGCAAGGAATTAAAATGGAGCATTATTAGCTATGCATTCATACTGGAGATGCATCATAAAGCAGAGAGACAGATATGGCTCCCGCCCTAGAAACTACAGAGGCTCTTACACTGAAAAGACATATCTATAAGAAACTCTATTCATGCAATTAATCCTGCAGGCCTAGAATCTTAGTTAGTCTTACTTCAGAAATGGAGCCTATGTGAACAGCACGTAGATAATGCCTTCTCTTCCAATAGCAAGTCATTAATTTTATATCATTGTTCTACCACTAATTTACGGTAGTATTGCAAAGAGGCTGTGCAATATATTAAAATACTATAATGATTAAAATAATACACAGAATTTGCATTAGAACAGCATGTTGTCTAAAAAACCACAGCAGGAGATCCTCTCATGTATTAAGATATCTCTAACTTACCACTACCAGACAATGATGTTACCCAGTGTAGATAATGAAATTCTGTTCAAAAACTCCTTCATAAACCATTCTTTGTGTGAGAGAGAAATCGATTCTGGCAAGGATAAAAAGATCTCTCTGTGGCAAAATAAGTATACATACGAATTTCTGTTGATGTAAATATTAAAAAAGGTTAAAAAGAAAGAAAAATAAAGATGCTTGCTATTGCATGAAGACACAAAGATAAAGTTTCTTCTTTTTGATTAAGCTACCCTTCGTTCTACAGAATCTTCAGGTTGTTTTCTCTAGTGTTGTTCCAGGTGCCATACAACATAAACTTTAGCTATATAGAGAGCTAGAAACATATAAAGCCTCTTTGCAACTGCCAGGGTGTGTGAGATGTAGTATTCTAGCAAATGACTTAGTACAGAGTTGATCAGCAGCACTCTGAACTGCAACTGATTACTATAATTCTTATCAAACATCAGAAAACAAAGAAAGTCATCTGCTTGATAACTACCCTAACCATCTGCATACCATTTATTCACAGCTGGACAATGAACTCAGCTTTTCTAAAAAGATGAGGATATTTAAATGGCCACTCATAGCTGAGTGAGTTTTTTCAAGCTCTGACTTCACTGACATTTGTGCATCTTTAAACTGAAGGACAAAACTAGATTGTTAGCTACTGGATTTCAGTGATGCAAGGAGAATGACTGGACTGCACACAGACTTTGCCCATAAACTATACTTAAAGCATAAGATGCAGCAGATTGTGTGGGGTGTCCCTGTCCTAGTTACATCTGAGTTGGTCCCTATCCCAAATACCATGGACTTGTGTGAATGCATGGCTTTCATTAGCATAAGCAGTAGCAGTCAGACAAATGAGAACACCATGTTTACTAGGTTAGTATAATTGTACATCAAAAAGTAATTATGTGGTATTTCAGAGGTATCAGTATTGCAGCTCAGCATGGCATTTCAGTATCCATTACAAAGGATTTTCTCCACCATTAACCAGTGCAGTTGCTAGCTCAGGTAAGGCTACACAGCAAAAGTGTTTTCCTATTTCAGACAAAACATGTAAGGAAGTGGAAAATACCAAGTTTACCAAGTACCTCATTCACATGTATTGTAGCACTACTATATTTGCTCAGAAAGATAATTTAACAGTTTGAAAAAATGGTTACAATACAAGCATTTACTGAAACAAAAAGCATCAAATCAAAAAGGTTTGTCGGAGTGTACCAAGCTCAAACAATTTATCAAGGGTCTCCAAATTTAGGTTTGTCAAAGATCTGTAAAATATTTCTGTTAGTAAAAGACAGAAATCATCTTTCATCCTCGAGAATAATGTTAGCAAAGTGTATTCAACCTGCTCAGGCAGAGTTATTATAAAACCACTGTTCACCTCTGGACAGAAAGACCTTCAATCTGTCACTGTAGAATTTGATAAAACTGCCAAAATGTTCAGATTTAATTATCAGTGGAATTAATAGAAGGAAAGATTGCAGAAAATTATGAGTTCTACATCATTTAAGTTTTCTGATTGCAGACTTCTGGGTTTCAGAGGAAGCCTACATTACCTTCTAAACTCTAATTCACCTGGTCTAGAAAGAGTAATTCATTTCTACTCCAGAGAACATAAAACTGTCACCACTTCAAAGTATGTTCCTCAGGCCTGGATTTACTGGGGAGAGAGAGGAGTTGCATGTGCCCTTGTTTCTATCATGCAGAACACCAATTAAATGAATAGTATGATTCTTCATTACAGAATTTCCAGCTACTCGGTACGTGCTCAAGAACTAAAAAAAGAGATCTGGATTTAGCTCTACTTATGAAACAAGAAAGCTCATTATATCTGCTCTTTGGGAACAACAAAACGATTTTTAGTCACACCTAGGATATAAATGGAGCGGGATTGCCTTAAACTTTCTGCCAGGTAGCAGGATGATAAATAATTTAGCCTGAGAACCCAAAATGGAAGATGAAAAGAAAAATCACTAATATTTCTGCAATCCTCAAGGTGCTAATTTGTTTCTCTTCCAAAATCAGACAGGATATTGAAAACGCCACTAGCACAAGTACCAAGCCCCAGGAGTAAACATACTACTGGTTAATTGGTATTCAAGAAAATAACTTTTTCAAAAGGAAAGTATTTGGGTATTAGTCTTTATTTGTTACACATGGCACAGAATAAAACCTCTAAAAGCATGATATATTAAAGGCACTTCAATTTTATTTGTTAAATACTGCTAAGACATTTATCATCTTTATTAAGTATCTGTAAAAAAAAAGTGGGAAAATGTATAGTTCTAGCTGTACTAGCAAGTAAATACTCTTTTTTATATCTGACTTTTGCTTCCACATTGCTTAATCATTCAACTGTGCAAAGCAGAAGAGAAAATACATGGCATATTTTCCTTTGCATTTATTTAAATGTCTGTAGAGTGACATAAGTTGCTGCACAAGTAGGTGACTGAAGATGCGTTATGCCTGTGTGTCCTACAACTTTGCCTGTCTGCGGTGCTTCAGTAAGAAGTTTAGCTCTCTTTCTTGGGACGTTCAGGGCAATCCTAAGCACAAATACTGGCTGGACAGAGAATGGATTGAGAGCAACCCTGTCAAGAAGGACCTGGCGGTGCTGATGGATGAGAAGTCAATATGAGGCAGAAATGTGTCCTTGCAGGCCAGAAAGCCAACCATAACCTGGTCTGCAACAACAGAAGCATGGCCAGCAGGTTGGAGGAGGTGATTCTGTCCCTCTACTCTGCTCCCAAAAGACCTCATCTGAAACATTGCATTCAGTTCTAGAGTCCTCAGCACTGAAAGGACATGGATCTGCTAGAGCAAGTCCAGAGGAGGGCCACAAAGATGATCAGAGGGCTGGAGCAACTCCTGTACAATGGCAGGGAGAGTGTTGGGCTTGTTTAGCCTAGAGAAGAGAAGGCTCTAGGAAGGCCTTAAAGCAGCCCTCCAGTAAAGAGGGCCTACAAGAAAGCTGGGCAGGAGCTCTTAATCAGGGAGTGTAGTGACAGGATGAGGAGTAACAGGTCTAAGCTGAAAGAGAGTAGATATAGATTAGATATTAGGAAGAATTTTTTTACTGTGAGGGTGATGGGGCACTGGTTGTCCACAGAAGTCGTGGATGCCCCATCTCTGGAAGCGTTCAAGGCCAGGCTGGATGAGGCTTGGAGCAGCCTGATCCGGTGGAAGGCATCCCTGCCTATGGCAGGGGTGTTTAAACTAGATGACCTTTAAGGTTCCTTCCAACCCAAACCATTCTATGATTCCTCTGCCCTGCAGGATCATACAGCGTCTCATGGCACCTACAACTGATCTCCACGTTCTGTAAATCACCCTACACTTAGGCTGTCCCCATAATCTGCCATATTATCTTGTTTAAGATCCAGAGAAAGGGTACTCAGGTCTACAGGTGTGTGTCTGCTCCTGGCAGAACTGGTAACCAAGGTTACCCTCCTCCTTCCTGGGACCAGTTGCCAGTGTTTTAGAAAATTCCAGCCCTTCATTAAGCTTGAATTAGAACTGCACAATACATTCAGATGTTACTAAGGAAACACCGATGAGCACACAGTACAATAGTCTAAGTCTCATTTCCTTAAAAACAGTCAAAACAACATGCAAGATTTTTTTTTCATTAAATATTTGCCAGTGTTTTAGAAAATTCCAGCCCTTCATTAAGCTTGAATTAGAACTGCACAATACATTCAGATGTTACTAAGGAAATACCGATGAGCACACAGTACAATAGTCTAAGTCTCATTTCCTTAAAAACAGTCAAAACAACATGCAAGATTTTTTTTTTCATTAAATATTTGTCTGGAAAAGTAGATAATGATTAAACCCTTAGAATGTCACAGGCTTTCTTTGCCATGCTACTAATGTATTTCCTCACATTTATAGTCTGCCAGGGTAAATCAGCTTCTCTTGAGTTAATAAGGCAAATTTACCATGATTTTTTCACTTCTCTGAAATGAATCAATTAGTGAAAATACTATTTTATGTAAAATTAATCCACTGAGAACTGAACTAAACCATCAGTTCCTGCCGCATGAACTACCACCTCTAAATGTCAGATAATCATTCTCGTAAGATAGTGATCACTTGGGCTGCTTTCAATATGAGCTAAAATTAAAACCACTTCTTTTCCATTACATGGTCCCTAATCAAACTGCCCTTCCATAAAGGCAATTTTTGATGTTAAAAAGAAACACAAAACAAAGAATTTTTCCACTACATCTAAAATGTCATAATAATAAATACATCCTTTCTTCCTTACTGCCCAATTTCAGAGATACCAGCTCATATTCTATGTAGAATGATTTAATTATTTTATCTTGGTGCTTGTGAACCAAAGTCTCCACTGTAAAACCAGCACCTATCATTTCACATGGTTTGACAGAATGAGCATTCTAGACCCAGAAAACGCTAACTCTGTTTACCACAGCAACCCAAACAGTTCATCTCCTCATTTTTCTATTAAGCCTACCTCCTGGGCTTAAAACCTGAAAGTTGTAAGAAACATAACCATATGTTAGGCATGCAGCCAGATGAAACCTACACAGTAGTCTGACTTCTTGGATCCATTAGAGGATGTGTTATACTGCCAGGGAATCATCTCCCTTCAGAAGCAATACATCAACAAACGAATCTAATGTTATAGATGTGGACTTAAGCTTAGCTTAGTAATAAAAATATCAGATACAGAACAACCTTCCAATTCTCTGCTGAAGAGATGGACCCCTGCCTCAGGATAAACTAGCACTGTATACCTTTAGAGCTTCCTACCTCAAAGAAAGGCAAAATTTAGTGAGGACAGATGAAAGTGAAAAAGCCAAGGTAGATGGAAGGCGCTTTTTCTTCCTCTGCAACGCTCACAGCCACCGTTACAATTTCCCCAAAGTGGAAAGGAGTAACAAGGATGATTTTTGACTTAACTATAGGACTGTAAAAGTGGGAGGCTAACTGTGCTAAAGTTCCGATCATCTGTTTCCCATTTCGATGACTCATAATAAACAGATTTATCCATTGGCTAAAATAAATAAAGCACTGAATTTTAGGATTTTTGATGACCTCGACTGACATGGAAAAGGATTAAGATGCTATGGAAAAATGAGATTAGGATTGTTAGGAAAACACTATGAGAGCCTTCCTGATTAACATTATATGTATGATGTTAGAAAACAGAGAACCAGCTGAATTCTAGTGCGCAAACTATCTGTATGATGTCACACAGCACATTACGGCTCAGCCTGTGGGACCTTTCCACATAGCCTGGGGTTTTTCCTCACAATCCAGAAATACAGAGCAGCTGTTTGAATACCAGAACCAGCTCAACCATTGCAACCATTTGTGCTTGCAAATGGTCCCACATTGCAAGGCTGCTGCTTGCTCTGTTAGTGTATGACAGGAGGTGAGGTGTTTCCTCCTGTTCAGGTGTGGACCAGTACAATACCACTGCTGCAGCTGCCAGCAAGACACAAAACCTGGATCCAGCACAGCCTGAGCCATTTCAAAGAGCAGGGCTCAGACCCCTAGATTTCATAGTTAGATAAAATCAAGGCAGGAAAATGGTGGGTGGGAATGAATGAAGCAGCAGAGTAGCCCAGTAGCCTGTTTGTGTTCGTACAACATATGAAGCACCTGTTATTCTGGAGCTGAGCTCTGTACGCGCAGAGCTCAGAAAAATATTAGTATTCCATGAATTATCATTCTCTTAAGATGAGAATACTGCTGTGATTGGCTCCGGTGCTTCTGCATCCTTAACATGGGAATTAAAATTCTGATCTTTTGTGTCATACTATAATCAACATTATTATTGCTTAGATTCCAAAAGAAGTTTCATCTTTCAAAATCAAAGCTATTTAAAAATTATGGTTTTGTTTACAGGTCAGGAAATTCACTAAGCAGCCTGTTACTTGGACAGGAAACTGACATTCTCAAGTTAGATAATTTGGCTCAGTTTGGTGCTTTGGACAAACTCAAGTAGAAGACAAGGTCCGTTATTCCAGGCAGTCAAAGGCCTAAAGCTGTAAAACAGAGCTGCAAAAGTGGAGTTGCTTTCACATAGTCCTACTCAACAATTTGAGTAGGAAAATGAAAGACAGAAGAAATATCAGGAAATTAAACAGGCCAACTACATGCTTATTCCCTAAAAAGGCAATGTGTGCATCCTACCATTAAATCAGCAAGTGCTTCCTCTGAACTGTACAAAGACATCTAAGTGGTTCTGCCAGAGTTAGTCTGGCAGGGTCAGTGGTGACTCAAGGCTAATTAGTCCTGATATGCCACAGCTGCCTTTGACATTGCAGCACACCCATCCACCGAAAAATGATCAAGGGTCTCTATTACATGGATCATTTCCTTTTCTGCTCCCCTGGAAAACAATCAGTTGCCTGCAATGTCATACTGTTTGACCTGAACAGTTGCCTAAGGTGCTAAGTGACCCTTGAGCACACCAAAGCTAACCACTGCTGCTACCGCTAAAGCTACCATGTTCCTCTTCAGCTTTATCAGCCAAAATTTATTTGCCCCAAATCGGAATTTCTTAAGCTACTCATGACTGATTTGGAATTGATTAAGGAAAATATCTCAAAACTTTTCTAAAGTCACTTTACTCTCAAAAAATATTCCCTTTTTTCCCTCACCTCAAACAATGCTTACACCAAAGTCTGTCTTGAAAATCCCACTTGAGGGATCATAACTGTAGATAGGAGTCAAACTGTACTGCATTCTTGAGAGATCCAGCTAAACATCTGAAAGCATCCATAATCACTGAGGAATAATGTAAGGCTTTGTAGCAGTGTTTTGGATGTTCTAACTAAAGAGTGTTTGATTAGCTTAGCTGCCACTTCAAACCTTAAAAAAAAATGTCTCCTGCGTTTTATAGACATTCATAAATACTGCTCTTACAGAGAGATGTCCAAGAGATGCATAACAGTCCGCATTTTAGTTACTCTCCAAGTTTGATTATATATAAACAGAACTGTTTCAGCTCAAAGAATTTTTATTTGGATCATTGGAATTTGAGTTAAATGAAAAATAAATCTACTTTTTGTCAGTGAAAAATCAGAAGATAAGGCAGATGAGTCTTGTTTAGAAAGATTTCAGTATTTATTTTCTTTTTTCTCCCCAAAACCCATAGAATCATAGAATTATCTGGGTTGGAAGAGACCTCCAAGATCATCAAGTCCAACCCTTAATCCAACACTATCATGATTACTAGATCGTGGCGCTAAGTGCCACGTCCAGCCTTATTTTAAAAACCTCCAGGGATGGTGAATCCACCCCCTCTCTAGGCAGGCCATTCTGATGCCTGATTACTCGTTCTGTGAAGAACTTTTTCCTGATATCCAACCTAAACCTTCCCTGGCAGAGTCTAAGCTCGTGCACTCTTGTTCTGTTGCTGGTTGCCTGGGAGAAAAGACCAACCCCCACCTGTCTACAACCTCCTTTCAGATAGTTGTAGAGAGCAATAAGGTCACCCCTGAGCCTCCTCTTCTCCAGGCTAAACAACCCCAGCTCCCTCAACCTCTCTTCATAGGACTTGTGCTCAAGTCCCTTCACCAGTTTTGTTGCTCTTCTCTGGACCCACTCCAGCACTTCAATATCTTTCTTGAACTGAGGGGCTCAGAACTGAACATAATACTCAAGGTGCGGCCTCACCGAGTACAGGGTAAGGATCACTTCCCTCGTTCTGCTGGCCACACTATTCTTGATACAGGCCAAGATGCCATTGGCCTTCTTGGCCACCTGGGCACACTTCTGGCTCATGTTTAGCCTCCAGTCAATCAGTACCCCCAGGTCCCTTTCCACCTGACTGCTCTCCAGCCACTCTGTCCCCAGCCTGTAGTGCTCCATGGGGTTGTTGTGGCCAAAGTGCAGGACCCGGCACTTGGCCTTGTTGAACTTCACTCCGTTGGATTCAGCCCATCTCTCCAACCTATCAAGGTCCCTCTGCAGAACCCTCCTGCCTTCCGGCAGGTCGACATGGCACTCCCTCCCAACTTGGCGTCATCCGCAAATTTACTCACGATGGACTCAATCCCCTCATCTAAATCATTGATGAAGATGTTAAACAGAACTGGACCCAACACTGATCCCTGGGGGACACCACTGGTGACCAGCTGCCAGCTGGACGCAGCCCCGTATATTGAAAAAACACCCCTTTCAGTGATTTTTAATTTGAGGGGTTTGTTTGCTTAGTTTTGCTACTATTTAGCTTGCAAGAAAAATCTACTATGTGTCTTCCAACTGTAGGACAGGAAGCTATTGTGCCATTTTTCTCTCTTTCCTTGAATATTTTCCAGACCCTAGAAGAAGCTATTCCTTTCCCGAGTAAAAGAAGAGACAAAACCAATATAAAGACAATGAAAATTACTTGTAACTGTACCCTATACTTACTCTACCAATTCTCCCTTACTTTCGTATCATTTAATGTTAAGTCTGTCTGTATGTTTGGCTTGTGTAGGCTTTTGAAATAAACAGGTTCATGCAGCATCACTGAATAGCAAATGGAGGAAGCAGAATCTAGGAAGAAACTCACCGCTACTCTTCAACAGCATTTTTATCAAAGGAGCAGTAATGTCTCCTGTCACGTTGTAAAATGTCCTAATGCAAAGGAAAAAAACAGATCCTTACTTGTCACTAGAGACTGAAAATATAATTTTCCCTCAATGCTTTCTACCAGAACAATTGCTCTACATCTTCTTTGACTATTCCATTATTTTATAGATTGCTGAAGAAAAGTTTCCTATTTCAGACAACACACTACCTTGCAAACAAAACTCGTGAATGCTGGGAATAAATAGTAACATAATGCAGCCAGCACAACAAAATATTGATTGTTAAAAGGAACTGCTGATATTCTAAATAAGAACACACTATTCATCTCTGAATTTTGATAGGCAAGAGTTGAAAATTGTGTATTTCTGATACAGAAAAAAATGCTAAAGTTTCATGTAGTTTCTTGTTGAACAGCTGCTTTTCCAAAGCCTCCCCAGTTGAAGTACCCCCAGGATTCTGCATAAATTACAGAGCCCAGCTCACAGCAGATGTTGACGGCATAATATCTCCTCTCACATAAAGACTTTTATTTACAAAGATGCTCAATAATTCAATAACAACTTGAGTGTGCAGTAACTGAACTAACATAAACTTAGAACAGGGTGAGAATGGCTTTTAAGGACTCCACATTTTTACATATTTTTGAGCAGGTGGAGAGGAAGAAGGGCCCATGGCACCAGCAGGGGCAGCTTTGCATGGAAGCACAGCAGAAGCAGTACAGGACACTGCATTGGAGAAAGGCAGCACACCTGTCTCCCCAGAGGGAGGACCACCCTGGCTTTTGCAGGCACTGGCAGCGAGCCAGTACTACTAACAGAGAAAGACACACATGACGGAGTCCCAAATCATGCTAAACGTAGACACAGTGATGCTGAACCACACTTGAGGGATTAAGGTCCTTCCTTCCACCACTCACGTTTCGTATCAAAGTGAGGCCAACTCTTTGTGTCGGAACCCTGGTTGATTGCTCTCTACAGTAGTAAGTGCTACTCCAGCAGTCCTGCAGTTATCCTGTGCTTCCACAATGACAAGTTTTTTTACAGCAGGACGCTTGATAATATTGCCCAAACCAGCCCTGACAAAATGTACATTATGCACAGAATAAGTTGAATCACAGGGCTCGTTGTGGCAGTTGCATGACAGTTTTATTGCAGTACAACTACACCAGAGCCTACAGGAATGAAAATGTGATCAAGAGAAGATTTACTTTTTCTCCATTGATATCAAATACTTCGAAATTACACGATGAAAGTGATGCTTGGCTCCTTGCTGCCACTGCAGATGAATGCACACATTAAAATGAAATCCACTGGACCATGCTGTCATTTTTTCAAATCATGTCAACATGTTTGGAAGAGGCAAGGAGGAAAGTAAAAATCATCAGCTTCTCACTTACAGTGACCTGCACAACCTGCTGGAATCCACAGGGCTGCTCATGGCTCCAGGATTAACCTTCATATGTTCTTTAACAGCAAAAACCATTCAAGCATTTGGCCTGTGCACATACTTTCATCTTGAAATGGAGGAAAATTTATTTCTGCTATTTTTGTTTTTATTTTCCTCTACTAAAGTAGAGAAAACCTATTCAGCTTTAAATAGCTATGCTATGTTTTAACATATGTCATTTCTTCCGTACCTTTTCACTTAATTCTGCAATATACATTTTATCTGAATAGACGTTCCTGTAATGAGATTCTACATTATAATGTGACAGTTGTCAGGCGTTTTCTGCCACAAATACCCCAGTGGAGGGGGCAGGGGGAGACACATTAGACCTGCACCACTTGCTATTTATTAATCTGCTTCTACTTCTGATTGTTCATCAAAGTAAATATTATACTTCACATTCTGACATCATATTCTAAAAATACTGCCTGTCAGTTTGGCTATAAAAGAATTGTTTAAAGAAGAAAAGGACAGTGAACTGAATTTATGCAAAGACTAAATCAAGGAAAGTCTGCCAAGGAGAAACAATTTTTTTAAGCAGAATCTTTTTTTCATTAATGCAAACTAAAATAAATACCTGTTATAACCATCTAATACTCTAAAAGGCTGTGGTATCTTATGCCACTGTGTCTAGGATCAGCATCCTACTTGTAAGAAGTAAACAGCTCAGGCAATGTAGTAGTTCCCACTCAAACCAAGAGGTCTCCAAGAATGCCCCTGACTAGCTATACACACATATACACATCTGGTGGAGTCTACCAAGGCCTGAGCATCAAAACGGGGTACAGTATATACTTTGTACATTGTAAGGTGCACAAGATACTCTAAGTACCTTCAGCACTGAAGAGTGAGAGGCCACTGCCAACTGAATTCGTGGATTCTGAAAAAACATGGGAAAATATTTAGTTTTCCCAATTTAACAAAAAATATTTTGTTTCTAGGCCTCCTCAGCATTGAATTTCATATGCCAAGACTGTGAAGACAGGATGGAAATCATAGCTGATGCTTCTTGACTTTTCCATAGCCAGAACAAGCTGCAGTGTGATTCCAGGGCAAAACAGCTTCCAGACATAAAGATTGCTGCAGACCACTGCATATGGTACCAAACATTTGTTTACACAAAAAGATATATATTTCTAATGCATTGTTTCTAATAAACTCAGTCATTTTTAGAATACATGTTCCTGACAGAGCTGTCAGCATTCTGATTAATGGAAAATACATATATCTTACTGAACTTGGCAGTGTAGAAATGGTCTTTTTAGAAGGACATTGCTGAGCTATTTGACATTACAACAGGTACATAGTGCAGCTGAACATGTCTGCTTTATTTTATATCTTCTAGATGGACTTTTAAAATATACTCATCTTCTAGCTACTAACAGACTTACTCTGATTTTTTTGTATTTATCTCTATATTAGCAGCTACGTTTATTATAAACATATCTCTAGAAATGAGTGACTCTGGCCTTCTAGCGCACCCCTTTAAAAAGCTGGGGTTTTCTAATTCATTTTACAGCATTCAAGCTTTAAGGACAAGTAAAATGTTGATGCGTATGTGATTCATTTTGTAATGTACTGAACAAAAATAAAACAGAAGAAAAATAGGCAGCATAAATCAAGACTGCTTTTACAACTATTTATCTGCCACAAGCACTGTATTCTTCAGATTCCTTGGTCCTTCAGCGTCCAGTTTAATTCCCTTACCCACAGATTTATTTCCCCTACCTTTTTTTTTATACTTTCATGGTGTATGTCAACTTAGGACATTCAGTATAATCTACAGGAAGACCAGGCACCACATTTGCCAACTCACACCCTGCTTCCACGTCACAGACCCTTCCACCTCTATTGTTACCACTCTGCTGCACCATAAGACCAGCAAGGCAGGGATCATTTTCACATCTCTTGCCACGGTGCCTACAGCAGAGTCTACGACAACACGTAGTTCAGATGACTGATAAATCATTTAGACAGCACAGTATCCATGCTCCTTTATCATACTGCAACAGAAAAAGCATGTCCCTGGCATTCAGATTGGGTACGAACACTAAATGGACCGCCTAACACAGGCAACCTAACTCAACTCTTTCTTCATAAGTGAACCAGGAGCTAGCATCACCTCAAGAGGAAATCAAAATGCCAGGGTGCAGCATGCTGTCCGTGCCAGTCCTGCTAGCTCTCCACAGGCTATTACAGGTCTGTGAGTGCCCATCTCAGTGCAGAATATATAGATTCAATAGCTAAAATCACAGACTAAGTATAACTAGCATGCCAAGCTAACCTATGTACACTGTTTCTCAAAGGAGTGGATTTACTCAGACAGTATAGCTGTATTTAAGTATATCATAGTGTTCCATCATAAGGTCATCTCCGAACAGTAGTTTCCACCCACATCCTGATGGGCTCCTAGTCAGTACATACAGACTAGAAATATACAATGTACTATATAATCATTGCTTTGAATCTTAACTTCATCTTCACATAAAGAATAACCAGCACATACTTTGTCCATTATGCTTCTTACACCATTATTATCCTCATTTATATACATAGGAAGTGATATACTTACACATAGGAAGTGACATACACAGAAACTGAACTAAACTAAACCAATGTGCCAAGTTACATACTGAGACTGAGGTGCAGACAGGAATAGTAAACTACTGCCCTTCTCAACAGACAACACGTCAACGAAACTTCCCATCACAGAGTGACTACCAATACCCCAAGGTGCACTGGTTATATTACAATAGTGAGATAAAAACATTCTCAATGTTTGCTTTTATAAAAAAAAAAAGAAAAATACATAAAACAGTATGAAAAATACGTAAATCATGCCACGAAGAATTTTTCTTAGTTAGAGAGGTTATTATATAAAGACAGACTTTTCAGGATTGTGACTGCTTTCATTTTCCTGCCTTCTCATATGACATTGCTATAAAGTTTCTACTATTTAGTACTATCTATCATTTTCTTTGCTTTTGGTAATTTCTATTGCGTTTTAGAAAAAAAAACAGCTTACTTAAAATACCATATATGTCATGGCTTTCAGAATACCATTTATTCCAGTTATGCCTTGAAACGGACAATTCCTCTATCGCTGCATGACAGACTACATTTTCCATATAGACAGTTTGGTGTTTCATTCTTCCTGAGTGCACCGAAGCAAGGAATAAGAAGCATGAGTAACAAAAAACACAGAAACATGTTTAAAAGCAACTAGATGTCAGGTTCTTGAACAAGGCTAACAAACACATACATGCTGAAAGACTCAAAATAAGCAAGAACTATTTGGGCTATGCAGCCTGCAAATATAAATTACACCATGCTATCTTGTACAGCTTTAACATGTAAAACCAAAATGAAAAGAGAAATATGAGTAGAAAACTGAGAAAAAAAATCAGTCACATCATATGTAGTAGCCCAGCATGGTCCAGCTGTATGAATCTTACGACTTTAGTGCTGTAGTATTTGAATTTTATGAGGCATTCACATGATCTTTATATTGTCTACAAAACACATGGAAGGCTGTGTTTTCAAAAGGAAAGACACCCCCTACAAACTGTGTGATGATCAGTCATCACTATGCATACTAAACATGAAAATACACATATATACACATGTGACTGTAAAAAAACCCAAAGCCATTTCTATATTTCTAATGCATTTTATCTTTTCATATAAGGCTTTAAAATTGATATTTGGTCATTGCCTGCCAAAAGAAAATCCAGAGAGCCTTAGCTGAAGCACTCCTTAAGCTCTTTGGGAATTCATGTCTCGGACCTTTTCAGTTCTGTTACAATCTTCTATATGTGGCTGGAGTATTTAATTGCTTGCTAGGCGTAGCATTCAAGCCACAGTCTGGAACATGACTGGCAGCCAAACATACTCTTTGACACCTGTAAGCTTAAAGCCCCCAAAAAATCTTGGAAAAAAAATAAACATCTTCTTCCATTTTGATACCATCCAAAAGGTCTTGACAATAACCTGTCCTTTGGAGATGTCAGAGAAGTTTAAATGGCAATTTATGATGAAAAGATACAATAAGCGGCAGTTTTCTTTCCTCCTCTAGATTGTAAAAGCCTTTAATACAGTTTGCTTCCCTTTTTAACTTCTGATGTATTTATTTCTTTGGTAATGAAGACCTGAACTCATTCAACCAATGCCAAAATCACCAGGTTTTATTTAGCAGATAGTCAAACAGGAGCACTGATTGCAGGTCCTGGAGACTGCGTTGGACACAGCTGGAGTTGGCGCTTCTCGCCCAAGAAATGCATTATTAAATGCAAAGCCTCTGATATGCTTGAGCATATATTTAAAATACATGATCAGACATATTTTATTATTGTAAAACTATAAATTCTTCACATATTTGTACACAGGAGACTGATTACTTCGTCAGATGGCATAGATAAGGCAAACAAATACTTAGACATATGAGCACACATAAAGCCTCTACTAATGACAAGAAACCATGCTTGAGTTTCTCTCCTGAGAAACATCAGAACAGCAGATTTTAAGATAACTTAAGACAGCTTTTTTTATATAAAAGTCAATTGTCTGTCAGTGTCGTTAATCTTATGCAGAAGGAAACATCACAGTGTCTTTGTGAAGCTTTCCAGGGCAGCTGTTGTCCCCCATTTGCAGCACGACTCTCCCAGCTGGGGCAGAATGGGCTGACAGTGAAGGTCAAATGTTGCACAGCTGGATGTACTTTCAGTTTCAGTCACTGAATCTTACACTTTTAGGACATCCATTTCATTACGATACTAAATCAAGACTTGGCTAAAGAAAAGGTAGAAATATTAAACCATGTTGCTGACTCCCAAGTACAAAACAGCAACATCAGAGAACTTTTCCCCTTAGTCTTGAGGGGACTGATCAAAACCCAGAGCAAATCTGAAACTGAACCATATTTCTACTGTTCAAAGAGAATTGATAAGCAACATAAAAATAGGACAGCAAAACAGTAATTTTTTCTCCATTATGGGAATTGTATCACCCAAAATAAACAGCTTCTTCACAACCACCAGCTGCATGTAAGAGTTATTTCCAAGGCTGACAACTGCCTGCACTATTTATGTAATTTAGAAGCCTGAAGTATTTATCCCATTAAAATCCAGCATGTGGTGGGGATCTGGTTTCGCTTGAACAGGTCCAAGGCACCAAGATGATTTTTTTTCCTAATGCCAATGGAAAAATGTTACTTTATTGAATTTCTAGGAAGTAACTGTTTTAATGAAAATAATTCAGGAAGCACTGAAGTAACAGTTTTATGGCAAGACAAATAAATTGTAAGAGAAGTCTTTCCAAATAAATTTAACCATATTGTAAATTTCTTCTTTTATCTGATCTTCCCTAGTAATCTATCATTCTTACTATGTGTCTGTGTACTTTTTTCTGCATGTACAGTACTTATTTTCAAATTAAAACACTCCAATAAATAATGAAATGGCATATTCCCACTGAACTTTTTCAGGGCTGATTGGCTAAGTAACAATATTATCCGTTTCATGTTCAAAAGGACACATTTTTCCAGCCTTCTCCATATTTTGGCAATTTTTTTTTATTTAAAAAAAAAGCCAAAGGGAATTTCAGTATTGATGTTTTATATAAAGCCTAAGAGTGAAGTTTGTATTTTGCAATGAAAGTTTAAACTACTATTGTTGCCAGGAAATACTACATCTGTATTATTTACTTTCTAGTATAGTTCTATTTCAGCATAATTCCAACCACCCTGTTTGCAAATCTGACCATATCTCCAGCAACTTTGGAGGGACGGAGAAAATCAAAGGAAGAGAACTCATCTTTACTTACTACAGTTCACGAAAAAGGGATAAATTCTAAAATCAACACAAAACATTTGTGGTTTTGCCTACTGTCCAATGTGAATTTTAATTGTTAACTATATGTAAGACTTCCCCTCTGGCTTCAAGAAGCTAGGTTAAAAATGCATCTCCAAAGTAGATACATACATCAATATATATATCTATAAATATGTGCACATATACACTGTACTTTCCTGCACTTCTACAGAGTTAAAGAGCAGTTACTGTTTAAAGCATAGGCATCTTGCATAATACACATCTCAACTATGAAATCATTTAGACATACTGAAACGGTATTTGGAACCAGTAGTTCTACTGTTTTAGTTTGAAGGCACTCTTTGAAAACTGGAAAACCTTGGATAATCTGTATTACAAACCTCAAAGGTAAGAAGTCCAGGTTTGGAAGACACAAGGAAAAATTTGCTCCAGCGTACAATCTACAAAGTAACAGGGAGCATCTCCATTGGCAGGTACATTTACAAAATCGTATTTAGAAACTTACTTAAACCATCTGCATTTTGATTTCACGCATTTAGAAGTAAAGCTCTCATTCAGACCTGTGTGAGCATATGTTTTAAACTGGAGAGCCACACACTGTCCCCATTTAAACATAAGAAAGCTCAAGATGTTTGAAATTTTTTCAGGTATGCACGTACCAATTTTTAAAACTTCTGTAAGATTACATGTTGATGCTTTTACGGTTAATTGACACACATTATCTAACGTTTCTTGCTGTAATTTCATTTCCCTCTAGTCCCTGCTCATTTTGCATTCTGAAGAAGAGAAGGGCATTTTTTTTCAGCTGACCTAATGAAAACACTGCCACAACAAATGAGAAACCAACCTGTGTGCAGTGGAGTTCAGCCAGAGAGAATGCTAATTCTCTGCCTCAATACTGCCTTCAAAGAGATTATTCAAGCCTCTCTCTGACATGGAACACAGCGATCAGCCAGCAAATGCTAGAGATGAAAATAACCTTTATCTCTTTTAACAAAAAGGTGAACTAAAAAAAGCAGTCAGTCATGCCCCAAATGTTTACTATTACCAATAAGCAAATAGACTTTATTTAGTGATTATTCAATAACTTTCATTGAGAGCTCTGCTACCATAGATTTTGGAATTATTAAATCAGAAGATTTATCTATATGAGGCAAAAGAAGGAATAAATTAAGCAATAGGGACCTGATGTTCTAAAAAAAAAAAAAAAATCATCTTAGTGAAATTTAGCAAATGCCTGAGAAATGTGGGAAACAGACTTAAACTACAATTTTGCATGCAAATACTACACATACTGAAGCTCTGAACTTATCGTCCTTATAAAGTGAGTGGAGTGATTTACACAATTAAGGTATCAAATACCCTTCAGATGAAAAATAGTAACTCTGCCCAATCTATGAAAGATGTGTGCATGGGCCAAAGTTAGCAAATGAATCAAAGGACTAGACACAATGAAAACTTCATTAAGATGACAAAATGTACCACTGGAGAAATGATTTAACATTTCTGAATTTTCACCTGTAGTATCAAGGTGAGGCACAGGAAGTAACCTATATCACTAGGAATGCATCTAACAAATACTAAATTTTGCTCATGAACAGCAGTCAATGTATTTTAAACTTACAGTAATTAGTGATATAGAGAAGCTAATATAATTTGTCTTAGTCGATAATTAAGTTTAAAAAAGGCCTTAATGAAAGCAGGCTGATGCTATCTCCTGTAGAAATACTTAAAAATAAAATTATGACTACAGTGTCCTCTGAGTGAAGTAAAATATGACCCAGTAATAATCAAATCTGGTAGTGCCTTCCACGCCATATGATTACATAATGATATTAATATCAGGGTTTCATATAGTGCTTTCCATCAGCAATATCGAAGGCCTTTAGAAAAAAGAGAAGTGGTAGTAGTTCTATTTAAACCTTGGGAAGCCTGGCAAAAAAATGATCTGGCAGGGTTAAACGTCAAGAAAAGACAAACGCCATCTCCATGCACTGAAGTTCTGTAGTTATAGGCAATCGTTCATCAAATTTTATGACAAAACTAATTCAAAAAACAAGATCTGAAGTATTTAACAGCATGGACAATCTAATGGCATATTTAAACATGCATCAGCATCTGAGAGTAGGATATTTTAAATTATATTTGCATTTCTCCAGTTGGTCATGATAAACTATGAATATTCACAATTATGAAAATTTTGCTACAATTACACTGAACTCTCTTGTGGGGTCCTACTGCACAAAAACATGTTGTGCAGATGAGATTTATACTGAGATTTTTAAATTTTATCTCTAGAAGTGATTTTATTTGGAGTAGTACAATTGTGATGCACTACTTCCAGCATAGTACTATGGGGCTATGATTCACAGTGAGAAAAGGCTCGATGTCACAACGTGGAACAGGACTAATGATGATGGCAAGTATTCTTTTGCATAGAGCTCAGAACCCATTGAAGCGGTTTTTTTTTTTTTAATTTTATTTAAACTTCTCTCATATCTTTCCAGTTTTAGTTAAAAACTTAAACAAGGCACATCTTACAGAAACAGAAAAGAATTTAAAGGCTTTGTACACATTCACGTAGTGTGTTTAGAGAAATCACACCCACTTTACCTTTGTAAAGTAAAGTAAAATAGATCTACACAGTGGCAGTCAGAAGATGCAATTCCTGTGAGCAGCATTCACACTATTTGGAATATCCGGACAATGATTAATAAAATGGCAACTTATGTGTCACTGGCCATTCACATGGCATAACATTTTCAGTTCTGGTTGGCTCCAACATAGTCCTTGAATTATCAAGGAGTAATACCCCACCACGAGGGGCTTTGGGAGGGCTTCAGCAGTTCATTCCACTCTGTAAATATTGTCATAGCCATGCTGGGGAAAACAGTAATACACATAATGATGTAACTAAGAAACTATTTAAACTCAAATTATATTTTTTCAATACAGTATGCTAAACACATATATTTTTTTAAATTTACACGCATACACACATATGTATTACCGGACATGTGCACTGCAGTGCCCTTAATAAAATAAAATCTCTAACTGAAAGAGAGTCTGGAAAGGATATAGGAGAAGAAAGAAAACCAAATACGGAGTTTCATCTGACGGATGATTTATAAATCAACAAAAGCCAAACCCTTTCAAATGTGACTTATTAATAAGCAAAGCTTAAATTTTCATTTTGAGTAATGAAAAGATATCTACACATAAGGAATTCTAAAAAATAAAATTTGTTTATGCAAAGAAGCACTAAAGAATAGTGGAGCAAAATAGAAAGCAACATAACACCCCATGCAGCGCTACAGACTGGGGACAGAGTGGCTGGAGAGCAGTCAGGTGGAAAGGGACCTGGGGGTACTGATTGACAGGAGGCTAAACATGAGCCAGCAGTGTGCCCAGGTGGCCAAGAAGGCCAATGGCATCCTGGCCTGTGTCAAAAATAGTGTGGCCAGCAGGACGAGGGAAGTGATCTTTCCCCTGTACTCGGCATTGGCGAGGCCGCACCTTGAGTATTATGTTCAGTTCTGGGCCCCTCAGTTCAAGAAAGATATTGAGATGCTGGAGTGGGTCCAGAGAAGAGCAACAAAACTGGTGAAGGGACTTGAGCACAAGTCCTATGAAGAGAGGTTGAGGAAGCTGGGGTTGTTTAGCCTGGAGAAGAGGAGGCTCAGGGGTGACCTCATTGCTCTCTACAACTATCTGAAAGGAGGTTGTAGACAGGTGGGGGTTGGTCTTTTCTCCCAGGCAACCAGCAACAGAACAAGAGGGCACAAGCTTAGACTCTGCCAGGGAAGGTTTAGGCTGGATATCAGGAAAAAGTTCTTCACAGAATGAGTAATCAGGCATCAGAATGGCCTGCCTAGAGAGGGGGTGGATTCACCATCCCTGGAGGTTTTTAAAATAAGACTGGATGTGGCACTTAGTGCCATGATCTAGTAATCATGAGGACGTTGGACAAAGGGTTGGACTTGATGATCTTGGAGGTCTCTTCCAACCCAGATGATTCTATGATTCTATGACATCTTCCCTCACTATCACTAGCCAAACAAGTTGGATCTGGAAAGGTCTCCTGAAAGTCATCAGATTGGTACTGTTTCACACTAACTGCTGGTGAAAATGGAGACTGCAGCATTTGGAGATGTGTCACACAGATTTCCAACGTGTAGTTAGTGATGGAAGTTTTACCTCACAAGTAATTTGTTATATTTAAACAGCTTATATCTTTTGGTCCCTTGTCTATATTTGAGAAATTTCACGTGCAATTTTCAATTCACTATAACAAAGCAGGAAGACCACCTAGCTGTATTTTTCTCCATGGACTACAGTGACTGGGCTTGCTAAATCCTTTTCATCAAACAGGCATTACAAATCCACTGCTGAAGCTGTAAATTTAAGCCAGTGCCTGCCCCTTCTGAGAATGGAATCTTAAGGCAGGACTGTCTGTGACAGTTCTACTAGAAAGAATAGGTTTTCGGGTGCTTAAGTTATTTAAGATGGGAAAAAAACCCACATTGCTAGCATTGCACAGGACACATTTCAAGGGCAGAAGTGAAAATATCGATGGGTTGTGCAGACAGCAGCCCCCCAAAAAAATTTAATGAAGCCTTATTACCTATAGCAAAAGACTCAGAAAACCTGCATAGCCCACCTTACTCTTAAATGTATTAAAATCAAACTCCAGAAACTACACAGTTCTTCATGCAGTCTTGGAAACAAGGTGTTATCAAATGGTTTAGAAAATTGCCAACCTCCCTCATCAACCAAAACAGAGGTGATGAACTCCAAAGCTCAGTTGTATTTGACATCCTTTCCTCAGGGCACACAGTTCTCCGTGCTGCTACGGGTATTAGAAAACTGCTGAAACAATTCAACCAGTAATTGCTCTTAACTGTTGCCCAAAACGCTC
Source organism: Tapera naevia (assembly GCA_033556795.1). Taxonomy (NCBI): domain Eukaryota; kingdom Metazoa; phylum Chordata; class Aves; order Cuculiformes; family Neomorphidae; genus Tapera; species Tapera naevia. The sequence goes on from JAUMJJ010000059.1 coordinate 22,350,364, forward strand.
CTCTGACAGAGAAAGAGAGCATAATGCTCCACCTGTGGTTCCTCAGGACAGATTCCCTACCTCTAGGCATCCTGCCATGTCATACAATATATGTCTGCTTCTGTACATTTCTGGTATTTATTTCTCCAGACTATTCTCATGCTCTGTCATCCTAAAAATTATAACCATGTGCAATGGGACTCTGGTCCAAGTTAACTGATTTCACACTCTGTATTACAATGAGCAGTAGATAAAGCCTCTAAAACCCCTTAAGCGGAACTGTTTGCTGATGCATTCCCAGGAACTGCTTTCCAATCCAAGACCATTATTAGCTAACCAGTGCCAGAGTTCTTCAAAAATTCTGTACTCCATATCTTTAGCCTCATGATCATAAATATCAGAAAGCATTACTAGTCATTATTTATTCCTCATTATTTTTTCCCTTGGTGGTATCTGAGTCACTTAGTTCTGCCAGCTTACTATGCTCTACTTTCAAAGGTGGTAATTTTTAATCATCATTTTTAGTTTGATGATTTCTAGTTTCCCATGACTACTCCCTCTATTACAGTTATGAGAAGCAAGAGGTAATAGCACTACCCTTTCTATTGCTATTTGTTTTCTTCATAGCTTTACATCAGCATTATATCATCTCTGTTCTGCCTAGTCTGAAGAGGTATTGAACCAAGTGCTTTGATATCTACTAAATGTTCTTTTTTACATTATTCATGGGTAATTGACAAAGCATCAATACAGAGTAAGTAAACCTTCCTGCACCTGTTTGAAAAACTGAAAGCTACAAGACACACAGCACAGCGGGAAGGCAAAGACTCTTTTCTAGGCAGATTTACAATTCGAATGCACTGAGCTGGATGTACGGCATGTTTCTAGCATGATGTGGAAGGCTGCCCCTACAGTCCTGCTGTCTTTCTTCCCCCACAGCAGTTTTGGTGTTAACTGTGACAGACACAGCACTGGAGAGACATCTGAACCATCCCATGAGCTGCATGTGGCTGAAAAGCTGTAGGCTGGCCAATTTTACAGCAACAAAAAGAGTAGATGCAGTGGAGTGGAAGGCCTATTTTCAGCTACAGGTAAAGCAATACAAAGGCACCTCAAGGAAAATTCCCTTTGGCCTTTGCATGTGAGCAGAACTACGCTTCATTACCTGAATAAGATCCTAAAATGTCATCCCACACTGAAACACAGGTTGTTTAAATAATCCCTCTACTTCTAGCGATCTATACCCTTCTGAAATAACTAACAAAAGTAATGACTATATGAAGGCCCATCCCACCCTGTCTCCTTCTCATTTACTTTCTCATCTCCTTAGCACCAGAAGTGGTTTGTTGTTTCTGTCTTAAGCCACAGTAAAATTGATGGTAATTCTTTCTTACTCATGTATTTTATATGAGGAAACAGTAAGACTATGTCATGGGGAGTTCTCCTTCTCTCTGACACTTTCAGTTACTGGAAAATTCACCTGTTTCTCTTCTCATTCAAAAAGACCTTGATGCTGCTGACATCTTCAAACACATAACAAGATAGTATTGCTGTCCCTATGCCCCTGAGAAGGTTTTTTTTCTGCAAGAGAAAATAAGGAAACTTAGTATGGAGTACAAGAAGAGACCAGAAGAACCTGGACCTAGTTTTAAGAAGCAGTAATTAAGTTGCTTTGGGCAGGGCTGGTATGGGACCCAAAGGGACAAAGGAATTCTCAATCTCACTAGAAAAAATTCAGAAGCAGTGATATAGTGAAATATTTTTGTCCTTATTATTGCCTGTATTATTTGCAGTATCTGATTGAAAAGCAATCCCATCAATTACTAGACTCAAGGTACCAGTGTCTGCTAATTGCGCATACAGGTCTTTTCCATGGTATACATCAGCCTTCACCAGTAACTAACACATTATCTGTTACCTCCTCAACACCTAAATATGAATGAGGCCGTATAGACGAATCATTCATATGACTTCCTAGGATCTATGCTATCCAACTGATGCCATTTAAACACTTGATCTAAATACCTAAATTTAGATGTCCAAGTGTCTTTGTTAGGTTACTACTTCCATTTGTGCTCTAGTAGGTGAAGCTGTTCCACCATACCAAACAACACAGAGAATGGGTGATACGGCTCTCTGTATGCTGCTTTCCATCTGGCTCTCTACTGTTGAGCATGCTTGTAATTCACTCCGTGCACAAATTTGATTCTATAGAAAATAAGGCTTAAGGGTACTTAAAAAGTTCTCAGGAGTGTTCCCTGTGTTCCTGGCAACTTCATACAACTTTACTGTTCAATCTGTGTAATACTGGCTTTATACTGTTCTGAAAGCCTGTCATGAAGTATGAATTACTGACCAACGTCTTGACTCCTGGCTGAGACCAAGGGCTATTTCTATTAAATCAGCTTGTGATTGTAAGAAAGGAGCAAGAAACATAAACAGGATTAAATGTTCAAAAGTCAGTCATCCTGTCATCTTCAAAATTGAGGTCACGGATCTGAATCTACTCTCAAGACAGAATTCACTTGCTTAACACTTAGATTCTCACATATCTTACTCCATTCTGCATAAGTAAGAAATTTGCTATGGGAACTTCACAGTATTACCTAGAAATTCATTTGCATTGCCATGTTGCAGCACGACATATTCCCATAAAAGAATTACTTACACTCATCATTTGGAAAGTCAGAGTAGGGTCACACAGATTCTTTTAAAAGGACTGGTTTTGACACAATGGCATCTCTTCGAAACTGGGAGCTGCTACACACATACACTCCCACAATTCAGCTTACACTGTAACTGGTAGGGAGCTCGAGAGGCAGCAATAAATCAATCCCATTGGGCTGAAAGTCAGGTCTTCCAGTTCTAAGATGAGTGCTCTACATAAAAAGACAGGTATCCCATCTTCTGACTGAATCTTAAAAAGAAACAACAGCTGAGACCATAGTGCATTTTGCCACAGATCTGCTCTTACATGGATGCATGAGACGTTCATTCTCTAAAACATGCAAGAGACTGAACTCTTCATAGGATTTATGTGAAGCAATATTTAAACCAATATTCATTCCAACTAATTATAGCATTTCACAGAGATCTTGAAGATACAAGCACAACCACTTCATGTAGGCTCATTGCAAAAAGTGAAGAGAGACAGGCACCTTCAGGCTGTGATTCATGTTAGGTACAAATCTGGCTGCTACGAAAGGGAATGGATGAAGATGGAACAAAATCAGTATGGAAACCCAGGGGATTAGTAGTCAAACAGAGAAAATGCCCATTGTAATAGAAACCTCAAATAAAAGTGGTCAATGTCAGAGGTTTTCTGGGGATTTAGACTTGGACAGTCAAGGTTAGCCAAAGTCTGATTTTAGGCAAAGCTCTCCTTAGGATCTGTTCTTTTGCTTGTTTCTTAAGGCAATTTAAAAGAATAAGAAATAAAATACCGTTAAAATTAAAATCTGGATTTGCAGATAAACGTGTACTAAGTACCCTGTGCTTGGGGTCTGTATTAATTCCTAACACTGTGTTAAGCCATAAAAGTTCTGAGGACAAATATCAAAATCAAAACCTATTCTTTCTGCTGTATGTCATCTCTTTACAGCTAAATTATTATTTATTATTCCACAAAACCACCCATTCTAAATTGTTCTCTAGGAGTTACAAATAATGACAGGTACAAAATGCACTAATAACTTATGGTCAAAAGGCCTTAAGGTGGAATCACAGTATTTGAGATTATAATTGTAAGAGAGAGCAAAACTTTAGCAACATATCAGGTACAACTTCAAGTAATAAATTAATTGTTTTCTGGTTATCTGCTACTTCCTCAAATCTTCTTACATCAACTTTCTTTAGACATGCTAGTATAGATGTATTAAAAAATCCTGGCAAAATGTGCTTTATTCAACTATAAAATAATAACTTCTTCTACACTGAACAATATTAATCCTTTTCTTTTCCATTTCATAAATCACATTGTGTATTCGTGGACTGAAACAGCAGAATACACACTCCACACTGGTTCATCACTTTTTTTCTCAAAATCTGATCTACAGGTACCTAATACTGATATCTAGGCAGTCACTAACCAAAATACTAATTTTAAATAGCTCATCTAGGATATAGTTGTATTCAGTGCAAGAAAACAGCACTGTTCATACAAAACTATCTCTAGAAGAGAATAATAGCTCAATAAGCTATTCTGTAAACTGTTTCTCTTAGCAAGTGTTAATTTATTTTTTCTGTCACTGACCAGTTGAACGAGTTACAGATTTATAAAGTCAAAATTAGAATTCCTCAAGAAAGTAAAGTATTAAAACTATGCAAAAATCAGGATTCAAAGGGTGAGACACAATAGGGCTCTCATCTAAATATTGCTGCCTACAAAAGCTAGATGTCATGTTAGTCATCGAAGCTGTCATCTGCACCACTGAACATTTGGAGGAATGGCTCTCCTTTGGGGGTGCCTCCTCCTCACTGCTGGCTACAGAGAAAGCACATGTAAGTAGCTTAACTGGATACAAACCTTCACCTTTAGATAACTAAGGTTAGCTTAAACATCTAGATGAGACACTGGTTGCCACCAGCATTTGGGGCTTTTTTTTGAACTGTTTTCCTTTTTAACTGCAGCAGTTCAAATACCCAAGTCATTGTGAGGGCTCCCCAATGCTAATACCAAGATGAGCCAGAACACAAGAAGACTCAGCTCAGAGCAGAGAGGATGACAGACTTTCTCTTTTGATGGCAGTGCAGATTTATAGCACAATAAAGCAAATTGTCTCTCAAAGTACAAAAGATGCCATTATTCTCTCAGTGTGTTTCGGATCAGAAAACCTTTTTTTGCCTGTGCACGAAGTCATGTTTCTGCTTAGAAGTACAAAATTCTCCTTCTTAGAGTGAATTCTAGTTGTTTATTTTATCTAATTAACTAACATTACAAAAGAATATTTCACACCAAAATTTTACTCAGCCAGCTCCCATTATTTTACTTGCTAGTGGTCAATGACCTATGCTTACACTCTTTATGATATTACTATTCTCCAGAAGTTATCTCAACTTTACAGTTCTAGAAAACAAACTTCATAGCTCTAGAAATTGCTAATATCAGATATAGGAACCACCAGTATCAGATATTGCAACACAGATCTTAGAGCTTTAAGAAGGCAACTCTATTAAAACGACACTCAAGAACGTAAGGGAGTTTGGGACACTGAAGAAACAGCCCCAATGAATATACCTCCTTACACAGTTTCTCAGCTATTACAGGTACAATGGAATTCTGCAAGGTTGTTTCTCTGTGATTTCAGAAATAGAGGCAATATACCATTTGAAATAATGATATGCTAAAGAAATTACAAAAACCGGACTGCTTGTGAATAGCAACACTATAACTACTGGTCCAATCAACAACTGGCACAAGACTAATACTAGCACATCAGAGGCAAAAGGTGGCAACAGTAAGATCACTCACAAACTGCATCTGAACAGGAACTGGTAACATCCCATATGAATATTAAATGGCTTGAAGGACAATCTTTGTCCCTGCTCTGAGACGGGGCTTCTACCAGCATTCCAAATTTTGATTGCTCATGGGACAAGGAGAAAGAAGAGGTGGTAGGGGAAGCTGGTAACAGGTGAAGCAGTGCTGTGAAGGCTTGAAAATGGAGCTGTGCAACTGCTGTAACATGTTTGACTGATAAATATTATGTTCTTGATTAGCAAGTAGGATGTCTCCAAGGTAGTCAAAGACTAAAAATTCTATAAAAGATATTTGTGTTACTATCCACATGTACCACTTAAAAAATAGACATTCTCAACTAGAAATAATGTTGCTTACATTCTATGGGAAAAGTAATTAACCAGCTGAAAAAGCACAGTACCTAAGACACCAAAAGGCATGTGGTGCATGACACGGAGTACAAAGAACCAATCTGAACATACATAAATGAGAAACAACGTTCAGTTGTAGGCTCCTAGGCAGCCAGGCCTCACTGAGCAGCTCTCCCGCTGTAAGGATATAGCATTACACTATCAACTTGTTCCAGATAAAGATTTGTGACAAAGCCTGTGACAAATGCAGTTACATTTCTGGCCAAAGCTGAACAAGCCTAGTCCCATGAAGACAGGGGACTGCAAGCAAAGTGTAGACCAGCTGACTGCAGCTAGTAAGAGCACAGCGCACCAAAGCACCAGCAGTGAACCATGGCCCTGGAGCAGCTCACAGTGGCCAGCAGGAGAGCAGGCCCAGCTGGAAAGACAGGCTCTGAAAGGCACAGCCAGGACAACAGTACTCTGAACTCTGCAAACAAGCTCATCTCTACCAACAGCCAGTGCCAAATCTAGATGCCAAACTAGATGTGGCTGACTCCCTCCGAACCCTCCATTTCAGCCAGACTCCGCTGTTAGTCTTTAAAAACTTCTGGCCTCTGTACTCCAGCCTCAGTATCCTGACTCTTCAGCAAGGAACAACAAGCAATAAACATATGGTAGCTTCCTCAGCTAACAAGATAGCTCAATAAAACATGTATAGGTGCTGTCACTGGCATAAACCTCCAGTTTCTCAGCTAGAGCACCTGATTCTCTACCTGTTCTGATCTCCATTTGATTTAAGAGCTTCCCAAGCAAGAATGCCAAGGAAAACAACTCCTCCTCTTCCCAGGAGTGTAGCCTCTCCTCCACGGCCCTCCATTCCTTTCATAAAGAAATGCAATTAACAAGCTCACCCTTGGTGACCAAAAGATCAAGAATCATAGAACGATTTGAGTTGGAAGGGACTGTAAAGATCATCCAGTTTCAACACCCTGCCATGGGCAGGGACACCTTCCACTTGATCAGACTTCTCAAAGCCTCATCCAACCTGGCCTTGAACGTCTCCAGGGATGAAGCATCCACAACTTCACTGGGCAACCTGTGCCAGTACCTTGCCATCTTCACAAGGAAAGAAAAAAAATTCTTAATATCTAAACTAAATCTCCCCTCTTTCAGTTTCAAATTGTTATCCCTCATCCTATCATTGCATTCCCTGGTAAAGAGCCCCTCCACAGCTTTTCTACAGGCTCTCTTTAAGCACCCCCTGGGAGGTGCTCAGCCTTCTGGTCATCTCTGTGGCCCTTCTCTGGACTCATTCTAGCAGATCCATGTCCTTCCCGTGCTCAGGACTCCAGAACTGAACATAGTGCTCCAGGTGAGGTCTCTCAGGAACAGAGTGGAGGGGCAGAATTACCTCCCCTGACCTGCTGGTCACATTTCTTTTGATGCAGATCAGGATATGGTTGGTGTTCTGGGCTGCAAGCACACATTGCCAGCTCATGTTGAGCTTCTCATCCACCAGCACCCACAAGTCTTTCTCTTCAGGGCTATTCTCGATCCCTTCTTCATCTAGCGTGTATCTGTGCTTGGGATTGCCCTGACCCACATGCAGGTCCTTACATTTGGTCTTGTTAGACCTCATGATGTTTGCACAGGCCCACCTCTCAAGCCTGCCAAGGTCCCTACGGATGGCATCCCTTCCCTTCAGCACGTCAACTGCACCACACAGTTTGGTGTAATTGGTACTCTTGCTGAGGGTGCACTGAATCACAGAGTCCATGTTTGAGACAAAGGTGTTAAACAACACTAGTCCTAGTACCCACCCCTGAGGAACCACACTCATCATGAGTCTCCACTTGGATATTGAGCTGTTGACCACAACTCTTTGCATGCGAACATCCAGCCAATTCTTTATCCACTGTGCGGTCCATTTGTCAAACCCATGTCTCTCCAATTTTGACACAAGAATGTTGTACAGGACAGTGTCAAACGCTTTGCACAGGCCCAGCTAGATGATGTCAGTTACTCTCCCTTTTCCACCAACGCCGTAGTCCCATTGTAGAAGGCCATCAAATTTATCAGGCACAATTTGCCCTTAGATTGGCTGTCACCAATCACTTCCTCAGCAGAGTTTCCAAGAGGATCTGCTCCATCATCTTGCTGGGTACAGACTTGTCAGCCCTGCCCCAATAAAATCCATGCCACTTTCCATCCTTAGAGCCTGGATTTACCTATTGAGCTCAATAAAAGGATTTATTAACTTCCTGCAACAAAAAATTAAAGAGTATATTTGCCCTAATCCAAAGTGCAGAGTGCCCAGGAAGCAGAGAGACATCACATCCATATCTCCTGTCTTAGCAACCAATCATACACCAGAGAGAATCATCCTGCAAAGATGATGCTACTTTTTATCCCCACTAGAGAATTAAACTTTCTCAATTTAATTCTGAGGCTTCCCTTAATTAATGGTTTCCTTAAATTCACACACACCGCTATTTTTCATTGCCACAGTGTGACTGGGAAAATGTAGGGTAGTAAAGAATCTGGTTCCACATAATCTATTTGCTGGGGAGAAAGGTCATTACACAAAGCCCTTAGACCACTAAAAAAGCATACTCTGTTTGCTTCATTTGGTAATGCTGCAAATGCATTAAATTAATAATACATGAAAAAGCACTGACTAATTTTCACAACAATTGATTAATTATAAAAAAGTCTACAGTGACTTAGTATATAATCTCCACAGCATCTACAGTTCTTAAAAAATATCAGTGGAGTACATTTGCCTAGCCACTTGCTCAGCGGTGCTGAGCTAGAAGTTTATTTAGTTAAATGGTAAGTGGCCTAATTTTAGCATTTACCTCCAGAGCAGGTAAGATATACATGTATGATTTTTCCAGTCCTACTAAAACAAATGTTAATGAAGTTTGGGAAAGTTTGTATCCTTTTCATTTCCCTTACCGAGCCCTGAGGCATAGACCAAAAATAAACTAGGTTACAAAATTATCGTGCTTTAAAACCCATTTATTTTTCAATTGACTGTGACTTCATATTTATTAAATAATTTAAAATTATACCAGGCTAGTTTTATACAGTAATTAAATAAAACCAAATAGCCTTATTGAACATAAAGTAATGATGTTATCTCTTCAGTTTACAAACTGAATTGTGAATATTAGCAAAGCTATCTAATAATTTCTCTGAGCAGACACAACACATTTTAGAGATAACGTTATTCTACCATTAACAACTTTTTTTTCATAAAAGCAAAAATAGATTACTGTAGTTCACATTAAACAAAAAAACAAAAAATAGGTGCTATATTTATGTTAGCACTGTGGTTTGGCTTCTGATAGTAAACAAAAATGTAAACACGATTGTACAGGGGCTTTTATATGTTTATTATGTACTTTTGTACATAATATTTAATCAGGGGCATCTAAAATCTACCCTGGTTAGGTGTGTGCCTTTCATTAATTCAACAAAAGAAACTGATGACAAGGACAAATGCACTACTCTGTTATAAGAAACTTCTTACAGCATTGCCCACTAATCATTTTTTAAAAATCCTACTCTTGAACAGCTTTATCAGATAGCCCACAATCTAATACTTATATTCTTAGCTGAACAAACCCTCAATCATTGCTAATTGACCAAATTTATTTCAGATTTCAAACGGAAAAGATCTGGATTCTTGTAATGCTTACCTTGCAGAACTCCATTACTGCATTTTCAATATGATTTCAAAGCACTCAATAACTAGTTAAAAACTCTCACATGAAAACTAGCGAAGTTTTGCCATGTAAAGAAATAACTGGAAGAATTTTACCATGTTGTTGTTTGCTGTTCATGTGACACTTAAAATAAAAAAAGTATGAAGTAAATCCAAAACAGTACCTTAAGTACAAGTATCAGCAGCCTCATATTCACAGAAAAGCAGTGAGGGAATGTTGTAACAGATCATACAGAAAAAAGTCTGATCATCTTTGTTCATCAAATCACATTTTAAACCTCAATAACCACACAACGTAAAGAAAGCGATCAAGCAAAGATCATGGGTAAAGCAGAAGTATTTCTTAACACCACTAGTCATATGCCATTTCACATCAAGAGAATTCCTCAGTCAAAAAAAACAGAGAAGGAAAGTCAGTGAGAAAGGCAGCAACAAACTCGTGGACTCGTGCAGTAAAAGAATGTGCCAGTGTCACAATGCCCAGGCTTCCCAAGCAGAGTCGGGGACTACTCTTGAAACAGCAAGGTAAGACGACTGGAAACATCATACAAAGTGGGACAAAAATCAAACATTTAGCGTGCTTGGGCTTCAAGTTCAAATGTTGCATTTTCCCTGAGCTCTCTGCAAAGCAAGCCAAAGGCAGCTCCCATCCACGAAGAACGCAGCGCGAGCAGGAAGTCTATCCTTTACACCATGTCAATCTGAATCAGTAAAGTAAATTCAGGACAAGCTACGCAGCAGGACAGCACAGACTAATCAACATAAAACAAACTCATCGCTGGCACCAGCAGCTCATCATTTAGAAACATGTGATGAACATGAACATAGTAGTATCTTTGTTCTCATTCTGAAGCAGTTATCAAAGAAGATTCAATGCGGAAAACAGCCATAAAAGCATGTGCAAGGAGAAAACTCTTCATGGGGTTTAGCTGAACAGAGGCTTCAAAGACTGGAGTTTCACATATAGAGACTTTGTATCAGTATCAAAAAGAATAAAGTTCAAACTCTTTCACTGCTTCTGAATCTCTGGAACAGTACTGAACTTGCCTTAGAAGTCATAAAAAGGAAATACAGATTTATTTTACTTTTATAACAACATCAATTTAGGAAATAGGAAAAACATGCACACTTACTCTGTTATGATGTTAACCATATGGGGAAGATAATTTAAAGATTGTTTTTTATTTGGGAAGTAACATTAAAATTTGAAATTAAAAATTGGAAGAAGCTGATCTGTGACACTACAGTATCAAAAATACTACATCACTCCCCTGCTTCATTAATCCCTACAGCTCACTTAGAAAGAAAGCATAACACATCTCTAACCCAGCTTTCTGGGTCTGCTGAAAGCTGCTCTTCACAAATCCATACGCAGAAGAGAGCAGCCCAATGAACCGCACTCTCCTCCAGTGCTCCCCAGGAACATGGCACTGTGGATGGTTACATCCTGTGCCTACAGAAAGGGCGCTACAGTGGATTTGCTACATTCATTCTTGTTCACAATGAAAAGGGAACCCAGGTTTGCCTCCTACCTACTGAACTTGGCTAAAAGCGCTACGAGTTCATCAGAAAGATATCAGGCTATACAAACTGGCGAGTATTCTGCGATGCTTACCAAATAAGTGCACTGCCCTAAAACAGGACAAATAATAATAGAAAACAGAGTGGGAGGTGTAATCTATGCAGAGATTTTTACCCTCGCTTACTCTCTCAGCAATTTTCAAAAATATTTCTGGTAACATATTGTTTTGTGTCGAATATAAACTGAAGATATTTGAGGATACGGTCTTTGGTGTTTATGCCTCCTGGTTATAAAATTAGTCTCAGAACCATTATTCTGAATATAAAAATATTTAAATTTTTAAACTTAAAGTGAAAAGCGAACATCTAATGCTCAAAGCTGCGTTTTACCTACGGAACATTTTGCATCCTGTTTGTGCCCTAGGAATTAAATTATATTATTTGCAACCAAATTAACAGTTTTGACAGGGAAAGAAAGAAAACAGACTATAGTAAGCTTTTAATGCTGAAAAAGATCTGATATGCAATATCAATCTGTAAGAATGTATACTCTATTTGCACTTATCTTCAGCAGTCCAGTAATACTTTTTCAAATGGTGACAATATTAATATTGTTTTCTCATTTAATACATCCATATTGAATATTTTCTCAATGTTCAAAGTAAATTAAATACTTTTTTTTTCTTCTTCTCTTTAATGGGCCGGAAGGGGAATTTAGGAACAAAACCAGTGATACTTTTGCAAGTGAAAATCAACTACATTCCACTATAGGATTAAGAGCACAACCAAATCCATCTAAAAATTCCTTCCAGACAGGAACAGTTTTGGAATGATCTTGTAAATATGTACACACACACCTACACATCAACAAAGCATATTTTCAGCTTTCTGAGTGTACCCTCCTTGCTGCATGCTGCACTTAGCATTGCACTACTGTCACTCCAAAGGCTTTTCTGCATACTTCCAGCCTAACAAAAAGTCTGAATATACTGAAAAGATCAGAACATTTAAGCACATTTATCACCTACTGTCCTCAATTTACTTCCTTAAGGACCCCTCTTTTGGAGAAAGGCTGTTTCCACTCCTGTTTCTTGCTTTCAATGACTGTGGCGTAGCCCTCTCTCCCTTTCAACATCAGTGGGGAGTAAAGAGAATCACCTAGCTGACTTTTATGCCAAACTTCAGCTAAACTGGGGTTACGGGAATATTATCACACATCTCTGCTCTGTGTATTTTGAGAGATGAAATCAAAACATAAGAGTAAAAAAAGTGTTTGAATTCTCCTGACCTAGTCTTTCATGTTTATTTTTTTAAGTATCTGGGTCTCACTCAGGCACTTACTCACTCCATGTTCAGAGAGAACTAGGTTAAATGAATCATTGCGTAACTATGTCTACTTCTCCTGAGTGATTAACTCAGACACAAATATCTACCTTTTAGATGCCTAAACTGCGTTAGATGAATGTCATAAAATATTCAAGAAAGCATTCTGAGGGATAATGAAAATGTCCAAGACTTCCCTATGCTTCCCAAGGCCTGAGCATGAAACTGCAGAGGAACAGGGCAGCCACACGCAAGAAATGCCAGAAGCAATGGCTTCGTACTGTGGACACTATCCTTATTTTCTCAGCTCCTACCAAAACCCTTTGCATTTGAGATTCAGCCAACACAACTCTTCTGTCTGTTAGAGGAAGACGAAATCAGCTAAATGAACTAATTATGGAAAGGAATTACTGTGTAATTATTGAAGTAACCTTTTCTCACTTTCCCAGTTAGACACAGTAAAAATACTTCACAACATTTCCAAGGAATTAACACCATTTGTTTCCTAACTGTTTACAGAATATTATTACATTTAATGAGCAAGGGTATGTCTAAAAGGAAAGGGAACAGAGATAGAAAGCAAGCAAGAAAGCTCTTCTATGTGTTCTGAAGGTACTTGAAAGTACAGCTCTCTAGCAATCAAGCATATGAAAAGATTTAATAGGCACGTAAAGTTGGAGGTCAATGAACACTGCAGAAGGCATTTTAATTCAGTCAAGTGAAATCATAACAGTACAACATAAGAGAAACTTGATTGGGATTCATGTAGCTTATTTAGTAATTTTTACAGCACAAATGCTTTCCTTGCTCATTAGATTACTGAATTAGGTACTTCAGCTCTAAAGGAACCTAATATTCTGCCAAGAACTCAGGAGAAAATTATAGATTCACCCGATTCTATTTTGAAAATTTCTCAAGAGCTGCTACAACTAATTGTTAACTGTACCATCATGCTAAGAACAATGTTTTAAAGAACACTGGTTAGAGGCTTTGTCTAGCTACTGTGAAATAATCTACTTTTATTCTGGTATTTGCTGTGTCATACTAATTGTGCTATGCCAAAGATGTTGCATACTGTCACTGCTTGTTTAGCTACTGGAAAATTGCCAATAGTAAGAAAAATGGGAAATTGTCTTCATGAAGTGGTTTTCTGAACAACCTTGGAGGAAAATTCTCTTTCCATATGACTCTTAAGCAGCACTTCCAACACTTCCTCTGTATACTTCTGTAGTCTCTTACACCTACAATCTCAGAGCCTTTTGCCAATATTTATCATACTTCAAGACAATTTTGTAAGAAAAAAACCCCATACCACTCTATGACAAAAAAACAATGGAAATGTTGTAAATTAAGACAAGATTACAATGAATTTTAAAATACTCCAGTAAAAAACCCACTAGGTTGTTTGGTATTTGGGGTGGGGGTGTGTCCCATATATTACAGATTACATTAATTCTTTTTTATAGATATATTTTTATGCTTCTGAGAAATTAAAACTTTTCCAAACCTGATTTTCTATTTGGACTAACACTACCACTATTCTGTTTAGTTTCTTTGTCTGTATGTCTCAGTTACTAAGCAACATGCTATTACTTTCATTTTCTCTGCCAATACACTCCCATAATATACTGCAGAAAGCCACATTTGCCAGGGTCACAGAGAGAGATATTTTTGGCAATACAGAATGTGGTTACCTCTTAAGGACAATAAACCACAAATTGTAATTTTAGCTTTCTGCAATAGTAAATCAAAGCAATGACAGTGGCGCTAGGACACGCACTCGAAAAAAAACTCTGTGACCAAGAAGGCTATAGTAATAGTTTAGTTTATTCATGTCATAAACCATCATCAGTAATTCTTTCATCAGGTCTAATAACTTGTGATAACACTAAAACACAGCTATTACAAAATAGTCCATCTTGGTTAAGGTTAATCTAAGAGTAAATAACCATCATGTTCAAAATATATTTTTTACTATATTTTCACTCCAGTTTTTCTCATTTTCTAATTCCAGCTTTATGGTCCTGCTGTATCGTTATCCGTCCAATTAAAGGGCTTTCTAATCCCTTCCCAGCACAGGGACTTATAATATTTGATTGAATCACCTCTGAACTCCTGTTTATAAACTACATAATATGAGCTCCTTAAGCTAATCATTGCAAGGTGCATTTTCTAGACTATTTTCTAGCTCATTCTTGTAATGAGCTTGGTGCCTCCCTTTCACAGTTGTGAAAAAACAGTAAAACAATGTTTTTTTCAAACTCCATTTCTTTTGCTTTTGAATATATATGAAAGAACCGAAGCAAAACACGCATATAATTTTTCTAATAAAATTGATAGATAAATTATATGATATTACTATATGATAGAAAAATTAATTCAGAGACTATTCATACTGGTATATGTTATACAGAAGAAGCACATCAGCCAATACATATCACTCATCACAGAAAAATCTGTCACCTCTAAGTGCTCTTGCCTCACCAAAACAAATTTCCCAACTCTCAAGCTTACTTAAGGGCTTGGAAAACTAGAGTGCAATTATGTCTATTTCCTTCTAGCAGCTGTTATATTCTCCAATTTCTGAATAAACTTCCTAATTCTTTATGTTTCATTTCTAAAATTCATAGACTCATAGAATAATTTGGGTTGGAAGGGACATTTAGCCCACCCCCCCTGCAATGAGCAGGGACAGCTTCAACAAGATCAAGACACAGAGACACCTGCAACCTGACCTTGAATGTCTCCACAGATGGGGCACCTACCACCTCTCTGGGAAATCTGTGGCATATCCTCTCATCCTATCACTTATTACTTGGGAAAGGAAACTGACATCCACCTTACTACAAGCTCTTTTCAGGTACTTGTAGAGTGAGAGATAAGGTCTCCCTTCTTTCCATTTTGCAAAACTCAACTTGAAGCCTTACACGTTACTCTGCTTTCATGACTAAATCTTTTGTAAAAAAAAAGATATGGCTTCAAGTTACACTGAACAAGTAATGTCACACATACACAGAGACAGAAAATATGCATTTTAAAATCAAATTATTTCCTTTTTTTTGACAAAAATAACACATTGTCCCTCTGATACTCTTGGGTTTAACCTTCAACACCTAGTACGTACACTTAATCCAAAACACGTCAGATGGACTCTGTGACATTTTGATCACATCAAATGAATATATACTCTCTTACACAAAGAGAGACACTTTTCCTTTTTAACAGTGCCCATTCAGTGGTTTAACTTTTGTAATAATTTTAGGATTACTGCTATTTAAATAATAATTACATTTCAACACAAACACATCCTATTGCTTCTCTGTCAAGGAAATCCTGAGGCTCTCTTATTTAATAGATTTATGGAGCATTAAATGCCATTAATGGATCTCTCTTTAGTTGAAGAAAAAGAATCACATTTCCACAGGATTAACAAAATTTAAATTGTATTAAATCAACAAAAGCATTAGTCATCTTGATCTACCTATCTCTTATTCTTTTCTAATGATTTTTGTCATGTGATGAAAAATTCCTAATTCAGCATTCATTTCCAAAAGAAACATGAATTACACTTTTGTGGGCACATTATAATATTTAGTTTATAAATGTTTCTTTATTAATAAGCACTTAGCTGTATCCTCATACGGAGCCAAATTAAATCATTTTTGCAGCTGTCAATGTGCCACACAATCCTACAGTACCAGATAAATTCATAACCACTTTGCTAATTGTCAGCAAAACTACAATGGACAGTATTATCACCGCTGGCAAACAAATGTCTCAGAGTCCTCTGAGAGTCATGCTGTGCCATGACTGCTGCATAGCAAATCATTTTTCTAGAAGGGTTAACTACTACTCCCATGCTTGTCATTCTAGAAAGTACCCTACTAAAGACTGAAGACCACATAAAAAAGAGATAATTGGCAATAAAAGTGTTGAGAGATTGTAAGTGGTTCAGTCGCTACTGGGCTCGATCCAAGCCTGAAAGAAATCACTGAAAGACTCCCCCTGATCATGTAGGCTGTAAATAAAGCTCTTAAAATAATTCCTATTCAAGCAAGGGCCTGAATTTGTGTTCTATATTTTACATGTTTGTAAGAACAGTGAATTGCTACCACTTATCAGTTTTATTTTTAGCACATACCCCTCTGAAATACCTAATTAGGTAATCTAATGTTCTATTTTACTACGACATTTCACTCTGCAGAGACACTAATAAATGGTGCACAAATTAAATGCACAGCAAGGCTGAAGTATTTTATGACAGTACTTCTCAATTTAAAAGACACAATAAACATCAACCAGTTCACAAAATAATCGAATATTAACACTCCAATGATAAACCAAGGCAACTAATACAATTGGTGATTAAATTAACAGGAACTAATACACCAAAAATGTCTATCATCACTGTCTCTATAATTTCTCATCCTCTTTGTCTTTCCCATACATTTTTCTTCTCCTTCCAATATCTGTTGTGAGAAAACAGCTTATTTTAGGGGTCATCGGGGATTCTCCATGAGCCATATCTCATGTTTTACCTATTTTAAATACTAGCACTTTCACTTAGAATAGATGTCACACTGGAACATTTTCCTCAGAACCAAAGAGCATTTTTTTCTTTTGTACCACTTACATTAGACCTTCCTGAGTAGTCTTTGTTCAAACACACGCTTCAAGGTCATTTCTTTAGGAAATCTTTTTACTCTAAGTAACTGGAAAAGTTAGTGCGACCTACTTTAGAATACTCATATGCTGACACTGCTTTCAAATGAACATCTGATTCATAAGTTTAATGACACAGCTGAAAAGTTTAATGGGATATGGGAATTATTTACCCTGAACTGAATGCAGGGGGAGGGGGAAGCCACCCACCCCACACTCCACTGATACATGAAGGAGAAGCGTATCTTACTGGGTAAGAGAGGTGACATAAGCATGAACTAATGACAAAGCCTGAAACCCTGTTACTCAAAAATCTGTAGATTCCCCATAATTTTTCTTAGGCATAATTCTGCAGACTAACAGGATTTGCTTCCTTCCTTAGTATCAGCACATGCCATTAAGATCCCTGTGTAGCCCTGTCCATGTTACCACAGTTCTTATCCTGAAGTGAACACAAAACAAAAGCATTAGTTTATGGCAAAAACAACACCAAACTGCTTTGGCTGAAAGGCATCCTTTCATAACAAACTAACGCTTTGATTTTATGGTATTACTTCTAAAACTACTTTTGTGATCTATGCAAAATTATAATTGAGTATAATATATAAGATATTACACTACCCAGGTGCAGTGTTGACAGTAAGATAAGTATGGCAGCATGGGAGAAATTGTTGGTTAATTGCTCAAGCATTTGCCCAGAAGCCCAGGCACACTTTGCAGCTATTGTTGAGCCCCATTATTCCGGACTGCCCTCTTAGCAATTAACCCAATTAAGCAAATTTAAAGTTAACTCATGCATGTTTATAAGTGCTAATAACAATGTTTCTGTTATGTATTGTCCTGAGTTTCAGGGGTTTAGTTTGCTTTGACATTTTTTCCCAAAACTAGGATGACAATTTCTTAAATCAACAGGATCAGCACCTGTAGCTCTCTAGGAGCAATGCATTTCCAGGACAGTAAGCCCTAAGCAATGAATAACTGTCTTTTTTTGAAATAAATTACTGAATTAGAGAACTGGTGGTGTGGGATGTAGAGCCCAACCCTATTTTATCCACAATTATATGCATCAGTCTTATAACCAGCACGTGGGCAATCACCTACACTCCATTTGAGTTGGAGAATACTTAAGGATGCTTGATGAAGTCTAGGACCATGCCGAGAAGTGAGATGTGATCCATACAGACCAGAAGGTGTCCATTCCTTATGTCTTGTGATGTGCCATTTTGCCTTCATTACAAAGGCAAAGCATGTGCTTGGCCATTAATGTCACTGAATCCAAACTCTAAAAGTAACATAATCGGTACAGTTGTATCTACCCAGATATATTATGCTCCCCTGTTTGCCCTTGAATACTGTCTCTTAAATCAACTAGCACATCTTTTTCTTGCAAAGGACTGCTCTTGAAGTGTTCCCTTGCTGTACACAGTGCAGCTCCCCAGGTATTGTAACACTACCACTCATCTCGATTTGTTGACATGACCATTTGTGTGACCTGGATTTTGAGTTTGCTGCAGGTTTTGACACCACTCTTCATTATGTCTCATGGCTCTGTGTATCAGTTTGGCAGTACCACTGAGAAATTAGAAAGGTGGTTAGCCTAGAAGAACAGGTACAACTCAAAGACACTTCTTTCTATTGAATCAGAAGCAGAGTTCTGCTATTCTCGGGAGGGTCTGCCTTGGGAAAGATGAACTGCTGCCGCAGAGTCAATCCTCAGTGAGTCACTACAACTTTCTTCACCTTCAGGACAAAGTCTTAAAGAGAAACACGATTAGCATGTTGTTGGCACGGATGAATCCACTCTCACCTTGCCTCAGGCATTTTATCTGGAATCAGAAAAAGTAATGTTCTACCTCAGTTGTTGAGGGAAGGAAATGGAACATTGATAAGATTTTCCAAAACTTTCCCTAAATCTCTGGCTAATCAATGCAATACTCAGCAGTTTTTTAACCTCGGTATGTTTTTCAAGTTACTCTACGTTGTTGTGGCTGTGTCTATACTAGGAAATTAAAGATGCCCTGAACCACATTACCTGACACAGAGGTGAACTGCTATTGAATAGCCCATACTCACAACACTGCAATCCTTTACAAAGCAGAGCTGAGCAGCCATAAACTCTCTCCTGGGAAACGGTTCAAGACTACACTGACTCCTGAACTATGCTCATGATTGTTTCTGCATGTCCCAGCAAGAAACCCTTCTAAAAAGTTATCAGGACAGGGAATTGAGTTCCAGTGCACTAGAATATTCCCTGTCACTCTTTGATTAGCATAGTACGGATACGAATGCAAGTATTTCTAAGGTCAGGTCCAGCAAGAGTTATGAAGATTGAGTATTACACCTACCCAATTACATATTGGGAAGAACCCGTATGTCAAAACTCATTCCTCTGATTCTAACTGAGCATTGATAGCACCTAGAGTTTAAATATCCAGATGCTATTTGTAAATTTGTTTTTTCCATTTAAAAACACAACATTTTCTTTGGTTACTCAGACCTCTGTCTAATCTCATTGGTAATATTCAAATGCTTATCTTGCCGTGCTCATCAGAGGAACTGCACATACAATTTCAGATTCACAGCAAGTGTAACCATTTAGAATTCAAGATGCTTCTCTATGCCCATTATACTTTTGAACATTATTTCCCCAACGTGACCTCAGCATTCAGATACTGAGTTTCTATGATATCCACCTTGCCTCAGTACAATTGATACACTTGAACAGGGAGTGTGCTCTTGCTGACAGCATTGAGAATTGCCTTAATACAGCATCTGGAAAGGATAAGCACGCAATTTTCATACGACAAGTATACAATGGCAATGCGGATCTTTAGCTTATATGAAAAATAAGCTAATATTTGAATTACTAACTGCAATGGCTTTACACATAAAAAAAATTATCAACTAAGAACTATGCATCTGGACCCCCACACTGAAGTCACTGTGATTGGTGTACACTCCATATGCATCGTTCCAAAGGTAAAACAGAAACCATTGTCTGGTTCCAGAGTACCTTCTCCGTTGACATTAACTCCTATCCACAGTCGCATCCTTACAAAAGAATACATTTTTAATTATGAAATGTCACTTCAAACACAACAGGCTTCTTGGTCTTTCCAAGGCAAAACCTCAAAATAATATGGATATTAGAAAGGGGAATCACTAAGAAGTATAAGAGAAATCAAGTCACATATTCCGTTACCAGCAAAGTAAAATAAACTAACATTTTTAAATAATTCTTGAAGGATTTTCCTTCAGCTTTAACCTGACTTATGCACCAAGTCATGAAGACTCACTCACTACAGTCTTTTTGGAGAGGAGTGCACAAGCTAATATGAGAACACTTCAATCTTCAATGTAAAACCAGACAGCACTTAAATAAATAAATCCAACTATAAAACAAAACTTAGGTATGACAAATAAGAATAGAGTAAGCTTGGTTTTCTCCATAATTTTTTCTGTTAGTGTTAGAGTACATTTACGCTGCTATTGAAATAAGTGAAAAGCTCCATGTCAGAATGAAATAAAAATATATAGTTAGAATCTTATTCTACATAGAAATTAATCAAACCAGAAGTATGTTTAGAAAATTGTATTTCATATTACTCCACAGAAATGGGGAAAGACATCTAAAAGTATCACGCTGCTAGTGCCATGGTTACACTATATTACAAAAAAATAATTAAATTAGTTTTATTAAATTAATAAAAGCAAGTTGCTTTTATTAATCAGCTGACAGTAAGTAAGTGAAATTTAACATGGCATTTTTCCAAAACAACTTTGTTTCTTTCTTGGACTGAGGAATATGACATTCCAACACTGTACCGTGACTCATCTACTTGACCAGAACACACTAGAATAATTTGCCTCTATTTATAACAAGGAGCATATTGAGGTAATTAAGATCAATTTAGCTATATTGCCTGTCTTACAGTTCCTCTGGTATGTTTTTCTTGAGGACTCTTTTTTACTAGAAATGTCATGGCGTAATGAGAGGGGAAAAAAGTAGCAATACTCCCTGGATATTTGTTCAGTATTTGAAGTATTGATTATATGAAATTGAACTATAAAATCCACCTTATGCAATAACAGGAAAACAACCTTGCCTGCTAAAACCTTGAACAACCATCAGAACTCAATGAAACCAAACCACTTATTTAAATAGATAGCTATTTTTCCACATTAAAGATTTGGCCCAAATCTTAGCTGTAATGGAGCTGAAAGCACTAATGGCCCAATGGTTACAGAATCAATGTTTCTCCTAAATGACAAGGCAGAAAAGGTTGCATAACACATACATGTAACTGAGATATTAATCTATATAATCACTCAGTTCTCCATTTCCATGGTAACCGTTAGAGAAGAGTTTTCACCCTGAAGGAATTTTTCTTTCACAATATTACTGGAAAGCTGCCACTAGAACAGCACTGCTTATTTGTAGCCCCAAGCACAGGATATTCAAGGGCAGGTACAACATCACTCTAAAACTTCAAGAGAGGCTGAGACCACTGAGCCCAGAGGAGAACATTAGGCAGATCCACATAGCCTGGAGTATCTGACCTCACATCGCCTTTCACGTCCCTTCCCCACAGAAATCCCACAAGTGGAAATACAGCCATGCATATTAGATTTTATGTATTTGAAGTAGTTAATAAAGAACCGTACTTCCAGGATGAAAAACTGGAATCTAAACTGGATTTAACATAAGATTATATTGAAGTAGACAAGTAGTTCCTAGGAAAATGCCCTATGCATTTTCAGTTTCTTGAAAGATTTCCCACAGGCCCTCATAGTCTGAATGACCAGTGGGGCAAGAGGCAAGACTGAGCTATCTACTGGTGCCTGCTAGTAGATCAAACAAGACTGGTACCTCTTCTGTTTTGTTGATCTCAGGTTAAACATTTCCAAAAGAAAATATTAAAAAATTGGTTTATCAGACACTGCACAAGAAAGACTGTCAGACAGGGCTCCTCAGTAAAACCAATTTTGATATTTGCATATGGCAGAGGCAGAGGTAGAGTCTTCACTCTTCCCCTTTTTTGAGGCAGATCAGCAGCTTTCATTATGGAACAGAAGCCATAACTACAAACCACAACTATCCTCAGATTGAAGAGGAAATGAACACATCAGTAACAGAATCACAGAATCACAAGGTTCGAAAGGACCTCTGAGATCATCAAGTCCAACCTATAACCTAACACTAACACCAACACTAACACCAACCATCATCTAAACCATGGCACTCAGTGCCTCATCCAGTCTCCCTTTAAACACCTCCAGGGTCGGTGACTCCACCACCTCCCTGGGCAGCCCATTCCAATGGCCAATCACCCTTTCAGTGAAGAATTTTTTCCTCATATCAAGTCTAAACTAACACAAGCGTTTAACCCATAACTCTATTGTTCTATTAAAAAAGAATGCAAATGATATTATTAAGGGATTGTTTTCCACAACTATTCAAACCAAGAGGACAGCTCAAAGCAAGGCATACTATCAAACAGGCATGCTCAGTTTCATTTGGAAGCACGAGTATTTTAATTTCTTCCCATTCACGTGTGGTAAAAAATACCAAATTTCTGTCCATTAGTGTGCTGTAACCAATACACTACTACTGTGCTGTGCGACTTCTAGTAACTGATAGAATTTCTAGCTTAAAACTACGATAAAATAATAATTTTATAACAAGCATAAAGTGATAACTCAGATACACAATCTTGTATTTAAACATGGCAGTGGCAGTCAATAAACACTAGCACTACTTACTACTTCTCTATCAAATAATGCAATCGCCAAAAATCTTGTCATGCAGTTCATCTGGTTGAGAAGGTCAGCATCTCTGACAGTTGCACCCACAGCAGTAAAAAAAAAAAAAATCCGAAACAGTAAATAAAAACCAACTACAAGAATACAAAAGAACATTGCTGCCCTATTATTTAGATTGAATTGAAACAGGTAAATTAGCATATCACAGTTTTCTTGCTCTCCATGCTGGAATAAAGGATTAGAAGTATGCAGAAGACTTTTTCTTTTTTCTCAAATCTTTGAATTCCTCTTTTTTTTTTTCCATACTCAAACAAGCCTCTATTATTGTCTTTTTGTTTCTAAGATTACTTTGGAAGTTCAGATAGAAAACTAACAGGTATCACTGTGTATTTAGTAAATTCTCTTGTTGTTAGGTGTTTTCCTTTGTTGAAAATATATCTGTTTATGCGACATGACTGCTACCTGCATCAATAGATGGAGAATGTCAAATCAAAATACTTTAAAGTTCTTAATTATAAAAACTGAAATGACTGGAAATTTTAGAACTTTAATAATATGTATTCAGATTTATCTAAAATGAGCAGATGCATGAGGTAGTATCTTTCCTAGCATATGAAAGCATATTTGTCCAATACTCTACTGCACATCTTTTCCTTACACGTACATTACCAAATGAACTTGATGTATTAAACTATTGACAAAGATGGAAAAAATTCATTATTTCTCAGTCAACTAATTTTTATGAATGTTCTATTTGATAATTTTATGGTGCTTCTTGTTAAATCCCACAGGAAACCACAATGTCTGAAAATAGAATTTTATTTCTCAGCAGGACAGAAATACATCGTCTAAGGAACTGAAATAACGTCAAACCTATTGCCTTCCCTTTTGTTAAAAAACACAGGCTGAATAAATTTCCAAATCTTCTATGCAAATTCTTAAAAAAAATACAAAATTTGAAGTAAAATACTTTAATAATACTATTATTAATCCATTTCGATACAATGGAAGATGTTTTGTGCCTCAAGGCTCACAGACTCTTGGTTTTTCAGACAGAGCATTCAAATGTATTTGCAACAAGAATAATTTCAGCATTCTGGCAGGAGATTTTGTTTGTTTTAAGAAATACCGGAGAAGCAAAAGGCTGGTTTTGATTAAAAGATGTAGTATGTGACAAGCTTTTTCAGTTATTTCTAATGCTTTCTTCCTAGGTGATGTCTTTTAAAAAGTTACTTCTTCAGAGACATATAAACTAAAATCATTTCAACATCTACACAGAAAGAAATGTCAATGGCAAACCCCACTTTTGTTTGACTATAATCACACACAAATGCCAGTTTAAGCATCACCATCATTATCTCTTTTCTCATTAAATAAATTCATGCAAATATTTAACCAGTGACCTGCCAAGGTCCACCTCATAACAGTATCAGCACCAGCAAATGATGCCCTAAGGTTTCAATATGCATTGACTTTTCTATTACTCCATTAAGTGATAAACTCTAAAACAGAACATAAAACATGACCTACTTCTTCCATCTTACAGTTTTCATTTACTGCCTCTAGCGTTAACCAGAAGACTATTCTCCAGGGGCCACATCAGTGTCTGAATTGGAGAGGGAAAATGATCATAATCCCCAACTCTCAACAGTCAAAGCAGAAACTGAGTCCCTGAGAAAAGAACATCCTTGCACATTTTGTACATGACAACCATCTGTCCGAATGTGTCAATAGAAAATGCTCTTGTTTGAATAGCTACCAAAATCCCGAAACAACATAAACCATGCTCAAAATTAAACATGAGTATTACAAACTGCCAACCTATTGTATTATGCCCAAAAAACCCCAACAAACCCAACCAGCATTACTTACTAATTTAAACTGAAATAGATCTTTTTGTCATCAATCAATGAAAATCAGTGGATTTCTTCTTCCTTTACATTTATGATAATGACTGAATGTTCACTCTATTTTTTGACAGCGCTTACAAGTTTCAATAGCTTTAAGAACTGGAAAAAAAGGAAAACAAGACTAAAAATACAGTACGTCAACAAAAATAGCATATTTGGAATCCTCCATCCAAACTTCTAAGGGCATTACTTGGTATATCACTTATACAAGGACAAGAAACCCATATCAAATAGGTTTACAGGAGATAAAACATTGTGCCTGGAAAGATAAATACAAGCACTGTCTTTTGGGGATTATCTGGTGAGACTATGCACGTCTATGAGCTAAACTAAGCTACAGAGGCAGCTGAAAAGAGATAAATGACACGGGAAAATACTTTAAGGAAACTTGCTTTTAAACAACAATTGAGATTTGCACTGTTCAGACAGTAGCTGTGGGGTCAGTGTGTCCTTCCCGATTCTTCTGGAAGTGTTTTCTTCTTACCAGCCACAGACTCTGAGTTCTTCTGAATTTAACGATGCAATCAAGTACTTCCATTAAAATACATTAAAAAAAACATTAAAATGCAAAGAAGTTGGCATTTTGAGAAAAAGAAGTTGGCGTGGTTGAATCTATTCACAATAAAAAATAATACATTTTAAACTCGAAAGCTGGAAAAAAATAGCCCCTTGCAGGGTGACACTCAAAAATCTATCCTTTGACACCTTCCTCTTCTTCTATTGCTCCTTGTATGATGTATTACATTGAATAACTGATATATAATAGAATAACTGATATAACCCTTGAATAACAGGAGTTTTAGAAATCCTGTCGTAACCTGTCACTATTTAATAAAACCAATATATTGTTAATGTGATTATTTTTAAGTAGGAGACAACAGGTTTTTTTTTTCAGGAGCTCACCTACTAAAAACATATAATTACTTTGTTTTTTCTCAAAATGAATATATGACATTTGTGGCAAGCAACAGATGAAGTCATCTGGGATAGCATTAATTCCCTTGATCAATTAATATATTTCAGTATTCAAACTAACTCAAAGAGCCATGAAATTGGTATTGAAACCTGTGTTGAAAATGTCTCATTTTTTCAACTACAAACCTTACTCATTTATAAACAACATATTCAACTCTAGTCCAAATGAAATCTTATCATGCAATTTAAAAATAAGACACTAGATATTTTCATAAATTCAATTTCTGCATCTTTATGATAGAAAAAATGAGAACAAAAATATTTAGGATTAATAACTCATATGAAAAGAGTTAGAAGAAAGCAGAATGACTACACTAAAATGAGGAGTTGTGTTATCATCAACTAAAGCTCAAAACCACTGCAAAAATATCCAATAATGAAATTCTACCTAAACCCCTCTTCCATCCCCACTCCCAAATATTCAGAACTAAGTTTACAGATCAGTCAAAGTTTAGGGGAACATAGGTGTTATCTGATACCTGTCACTACTTTTTGCCTTGAGGGTCATCAAGAAATAACAATATAGAAATGGTTAAAATACTTTAAAGTTTGCTCTTTACTTATTCTATTTTAAATTGATGTTAATTTTAACTTTTTACGCAGCCAAGAACGGTTACATACAATGTAGCCATCACAAAATAACAATAGCCTGGGTTTTTTTAATTAATCTCACAGTAGCCTTAGTTGAGCATTGTTTACATGGACTTTTGGTAGCCTATAAAATAATAAACTTAATTTTTACTTGCTACAAACGGGAGTATTCAAACATTTACACACTGAAGCATTCAAGTATTTCACAGAATCGTTTAGGTTGGAAAAGACCTTTAAGACTATCAAGTCAAACTGTAAACCTACCCCTGCCAATTTCACCACTAAACCATATCCCTGAATCTCCATAACAGGTAAACTTGAACAGCAGTGACAAAAGCAAATGTATTACCATAATAATTCAGAACAAAAATGGAAACAAAAGAAGACAGACAGATATTAATTTCCTTTGAGAATGCAGGTTTTAGTTAATTTTCATTAAAGCTAATTGTCTAATTTACTTGCAGGTTCTTAGAAAATTATCTCAAGACTCAAAGTTATAAATATGCTATTTAAAAATCCAGTTTAGTGATTTCTAAAGAACCTGAATTAGATTTTTTTAAGAATGAATGGAATTCACTGTAGAGTTACCAAGTATGGAATGCCTCCATAATTACTGAGCTATTCATCACATAAAATTGACAACCCCATATAGTGAAGCCATCAAGTGAACACTCTGCAGCCAATCTGCTCGAAGGCACATACCAGAGCCAAATAAAATGTTCAAGCAATTAAAAGTATTGAAATAAAATTAAAACGTCACTCTATGTTGCAATCTATATCTAAAGGAATTCTGAAATGCTGAGCACCCACAGACACCAAAAAGCCAAGAAAAAACCTACGTGACTTATACAACGGTAAAACCAACTAGCTTGATGTCTAATTCCAGTGCTCACCAGATATTCAATTTTTTTCCGAAGGTGAAAAGCACAACCTAAACTTATCTGCATTCTGAAGCACACAAGATGCCTTTAGAGACCATCATAAATGAAATGTATTAAATCAGAAGCAGCATTTAAAATTTCTTCAAAAAACACCTATTCCTTTTGCGACCAAATTAATATATGAAACAAAGCTATTAAAATGGCTTTCATGAAATGATAAACTTCATTCATCCTACATATTGATGAAATTGCATATCTACGTATCTATCCATTGAAAGCAATAGGATACTACGTAACAAAATTCAGAGATCATCTGATGGGATAGAGCCATTACAAATTCTGGATAATCTAATGCTAGCATTGCCTGAGAATCTACATCGGTACATAGAGTGACCTCGAAACACTTAAGACAGTAGGTAATATATATGTATAAGGATATTCTCTTAGAACAGGGTACGGATATTGTTCAGGCATGTAAAAATATAATATATGAAAATAATTTGATGTAGTAAAAACAGTTGATAGAACAAGATTAAATGGAATAATTGTAATGCTCTTACAAGTCAGATTAGACCTTTTCATCTTACTTACAGTGAAGAAATATTACTTTGAAAGCTGCCCAATTAATAGCAACTGAAAAGCTGAATGAATCTACTTTTTTTTTTTGTGGACCAAAAAAAGTTACATAAATTACTTCTCATCTTCAATGTCATCTAAAGGTAAAGACCATTAAAATCAATTTTATGTCAGTGCCACTTCCTTAATGTCAGCTAAGTTACTCCCAATGCATACTTCCACGTGTGAAAAGTCAGACCTAACAGTGGAAATTCGTAACGCTTTCTCCCATTTCTTTCTAGGAATTACAAGATCTGCAGAGGGTGCAACATACCTTAAAGATACAGTAAACCACTACATTTAAGTTATTTCCATTTTCAGCATCAACTGCAAAGTTTCACAGTAACACAAGTTTCAAGAGCAGAATTCTGAATTACAGAAGTTCTGTAAAATGGAATAAAATATTAACATTAAGAAACAGGAAAGACAATCTTGAAATAAATACAACTACTTCTGTATAAATAATTCACTCAGTTATAAGAAATACGTTTCCCATTGGAATTGCATAAAAGAAGTTAAGTGAAAATTGTCATGAAACGTATTTGATGGAACATGTTATTTATTACTATTTTTATAAGAATTGGAAAATGGGATTGAAATTGGCCCCTGTGGAACAAATAACAAAACCTCCATAGAAGCATATTAGAACACAAAAAGAAAATTCAGACCCATTACAGTTCAATTCCAAATGTAAAACTAAGATTGAAAGAAAGTTGAGAAAAATGTTTCACACGTCAGGGGCTTCCCATTGCAGTTTCACACTGAATACCAGTTGTCCAAGAGTTGTGTTGCCATAAAAACCCTGCTGCTGGGAGTTTCTGTAAATGGAATCTAGAGGTGTGGGTGAGTAACAGTCACCCAAAACCCAGCAGGCTAGAAAAAGCAAATGTACATGCTGAGAGGAACAGTGTAAAAGTCTATCCAACGCCAACAAGCTCTGGAGATTTGTCATCTTGTTGCATCTTCAAGAAACGAAAGAAGACTCAAAGTCTGCCGAGGACGGGTGAGGCCCCAGGACATGCCAGCCCCAACTAAGGGCTGTGCAGCTCAGGCCCCATCCGAGGTGGCAGCGGCAGCTGTGCTGTGTCAGAGAGGCACCAGGACTGCATGTGCTCTTGAAGAAGCAAGGGACCTCATGAGGGACTCCCTGCACACCCACCCACAGCTACTGTCATGGCAGTGCTGCTCTCCCCTCTGAACAAACAGCTGGACTGGCCTCCAGCCAGGTGACTGTCAGCGACTGCGTTGTGTGTCTGTGTGAACCTGGTTACCTGCGTGTGTGAGAACACTGTCCGGGAATAAAAAAATGTACCATGCAAATAATTACCTGCTTTTTATAATAGCTTGATCCTATTCATAATAAAAGTTTAATTAATAAAAGTTGTTCTAATAAATTTCCATTGGGATCTGTCTCTCCCTGACTCACTCCCCTATCAAGGAAAAGTGAATTTACAAGCATGTTCAGATGCTCTAAATAAGATCAGGACCCAGTCTCCTGACGTGCATTACTACCTGCAGAACAACGTATTTTTTCAATATATTTTCAATATATTTTTTCAATATATTTTCAATATATTTTTTGTTCTTCATACAATTTAAGTTGTCTCTGAAAATATTCTCAAAAAAAATGTTTTATTAAGACTTAGAAGAAAAAGTACTACAAACTCAGAGAAATTATCAGCTCAGATCTTATATCTGAGCATGAAGTGACTTCTGTAGGCTCAAAGAATGCCAGATTTCTGTGAATTCTGTAATTCTCACTTGAAGTGCACTGCGATTTGTACCCACGCACTGCCAAAATCTTCAATAACTGCAAAATACACTTTTAAATGTCTTTAAGCAGCAATATCCTGCAAAACAACTGACATCTAACTCCACTGTTGCTGCATTTAAAAAAACCAAACCAAATAAACAAAAAAACCCAAGAAATGTAACTTATTACATATGTCTCATTTCTAAATCATCTCTGAAGTCTGAAATAGCAATGTGCCTATAAAGGTTATTTTATTGACAAAAAGAATTCTTATGTAATTAACAAGCTTCAAGTAATATTAAAATACAAGTGTACTATACATTTATATAGCTAGCTATATAAAATATAAACAAAATAAGCTGCATAACTGCAGTATCAATGTTTTATTGATAAAAGGAGTGGGGTGTGTGGAAGTTCTTTTTTCAGACATATGTCTATGATTGTCTGACCCAAAGTAACAAGAGTAATACAGGCTTAAGAGAACAGAACAAAGAATCGACACCAAAGGTGTATAAAGTTAAAGCACAAGATGCACATCGAGTCAGAGACTGCTACAAAGAGAGTTTAACATTTGCTGATACCACTTTCAAGACAAGTCTTTTGCAGTCAGGAACATGTATAAATATGATGTTCTAAACAAAACTGGAAGACAAAAGTTGTATTTTATTAGACATTCTTAAATGGTATCAAATATAAATATTATATAAAGAATACTTATTCATTTGTCCTAAGAACCACGTATTTCTTGAATGAAAATTCCTTGTACCATGAATTTAAAGGAGGATCTTGAGGGTTCAATGAGGAAGGCACCAAGATATTTCTATGCTTGCCATACATTACTTAATATTTTTAACTGCACCATTCTTTCCAGTCTTTCATGAGGTTTCCATACCTTAATGGACTTTACTACTGCTGTTCATACAAACCATGTTTGTACAGTAGTCTGATTCTGAGCGACACACAAAGGTGTTGCTTCAACAAAAACTAATTTATAGGCATATTCCTAAGAAATCATCTTAACAACAGAAATAACTTGCGACAGAATCTCAGACTAATGTTTCCTCCCTCTGATTTGCAGAAAGTGAACTTCCTAATTTTCCAGTAAGGGAGAAAGAACAAGAAGAAGCAAAGAATCATATTTTCAGATGCACAGTACACAAATGTTCTTTTTAATGGAGGTGAAAAACGAGTCATTCTTTGTATAGCTGCAAAATGACAACTTTCTTCTTTCTTGTACAGGATTCTCTTTTGCCACTTAGTTCACACAGGTACCCCTAAAGTTTTTCCCAGCTGGCATCCACTTAAACTTTCAAACATTCTTAGACTAGCTTTCAAAAATATTGGTGACAGAGAGCTCTCATCTCTTGGTTCAGCAAAACACAAGCCAATCTGAGGACAAGTACTTCTTCCTCAGGCTGCCTACATGTATGCATTCTTTCTTTGAGAAAACTGAATAATGGTTGATTTTCTCTGGAAAAGAAAAAGAACTTGTCTTAAAAAGACTATATTGTAGCATAAAAGAAGGCGGCAATTTCCTTACCCAACTTCTATGCCAATTACCAAGCTGTGCAGCTTACAACTCTCGCTTAGTGGAAGCTAACACCTGCCAACTGCCACTAGACCAGCAGAGAAAAAAGAGACACAGTAATGTTTTATGTAGAATTCTGCAGTCAGAATTAACAAAAAACCTCACCATTTGCAACTGTCTGTAAAAGCTTAAGAGAATATTTCTAAATGTCTGCAACAAATATTTGTGCTTTTATATCTTACTGAACTGAGAAAACATTTAAACCCAAATCTCTGGATGAGCAATTTAGGAAGCTGATCCATAAATAACTCCTTCATTGCTTTCAGCTGTGTCAACCTTCTACATCTGAGTAACTGAAAAACAAGAATACAGATGTTTCTACTTATCTACATACAATAATGCAACTAAAAAGCTCATCCTCATAAAGGAATCATAAGATCCTTTGTCTTGAAGTTAGCATTCAATTAATAGCAAACATCTGCTGATTACACCAGGACCTCCAATTCCTGGATGCCTTTCACAAGAACAAAGTCTGGAAGACAAATACAGGAATTATGTACCAAAATGGAAGAATCCTGAAGGGAATAACATGACAATTGTAGGAACATAGGAATTGGCTGCACTCCTAATGCTTGTTGAAATCTGGCTCAGATGATTCTCTGTTTTTGAGACACAGTCAGTAAATTCATGAGCTAGGGGAAAAACAGACTAATTATTTTAAATCAGTGATGTGATTTTAAAGTTATGAAGACAACTTTACACTGAAATACAGAACAGGACAGGTAAATTAAGAAATGTGTGTTAGCACTTGTTACCTATTACTTCTTGTGATCCAGTTTCTCATCGCCCCCTGCCGCTAGGAATGAGATCAAGTTCACCTAAGGGGTTCTCCCCAGGCCATCAGGAGAAGAACTCCAGGGAAGATGAGAGAACGACCCAGGATGAAGGCCAGGTTTACAAGTTTTAAGGGGCCATAAATTTAGAGATAAGCATGAGTTCAAGCCACACTATACATAGAATCACAGAATGCTTTGGGTTAGAAGGGAGGTTTTAAAGTAATTTAATCCAGCCCCCTGCAATGAGCAGAGACATGTTCAACTAAATGAGGTTGCTCAGAGCCTCATTCAACCTGACCTTGAATGTTTCCAGGGATGGGGCATCCACCAACTCTCTTCCCATGTTTCACCACCCACATTGTTGCCGAGCACCTCAGCCTTCGCCTTGTCCATTGCTCCCAGTTTGCAGTTCTGGCCATCGGGGGGATTACGCTTTCTTTGACCTTCCATTTATGGCTGACATACCTGTAGAAGCCCTTCTTATTATTCTTTGTATCCCTTGCCAAGTTCAGCTCCAACTGCACCTTGGCCTTCCTGATCCTATCCCTACACAACTCGGCAGCACCCCTATACTCTTCCCAGGATTCCTTTCCCTACATCCAATGCCTGTGCATTTCCTTCTTGCCATTTAGTTTGACCAGCAGGTCTCAACTCAGACTTTGCCATTTTTTTCTGATGTACTAAACAGATTCCCAGGGAAAGATCCTACTGAATGGGAATAATGAAGTCAAAATAAAAAAACACCAGTAGACTAGCAGACACAAAGCCATAAACATAAACAGAGTTTTTATGTAAGAGCTGAAGAACTGTTCAGAAGAAGCACAAGCGCATATGTTCTGCAAGGCTACTCCAAACACCTATACCATGGTAAACATCTTCAGCCAGATAGTGCTCCATCCAGCCCAAAACTTGCATCCAGATGATAAAAGTTAAAAGCCTAATGACAGCTGCTAAAAATGTTCTCCCTTTTAAATCTACTTATATATGACTCAAAAAAGTTTTCTGTTCCAACAAAACTTTTAGATGAATAAGACAAAGCAAAAATTTATTATGACCATGTATTTAACAACTGTTTCTCCCTGAGCAGGCAAGAATTAGCCCCTAGGCTCTGGAAGTACCAGAAGTACTCTGCC
Organism: Tapera naevia; assembly: GCA_033556795.1. Classification (NCBI taxonomy): domain Eukaryota; kingdom Metazoa; phylum Chordata; class Aves; order Cuculiformes; family Neomorphidae; genus Tapera; species Tapera naevia. The sequence continues at coordinate 22,383,375 of JAUMJJ010000059.1, forward strand.
AGTAAACCAAAATTTCCAGAACATGTTTATTCTGCTATACAGATATTTCCCTTTGGATTATTTTGTTATCTTAGATTAAAACACTTCCAAGTCAAACAGCCAAATAACTGCTCTTTGGTTGCTTGCACACCCCATTAAATAACACAGCATGTAGCTAGCACCCACCTTTTATAAAAAGGTTTGATATCTATAAAAAATATTAATATCTCATTAACCATGAAAATCCTTGAAAAAGAATATCCTATATGTTTGGAGTGCTTTAGTTTAGAGAGTCATAAACAAGTATCAAAATACTTCTACCTAGAAGCGTGCTGACCTGAGAATGGGGCTGTCTAGAAACAGGTCCCAAAGTACTGAAATAAAAACTACATTTCAAGGTGTTCCATATACTTCACTGTACTTATATTACTCCACCAGTTTTTCTTCAAGCTGGTCTGCAAAGAATGTCTGAAAGATGAGTAGTCCTCTAACATAAAATTCTGTAGGTGTTTTGATAGTATTAAATAATAACACAACAGTAAATTGTGACCTGTTCTCATTGGTTTATGTGATACAGTAGAATTTTTTCGTCAGTGGCCAAAAACCATATATACTTTTTTCCATATTTTCATTTCATCTCTTGTCACACCAGTACCTGTAAACATCAACACACTTGCAGAAAAAGAAAGCTTGGTGTTTAAAAAAAGCAAACAAACCACAAAAAAAATCCTCAAAAGAAAACAAAACCCCCACATACATAGGAAACCTCAGTGTCTATTTGCAGGTTTCATCTAATCACAGTCAGTTTAATACTGTCAGTCGGTAACACTGCTAAAGATAAAATGAGCTAAAAATATTCAGTAGGCCACAAAAGCTTGCTATGTGAATATAAATAAAACTGAGGTAATCCTTTAGTACCATACTACATACTTAAGTATAGTTCTTTCAGAGCTGATATAATTGTGCTTCCTTCCAGTATAGGCATAGGCAAGGTCTGAATTATATGCAGCTGCTGTAACTTCCGATACAAATGTCACATTTGAATGGAGTTAATCACTGAGAAGAAAAATAAAGGTCTTTGTATCTTTTGAACTCTTCAAATAAGATCTCATAGATGTGAGACAAAACAGGTTTTACGGTTCAGCCACATTTAAGACTGGGTCAGTTAGTCTGTAGGGAACTCACAATAATGTGTTGCAATAAAAGAATGTTAGCGGAAATGGGAACAGCTGGGGCTGTTTAAACTACAAAACTTATTTTATGCCTTTAAGTTTCTCTAGGACTATACCACTCCGAGCAGCATAAGCAGAACTCCCATTTCCACAAAAACAAAACACTGTCTAGTCAGATTTATTTTTTTCTGTACCTTACCTATACAGCTAAGTGCAAATTAATCTTTCTTCTCAGAAATACCACTTTGCTCTGTGATCCAAAATCCCATTTCGTAATCACACAGCCTAACAGTAAATGAACCGGCAAATTACTGGTAATGAAAATGCAATCAAGTCTTTTTCATTCAAAAGCCTTTATTCATCTCATGTATTCTTAGCTAATAATCACAAATCACCATCACATTAAAAATAAAAAGCTATTTAATATTTTTAAAATATTTATCCACTCTGCTTTCCCAGAGGGAGAGTTCACACTGGTTTTGCTCCTGGTTCATATTCAACATGATTTTCCCAAGACGAAACAGGCAGAAATACTTCAGTTCGATAAAACTCCTCAAGTAATGACTCATTGTTTGCACATACTGGCAGAAGGTCCCCAGAATGCTGAAAAGTGTCCATTACCAAGTAAGTATACTTTTTTAAATTGTTAATTTCATTAATACAATGCAAATACCTCAAAATACTGCTTACACTGACATTTTAATAATGCAGTTAGTAACTTCTAAACTCATTTCTTAAAAATCATCCTACTTGAGATTATCTGCTCCTCTTTCCTTCCGTTATTTCTGGGGCATTTATTAGAGATAACTTTCTTCTTCAGTCCACTATCTTCAGACAAATAGAAGTGTATTGGGTGGGAGGAAAAATCCATGCATATAGGTAAGTTTGGGTATGTACACAAATATATGTTAATTTAACAGTGACTGGATGAGGCCAGGCCAATGTATCAGATGAGACATTTTTTGCACTATGCAAATTTTTTTATGATTTTAATTAGGTTTTGTCAGTGCTTTCCAGATTCTTATTTTGTAAATACCAGCTATCTAAATGGAAATTAATTCTTCATCTAAACTACTAATGCTATGTTTACACAGATAAATTGTTTATAAATATACAATAATTTTGAGATAAATTGGTAGTGATAAGAATTATTCACCACATAATGTAACTTTTCAGTTAATGCATCATCAAATTTTTAAAAAAACTACTTTTGAATGTGGCAGAACAACATCAAGAAATGAAAGAAGCAATGAACTATGATGACAAGCCAAAGAACCGAGGATCTTACTCAGCTTGCCATCCATAACTCTGAGGATAAGCCTTTTCTCCTATACTGACTTAAAAAAAACCCCAACACTACTAAAAAAAAAACAACAAAGTATCCACCTTAAAAGACCTAATGCAAAACTGAACAGAAAGACATGGAAGATGTTTAATCAACAAAATATAACTGAACACTCATAAGTTGTTTATAAACTAGCATTGGCACTATTCCCCAAGTTATTCTTTAGTGGGGTTGTTTTGCAGTAGCTAGCACAGTTCTTACGAGTCAATAGTCAAGAAAGAAGTGAAAGCAATCAAAAAGAAATTCATATTTAGTTTTTTTAAGCTCAGATAATGCTGAACGTTCACATTAATCAGTCTTCAGTTTGCGACTTTCAAAAACAACCTATTACAGTCAAGCTGTAGACTAATTTTGCCACTGTGATGGCCTGATTTTGCCTTTTCCAGGGATATCATTGCTACACCTAGGGTAAGTAGCAGAACTGGATACTTTTTCTAAACATTAATTTATTAAAAAGTTTTGAAAACTTACAGGGCCAGGAAAAGTCAGAGGGAAATGGTGTAATAAAAATCAAGAGCAAAGACAGTTCAGAAAGTGACAAGAAGGGGAAAAAGGAGCATTCCAGAATGCATGGCTTTCCAATATCTATTTCAGTAGCAGCTGGTGTTCCTTGGAGCTCCTTTATAATGAAAATGTAAAATATGAAGTGTTCAATATTCCAAAGTTCATTTTTATAAAAGAACTAAACTGCAGACAGCTGATGTGGCAATGGAACTGGGCTTCTGGCAATAGTTCAGAAGAGCAACGGTCTTATTCTTCACAAGAAGAAATACAGAAAATGAACAAAAAAAAGTATATTTCTAGCTGCTTCTTCTCATTTATCTTAATCATTATTTTCTTTTTGCTCTGCTCAAAAATGTTCATAGTGAAAAAACGCACTACTCTAGCTAAAAATACTACTAAGCAACAACAGTGAATCTTCTAACCTGTAGAAAGAGCAAGTCTTATCAACAGGCAAGTTATCCTACTAGGCACTTTTAGAAGTTCACCAATAATGGTTGGTAAAGAAAAATACAGGTTTGATCTTCAATACATCAAGACATCTACTTTCTTTTCTACTTTATTTTACGTCTTTCCAGTGAGTAGCTGGCAAGACAACTGACTGCCCTTATCAAAACAAAGTTAGCTTTATTTTGACTTTCAAAGAAAGCATATCAGTCGGGAAGCCAATTATCTAGAAGGAAATATTCATTAAGAAACATGTAGGGCATAAGGCTGCCTCTCTTTTCTCATGCAAGAAACAAAATAAATTATTTTATTTTTGTGATTAGGCTTGAACATGGAAAGCCTGAAGAACAGACATAGTGAAAAACAAACTTCTACATAAAAGGTCAGTTTATGATATTCATAAAATCAAGACAGCTTTCAAAAAAAAAATATATTTATCACCGCATCACATATTACTTGAAGTATATAACCAGGCACTCCAAAACCCATTTGTTTTACAGAACACAGATATGGACTTCTTTCCCAGTTGTGGTAAAACCAAAATTCCCCATCTCACTGCAGATGATGCATTAGAACCAGTCACTCTGTTGTCCCATCCTTCTGCTTGAGGCAGGGCACCTAGTTATCTCCCTCATTCAGCAAGCACTCATCATTCTCAGAAAGATTAGCACCTTAATTAGCCACAAAATTGAGACAACATCAACAGACTGTTCCACTTATCAACACCCAATGTTTGTTTAAATATTTACATTCAGATATAACTGTATGAGATTTTGTTTGAAAAATACAAGTTTTATAATATAAAACAGCTGTATTAAGAAGAGGGATCCTTTCTTCTGATGAAACTGAAGATGTATCATTAGTTAAGTACTACAACTTGTTATAACATACCAGCTTTAACTGACCATGCTACTGAATTCTGTTATTATCTCCCATAAAACAGACCTCTAATATGACATCAAGCCTACCTAACACACATGGCAAATCCAGCAGTGCATTTAAATACAACTACCAATTGAAACTAAAAAGGGAATTCAGTCTTTAGCAGTAAATATTTCATTCAGACGTGAACAATTTTGCCTTCCCCTTTCAGCAAGTACTGCTCAGACTGTACACTGATGTTTCCCCTTTACAGAGAGAATAACAGGATAACGTCATAGGATAAGCCATGCTGTAAGGGACATCAAGAGGCTTCCAGCCCAACCTCCTGCTCCAAGCAGGCTCAGCTAAAATACCACATGAGATTGCTGGGGGCTTTATCCATTTGAGTCTTGAAAACTTCATAGGAGGGAAACTGTAAAATTTTTGAGTACTCTGTTCCAATCCTCGACTGAATATATCAACATCTTTCCTTGATTTTTACAAACAAATTTAATTCAGCAGTTCTTAAGTTGAAGTGTGTTACTTAAATTTCATGGGTAAGAAAAACAATTTCATGCAGAAACTAATACAACAGTAAATTCAAGTGCACACCTAACAACTATGAGGACTGGCTTGGCCAGCAATCAACAGCAAATTACAGTTACGCTTGTATTCAAATATTTTGCTAAACTGGAGAAAATTGAATTGTCTATGGTAAAGCAGGATGTTTCCAATAAAGCCATAAAGAGAACAGCCATCTCATGACTAAACCATGATCTCTGTGCAAAAGGCTAACTCTGTTGCATGGATAATCTGGCTACTATGTGCCAATTATAAAAGTATTACATAAATATAAGCAAAGAACTTGTCAAATACGTATACTTATATTTCTTCATTTCAATACTGCACTGCTTGTATGAGCTCTTAAGATTCCACAGATATGTGGCATGTTTTTACATGTTGTCTCACATTAATTATAATATTTATTCTGTGGTATAAAATGTACACCCTATTTTGGACATGAGACCCTACCAAGTTATTGCAAATAGTACTTTTATCACAAAATGACTACCTTATTTAAACAAAATACTGTGGCGCAGTGGTAACACTGAAAGGCTTACATCTTCTCTTTGTAAATGCTTCTCTACAACAGATGTAACAGAACTTTAACATTAAATAAAATAAGGGTAAACCCAAATCAAATCCAAATCATCAGTTATTTTATTTGCCAGCCCAGAACTCCCCAAAACTTAGCAGTGTTAAGCTAAAATACAGTACATGCTCCAGTCAAAACTGCTAATGCACCTTCATAGTTAGGACTATTTAAGTTGCTCAGCATTTCTAATGTTTACTACTACTTACAAGTTTGGCAAAGTAAGTGTCTTGTCTGTCCTTGCTTTCTGCCAATGCATACATAGAAATATATACTTACATGCCTCACTGAAAAATTATTTCAGGAGTTCAATTTTTAAAAGGCACAAGGGAGGAAAACCACATCCATTCTTTTCTTCTTTCTCTCAGCAAAAGTATCTTTTACTTCAAAAAAAATGGTAGTGACTATGGTTTGAAGCCATTAACATAGGCAAGCTTTGAGTTAATGCTACACTCTTTCCTGTATCTCTAAAAACGTACCATAAACCAACCAACTTCTTAGAAGAAAGCACTGAGTTGTTTCAGTGCAGAAGAACAAAAGCCACCTTATGGTCTACAAATAAAAATAAAAATTGAGACCAATGTCAGGAAAAGTCACTGGAGACCAAGAAGTGAGGGAGACTAGACTGGATGTAGCAAATCAAGAAGAGGAAGCTCAGAGGAATAAGGAAAAGTAAACAAAAGGAATGCTGACAGGCAAAAAGCAGGGAGAGACAGGACTGGCTGAGACAAGAAACTAAAGACAAATTTGGAAGGTTCAAGATCAGGAATGCCTAAAAAAAGCAGACCGAGACTGGCTGCAAGAATTTTTGCAAAGGATTTGACTTTTACAATCCTGCTGGTAACCGCTCTGTCCAATAAAGTAAAATAAGAAGAAATTTACTTTGAGAGTTGAATTTTTTTACACTTTCTTGTGGTGGTGGTTGTTATTATTATATTATAATTGTATTAAAGTGAACTCCATCCATCCCATGCACTAGGGATATGACAGGACTCCTGTAGAAAAAAAGATAGTATGTGATCATGTAATTTAGACTGTATCAGCAACACATGCTCAAAAAAAAGCTTTCTGTGCCATAACCTTAAAAATGTGGAATTTCTTCTAGAGAAGGTGTTTAAAATACTTAATTCAAGGTTCTATGTAATCAAGTAAATTCTTGCATTATCATGCAGCTGTGCTGAGGTTGCATGACTTTTTGGTGTCTATAAGAAGTAAAACTGGAAATTTCGAGTTAGCTTAGAACAGTAATGTGGATAACACAAATATGGGCAAGGACAGTAGTGTTTTGCTTAGCTTATTTTTACTTTTTGCAAAATTCAGAGATCAATAAGGTATATTATGTTGCAATACCAACTATTACTAAACACCAATATAAATATAAAACAATTGATGCTGATAATATATATTCAAAATGTAAACAATAAACCAAAAGCTCCATACTACCAACAGGCTCCTACAACATTAAGGGAATTTAATTATTAAAGAAATTTTTATTGATTATTTTTATGTGTACTACGTGGGCCAAAATATCATCCTTTCATAGGGATCTGTACTGCAAGAAAGACATTTCAAAGTTACTAATGGCAAAAGAGAAAAATTGAGAATTTTTATAACTTCAGGTTATTTCAGGAAAATTTCCCTGCTTTTATGGAATTTCAAGTCCTGTGTTCATTATTTTTACTGGGTTACAAATAGTTTTATACAAAGGACTGATATTCGGTAAAGTGCATTTGTTAACACCTCCGTTTTTTTGCTTAAGTTGTATACACCAGTAATAACATAACAGTTATTTTTAAAACCTTAGATAACGCTCTAAACATTTTTTATGGGTTTTAATATAATAACCACTGAAAACATTCTTAGCTCGCAGGTCGTGCTTTACTTTCATTACTAAATGGAGCATAGTTGATTAACTCCATAGATAATCTCCAGTAGGTTTCATAAGCAGAATTAAATAGCGTTTCATAAAGCAAATGGGGTTCCCAAAGAGCCCCTCACTCAGCCTGCAGCTCAGGCACAGCATCACGAGCGCGCTCGGCCCCTTCAGGTGGCTTTTAGCAGAGCTCAGCAATGGCAATGTCCGCAAGCGGCATTTCTGTTCTCACCAGCAGGTGTTACTACAGCCAGCCTGAATCACTGCCGTTTACGGAAAACTGGCACAGAGAAGAAGCATAATTAGTATTTTACAAGGAGAAAACGAAGTGTAACACTATTATTCTTACTGCAACGAAAAAAATGCCGGTTTACCTGATCACCACTACACCAATATCACAGAATCATAGAATGGTTTGGATTAGAAGGGCCCTTAAAGCCTATCCAGTTCCAATTCCCCTTGCCATGGGCAGGGGCACCTCCCAGCAGACCTGCCTGCTCAAGGCCCTATCCAACCTGGCTTTGAACACCTCCAGGGGAAGGGCATCCGCAGTTTCCCTGGGCAAGGCAGCCGTGTCAAAGGAGACGGAGCGGGGCTGCAGATGCTCCAGGCGCGCAGAAGCGCCCTGCGCCGCGGCAGCGCTGCCCGAATGATGCGCTGGAAGAACGCAGCACGGACACATCTTTCTCCAAGCTGCCAGAATCCATACGCGCGTCAGGGACGAACCAGAGCATCAGGTCCTCTCCGCGGCACCCGGCCCCTCCGGCACGAGCGCCCGGCGGCTCCCGGAGCCCCCGTGAGCGGGCGGCTTCCGCGACAGCATTCCCCAGGCAAGGCGCCCCGCTTTCGGCAGCCCCGGGGAGCGAGTAATCCCGTCCCCAGCGCCCACCCGCCCGGGGGGGGGGGAACGACTACCGTCCCCCTCGCCTCTCCCCGCCGTTACTGGTACCGCCTGCGGGCAGCTCGGGGCTCTCCTGCTACCCCGCACCTACCGAGCGGAGTCTCCGCCGCGGCAGGGCGCTCTCAGCACCGGGGGCTGCGCTCTCTGTTCGGCGGAGGCGGCGGCTCTGCCCCGCGGCTCTAACACGGGGACCCCGCTGCGCAAAGTGGGCGCGGAGGGAGAGAGGGAGGGAGAGAGGGAGGGAGGGTGTCACCCGCCGCGAATCGAACCGTGCCCTACCTGTGCAGCGCTGCGGCACAGCCCAGCTGTCCCCCCCGCGGCGGCCGCGCACGCCCGGCACGGGACGGCACAGGGCGCGCAGCACCGCACCGCACGGGGCCGCCGGGGCCGGAGCGGGACGCGGAGATTGGGGGGGGGGGGGAGGCAGAGGCTGATTGGACAGGGGTGATGTCACTCGTGCGCGCGCGGGGGCGAGCGCGGCGCGTGGAGCGGGGATCGCAATGGGAATAGGAATAAGGAATAGGAATAAGGAATAGGAATAGGAATAGGAATAGGAATAGGAATAGGAATAGGAATAGGAATAGGAATAGGAATAGGAATAGGAATAGGAATAGGAATAGGAATAGGAATAGGAATAGGAATAGGAATAACACTGCGGAGAGAGTGGGGAGAGAGGAGGAGAGGCTTGGGAATGGGAAGGGGAATGGGAGTAGGTGAGAGCAGAGCACTACCGAGAGAGTGGGGAGCGGGGAGAGCAGGGAGAGAGGAGTGGGAATAGGTGAGGACAGCGCTGCGGGGAGAGTGGGAAGCGGGGAGACGAGTGACACTTTGGGACATGGTTTAGTGGGCATGGGGGGTTGGGTTGATGGTTAGACTGGATGATCTTGGAGGTCTTTTCCAGCCTCGGTGATTCTACGGGAGTGGCGAGAGCAGAGAGAGGGGAGCCCGGCGAAGCGAGGGGAAGAAGGGGCCACCGACCGGCAGCCTTGGCCGCGGTGGGTGTAGGGACTCAGGGGTGAAAGGCCCTCGGGGGAGGGTCGCCCCGTCAGATCCGGAGAGGGGCGAGCAGCGCTGGGGACGCAGAATGTTTTCAGGATCGCTGCATCCAACCAAGCCTGTCCCGCTATCTGTGACACGAGACTGCAGGTGGAACGGCGCTCCGCGCTGCCCACTGGGCATGTGCAGCGCCGGTGCCTCCCAGACAAACATACACACACACACACACACACACACACACACACACACACACACAGGCGTGCGCTCTGCACATGCCCAAAGGGAGGGCGAAGCCCAGCTGAAGCTGCTGCCCGGACTGGGGCGGTGTTCATCAGCCTCTCCCGAATCCTGAGATAGCACGAAAAGAGGCGGGAGACGAGGCAAACATCAAAGGTGCTGCTGGGGAAGAGGCGTGATGCTCAGGCCCCTCGAGAGATGTGTCTGGCAATGCCAAGTTCAAACTTTAACTTAATGTTTTGTAGAAGTATCCAGTTCTGCCATTTACGCTAGTTGTAGCAATGATCTCCCTGGAAAAGGTAAAATCAGGCCATCACAATGGCAAAATAGGTTGTTTTTGAAAGTCACAAACTAAGGACTCATTAATGTGAATGTTCAACGTTATCTGAGCTTAAAAATACCTAAATACGAATTTCTTTTTGATTGCTTTCACTTCTTTCTTGACTCTTTATTGACACATAAGAACTGTACCAGCCATTAAGAAACAACCCCACTAAAGAATAGCTAGTGGAATAGTGCAAAGTTAGGATAGTATTTCTGAAATGACATCATTTTTCTTAAGCCTCAATTTATTTTCAGGGCTTTGGATCGCCTATGCAGGATCATATTTCTTAATTCTTCTCCGTAAACACAAAGACTAGATATTTATTTTCAAAGACAGTACTTCTCCCTCCAGCCCAAGTATTTGCCTTTGTAAATTGCTGCAGGGATCAAAACTCCTGAGGAAAAATAAAAATAATAAAGACAAAAGAGCTGTGTGAATGCACAAGCTGGAAGGTGCCCTGTCCCAAAATAAGTATGGGGATTGCTGCTTACCTGCTTGGAGGAAAGCAAATAGGGCCAGAGTAATGATCCACATAAATGTCACGAACCACCAAATTTGTGACAGCTGCTGCCGGAAGGACTTGTGAGGAATGGAACATGAAACCTGCAAAACTATAAGACATGAGTTCCAAATGTATATGCAACACAGCTTTGGAGGGGAGTGGGGGCTGCAACCATGATGCTTTATATTTACAGTGACAAGTAACAGAGTCACAGAGCACAACTAATGCCTCTCCGCATTATACCATCTGCACAACAACAAGGACCAGAGATTGGAAAACTTCCACTAGTCCAAGGCCCTAAGCCTGAAAGCCTGAGGTCCCTTGTTGCTCCATAATAAATCCTTTCTGTTTTGAGTAACCCCAAAGTGTATGCATTTCCCATAGAACAAATGAGACCTCTGACATAGAGGGGCATCTGAAGTACTTTTGTTCAGCAACTTGAGGTAAGGAGGGGCAGGAGGAAGGAAGGCAGGACTGCTTTGCTTGTAGCCATCATCACAGCTAGTTCTTGCATGGCTGAAAGGATTTGAATTCACTCCTCTAAAACACAAGACACCACTGACCTTACGGGTTTACAGTCTGCAGATTGCAGCAGATACTGTTATGTCAATTACAGTGAGATCATACTCTCACAACCATATGGGTCAGAAGCTGCTTGTTCAAGGATAAAAAAGATAGTTCATAAAAAAACTCTAACAGATTCTCATTTAATCATTCCAGAGTTGGAGATTTAGGTTTGGGTCTTTAATTCCCGTGTCTTAATCCACTACTGAGCATTGTATCTGTACATAAACATAGAGAAGAGGAAAGCTGTCACTGTGGGTGTGCTCTCAAAGCAACAGCATAGAGGCTGCATGCAATGAAGAAAACTGGGTAGTACCAACGATGCAGAAAAAATGGGAAATAAAGCCTGAGTAGCAGAGTAGACCAGGGTAAGCAGGTTAGATTATACATGTTGGTAAACAGTAATAGAAATGGACCAGAAGGCATTTAAAATATTAATGAGATTTGAAACTCTGGCACAGATGTAATCTGGAGTGCAGTTTTTAGACACCTGAACTGCTTTTTTACAGTGAGGACCATAACACCATTTCAGCCCCTGGCAGGCTTTAGAGCTGTCTTAGACTGCTCTGAATTGCGTTTAGTGCCAAAACAGCCTCAGGCTGCATTTTTGCAGTTAGAAGCATTAAAACACGAAAGTGAGTTTAAGGGATTTGCTGAAGTGTTTGGGTGTCCCCTCAGATGTATACCACAGGCAGCTATATACTGCTACAGTGTATTTAACGCGGAGGATACTCTCTGAAGGATATCATTGTGTAACACTAAGTACTTTTACTTTCCCATTTCATTGCCAGAAGTTAAGATGGCTGTCCTACATGCTTTGAGGCGGGGTAATTTTTTTGCTTAAATATACCAGTGGGTGTCTCTGCTCTGCACAGAACATTCCCGTCTCTCCCTGTGCTTGATTCAAACATCCTTCTTTAATAGGAAAGAGTCGGCAAAGCAAAACAGGAGCAAAAATGTGCAAAAAGCAGGAACAGTGTGCATTCAGCACCTTGTGAATTTGTAATCATCAACTGCCCGTTATTGCATAACACACTCCTATGATCAGTTTGTATCTGTAGCTCATACAGATACATCCCTGGGTACTTGATCCTTCTGAGGAATCTTCTCCTTGGAAAGAGGCACAAGTCATTTAAGACCCAACCATAAGGATGAACGAGGCATAGCTGCAGCCTGCAGCACTCATGGATGAACAGCAGCCACTGACCTAGCTTCGTATTTCCTACCACAAACACTCATAGCATCCACCAAGGGAGGAAGGGGGATGGGGAAATATGAAGCCGGGACAACAGCTTTCTGTTATTATAATAAAATGGAGACACAGGCCAGCATGACCTTTATATACCCCTACCCAGTCTCAGCAATCTATTAGAGGATTAATAAGATTAGAAGCCTCTATTGTTTTGCTAATGGCTGTTTATTTGCAAAATAGCTTTTCTTGAAAGCATACAGAAATGCCCATATGTTACTCCATATTCCAGTGCTGCCTTGGGATAATTCCAAAAGCAAAGAATGTGAACCATGTTCCAACTGTGAATTTTACAAAAAAAGAAACAATTAATTTGCCCTTCAACTCTGCTGCTGTAGAGTCTCCTGGTTGAGGGTAAGCATTAAAATGGCTTAGGAGTACTTTTTCTTTGAAAAATCTTACTGCATCTTATGCTGCTGTAAGAAGGCTAACAATGCTCAGAATCCATTTAAAAAAACATGGTTATTTGAATTCCAGATGTATATTTGGAGAGATAATTTGAACTCTGACTATATCCAAGTCTATCATCCATAAACTTGATGTATGCAAGTTCCCTTTCATTGCACCCAAATGATGGGAAATATTTCCCATTATATTAAAAAATTTAAAATTAAAGTAAGAGTTTTGAAGTCAGACACCACTGGGCTGAACAGTACTCTTGTTCAATTCCAAACTTTCCAAAGTGAATGAAACATGTCAGAAAGATAATTTTAATTATAGAGCTTAAAACAGAGGATACAGCAAGACTTAAGGTTCAAATTAGCCTCTGTTTATTACAAGTCTCTTTAGAATAGCTTGTAGTTTTATCATTGAAGCTATTGTTTCTGATGATTGATCTCTTTCCTGACTCAAATGTTTCTGAAAATGATTCAGACATTTTGCAGATGCAAAGGAACAAAATTAGGTACTTTTAATGAGAAACAACTTTTCTAACCGTTCTTTTAATGGGAATACTGCTCCTATATCCCTCCACAGGAGAGAGCATGAACTTGAGGTCTGGCAAAAAGGTAGCTTGGAGCTCAGACCAAAAATACTGATATCTGACAAAGAACCCGAGCAAGAAAGAAACTGAGAGGATGACATGAGAGTATGTTTGCACTTTCTTGATCACTAACTGGTATTGTGAGCTCCAGATACTAGTCCAGAGCTTGTAATTTTAGACATTAGTTTACTCTAAGTTACACTGGGGGTTTTTTAAGAAGCAGTCACACCAGGTCATGCACTGGGTGATTATAAAATTAGCTGTTCCTCTCATTAAGCAAATATTTAGCTTTTCCATGAAACTGTTTTCTCTATAAGCTATTACCAAGACATCAGGTTTGTACCATAAAACAGGTATCTTGAGTGTCACTTTAGAGAAGCAGAAGTTGCCAAGATTTGATCTTGAGTCAAAAATACAATCACTCACCAGTCTAGTCCATGTTCTGTGGAGGCATAAAACCAGATGCATGTAGTCACAGCTTTCCCATAGCAAAATAAAGGATAAAGTCTAAATAAATAACATTTTCAGAAAGCAAATTGTTTGATCCTATATTGGCTATTTCTCACACATGCTAATACCTGTTGATGCCGACAGTCATCAGCCCAAGTGAGAGATGATCATGTCATAAAAACAAAATTCCTCAGTTTACTGGCAGTTCTGCATATTGGGAAGATGTTTCTATTTTCCTATATATGAAAATCTGCATAAACATTATACAAAAAAGGTACTAATACTGCAGTTGCAAGTCTTTAAATTTAGTTTTGTCCCCCTACTCTTACACATTATGTAAACTTTTACATGAGCTAGGAGGTTTTTTGTATGTATTCTTGTCTCATTCAATATAAAATCTGAATATATATGCATCTCTGCAGTATTTCTTTATGTTCTTACCAATAAATTGATTCAGGTGTAATTTACAGCTAAATTGTGGTAAATAAAAATTCATGTTCTTTTTCCATTGTGCTGATAAGCATGGTTCTTGAGGCTTCTCCAAGGTTCCTGGCTTTGAAACTTTTCTTCCAAAAACAAAGGTAGGGAAAGATTACAGTATCTTCAATTCACTATATGTAACTGAGATACAAAATGACATGTGGAAATTCCTAAATAAATTGTGACTATCTCAGCAATTACATATCCAACTCAAAATATTAATAGCCTGGGGTTTTTTTCAGAAATGCTAAATATTTTCTGTATTCTTTACAGGTAAGTGTGAAGATAGAAAATATTCCCCAAAATCAGGCCTGAGGATGGCACTTCAAGATGGTTGAATGGAGAATAAAGAACACCTGTTTTCTTTGGAATTTGTGCATAGTAACATATAGTCATGTTTTAAACACCTGCTATTTGAAATCACGCAGTGTAAGGCTTCTGCAAGAAAACACACCCATTTCAAAGCAAATCACTTCATTCAGATGTCAGTAATAAAGTATACGTAATCTTTACTTTGACCTTTGGATTTTGCTCTTTTTTCAGGATCATTTTTGGAGGGAAATATTTATCGCATATTTGTATGTTACTTTTTAGTTTTATCTTTTTTAAACAAAATATTCATCAGATACATGAAGAAGGTATTGATTTACTTCAAAGTAGAAGAATTGCTGTGCAGTAGAGTTCAGGATATCTGTAGGGGCTACAATATGCTCCGTACTTCTGGAGATTAATGAAATATTCTTTGGTTATATTTTCAGAAGCTCTTTTAGAAGGAGAATTTATGAAAGAAAACTCTCAATCGCAGTAGGTATTTAGGTATTAGGTACTTAGCATTAGCTATTGGATACTTTCCACTAAGGTGTGACAAATACATTAGACCTTTAGCACATTTATTTTTACACTCACTAGCCTGCTAGTCATCATGTAGTAGCAATGTGAGATTGAAACTCTATTGTTTCATAAATCTTATCTGAAATCAGCCTGACAGGACAGGGTACACAAGCCAATGCAGTCCCTGTCTGACTGTGGGAGGAAATGTGAGAAGGAGATTAGTGCTAGAAATTGTATGGCTACTGTTATTTGTTCTGTTAGTTGCCATCAAGGTCAGTAATAGATGGCCTCCTTTTATGCTGTTCTCTTCAGCCAGGGAATATTGACGTGTCTGTGTCAAGGCTGGAGTGCTGCAGTACTTGCAAAGCCGCTGTGAGAAGATCTCAACATTCAAACTTCTTAAATGAAATGACCACAATATCATCCTGATGGTAATGGCAAGGCCAAGTTCGCTGCTTGCTGGTACAACCCTAACACATTTGCCTAATGATCATCAGTATGATCAAAATGATGTACTGGTGACAAGGAACTTGGATCAGCATCAAAATACCTCCCCAAAGATTATCGCCATCATCACTTAATTCTTATTTCATGAGCAGAACAACCTTGCTTAAGCATCACACTCTCTATGTATCTTCATTTTCTTAATATCCTGTCTTAGATGGCTTGATCTCTGTTTATCAGTTTCATCAGTTGTATTATATCTAGTATAGTTTTTCTTTCCTTCTGTCCTGATAAGACTGTGTGTTGTGTGAGTGCTTTATCAAGTTTTATGTGAGCAATGTACATTTTCCAAAGCATGCTCGGCCCCTACAGCCACAACCTAAGTGACAGAGGAATTTGTCACATCCCTGCTTGTGCTAAAACCCTGAAACCTCTGTATCTGAAATGTGTTTGTTCACCTTGCCATAACTGTGTTTGCATATAGGTAAATATACATACACAGACACAGATAGATACAGATACAGATACAGATACAGATACAGAACAGATACAGACATGTGTGTGTGCCGCTATGAATGTACACCAGTTTTCATCAGGAAGAAAATAATGAAAAGGACTATGTCCTAATTTTCATCAAAAGTAGTTTTTTCTTTTAGAGTTCCAGAAAGTCTTTAATCTTCTCAGCAATGTATGGCTAAACTTAATTTAAAGAATTCTCATGGGATTGACACAAATTGGTTGCTCAGCAGTCAAGATCATCTAATAAAAGGCTAATCTTCAAACTACAAAGACCAGGAGCTTCTACTTCAAAAGACTATACTTTTTTCACTCATGCTTTTTCAAGCAAGATGTTTTCCTGCTATAAGGATGCAAAAGTAAAGAAATAAAGAAAGGGAGATGTAACAAAATTCATACTTTAAAAGGCTCATATTTTAATTTTTCCTCCAATTTCATTAATATTTTAATGTATTTTACAAATAAGTTTGCTAAATTTGTTTTAGCGAATGTTGCTGTGGATTAGAAGAGCTCACCAAAGAGACAGACACTTTAAAAAAAGCATTCTTAAACCTTAGATTATGTGAAAGTTTAATTGATATTCATAGAGTTCTTTGCAAAACAACAGTTATAATTATTGTGGTATATTTTGCACAACGTGTTCCAAATTTTGAAGTTTCAAATGTTTTAATCTTAGAAATCATGTTAAACTGTTTTCCCATGTTCAGTGGTAGTAGATGCAGAATTTCCACCAGAAAACCTGATACAACTGTCAGCAACCAACATTGCTCCCTTGTAGCAAAGACAGCCAACAGCATCCAGAGCTGCATTAGGAAGAGCATTGCCAGCAGATTGAGGGAGGCGATTCTTTCCTGTTCCTCACTTCTGGTGATACACGTCTGGAGTGCTAAGCCCGGTGCTGGGCTCTGAAGTACAAGAGAGACAAGAACGTACTGGATCAAGCCTAGTGAAGGACTGCAAGGATGATTAAGGACTGAATCACCTGATGTAAGAGAGGGCTCACGTTCTCTAGTGCCGAAAGCTGAGATATTTTAGCCTAGAAAGGAGAAGGCTCAAAGAGACCTTATATATGTGCGTAAAATAGCAGATGGAGGCTAAGTAAGGAAGACAGACTCAAGTTCTCTCAGTGGTGCCTAGTGACACGATGAGAAGAAATGGGCACATACTAAACTACCAGAAATTCCTTTCAAGCATAAACTCCCCCTTTTTTACTCTAGGGGATAGTCAAATACAGTGACACGTTGTAGAGAGGCTAAATATGCTACATCTTTGAGGAAATTCTTAAAAAAATTACAGGGCATGTCCCTGAGCAACTTTCCCTAGGTGACCCTGCTTGAGCATGGTGTTTGGACCAGATGATTTCTGGAAATTCTACTTTTAAAATAGAATGAATACAATTCTACAGTTTCAACATGTCCAGGACACAAGACTTTTCCACATAATTTTAAGACTTGGCTCATACAGGACATTCAATATAGAATCCCAAACATTAACACAGGCTCAGCAATGAGTGGATTGACAGCAGCCCTGCAGACAAGGACTTGGGATTATTGATGAATGAAAACTGAATGTGAGTTGGCAATGTGTGCTCACAGCCCAGAAGGCCAACCATATTCTGGGCTGCATTAGAAAATCTGTGGCCTGAGGGAGGTGGGCGTCCCCCTCTACTCCACTGTTGGGAGACCCTACCTGGATTACTGCATCCAGCTCTCAAGTCCTCAGTACAAGAAAGACGTGGACCTGCTTGAGCATTCAACATTCCTTATTTTTCAAAAGGAATAAAGATTTTATATTGGTGAAATACCTCCATAAGTATTTGCAGAAATTAGGATTTAAATTTCTTTTCAGACATCGTAATGCATTCATTACAGATACTGTAATATTTCTACCGATTGTGTTTCTTAATCCCTCTCTGAAGTACACCTTGTTTTCCAAGTGGGATATGTTATGACAAGTAACTCTGGTATAAAACCTGCACAATTAATTTCAGAAGCAAGCAGAAAAATAATATATTTATACACTATTTCAAGTGCTTAAGCATTAACCATGTTCTTGAACTTCCCCTTTATTTTTGCAGCGTACATGATGCTTGAATCTTTTCTTTCCTCACTGAGTATATATATTAGGAAGTGTTCTGTGGTGTGCTGCATATGATGGCATGATTGGGTACTATGTGGACCATTTCAAAGTAAGCATAAATTGTCTACTTCTCTGCCACTCAGAAGAAGTGTATTTGATCCATGTGATCTCTTACTGTCTCGTGTTCTTTCTTGAAGACTTTGCTTTTTGCTGACATAGTATTTGTCAAGTGAAAAAAACTATCCACATCTAATCTTTTGAATAGAAGATCATTAATGTGGGTAAATCATAAATTAAATCTCACAAAGTTCGGCAACATATAGTCACATAAGTTTTCAGTGTAGTTGTTTCTTACCTCCACTCTTTAGAATTCAGAGTAAAAGTCCGTATTTAGCATTTTAAACTGCCATATTTTTCCTTAAGGTAGATCTTTTCAGGGACTCTAGGAATAACATTGTCAGTTTTGTTTATATACTTCTCAAGTATTTAATAATTTTTATAGAAGTGATGCTTTTATACTTACAGTATATTTTTTCATCCCACTGTCTGTGTAACCATTTGAAAAGCTTTGAATGTGCTGGCCAAATTTGAAGTACTGAAGTGTCAGAGATAAATTCTTACACATTTTGTGAAGGCAGGGCAGAGTAGAAATACTTGGTAAATGGCTTGATTCAAGGAAAAGCTGCATTCTGTTAAAGATCATAAAACCTTCATGAGACACAGCATCCCTATAAAAGTCCCAAAACCCACATAAACTGCTCCAAAGATAACCCATTAAGCTTATCCACAAGAAAAATCTGTCTCCAGTGCTGTAGGCTTACTACAGTACTAATTAAAACCTGAGATTTTTTTCATACAGTAAACCACAGGGAAATAGCCTGATTTTAGACAGTCTGGTCTGCTTGGTGCATAAACCATGCTAAATAAGTGTCTGAGATTTGCTCCACCACTACCTGATTCTGTGCTTACACACTGGTGCTTTCATGCTTTTCTTCTTGATAAACAGTTAACTGTGACAGACAAAAGCCAATAAACACAATAGAAATAAAAATTCTGAGGTAAATGCAGTATTATCCATATAATAATTCATTTACTGTCAACAAGCCTATAAAAATAAGTGAAGACAGACATTACAGCTCTGGTGAAGTTAGTATTTCTTTCTTGGTGGCTTGGTGCTTTTTATGTTTAGCAGATGCTATACCTCAAGGCGGGGGAAAAACTCCAACAATTACAGTTTACAATTAATGCCTTTGTAGTTCCTAACGTTTTACTGACTAATCACAACAAGCTAAAACATTACGCTTGTAGCACACACAATTCCTCTGTTAAAAGGGTAGTTTAGAAAGAGAAATTTAAGTTCAGAGTAATCAATTTGTTTGGGTTTTTTTTTATCCAGTGACATTCTAATAGAAAACATGGAAACTGTTCTGAACAGCAATCAGAAGCTGAAGGTCTCTGTCCAGGATGAGTGACATAATTTCTTGTTCTTCATATCTTTCCCATTAAATCTTCACTTAGTTTCCACATAGCTCCAGTTAGGGACTCTTAATCCTGCTGGGATTTAAGAAGTAATTATTACTGGGCTGCAGACTGCATTTGGGAAAATGCACACTTCCTAGAAGAAATGTAAAAGCCAGGGAATTTAGATTATTAGAAACCATGAGTTTGGAGGATAAGGGTCTTGGATATCTGAACTGATGGTTAGGTGGCACTTAAGTCCTTTTGTTAACCTATGTGTCTGCTTCTCTGCAGATATGACGAGACCAAATTGTATCAGACCAATCTAATCTCCTCCTGCAACAGCCTAACGGATCTTGTGGATAGATAAAAGGCAGTAGATGTCAAATATTAAGAATCTTTTAAGGTTTCTCATAAGAGACTCTGAGCAAATTGAGGAAGATGGTTTAGATAAAAAAATGCTATTTCTTGACTACAAGACCAGTTGGAAAAGCATATTCAGGGTAATTAGCACTGACTCAGAATCAAAATGGAGAGGTGTGCTGAGAGATGTTTGTCAAGGGCCTGTCCCAGCATGGTATTGTTTAACATTTGTATTATTGAGAAGAGAGAGAGAAGAGACTACATAGCTCACTAAATTCAAAGATGGTCTAGATGGAAGAGAGCTAGCTTGCCAGAGTACCAGACAAGCAGAGATTCAATTTGAAAGACGTAGTGCACTATAAGAAAGGATCTGTGGGTTATCTGAGATGCTTCCCAAGTGCAGGCATACAGCATCATATTGCTGCAAGGAAATCAAACATCAGACTGGGACTTACAAACAGCAACATGCTGTACATCTACAGCTGTACTTCTACAAGCTGTAGAATGCATGAATCTATCCTTGCACCTTACTCAGGTCTGGCAAGGCCTTATTACAGTACCATGTACTGTTTTGATTGTGACAGCAAATGGAAATAGAGCACTTGGACAGAACTGAGGCAGACTGAGAAAAGTCACTGTGCCATGTGGAAAATTCAGACAAAATGAGATTGTTTAGCATAAGGGGATGGACCTAAGTGGTGACATGACAGCAGTCTATTAAGGTGGAAGAGGAGGCTCACATGTTGTTTAAGCCCGTAGTAGAGAAGACAAGAAGTAATGGCTGTAAATTACAAGGAAGCATCAGCTTAGATACTAGTGGTTTGAAGTTTCGAACTTGAGAGCTTTGTAAAAGCAATAATAATCTCACTAAAGATGATGTTGCCTCAGAAATTTGGTTGTACTAGGTGATCTCCTTGAAGCTCCTTCAGCCCTGTGATTGTGATTATTGATGTCTAAACCTCAACTAGACAGTTTTCCTGTAGCAAAAGCCTCAAGCAATAGCAAAACTGACTCCTGAATATCTTCGGTATGATTTCTTAGGTTATCAAGACCACAGCAATATTGTATTCTGAAGCTGTACAAGACTATTTTGGCTGTATCACTCTGCATTAACTGAAAAATGATGGGAGCACCTTTTCGTAGAAAGATATTGCAACACAGGCAGCATTTACTTCATTTATAGCCCTTCCTGGGACTTGTTCAGCCATATCATAACCTGCCAATTATGACACAGAGAGAAGTCAGGGCCAATATCTTTCAGCTGAAGAGTCTATTGTTTAAAACTGCTGTGTACACAACTGCAGTGCACTGGTGTTTATTTTTAATAAGAGCAACCACTTACATTGAAAAGTATAGTATGTCTTCCCTTGATCTGTCCAGATGAAGCATTAAGGTCAGGTTCACGCTAAATCTGGAGTAATATATTTATTATCATATTATTATATTTTCAGTCATTAAAACCAAAAATATTTAAAAGGGGGGAGCACTTAACCTCACTTCTAGCCCTAAGATTTTTCCTGGAAAATTGCTGCCTCTCCTATTTCAGTATTTTCAGCAAAACACTATTTTATAGTTGAGGAAAGGACAGAATACTTTTTGCTTTAGTCTTTGGGTCTTTAACACTGCATTTCTCTTAAAGATCAGATCATTTTCTTTTTCTCTAGACTCAACAGCTGCTGTGTATTGTGTAAATAAAATAAAATTGAAATGTTTACAAATACAGAGGGGTTTACCAGTTCTTTCTTTCAAAGGCCAGGTATCCTGACTGGTCCCATGATCCCTGGCTGTTCCACCTTGCCCTTCTCCTCTCTTCTCACCTCCTCCCTCTTCAGTATTTTCCCCTAATACATTTCTTCATCTTTATATTTATTATAGTGTTTTGTTCTGGGATTGTCTATGACAGTCAAACCCCATGCTAACAGCCACTGTGTATGTACTTAATTAGCAGAAGCATTTCGTTGTCAAGTTCCAGTCTGAATATTGCTTTGCTTTGCACAGTACTGGAGTCACTGACAAAGAGTTGTTTGCAGGAGCAAAATAGAAGAAAACTTAGCTCTGGCATTACTAGAGGCAACATTTTCTCATGTGCATAGAGGATTATTTGCAGTTTGATTGCCTGAGGATCCAGAATACTGAAGGCAATCAAATGGACAAAGACCATCCTCTAGACATGTTCCCCATGGAGTCCTGAAAATTTACACACCATCGGATTGTATTTCTTTAAGCCTTCTGGAAAAAAATCCATGAAATATTTTAGGAAATACTTTGCACATAAAACCGAATAAATGCCCTGATGGAGTAACTAGGGATTGCAAGAAGATTTCTGAGAATTCAATATATAAATCAGACACATTTAAGCCCTGAAAAATCAGACTGAAGAACCTTCTCTGAACAACAGTGGGTTATGCAGCAGTCTAGAGCTTTATTATGAACAAGGTTTTAGATAGCTCCTTGGGACTCGTGTTGAGATGGAATAATACTGTGTGGAGAAAGAGATATTAATTAATTCCACACCTTTTGTAGCAGCTGCAAAACTCTTCTGTTCTTGATCATCAGGTTTTGAATCCCCAAAAAACTTTCCATGGATCTTCCAAGGTAAAACCTCAAAATCTTGCTCAAGGTGGGAAAAATAATACTACTGTGCCTTGTAAAAAATCTTAAACATGTTTTGCAGTGTGGAGTGTTTGTAAATACAGTATGCAACACTATTGCCTTTTGATTCAACAATTACATGCCTATATTCACTAAACACCAGCAGCCTATTTTAACCACTTAATGTGGCTTTGCTGAAATGCATTACAAATAGAACTGCTATGTTTCCCTAAAGTAGACTGCTAAGAGAAATGTAAATCACTTTGGTGTCACTGTGATATGCAAAGATGGAAGGCCCTCACACACATAGGCCTGCCATCTCTGCTGAGGTCAGTGAAACTACCTACATGGTAGAGTTTGCTAAATAAAGCTCTTAATTTCCTCCTTAGCATTTTAAATACCATAGGAAAAATGAATCATCAATATTTTATGCACATACTTACTTATTTTCCAATGACCTCCAGATAACTGGTGTGTTCCAGACTGCGGTCACTGAAATTGTATTATAAATAAACAATATAAACAGGAAAAGCCAAATATATGGGTTTGTAAATAAGCAAATTCCAGAATGCCACATGATGATCACTCTCCAGAGTTAAGACTGAGAATGAAGCTACATCCTCTGCCTATGATTTAAATTGTCTCCTAAAAAGAAGCAGATGTTCCGAGCCAGAGAACCCGAATACCTGTGAGATATTACATAATGCAGTAGAAATGCAAACCGAACAAATAAAAGACCAGAGAACAGATATTGAGTGCAAATCAGAAGGGAATGCAAAAGGCTTGTCCACCTAAGCATCTGTCTTGGGTTACAGCAACCTGCAAATTGTTCTTGAATGCGGAAGCAAGGAACCCCTTGGAAGCAGATGCTGTGCTGCTTCTAGCTGTGGCTAGGCTGCTCCTGGTTTGGGCTCTGGCAGCTATACAAGTTGATGCATGAAGAACTCCAACACACCAGGTAATTTTCACTAAGGCAGCCATAGATCAGGGCCACAGGTGATAACTGAATCACATGTTATTTTTCCATCCAGTTTCTGTTTTCAAGCAGAATCTGAAAATCAGCTGTCCAGTAAAGTCCAACTGCATTAAGGGCTTTCAGATGTACAAACCTGATATTAATAAAGCATGAGAGGTGGAATTGGCAGTAATGACTGAATAGCAAGTGAGAGTTTTAATGTCACATATAAAGCAAGTGAAAAAGCAGAGAAATAAAAACAGTGCAAGGTAATTTTATTTTCTTTTTTTTAAATCAACATGTTAGCAGTCTGGTAGCAGCCGTTTTTGAGCTCTGTACTGATTTTCAGCTCACAGCTGCCAAACCCCAGCTGCTCACACCTTATGTGGCAGCCCACATGCTATTTCTGCAGCCTTTCAAAGCCACACCTGATGAGCTGACCTTTAAGAGAGATACTGCGGAAGGAATATTTCCTGCCTGACCAAAAAGGAAGGTAAACCCCCTGAAAATTATTTAAGACTTTAAGGAATCCTGGATAGGAATAGCTAGCTAGCACTGTGCTGTTGCAGACAGACAGTCTGATCCCACCACAGGTTATACATCGCTAAGGTTTATGAGTGCTCTGTTGCTGGAACTAAGAAAAGTACACCTAATCTCTGCAGAATTACTGCTCCTTCTGCAAAGGAGCTTTTTACAGGTGTAGCTAATGGAATGACTTTATTATCAATGTCACTTCATTCTTTGCATTAAGAAATTTTATTCAATTTGTATATAATTTTTTATATGGAAATATTTTTTTTTTCAGGCATATGTCTTGACATTTTCCATGTCCAAATGCCCAGAATATAATCTCTAGTTAATTCCTAAGTTGCTGATTTTTCTCTTTAGGAAACCCTAGGGCTTTCAACAAGAGCTAGCCATTTGACAGGCAGGTAGTTTTTGCGCTGTTACTTCTGTAACGTTGGTTTAAGCTCAGGCAAACTGACTGCGCAAGTGAGTGAAGACTGCTACTGTTTTACAGGTTAAAGGTGTAATAGTCAGGATGCAATAAGCATGACTGAGACTCTCAGAGTATATTCAGGAGACCAGCTGGCCTTGTGTTACCCATAGCATCATTAAGTCCTCTTTCTCCTTACAGCATGGGGCTCCTCATTGCTATTACCTGCTGGGGAATGTCCCTGGCTGTGCTGATTTCCAAATGCTGCCAGTGAATTTTTTGTTGGAGTGCTTAGTACAGATCCAAACTATGCCATCACCTGAGAGTATAGACAGGTAAACGTCACTGCCCTGAGACTGTTTAGGTTATTAGTAGAGCTTTAAACTCAGAGTTCCCAAGGCCAGTTGTCATCTTCACATTCAAACACCATTCATTGTCTCCCTATTCCTAAGCAAGCTTGAGTGGCATGGGCTGTCCCTATACAAAGCATACACATTTGCCCAGACTTATCAGGGGCAAACCAAGCTTTCCTTGAAACAGATTCTTTAGCCTGACCTTAGGAAACCCTACTCCTCACCTTGGGTTCCTGGCATTGTGCTAAAAGCAGCCTGGCTCAGTACCTGCCAGGTCTGATGTTGTGAGCAAGTGGGAACTGAACCAGCCAGGGCAAAGGACGACATGGGAGAACTACTGCTTAGAGCTGCTGGAGGGACTGGGAGTGTCTGGGTAGGGGAAACAGCATCAGCTGGACACAACTATTTGAAGTCCTGTGAGAAGCAGCCCCTGTTAAATAGTGGCACCCATTCCCAGAGCAGCTTTGTGATGCTACTCTGTATGCTACTCAACATATTTTTGCTGAGACATTTTAGTTTTAAAACAGATTTTCTGGCTAATTTGTCATTTAAGATAAAATGTTTGAATATGTGTTTATCCTTTATCTGTACAGGGATGTTGTGAGCATGCTGGGTACTATGGCCAAGCCAAAACACTCTAGGAAATGTGATTTAGAAATCAAAAATTTAGCTAACTAAATTTGCAGTTAAATAGTTTAAGAATTTTTTCTTGTTTGTCTCAGATACAATCACCCTAGACCATCCTTCAAGCAGAACTCTGGGAGGATGACATATGCACTGTTTGTACGTGCAAACATTACCAATTTATAGCCGTAGTAATGAGCTACTGAGCAGCACGTTGCCTTAATATTGGAAAGAATAGTTTAGAACAAACACAGGGTATAGTTAATGACAAACATAACCAACACTCACATCTGAGAGCTCTCCAGAAAGATTCAGAGCAGATATTCTATATTTAGTACCAGGCAGAGTGGAGGAATTTGACAAAGAGTCTGATTTTAAAATTAAGGACTCACTGGTTCTATGAGGTGCTTAGAGTTGTAATGAATTACCTCTGGATAAGTCACTTGAACTCTTGTGTTGGCTTACATATCAGCATCTGTGCAAATTCAAAATAGAAAGTCGGTGTTGATTTTATCCACAAATGAGATCATCTTTTAAACAGCCTTTCCTGCTTTCTGGGTAGAGAGACTGGGTCAAATTAATTCAAAACTACATACAATTTTCAATATGGAAATATGAGTGATGACCTCTAATGTGCTCAGAAAATACAAATGAGATTTGGAATTTTAAAAAATATTAATTAAATCAGATGTACTATAAAATAATTAATATAGTCTAGCCTTTGCTTTGCAGTAGGAATATATGAGATTGTCACAGATAATAGGTCAGACAGGGAGACTTAAAATCTTTTAATACAGAGCTTACACTAGATTTTATTTATTATTGTATTCCTTATTGCAGTTATGAGATTTGGAGGCACAATATGTACTCATTCTGTTACGAAGGTATAAAATCCTTATTGTTTGACCTCAATTATAAGTGTATATTAAATAAAAATCTCACATAAGATTAAAAATGAGGTCAAAATCAGGATGAGTGATTACAATTTTTTGGCACATCTGGCATGCAGTGATTATTTCAATGTCTTAAAATGCAAGTGATCAATTCCATAAGAAATGGATTATCCATGCACATATCATAAGGCAAATCCAGACGCTTCCCTTGGACTAAAAACTGTTCCCTTATCTCCCAAGCACACACTGTAGACTGTCCACAACTCCACATACTCCTGTGTGTATTTTACAGTCAGATGCAGTGATGAAATTGCAGCGCCACTGTGAGGACACGGATTTATATCATTAGCAGACACAACTGCCTTATTTTCCTTGAACATGTTGGAGAGTATGTGATTGAAACAGGCATCAGACTGACCTGGGTTTGGCTGGCAGTCAAACAGCACGATGCTTGGGTTCATACACTGGGCTTAGGGAATTATGCTTGATTCAGGGGGGGGAGGGGGGGAGGTGGGGGGGAATGTCCGCAATGAAGATTAAAATTAAAAATTAACTGTGACCACATGCTCATTAAGGGAGCAATTAGACAAGCTGTGTGGTTTTGTTTGACTGTTTGTGAGAAATGCTTCCAATAAATATCAAAGATTAGTGATAAACTGTTGTTAACCCAAATTATAGCTACATTAAAAAGAGAATACTTTTCAAGGAATCTGTCCCACATTAAAAACAGATAATTTTTTTCTCTGAAGTGTCTGTCCATTTTTCAAGAGATGATTGATTTTACAGCTCCACATGGCCCTTATCCAGGTGCTGTTCCCTACCTTCCTATCCCAGCTCTCCATGTGCTCTTAAAATCTAGGTCCAAAGATCTTACGTGCCTGTTCTTTTTATCAAAATGTATGTGGAAAGTCTTTGCAAGTGTAAATTGATGATAAGTCAAAGTGTTAATACTGCACGTTCTGGGCTGTTGAGGGTGGGGAGAAACTGCATCTCTGATTTCAGATTGCCCTCAAGGACAAGCTGAGTGTGCACAGGGACATGTTGGAGACAGTCCAGACTCCAGGCTCTCCTGAGCCCAGATAGCTCAGCTAAACATAGACAGGATGACGGGGTCACAGTGAATTCACAGCTTTTATGAAACGAAACAGATATTCTCAGCAACAGGCTCTGTCTCTCACCATCTGCATACTTGTACTGTATTGCAATATTTTTAAGTCTGAAAAAAAGAGAATCATTTTAGGCTCTAGTTTTCTTTGTTTTCACACAAAGAGACAACAACAAAGAAATACCTGGAGATGGAATGATTTTCAACATTCTCCTTGGTTGCTTCTGAAGTCGTATAGGAAAGTAAATTGCCATCAAATGTTCACAAACAGCTCTGCACATCAGTAATGAAGAGACAAAACTGGCTCAAAGACAGATGAAAACAGATGTGTGCATGTAGAACTGAATCCCGTGTAATTCAGGGATCTGATGAGACTTTTTCCAGCTTTTCTCATGAGAGAAGCCTTCTATTAGAGTAATGTTTTGTCCAGCAAAACACATTCCCATTATCTAGGCAGCTGGTAGGGGGAGAGGACAGAAGCTCTTCAGGCTGTGGAAGTTGGATTTAATAGGATTCACAGAAGAGATTTAAGGAGCTAATCATCCTTGTAGCTGCTCAAGTCCAATTTTAATCCCCCAGAGCTACTAAATTTTTTAAGCATGTATTTTTGGCAGCACTCTCCAGCAAATATCACCCCTTGGAGCACATTGAATTGAGTAGGCTGCATTACATAAATGAGCTGCTTTGCCGTATCTGTAACCCCTAAATGCCAGTGAGATGCATAACTAGGAATTCCCTTATCTCACTAGGCTGACCTAGTCTTAGCCTTACACTTAATAAAGCCAGAAGAGGACAGCCATCCAACACAATACTTGGGACATGGTGGCACACAATGCTACAGTACTTAGATGTCAGGATCCAGAATCAGAACTGACTACTGAGTGCTCGAAAAAAGTCCCATCCAAATATGAGGAATGTTCAGGTTTCTGCACCAGGATTCAAAACAGTTGGCACTTTCACTGTCTGCCAGCCACAGGAAGTGCAGTAGGTGATGGCAGTATGTTTGATATTCCATACGTATATCTATATACATTTATCTTTCCACAGAGAGGAAAAAAAGTGGGGAAAATGCAAACAAAGCTAATAATTCATTTGCACATGTATAGCCCTCCCTGGGTTGCCCCTGTGGTGGGTTCAGCATCATTTAAATGAGCAGAGTAGGAGGAACATTGTCAACAAGTTGGAAAGTGATATTTAAGCACCTCTTATGTTCCGTAGACACCTCATTGTCATTGGCATAATGCTTATCAAGAGGGCTGTCAAGTGGTTTTGACAGTTAATAAGCAGGTAGGAAAGGGAAATAAGGGGGGGGGGGGTGTTATCAGCTCACTTTAGATGGAAGGGTTAGCAGCTCTCCTTTTGTTGAACTCCCAACACCCATATCATACAAGCCTACTATCTCTGTAGCATATCCTCCTTAGAATATAAGGGCACTCTCTTAGCTTACTAAATGCAAGGACACCTGGTTTGATTACTGCCTTTTCCAAGAAACTGTGAATATCTCTTTTCATTGCAGTTCCCCTCAAAGGAAATGCATGTCTTGTGCCTGCATGGCAGAAGAGGTTCATTCATCGGTTGGTGGGCCCACTGCCTATACTGGGAGATAGCCAGGACTCATCTGAACCCTTGCTACTCAGGGAAGGCAGGCTTACTGAGATTTTTCTCATCATTTGATATTTACTGCAGCGTGCTGGGGAAGGAGTAGGGCTGAATTCAGGCATATCTGGAAGGGCTGAGCTGCCACTACTGTTTTCAACAAGTCCCACAAAGATGAGGGTAGCCGTAGCCCACACACAGATGTTAGATTCCTTCCATCTGCTCTGATGCTATGTTCAGGTGTCCCAGAGGCAAAACTCCCTAGTGGCTCCTGCTCATGGGAAGGCACAGCACATTCTGAAAACACTTGAGAGAAAAGTCCTTCTGTTAACCTCAAGTTCCATCTTAGACAGATGCATTAAATAGTAAATATCAGTGGTTTGACTACTTCAGATTTCAGGATTAGTGTCCAACCCATGCAACGAGCCTCCCAAAGAAGTGTCATGTTCGTTAAGCCTCTGTCCTTACCGTTATCCAGCCAACAAGTGTGTGGCAACACTGTCGAACATTGTAAGTATTTCCTGGCTAGAAGCAGTTTGAGTCTTGTAGGGTATGTACTGGGTCAAGGTCTTCAGGGTTGATAAGGACTATGAAGAGAGTGAAAAAGATATGGAAGATATTGAGATGTAATACAAGATTTTGAGTGATTATGAAAAGGCCAACATTGAAGAGACATCTGGAAGAAAATAAGAGTTAATGAGGATCAGGATTCACAGCTAAATGTGTCTTCTACCTACCCAATATCCTGTGTATAGCAACTGGAGCTGTGCTAAGACAGGCAGCAAGAACTAGAAATTTGATCAGATGAATAAAGATTGTGAATTATATACCACAGAGAATACCTGGATCTTTTTGGATCAGTCCCAATAGTGATAAGTGCTCAACTGTGCTTCAGTTAGTATCTCTTTTCTGCCTAGGTACAGTACTCACCCCTTCACCTAAAAAAGCAAGTCAGTGCCAGTGTATATCGCTCACACTACAAGATATAGCTTGTGTCTAGGGCATCTCTCATCATGAAATCCTTATCCTTACACTTGAAGACAAAGACAAGTAAATTGAAATTGCCAAGGTTGTCTATGAACTCGGATGATAAATTTGTTGTCGTTCCTATAGAATGGGATATTTCATAGCAATTTTGAATAGGATTATTGTAAAGTTTTTCTGCTTTATTTTCTTTAATCTTCATAGAATGAAAATATGCAATATCATGTACAGTAAAACAGAAAAGAATTATACTGTTGAACTACTCAAGGCTTATTTAATCCCATTTTTATAACATTAACATGCTAGATTATAATATCTGATCATGTTTATCAGATGAATGCCAAAACCCAGTAATTGCACAGTCACTGGAAGCTACTTTTGTACTCCCACAAAAGCTACACTCATTTACTTTCAAACTTGTGGCTTTGAGCCAGTCTAAATGGGCAGACTAAAATTATTAAACAAGGAACTACTTCTTCAGTTGTGAGAATCTCTCTGGCTACAGACCTCACATAACTCCTGGAGCCATTAAATCAAAAGCCTCATCCAGTTCCAAGCTTTGTGTGGGAACTTGCTCAGACTTGATTTGTTTCTCACTTGACCAGGGCTGAGCTTTGAAACCTGCACAAATCATACAATTTTTGTAAACTGCTGATGGTACAGAACTACATTCCTCAATCATTGTTTTGCATTCTGGTGAGAAAAATAATTAGCATAAATATATTTCTTATTACAATTACAATAACAAGCTTTGCTATCTCATATGGTGCTAAAATATATTTTTAATTGGATTCACAAACTTAATTCATTTTATATAATCACCTTGGATTGTGTAGTTCAGCTGTTAAAAATCATTATCCCAGCTGGCCCCTAGCAGTCTTTCCCCACATCTGACCAGCCAGTCCCGAATACAGACACGTGTGAAAGGCTGCCTCGTGCTCCAGGGGATGATGGAAATATGGGAAGCTATCAATAGCCAGCTCAGGCTAATGAAAGCACATCTCTGCAGGGGCTGAGCAAGCTGATGTTTGGTTGTTAATTATATAGGGCAAGTTCAATTGCATTTCGCTGCAATAGGTTATGTCTGTTTGACCGTGATATCTATTCGGCTTAGGTACCCATTTAATTACATTGCAGCCTTCGTATTTGCAAAATGTGGAAACTCTTATTAAGTGAATAGTTCAGAAATATATCCGTTATCTCATTTTTAAGTGGGTTTTGCCAGTCTTATCACATAAACTCGTAAAGAATTTTCATTGTATATGTATGCAATAGAAATAGTAAAGTATAAATACCATTTGGTATCTAATTTCCGTTCTAAAAGAGCAGTTCTCAGTCTGCTCCATGTATCTTTCCTTTTATCCTTACCTTTAAATTTCTACCAAAATGAGCTGTCTACAGCTGCTGCATAGAGCTCCTCTGCCCAGCTCTTCCCTTGCTTCCATTGAGCTTGACTCAGCCTCCCTTTTGAAACTCCTCTGCACAGAGCTTTTAAAGCATTGTTGGAGGAAGAAGAGTTGTGCCATCCAACTCAATCTCTCTTCAGCTTTCCAACCAGCATATATTTTTTTTTTTTATAATGCATCTCACCTTATTTTTTGTCTGACCTCTCTTTAAGATCTCTTTCTCCTTTGTGAATCATCCACTTCTCTCCTATGCTTCAACTCTGTTTTCTTCCTGTGCTTGCTTAGTTTATCTAGTTAGCTGGAATCAGTCTGCACTTCCAGCCTGATACTGTCCAGATATAACCTTTTGCCTGTTGCCTCTCTCTATTCAGACTTGTGTCCCAGCCTGTCTCTCTTCCTAGTCTAGCACAGAGTTCCAGCTACAGACCTGACAGTATCTCTACAGTAACTGAAGTTCTTTTGAGGTGTTTTGTCTATATATTTTCCACATTTGGTAACAAAGAGCCCATGAAATTGGAAAGGGACTGCTTTGGACCAGTAAGGGCATTAAGGGATTCTTTGCCGCTACAGAGGCCAGATTTGTTTGGTTTCCAAAGCAGAGGAAAAGAGTGCTGGTCATGCAGTAAACGTGTGTGTCTTACACTAATGGGTATGTTTTGAATTTAGAGCCATGGGAAATACCTTTGCTTGTGAGACATAGTCTGAACCAAGCCAGTCCGTAAGCAGTAATAAACGGTTCGGCTCCAGGTTCGTTTTCCTATAAATAACTTTATATATTGCTGGGGAAACATTCCAGTTAAGCAGTCAGTGTCGTTATCATAACTCCAAGCTCTGACCCTTGAAGGTGTGCAGGATCTGCTCAGAACTGGAGTCTCAATCATGGGAATTTCCCTACTCTTCTCAGACCTTTTTACAGCTTCCAAATCTGAATCACAGTAGCTGTATTCAGTGCCAGGAAGAACAGTTCCTATTCATTTTCATCCCCCCTCCTTAGGTTGCCAAATTGCCATCAGTGTTTTTTACTCTTAGTTTGTATTTATCTTGATGTCCCAGTGGCTCAGTTTCTTTTTGTATTCTGTGTCCTTTTAGAAATGATAATTAAAAATGTATCATGCTTTTGTTTGAAATAATACCTTTTCAAAGTGGCATGTCCAGCTGCAGGCTTGGGTGCTTGCTTGCCCATCTTCTACAGCCATTCATCAAAGTGCAACACTAATATAATTAAAAATAGCTATGGGTCCAGTATGGAAGAGGGCTGTGGGACCTCACCATTTAGGAGCATCAATGCACAACAGAACTGGGGTCCAAGGGAGCCAAAGGGTCGGGATTCAGCTTTTTTTGTTCCACAGTTGTGCGAGCAAAACTAGAAGTTTTATGAAATGCTATTTGTTGTCTGTAATTCATTGATTTTGGATGGGACATAGAGGTTCACACTTTATAACTAAAATACTATGTGGTAGAATATCACTATCATTATAAACTTTAAAATTCTTGTATTATACCCAGGTTTGTTTGTGACCGTTTTATTTTCTGGGGCATACTGTCAGGCTGTTTTTCAGGTACATATCATGATTTATGCCCTTTCGCTTGGAGTGAGACTTATTTCACTGGGGTAATTGCGGTTTTCAGTCTGTCTTTTATCAATGACATCAACTCACTCATCAGCTTAATGCTTCATTATCCAAGGAGCATCACACTGTTTTGGTATTACCTTTCCCTGGAGAAGGCTGAATTGCTTTTATTACTTCCTGCTTGAACAACCACTAATCTCTTTTCTGGAGTTATTCCAACAGGATGACTATACTTCTGACACAAGTGACTAAAATTGGCCTTGCCAGGATTTAACAGACTAAAATATCTGTCTCACTTTCTTCAAGGACAGAGATTTGACTTCCTATAGAAATTATGATTAAAAAAACAAGTGGTGTTTTTTGCGCCGTTTCCCATGTGTCCTGTTTGCTAAACTTGCCCACATTCTGAGTTTCCTAATGTCACATTGCAAATTACTGCTACCTACAGCCAGACTTTATGAGGCTTTACAACCTGTAAATCCCACTGATTTCTGTTCCCATTCAAAATCTAAACTACGTAGAATTTGTTTTTAAACCCCTGCTTTAATTTTCTGTAGTGTTTCTTAGTTTGCTAACCTGAGCTGCTAAATCATCTGCTTTCTTTTAAATCTAATGTTCAATATAGAAAAAGACATGTTCCTGAAGTTAGATCTTCTAGGGCCAGGAGCTTAACAGCAGTCACAAAACAGATACACACTGCACCCAGCCTTCATGAAGTTAACACTGTGGCTGTATGTTCAAAATATACTAAAAAGACACTCCCATTTCTAAAGTAATGAATTAAATTCCCCTGGGATTAAGCAGTAAAATTGCAGCAATGAACTAATATTCAAAAAGTCGTCAGCTTCACCATTGAGTACAATGCCTACAACAGGGCTTGGGACTTTATGGGGCTGGGGAAGATAAGAGGTGTAAGGGTGGTGGTACAAGAAGAAAATGAGAGCCTATCCCATGACCACCAAAAGCCTCCTAAAATTCCATTTCTCCACCTCCCTACCACAGCCCCAAGACAGGTCCTGCAGTGCTGTGCAGTTCCCTCAGGTGTCTATAAATGACATAACTGATACAAGCCGTGTACCTCAACTCCTGCTTTTAGCTGGAGATGAATATTTTTTACATAAAAGTCTGTCCCTTAAGCAACGAATACCTCTTCAGTTCTTGGGAAAGTATAGAAAAAAAGTAAAGCTGGTTCCTCCTGCTGACAAGGGCTGAACAGAATAAACAGATAAGCAGATAGCTGCAAGTCACACAGGTGCTATTGTCTCTCCAGTTCCTCTCCCAGTTGGTAATGTGCCTTTTTACTCTTGGTAGAAGGATTTAAGACATGGGCCTGAATCTAATGGTTGGCTGCCACTCA
Source organism: Tapera naevia (assembly GCA_033556795.1). NCBI lineage: Eukaryota > Metazoa > Chordata > Aves > Cuculiformes > Neomorphidae > Tapera > Tapera naevia. The sequence continues at coordinate 22,417,456 of JAUMJJ010000059.1, forward strand.
AGAGAATTGACAAATCCTCTTGACAAATAAGGGGAATGGCTTATCAGTGTCTCTTCTGAGAGGATAAAGATTAACTTAAAGGCAACACCTAAGCTGTTTTTTGAAGCAACTTAAACGAGATGGGATGGGTCCTGTCTCATTTTTAGTTTCGCTTAACACATTGCAATCTCCAAAATCTTCCTTGTGCTGGTGTAACATAGATAACAATGACAACAATTGATTCATTTTGGTAATGGATTTGATCTCACAGCAGAAAATCACAAATGTAAAAATAGTAGGAAAAGGAAACATATTTAAAAATTTTGAGATCACTTTTCCAGGTTGCCTGGATTTCAGCAGTCCAGGTTTCTCATTTTAACAAAGTGTTTGGACCTGGGTATTTCAGACCAGTTTAGTCCTATTCAGCTTGGTGGGAGTAATATGGACTAGCTCAACATCAAGTCCATTATCTTTCACTACTAGAAGTGTACAGGCAATACAATAGAAAGCTAGACCCATTGCAATAAAAATAAAGATTAAAAAAATAGCAAAGTATGTAGTAGGAACAGTGAAAATCCGATCTTCTTTCCATTAACTTCACTGCCACGTAAATATTCATTTACTGTTAAGGTTATTAACCACAGGAAGTTACTCATTTTGAAGCTGATAGCTTACATGTCTATAGTCTACCTGCTGTAGTTTGACTATCCAAACGGAAGCAGAACTTTCAAGCAGAGCTTCCTTGTCTTCTTTGGTGCTCAGGGCTGGTTTCAGAGTGGTGTGGACCTCTGAAGGGACTGTGCTTTTAACATTGCCCATGTCTGGATGCAGCAAAAAAGCTGCATGCTTAGATATTAAGTCCATTACCAATGACTGCATTTTTAAATGGATAGTGTGACTTATTTGATTATCCATTTAGTCAGAGCAGGATTGCTGAATTCCCTTTAGAATAAAGTATTTAAATCAACTCAGTTCTCCCCAGAGAATTCAATAAAAGAGTGGCAATTACTTGGCTCTAAATTTGTTTTTTTCCCTCCAACAAAAACTTTTTAAGGGACCACACGTGTACATGGAAATCTCCTTTCACATTTGGGCAATCAGCCATTCACCTCTGCTTTTTTTTCCTCATGGTTAATCCTTCTTTCATCATGTTTTAGTGGCAATAAATTTTTTATAGATGGATTTATTCTTGCCTATTCATAGAAACCAATGTGAAGATATTACAGATTATTTTTTTTCAAAGCTATAGAAGTAAATACATCTGTATTAGAAAAGTCTTGTCTTGGTCACTTTACACTTTCCTTATCTCTGCCTTTTTTTCTCAGATCTGTTGCTTACCAATTTACTCACCATACTCATTCCTCCTGTACCCTCCTCTTTGTCACTTACCCCTGATTTCTGCTGAGGCATTAGTGCTTGAAAAAATGTGTACATAAAACATATCTTACATCTGCCACACATATATACCAGACCCCCACAGGCATACAATACATTCATGTCCTCTGGCCTATGCACTTTTTCCTGTTAATCAATGTGGTTAAAAGTAAAAATATTTTGTTTACCTGGAATATGCACTCTCAACATCATTGGACAGATGTTCATGACTTCTTTAAAAAACACAATTTAAATATATATATTTAATCATGGTGATTTCTTGTGTCTCACGTGAGTAGAGGAGTTTAATTGCATATTCTCTTCAGAAACAGATCATGCGATTTAAAAGAGAGAGGAGAAGAAATCAGTCTCTGACAAGCTAACCTAAGGTAAAACTAATTTGTGATTACAAAGAGAGCAAAAGCTGAGTACAGCAATAGATCACACCAGCCACATGAGTTCAATTAACACCTTTAGGACCTCCCTGTATCCTCTCTTTAGCTGGGAGGAGTCTCCAACACCTCAAAGAAAAGGGAAATATTCTCCCTGGTCACCACCTGTGGTTTTATCTCACACTGGGATGAACTCTGTGGTATCTCCACTCTCACTTTTTGACGGGCATTGTCACCACTCTGCTTGCAATAAGAGACATGTGAATTTCCTAAATGAACTATTTTCTCAATGTGACAAGAAAATAACCTTGGGTCATTTGGGGCTATTTTATTTAAAGCAATTATTTTTTTGAGGGGTCTCCTCTCTCTCTTCGTCCCTCTCTCTTCAGGGTGGCACAGTTGTCATAGACAGTCAATGAATGGGACCATGGCAGTGCAGCTATATGCACATCCTCAAATAAAAGAGGGTGTAGGATTAGTCATCCCAAATCCAAGGAGTACAGAACTGTTTGTGACCTTCCTACATAGACCCTACTGTGCAGGGGATAAGATGCACCCACTGAGGTTCAGCCTGACCCTTCTTTTCCAGGTCTAAAGCTGTGGTAGTGGTATAAGAAACAGCTCTTACTATGGATGAATGTGGCGTATCTTAGCTGTTCGGCATATGGAGCATGCTGAGGTGGTGCTGAAGGGAGCCAGAGCTCACACAGTCCCACCCCCATTGCCTTTTGGGAGCAGGTACCTCTGAGGCCCCACAAAGCCCATCAGAGCAGACAGTAATGAGCTAACAACAACGCTGTGTGGCTGGTCAGGGCTCCTGCGGTGAGCCTGGCCCAGGAGTTCCTCTAATTAACAGTAGAGCCAAACCCACTGAGGCCAGTGCTAAGTCAACAATCTTCCAAACACTTGTTTGCATTAGGGTTCAGCTTTAGTTGTTTGCCAAAACACAGAATGAGGCAAACCAACACATTTCAAAGTTACACTGACCCTTAGGCAGGAACCATGGAGAGGCTTCAGCACTTGTTTGAGTTTTCTGGGAAATTATGACTGAAAGTGTCTGGATATATGTATAATTTAGTGGAAATACATATACATTCTGGATGTGTTTTGAGCACACCTTTTGAAAAGGTGGGGGTGCAATTAGTAATTACAATATCACATTACCACCACTTGGTCACATGCAGGTAGGATATGTGCCACTTATTTTAATCAGTTTGTATTTCAATTTTATCTGTGATTTTATTCCCGAAAACAGCTCCTCACATATGATTTGACTATCACTTCAAGGTTAGGCATGTGTGCAGCTTATTAGGATCTTGGAAGGTGAAAAAATAAGTAGTGCATAGATTAATGAAGTTGACAAATCTGCCTGCAAGAATGATGCATGGACCCATATTAAAACTGAAGCAGAATACCTGGGGCTATTCAATCTGGACAATAACTTTTGATGAAAACATTTATCCAGCCAAACTATATTAAAAAAAATCACAGTTTTAGAAGAGTTGCGCCAATGCATTTTCAATTTGTTTTCTGTTGTTGTTAGGAGCAATGAAAGATGGAGAGATTTACAGATCACTCCTGAGCTGCACTGTGTGATTCGCAGCACATGGCTGTGGCCAACCTACAGCACCTCAGGAATGTACTCATTTTGTATGACACAAGCATTCTCAGGATTTAGCTCTGTGAGTGTTTTATGCAATGAGGACAAAATAATTCCATGTGCTTTTTTGTTTTTTGTAACGTAACAGTACACTTGTTGAGCTAAACAACCCCGTGCAGCCTCACAGGCTGGGGGAAGACTGTCTGGAGATCTGCCTGGCAGAGAAGGACCTGGGGGTGTTGGTTGGCAGTCGGCTGAATATGAGCCAGCAGTGTGCCCAGGTGGCCAAGAGAGCCAATAGCATCTTGGCCTGTATGTGTGGCCAGCAGGACAAGGGCAGTGATTGTGCCTCAGCACTGATGAGGCCAAACCTGGAATACTGTGTTCATCAGTTTTGGGCCCCTACAAGAGAAACATTGAGGTGCTGGAGTGCATCCAGAGAAGCACAACAAAGCTGGTGAAAGGGCTGGAGAACAAGCCTTACGAGACGTGGCTGAGGGAACTGGGTTTGTTTAGCCTGGAGAAAAGGAGGCTGAGGGGAGACCTCATCACTGTCTACAACCACCTGAAAGGAGGTTGTAGCGAGGTGAGTGTTGGTCTCCCGAGTCACAGGGCGAGAGGAAATGACTTCAATTTGCAGCAGGGGAGGTTCAGACTAGACATTTGGAAAAATTTCTTCACCAAAAGAGTTATCAGACAGTGGAACGGCTGCCCAGGGAGGTGGTTCACTCAGCATCCCTGGAGGTGTTTAAAAGACAGGTGGATGAGGTGCTCAGGGATACGGTTTAGTAGTGGACAGGTACAGTTGGACTCAGTGATCTCAAAGGTCTTTTTGAAGCAGATGATTATATGATTTCTGAAGGACATTTTGCAAGTGAAGTTATCCTGTAATGTTAACTTGCTTAAGAAATACTTGCTGTTATCTAAATTCTTCCTCCTTCCACTGTCCCAAGTGTCTCTATCAGAATTTGAAAGGCCAAAAGTCAACACAGTAGTTGTGTTTAAGTGTGCTGTTGACCACCATGTGAGGTAACACCACAACAATGTAGCACACTGTAAAATCATTGTCTGTTTACCACAAGGTCAGTAACAAATAAAATACTAAAGGATGGTGGCACAATATATTTAGGGGACTAATTATCAGTACTTTTATTGCCTGGTCTACAAGCAGCTACCATATCAATTTTTTTTTTTTATATATAACAATGTGAATTAACAGAAAAGCAGGGTATCTAGTGACTTGAATTTTACAAAACACAGAGATTACTTGAGGGGTCAACAACTATGGCAATGCAAAAGAGATCCTGAGAAAGACAAAGGGCTCTACCCACCAGAGCATGCCCTGCCTACACAGCCATGGGTGTCTCCATCACTCTCTTTATTCATTAGCACACTTCACTTGTGACCAATCCTTCCAGGCAAAGAGTAGCTCAGTAGGGGTTTAGGCAAAAAGCTCTAGGCAAGCCCTACTTTGACCATCTCCATTTTTGCCCTGGACCAGAGTTAACTGGATGCTTGCTCTAGTTAAATCTTAATTGCCAGCACCAATATCATACCAGCCCAGAAGGACTGGACACTGGGTGCTGCTGGCTCCCTCTCTTTTTCTGATCAAGCAGGCTCTTCCCATGCTGGCAAAGGAAACATTAACAAAGTAACTGGAAATTAATGCAGCACTTCCTTTGAGTGTGTGAAAGAGGCAGTGTGGGAATGTTCCCAAGATAAGGATCTTCATGACAGTGGGCAGACTGATTTCTCCTGACCTCAGTAAATATTCATCTCTTTGTTGATGCAAATGTCTGCCCTCTATAGAGAAAGACAGTGATCCTGCTGACTTAGGTGGATGTCTTCACATGTCTTTGACCTACTATCAGCAACATACTGGTCTGTATTTGCTGGCCTGAATAAAAGGTGTGCAGAGCCTTGGTTTACCTTCCTTCACCTGTTTTTACAAATAGCTCAAGATGAGTCAGTTCTTTATAAAGATATCCAGATTTTCAAAATGTGTAATGAAAAGCATGTTAAGGCCAAGTTAATACAAGTGGCTGCAGCTGCCCTGTTCGTTGCAACCATTTCCAGTGTGTGCCTGGTTAGGGTGCAAGAGGTTCACCTAGCACTTGGAAAGGGTGTAAAACCAAATGGCTTTTAAGAATTAACCTTCCTTTAGTGACTTTCACACCCTGTAACTCTTCCTCTTTGGAGTGGTGGTGGGATTCCAGCCTGGGTGAGACCAGGCTGCTGCAGATAGTCCTGCAGTGTCAGGGAGTTCTCAGAGCAGAGCTGGCTTCTCAAGGCTGCGTGTGAGGAAGAAACACGGCACATGATGTGAGGCTTGAGACATAAATTAATGACAACATTTTTAGCAAGGTTATCATTTCTGCTCCTATAGATTTCACTTGACATTACCTTTAATAGAACACCGCCCCTAATTTATTGGCTTTCCATTTACCTTGAACTAGAGTAATCCATAGGTTTAGCTTTAGTTTGTCAACTGAAGTAGTTGAACTTTTCAGAGTAAATATCTGTGTATTTTCATATCAATTCAAGTATCACATGTAAAGCTTATTTAAAATTAAAACTTAAGTTACAGAGAAAGACTGTTGCTAAATGCAGGACTAGGCTGCATTGATTTTCACATCTGATTTTTGATAGACATACTCTTATGGCACACAGCAATTTTTCTCTTAACATCTTACTGAAAACCTCATCATCTAATGATGAATGGATTCAAATCAGTCTTGAAACCTATCCTACTAGATGTATTAAAAAAAAAAAAAAATGCCTGACAGGCAAACAAAACCAGAACCAAACCAGTAGAAATGCTTGAGATGAGTGACATGGAAATTAATTCTATTTATTTTGTTATCTTTTACATAGACTATCAAATCCCAAGCACTAAAAAGTAAAAAAAAATCTACAATTAAGGATTTTGCAATGATTCTACCCAAAATTTTGTATGTAGAATTAAAATGTGCAGAACTAAAATGTGCAGCCTGAGGCCAAGCCTCTTAAAAACATGGACTACGCCTTTGCAATGATCCTAGTATACTATTTTTATTGTTACAAATCTTTAGGGAACAAGTGATGAGCAATAATCTCACCAACATCAGGTACATAATTAAAGTGGTTTGCTTTTTCAATATTTAGAGTAGAATTTTTTTCAGTTGCAACCTGAAATATAGGATTTAGAAAAGAAAGATCACAGTAAGTAAGCTGGCTGTGGCTGTGATGTCCGCCGGAGGCTGCTGTCATTAGTGGAGAAATCCTAACACTCTATTAGACAGTTACTCACTAAAAAATACTCATTATGCAAACCTCTGCCTGAAGATGTGCCTAAAATGCCACAAGCAGAAGTCTTAGCTGGTATAAATGAACACAGCTCCAATGGCTTTGACAGGGAGGTGACTGCCTGCTCTGAAACAGCTGTCCTGGGCTCCAGTTTTCAGGATCTCTTCTCTCATTACTAGCAAAAAGAAACAATTTCCCAAATTTTCTTTGTTATTAATAATTAACATGTGGCTGTGTTCCCATCTCTAGCCTCAAACATCTTGTACCTATGTTATTTTTTATGATGCTTAAATGATGATTTTTTCTATAGTAGTGTTTTGAAAATAGTTATTATTTTCTTAACACCTTAGGCTCTCTCACTTTCATTCTACAGCCTCAATCCATGCAACAAGTGTCCTTCTACAAAGCCATGTGTACCCTGCAAATGCTTTCCCCTTCCATCTCTTGCTGCTAATCCTGAAAGGCAAAGACACTCTCCTCCTTGCATGAATGGACCCTGACATGCTGAGGTGGTTCCTTCAGGCACAATTCCTCTGAAGATGATGCTGTCTGGCAATGAGAATCAATTCAGTTTTTCTTCATGTTGTAAAAATCATAGAATCGCTTGGTTGGAAAAGACCTTTAAGATCATTGAGTCCCATCATTCACCTGCTGGCACTCCCTAAGGCTTTCTTTTGTACCTGGCCTGGCCCAGGTCCTGTCAGCCACTGTCATGAGAGCTGTGGGCTGCTGGTGGCTCTCTTGGATCCCCTTGAGGTTTTCCCAGTTTGGGATCTCCCCTTGTGAATCATGCTGGAGTGATCCACTGTAGATCCTGCCAGCACCACACCTACTCACCTCAGCAACCGAGTGACACAACCAAAACCAAAGTGTCTTCAGGTGGTATGATAGTGAAAATACGCTGTATGCTGTATGCTGCCTGTCCTGATCGAAAGGGTTAATAGTGGGCATCATTGTGGACACACTTTAAAAGCAGAGACCTAAAGAGTGTCAGTGTAGGGGGCAGGCAAAGCAGGCACAGCCCTGAGCTTTGGTGCTGCTGCTGTGACACCCTCCCTGCTTGAGCACAGTCTGCTGTGTGCCCATCTTCATGCATCAAGACCTTAAGCCTGTCTCCTTTGTCACAGGGATTAAGGGCAATCCTGACAAATTCAAAACCAGATTAAGTACGGTACTTTGGCCAGATGAACCACTGGCCTGAAAATTACTTGGCGCAAGGTGGACTCTCACGGGAACCCATCACCTCTGGTTTTGCAGGTTCAACTGTGCTACCATGTCACGCTTTTCTAAACCCATTCTGAGCCTTCACCTGAATAGCAAAAGCTGAGGTAACTGCCTGCAAACCAACAAAATCAACATTGATTTTTTTTAAACTTTTTTTATTGTAGAGTTGTCCAGCACATTTCCCTACAGATACTGACCTGGGAATTGCAACCAAGCTGGGCATTCAACTGGTTTCTGATTCTGCCTCCAAAATGCACTATTTCCATGCCTTTAGGACAGGGAGGGCTTCTGAATTGCAGCATGCCAAGCATCCCTGCCCCAGAGTTCTTACCAATTTAATTTTCAAACAGCAATTCTGCCCAAAATGTCCCTGTAATTTATGATCATGGTAAGAAATGGGAGAATTAGAATAATGACGTTAATATTATTGATTACGTAAAGAGGATTTTTGATTTTTGCAAAACGAGCAAATAAGTATAAATTTGTGTTTTATTCTTATTGCACTATTTTATAGTGCCTTTATAGGTGTGTACATACGTATGCATTCATAAGGGTTGTGAACTTTGATGAGGTTCTCTGGGTAGCAGCTTTCCCTAGGCTCCTGCTAACCAACAACTGTGACTTCCCCCTAGTGGTCTATTTTTATCTTTAAACGCTGAGGATTAAAGGCTGGGCTGCCTCTCACATTAAAAAAAAAAAAAATCAGTTTCTTTTAGAAAAAATATATATGATTCCCTTTTGATAAAGCTTCTGGTCATTGCCTGAATTTAACAGATATTAGGAAAAATCCAGGAAGAAAAAAATAATCTCAGCTGAATAAAAAATCTTGTTGGATAACTGGCTCACTAATTGTTCAAATTATATAATAACACCTACAAACTGTCTTGTGGACCACTACAAAATTAAACTCATAGTGTTCACTTGTAGGCAGTATAAGCAGTTTTATAGTGCTTCCGTCTGTGATGTTTGTGCCTAGAGACCATCAGATTGCCTAGCAAAGGACACTTTCCTCCTTACCGGAAATCAAACTAATCCAATTCAAGTCAGGGTTTTTTTTTTTCTTTCCATTATCTCTCTGCTGACTTGGCCAAAACCTGTTTCAGTCAGCTGACATTTTTCCCCTCTATCTCATTTTTTTCCTGAAGAAGCTCTTCAAAAACTTTGATTTTGGTATTTCAGGTTTGGAGTCCTCATTGTGTAAGTTCTTGATTACTAAAGAGTTTGTATGGCTCCCTTGTATCTTCCTTACCTCAACAACTTTGAAGATGTCCACTTTCCTCAAATTATTGGAACAACGCTGGTCAAAGCAAAGGGAAAAGGGTTTCTTCAGTCAGCCTTGCCCAGTACTTACAGAAAGCAGTTCCTTCCCAGGAGTTTTATCTTGCTTTAAAAAGTAAGGAAGTTAAAGCAATACACCTGGTGTGTTTTTTCACCCATCTGAGCACTTCCCCTAACCAAACCTGCAAGCTTACTGGTAATTTTCAATTAAATTTGACAGAAGTCTCAGAAATTAGTGAGTCCTTGTAAGCCCGTTGAAATAGCAGCTGGATAAATAGAAAACAAAACAAAACAAAGTGTAAAATCCTCTGGAAGGAGAATGACACACTATTAATCTATTTTATGCTGTTCGTCAACGTCAGTCTGGTCTACTCATACTGTTTTGTGCTGCTCCAGCCTAGCAAGAGCTCCTGCTGCATCACCCATGTGAGTAAAGTAGCCTTTGGCTGCTCTCCTGCATTCCCCTTCAGGCCAGCTATCTTACTAGTGTTCCTCAAATCTTTAAAAGAAACCAAAAATATTAAACTTTTGTTTTTCCTTTTCTCTGTCCCAACAGTTTCATTTTTGCTTCCTCTTATTCTTACCATGCTGGAGAGGTTAACGTTTCGTGCTGGTATGCTCTAAGGCCTCTCTCACCACCACACATATCACGCAGACCATCTACTTGCAATGTATTCTGAATGATATTTAGAAAACTTCATTCATCCCCTTAGTCCTATGAAGAGTTGAAGCCCTTTAGATGTTCACCAAGACAGGGATAAGCAATGTATGGAGCAGGCTGCTATCCTCCACCAGGCAAGATTGCTGGGTTCCAAGATCAAAATATCCCTCTTCAGAGACTTGTGGACTGGGAAACAGGGCAGCACCCTCTAGAAGATATATATAAAACACAGTTTATTATCAGAGGTAAATGTAGTTCATGCCCTAAGGCAGCACAAAACCTAGCCATTTTTAAGAAGTTAGGCACTGGAATCAGGCTGTTTAAACCTTCCCTGTCTGAAGGCTCAGGTCAGGAACCCTTGGTGTGCATACATGTAGATGGCAGGCTAAGGACGAGTGTATTTTTCTTCGTCTTCAGTTATATCCAAAAGGTAATTAAAAGCCAAGCAGAGTTAAATCTAATTTACAGCTACAGCTTACATTTTTTACATGATGCCATGGTGTATTTTTCAACTGACAGGTGAACCATACTATCTTTTTAAACTTCTTCATTTTACCCAAGCATTTCAGAACAAGAGAGAACAGGATGAAAGGATGGCCTGGTCCCGGTGACAGGAGCTGGCTCCTGCCATACCTCACTCTCAAACTTGTGACATATACAAACCTATTACTTGAAAGCTGGCTTCAATTTTATCCCAAAGGGCCTCCCCAGGGGATAAATCCAATGCTGCCAAATTCACATTTGGGTAAATTTCTCCAACCCCAAATGAAGGATTCGTCTTTCACTTAAACATGATCTGATTTTTTTATCTGCTCACCTACATGTGAGCACAGTAAGGAACTTTGTATTGTTTTTTTTGCCAAAAATCACAAGATAGCATTTCTGCTTGCTTCCAGTCACGATGCATCACACCTACTGTCTGTCAAAGCCCTGTTGACATGTATTTATCGTGACAATTTGGTCTAGAGTTTCCACTTTGTGTGTACAAAGAGCAGTAAGAGATGCCTTCAGAGATTAAAAAATGATGGCCAGTTGGATTTATTTGCATCCCAGGGGGCGTCATTTAATTGCAGATTCCTACAAGTAGTACATTCAGTTATTTCCATCTTCCCGTGATACCAATTGCTGCTTCTGCCAGCTCTCTGAAATGTTTTTTTCCTAAGGTAGTAGGAGGGGGAAGACTGAAAGGGGGGACAGAAACATAACAAAGGGCAATTACTTTCCAGAAATTCTCAAAATCTCATCTTCCTGCTTTCTCCCTAATTCTTCTTTCAGAGAAGAAAACTTGTCCACATTCTAGGCAATATTTCCTCATATTATTTCTCTAGTTTCTGTCTTAAAATGGGGCAGACAGCATATGAAGAGAATTTGGTTCCCAACTATTTTGCCACTTTGCCTCTGCTACATGGAGCCACAAGGAAACAGTATTTTCCTAGGAAGGATGCAGGAATAGAATATAACAAGAAAAATTACTGTTGGGGTAGCCTCTTTAATTCCCTCCAGATTTATACAACCACTTCAGTAAGAATAAAACCAAAAGCAAAGGTATATCACTAAAAGGAAAATGTAGCAACCATACATATTAGTACACTTTGGGAAATGCGCATAGAGAACGTACTTGTCTCTCCAAAAATGGTTATCATATGAAATCTTTTGTCCCAACAAAGCCCAGGGAACAAAGACCTCTCTTTTCAGGAACTACTCTTTAATAAAAACAGAAACAGCTGTATTTCATATCTCCCAGTCAACGCATACTGCTGGAAAAATCAACAGATACCTGTACAGAAAAACAGGCAGCCCAGTATCTGAAGAACTGAGACTGTGCAAATGACACAAGCTGGAATAGCCAGGGGTTTCCAGTTACACATCGATGGCTCAGAAGGCTGACAGAATGGCTTCTTCAGTGATAAAATCCCTCTTTCACGTCTCATGGTCAAACATTCACTTTCTGCTGTATCTCCTGAAGCATCAGTATTTCTTGGAATCCATGGCTTTCCTGCAGTCTTCTCTGCAGAGCAGCTGCCCTCCTGTCCAGTCTGTTTCCATTCATATGCCGAATAGATAAGATATGAAATGAGCATTGCAATGGATTTTGTGTACTGTAAAAGGTGTTATTTAAATAATTTCATCACTTCTATTTAAGAACAGATACCCAGATTTTTTTTTTTTATATCAGACAATTCCTTTAGGACATGAAATTCTGATTTGGGATCCTATTTAGAAGACTTTTAATTTTGAATGAACATTCTTATTTTCTCTTATTCACTCTTGTAGGTATGGTACATGGCTGTTTAGTTTTTTTTTCTTTGCATAAATATTTCTAAATAAAGCATCCATGGAAGTAAAATGTAAATAGCAGGAGATTTCAATGGGAAATGGTCAGACAAATTCACTTTTTTTTTTTCAAATCGTAGCATGTAAAGATATGTAACTTTCTGTAATTAATTGGCTGCGGTACAAAGTCTTATACCATGGGAGCACCTTCTGTGAGAGCTGTTTCGTGCTTTATTCCACTTCGAATTCTTAGTTACATGGTGTCTCAGATGTGATTTTTACTGCTGGTGTAAACAGAACAAACAGTGAAATTTTAAAACCACATTTATTTTTAATACAAAATCTGTTGCACTATTACAGAAGTGAGCCTCTATGTTTACCCCACATGCACAGATAATTCAGCATCTACAGTTAAATAAGAGTAAAATTGTATTTCTCTTCTACCAAAACCACTGGCAAATCTTATTAAGAAGTGTTCTCTTTGTGCTTTGTAATCAACATTTGTAGAATTAATTTCTTATTTTGGTTCCCATTAAGAAAACTGATCAATGGAAAGCTCAAAGGTGCAAAAGAAGCTTAATACAGCTACCTTATATTTGTGATTACCCCAGTTGTGCTTTACCTACAATATACACATGAAAGCTGCGCGGTGTACTATGGTCTAATGTAATGCACTGGTAAAAGCTCTGAAAGGTTCAATTACTAATCTGTAGTAAATAATCAGAACAGTTTACTATTTTGTTTTCACAGCAAAAAAAATATATATTTGAGTAGATGCTTCAAAATACCATGCACACCATTGGCTATAGTACTTCTTACACAGTACAACATAAGCTTTCTTTTTTTGTCTGTAACACCTAGAAGCATATAGCATCTACACTTTAAGTGTATTTACAAATTCAACAAAATATCTACATATAAAAAGCTTACTTAAAATTAAACTTGATGCAAGTTATGAAAAACCAATTTATTGGCAAATGAAACTGAGCATTCCTTCAACCATAGGTTGTTATAAAAATTTATATTTGGAGGTAAACATTTGATTGATAATAGTACGTGAGAAAAGAATTTTGTAACTGATAATGGCAATCCTTTACCACTAAACAATATTAGCACTTGTCAGATCGAATTCTGTGGTTCGAGTGGTAACCCCCACACTGCTTCAGGGTGTAGATAATTACGAAGCTGCTACACTGATCAGGCCGGGAGGGAAATGCACTCTTGCTGGTGTAGTTGGCTGGTTTAACTATTTATTTTACAAGAGCTTAAACCATACTGTGTTAGTAAATAATTAAATTAGTTAGTAAATAATTAAATTCTGGTTGTATTTTGTTTTTGTGTTAAATCTTCTAAGGCCATGAAAACATGTTGTGCTGTAGCTGTATAGAAAGCATTTGTTTTCTTTTTAAAGGAAAAAGCCTCATATTTTCTGTGTAATTTAAAATATTTTAAACCTTCCCTTTTTAGCACAACAGTCTCCTAACACTTTTTTTCTTCACATTTTTACTTTATTTGGCAATGACAGTAGTCTGCTAATTGCAGTTTACTGCACCAACTGATTAAGTAGTACAGCATGTTATGGAATGCATATTGTATAAAGGCACTGAATGTATTTTGCCCTGTGTTTTCTGGAATATTTTCTCTTAAATTTTTTCTTTCAGTGACTGTACAAAGTCCAAAATGCATTGCAATGCGTGTCTTGTATGCCCTAAAATCAATCCAATGTGTTTTGATGTAAAAATAGAACACTGTACTGCTGTAATACTTGATAGATTAAAAAGGCTATAAAGTAATAGGAGCAAAGAGCAGATAATAGGGTCTCATTAAGCATCAGCAAATGCAAGTGTCATACTTAAATCATTTAGCAATTATATACTGTACATACTGTTCCTAACTGTCTTGCAAAAAGACATATGATAGCTAGACATTAAGTCACCAATTTCACAACAATGTCCACAAAGACATTGAAGTTCTATATAATACTACTATAACACTCTGACAATGAAAACAGAATTCATACCCAGGGATTCAGCTGAGGACTGCGTAACATGTTTTTGTAGTGTACATGAGATCATCTGTGGATTGTGTATCATTTTTTCCCATGCATTATACTGTATTTGCAACAGAAACAAAATTATAAGTTGATGCTATTGTTTGTGTCAGTTCCTTTTAAAAAAGTAAAAATACCCACATTTTGGAAAAAAAAAATCTGAATTTTGTATTTTGATTCATACTAACATACTACTTAATGTGTCATTATGCTGTATAACTGTATTGACCTGCACATTCTCATAGCATAAACATCTTGTGGTGCGGAGCTCCGTTACCTGCATGTTCATAGTATGAGGAGGATGTACAAGTGCTTTAAACAAACTGGAGATAAAAGGGGATCACGTTCTGTGGTTACACAAATGAATTCATGGCATTTACAGGAGAAGGAGCCTCAGAGCTTTCATTTCCTTCTGCAGGTTCTTTCTCTTTTTTACCACTATATTGTCCAATAAAGGAGCCATCCTCATTGAATTGACCATTTACACCTTCTCCATAGTCAACTAAACTATCATCACTGTCTTCTTTTTTCACAGTTCTGTCTGAAGGTGTCCGGCTTCCTTTTTTTAGAGGTTTATGGTCCTCTGCATCACTGGAGACACAAACAAACAAACAAAAGGAATTAACTGATGTATTATATATGAAGACAGAATCAGCCATGCATGCAAAATTTCTAAAAACCATGTGTGCAGCCCTAAAATCCTTTAGTAAACCCGCATCACATTGTAGAGACAAATCAATATGATGCACTTGACATGAACACATGGTGTAGCAATGGTTTAAAGAGATAATGTCTTCAGTGGAGGGAGGCCTTTCTTTTTTCCCCCCCTCATCGTGCATGACTTCTCAATGATAAGACCTGTGCCCTTGGCTTGGAAGCAATTTAGATGCAACTGCAAGCATTAAAAGTGGGTTGTACAGTTATATAAAAAAAATAATTTATTTGTTCTCCAAAGTAACGAGCTTATGATGAGCCATGAAGTTAGTCTGTTAAACTCCTTTATTTCTTTGATTCATTGAACGTGAATGAAGAATGAATTCGGTTAAATGACATATATTGATTTTCTTTACTAGTATAAAGAAAATAAAGTGCTGCATTTCAAATAATTTGTTACATAATGCAGGCCAGACTTGCAATTTTCAACCTTACCTTTCAAGAGACCTACATATTCCATTAAAAGGGTGCAGAAGAAACAAATGAAAATAGCCTAAGAAGAAAAGCAAAGTCCATATCCTGATAGTGATCAGTATTTTATCAGTAATAAGTTGCTCTTAAAATTGCTAAAACATTTGCTGTCTACAGATAAAGCAACAATTGAGCTTACAGTAGCTACAGTTGAGCAGTAAGGGCATGCTTATTTTTTTTTCATTACTTATCAGATCCATCTTCTTATCCTAGTCCATAACTGATAACATGTCCTGACAATGATGAAGGGAAGGGAAGGGAAGGGAAGGGAAGGGAAGGGAAGGGAAGGGAAGGGAAGGGAAGGGAAGGGAAGGGAAGGGAAGGGAAGGGAAGGGAAGGGAAGGGAAGGGAAGGGAAGGGAAGGGAAGGGAAGGGAAGGGAAGGGAAGGGAAGGGAAGGGAAGGGAAGGGAAGGGAAGGGAAGGGAAGGGAAGGGAAGGGAAGGGAAGGGAAGGGAAGGGAAGGGAAGGGAAGGGAAGGGAAGGGAAGGGAAGGGAAGGGAAGGGAAGGGAAGGGAAGGGGAGATTCCTGCAGCAAAGTACTGTGGTCTTTGCCAGCGGAAAAGTTGCAGCACCATCAGAATCCCCAAATAAATTTGCAGCTGTGGTAAGCTTGTATTTCCTGAAACAGATGTAGCTGGGGTCTTTTCAGAATCCTTTACTCTGCACTTCAATTTCAAGATGAAGGTTTCAGCGGTATTTCTAAAGCATTTCCAATTAAAAATCACTATTGCCAGCTTGCACTTTTCGGTGCAATTATTCACCTTGTCTTAAATAGAACATGTGACTTTATTTGCATATATGGTACAAAAAAGTGATTTTTGTTTTGTTTTTTTAAAGACTCCCAGCTTATGGAAAAGATAAAGAAACATGTATGGAATATCAAGGAAATAAAAACATTTTTACAAAATTAAAATATTAGGCTGAACATATACTCAGCAAAATAATTGTGCAATTCCTAAAAACATATACCTTAGTTCTTCCAATAATTATATTTTTTTATTTTTTCTAATGAATATCTTCGAACACCCAGAGAAACGACATATATGTATCTCTCTCACATATAAGGTCACGCAGATTATACTGTTAGCTATCAAATGTCCTGTTGAAAAACAATTCACTATTGCTAGAAAACCATTACACAAATCTTCCATCAAGCTGCTGCTTCTCATCTTATCACCTTTTTGGGCTTTGAAAGACTCCATGTCATTCCAAAGGAAATATACCTCTAATAGGCATATACTTACACAAAAAGCATACCACAGGTTTTATTCTTCTATACTCGCATAAGAAAGGAGTGGTAGGAGTATCGATCATCCTAACATGCACACAAACCTTCATGTTTAAAATACACAAAGGCAAAACCTCTAAACTCAGCTGTATGAGTCCTGAATGTGAGTATTGCTGTTTACATGGCATGAGGATAAATACTGCATCACTGATCTTCTATGCTCCTTGATACTGCAAACATACAGGCTAATAACGTGTCAAAGCATGCTAGTCCAAAACGTCAAGCATCCAGCAGCAAAGTGCAAATGTTTATAACAGTAAAAAAAAAAAACAACCAAAAACAAAAAACAGATTACAAAGAGATTACTGAACAGAGTTTATTTTGGAAAGATCCTATGTTTAAAAAGTTGGAGTTTGAGTATTACACACAACATAGTTTCTCCACGGTCCTCATCAGAGGGCATTAGTGTCATTAAAAGGCTATTTGAGCCAAACGAAGACCAGTCCTACTCCCAAACAAAGACCTGCAGTGGTTAATGCTATCTGGGCAATACCATTTAAAAAAAAAATGCATATGGTTTCCTGTTCAATTTTAGGTGGATGACTCCATAATTGCTTGCACTGTAATACATAGGAAAGACAATAAATTAAAATTGAATTTGTACAATATTCTACCTGGTCAAGAAACTGTGCAAATTCTAAAGTGTGGCCCTACCCAGTGTAATTCACTAGGCTAGAATATACAGTAAAAAAATAATACACCATCCCTGTATTAAAGGTATCCACATTTTTGTGTTTAATCCAATATAAAACTTGATTTTCATTTATAACTTAAGTAACTGGGTAAGGGATGTTCTGCTCTTAGAGAAGAACTTTTGAAAACAAAGTTCATTTATAAGCCAAACAACGAAGGAATACCTACATAGCTGGTTGCATTGTGTCTGTTATTTTTCTATAGTTTAGAAAAATGCAGATCCTTCTGTCTGCATAATTAAAATCAAACAAGCAAAAGTGCAGATTTACCCTAGAGTGTACCTGCAAACAAGGTGTGGACTGGTGTAATATCACAGTTACAGCAGATGCAAAAATCAAATGTGAATCTGGGGATTCCCTCCCTTTATTGCACTATACGATTCCAGAAAGAAGTTCTGCCAAGACTCTGGCAGTAGAAAAGATGTGGGATTATCCAGGGTTCTTTCCACTCTTTGTTCAGGAAAAGGAAATAGATGCCATAGTGCCATTCATTCTATCAAACTGGATCATGACTCTTGTATTGGATTAATACAATGTTTGGGTGGAAGGGAAAGAAACTGACAAATAATAAGCAAAACAACAAACAGGAGAGCGAAGAAGGCATCAATGTTTTGGACAGCATTTTCGTAACCCTGGGGCTGCAAAACAGAGAGGAGACCCTGGTGCTCTGGGGAAATGAATGTATTTTCCATCTCCTGCCAAGAAACAAAATGCAAAAGACACTGAATTGTACTATAAATAGATGCCCAAAGAGCTATAAAACACCTTAGACTGCAAAACATATAATGATATATTGCAAAAACATGTTAAACCCATAGATTTTGATACAATATCTGCAAGATATGCTTATCTTGCTTATGATTGTTCAAAGAACTATTCCAAAATGCAACCAGGATATATCATAATTTCTTCTAGATTTTGTTTGTGGTTTTGCTTGCTGACTTCTAGGCTGACTTAATATAACACCATGAAACAAAAAATTAAGTGCAAATTGGGTTGACTAAAAGTGGAGCGCAGGATTGAAGACGTTTTTGAAAAGTGTGGTGTATGGAGTGTATACAACTTACAGCAAGACAACACATACTGGGAATGGACAAGAGATGAGAATAGGTGTGAATTCTATATCTGCATCAGACAGCCGAGAAAGTTAAGTCTAGTAATAACTTCTACTATTTGTTGTCCTTACAAATAAAGTCTACTAGTAGCTTTTTAAGGATGAAAGTTTCTCATTGATATGTACCAGACATTTTGATAAGCACACATATACTTCTTGTCCTTTTACAGTATTTAGTATTAAAGCATACTTAAATATTTTTCATAAAAGATTGCTAATATACGAATAAAGGTTTCTTCTTCTTAGTTTAATGAAACACATAACAAACTGGCAGCTAATGATTAAGAGGTATAAGAAGTACGAGGTCACAATAATGTGTAAGTGCAAAGTACAATTTTTTTTTTTAAAGTACTTCTATTTCACAAGCTCATCAGTTATTGAAAGAAATAAGTACCTTGAAATCTCCTTTCTTCTTTCAATTTTTCCTCCTTAGATATGGGAACATGCAGCAACCAGTCAGAATGGGGAAGACAGTTTTACGAGGCCTCTGCAGTCCAGCAGGCAACTAGCTCCCACTAAATTTTGCCACATTCATGGACATGCAAAAAGACTCAATATATGGTTAGCAATATACTATTTTTCCTTGTAACACAACTGTCAAACAAAAGGCAACATAAACCAAACAAAATAGGTACAGCATTCTGGGTTACTGGATGCAGAAAGAAGATGCAGATGAAATCTGTTGGCAATAAATTCCTTATTTTGTGCCCTCAGGTCAACAACCCAGAAATATTTAATTGTAAGTAGTCACGTAAAGTCACTGAAGTACCTTACACTATGGCTTCCCTGTATCCTCCAGGAGAACCTCTGACTTAATACCTAACAGGTTTCTTTCTGCTCCTGCTCCTAAACTGATAGGGCTGTGCAGATGAAAAATGCTTTCCCAATACGCTTAGACACCTGGATCAACCCAGAATTGGTACATCTGTATTAGTTTTCTGAGAAGTCTTTCTTTAGCATGTCTGTAATACTTAATCTCTTCAATTCTGGCAGAAGCTGAAAAAAGTGGGAGATAAGACTCTGGCTTTAAATAGCAAGGCGTTGAAAAAACTTGTTAAGTCAAATAACCTGACCCACTCCTCGTGAAAATTTTAAAGAAAAATCTGCTTCAGAGAAATTCAGTCAACTTTCAACCTTTGCTACTTCTGATGGAAAATTATACAAAGGGAAATCAAAGCACTGCTTTAAAAAGCCATAATACAGGTGTTTAAGAATTAAAATAAGAACTGTCAATGAAAGCACGTGTGCATAAATGAGGACTCAAACCCAATCGGACAAGCTAGAGAGAAGAATTTTTTAGGCAGTCAACTGACATCACCTCTTACACTAGAAAGGACCAAGATTGGAATTATGGTGTTGATGAACAAAAATCATTGCTAGGTCCCCATGAAAACACACCTAAGCTGCAATAAAATTTGAATAACTACACGAGAAGCAGTTACAAACCATATTCTCATCGTTAATCAATCAGAACATGTAGGACAAGTACTATATTATCTAGCAATCCCAGAACTCTCCACTAACAATTTCCAGAAAGTCTCTCATAGGGCAGCCAAGAATTTATAGGAAAACTATTGTGTGTGTCAAAGTGTAAAAGAAAAGGGGCAAAATAAATCAAACAAATGTGCAAACACCCTGCGTTACCACACTAGCAGTCCTACTACTGTAGTTGTCTTGCCCTGTTTGATCTTCCTAAGAACATTTTGCAGACTGAAATGAGACCCTAAACCTTCATACTTCCTCTGAAGTTCACAGTCTCTCCGCACCCATGAATTCGCAGATCTGTAGATGCCATAACTTCTTAATTCCTCTTGATTTAGGCTCCAGAATGGAAATTTAGACTAATTTATACACCTACGCTGACCTGAACAGGAGCTCTAGATAGTCTTTAATTTGAATGTAAATAAACGTACATTTGTGGTGCTTCTTGTATTTCTTGAAGTTTCTTGGTGTAAGCATTGACCGTCCATAATTTACCCTATCAGTCTTCTACAACTCAGGAAACTACTGGGATTGTAGTGAAGTTTGCTACAGAGGCACTGTTTTCCCTCGTTATGTGAAAGTGCAGGCATACCTTCAGTTATAGGAACATAGTGTACCCGGTCATTCTGTGGTTCCTGAAACATCTGTGTTTCCTAAAGCATTATTTCCTTTGTTAGATTGATAAGGCAGGAAAATCCAAAGTTGTCTCGTTCTGCGGAAAGTATGCTCTTAGATGAAGTTGAAGAGTGCAGAACTTCAAACAAGTCCAAGCCATCCCAAGAACACTGGGATGCCTAGAAATTGAATGTTACAAAAACCTCCCCTAAAATTGAGAGCTATGAATTCTCTAGAAGATTTTAATAAGTCATTAAGATTTAAGTAATTTAATAATTTAAATCTTATCTTGAAACAACTAATCTTCAAAGCATTAAGCTTACTTGTCCAGAAATATTGAAGTCTATTCAGTATAAAATAAGTTTTTCTCTCTTCCCAGTTACTAAAAAAGGAGGAAGTACATCTATGTCCTTAGAAAGTTCCTCTTGATAATCTGGTGCCTCTCTGAAAGTGAGACGTCCTTTCATATTTGGCATGAAACGATTGTGAAGCTTTATACTTTCCTTTCCCTCCTTTAAACTTTGGGGGAGAACGAAAGGAGCTCAGACACTTTTGAGGATAACAAAACGAAGAGCTTCTAACAGAGCTCTTTTTTTTCAGCTGACGTAAGGAGCGTTTGTGTTCTGAGAAATCCTTCATGATCTCAACCAAGGAGTCACCAAATAGATTGCCACCTGTGTACGGTAAAGACAGCAGTTTACGTTTTAGATCTAGCGATGATGTCCAAGGACGTAGCCATACAGCTCTCCAGGCTACAGTGAGACATGCCATATTTTTAACGGTGAGCCTAAGAGAATCCTCAGCAGCATCATGGATAAAATTAGCTGCAATTTTACATAGCCTGCGTTTCCTCTGCACGGCACCAGATGGGACCCATTTCTTTTTGCATCTGGCTCGTTCTTCCTCCAACCATATTAGTAATGCTCTAGAAGCGTAAGCACAGTAGATAGACACTCCAAGCTGGGCTGCAACCAGCTTGAAAGATCTTTTAATTGCTTCCTCAACCTTTCTATCAGTAGGATCTTTAGGGAAAGCATCCCTATTAGCCGGCATCGATAGTACAGAATCACCAGTAACCAATGCCCTGTCCACCTGAGGCAAAGTCCCCCATAAAGCAGCTTTATCCACTGGAAGAGGATAGAGCTTTCGTAGGACTGCTGGGGCTTCATGCTTTGCCTCAGGATTACCCCAAATTCTACAGACAAGATCTTCCACTGCTGAATGGATAGGAAGAGCATTATATACTTTGCCTTCTTCAGAGGTGACAGGCAGTTCTTCAGATTTGGAATATTTTAGCATTAACACTCTCTTTATGTGCTTGAATAGGTAATTCTGATTCTCCATGTCAAACTTACGCAGAGGATCTGGTCCTTCTTGGTCTTCTGTAGGGGATTCAGATGACATGTCCTCATCTTCCGGGGATGACACAACCTCCAAAGCCTTGTCAGCCTCATATTTCTCCTTCCCAGAAGCTGTTTGATCTTTTGAACCGTCCATATGGTCAGATTCAAAAGTTTGGGAACTGGTCCCAGTTGCTTCTAGAGGAACCACTGGAATTTCTGTAACTGGTACTCTGGGATGCCTTATTGAATGGGTCGTAGCCTGTGCCACAGATGTTATGCTTTGTCTGGCTGCTGTCAAAGCATCCTTTAAGACAGTAGCTAGCTCAGGCAAAATTACAGATTTCATTAATGAATTCTTTTCAGATTCAGAGAAGTGAGTAGTAGGAGAAGGTCTTACCTTCCTGTGGTAGGAGCTCTGAGTGTCTTCTGAATCTGAGCTGTAGTCTGGGGTCTGGCTGAACCAGTGTTGAAGAGAATGCTGCCTTGCCAGTGAGCCACGAACTGAGTTGCAGCTGAGGGGTTGCTGGAAAGGGGATGGCTGTCCTGCCTGAGAAACTGAGCCCTCCTCCAACCCCATTATCTGTTGCTCAGAAGCTTGATGTCTAGAGCCATGCCTGTACTTCCATTCGTCTGACCTCTTTTTCTCTTGGCAGAGGGAAGCAGAGACAGAACTAACCCTTGTAAGATCTGAAGACTGCCTAGCCTTCCTCCTGGTGTAGGAGGTCTCTGATCTGATGCTGGAGTATTGATCCCCTGACCTTCTGAAGAAGCTGGATCTGTCAGATCTCACAGACTTTGCTTTGGTAAAGACAGGGTCTGCTTCAGGAGAATTGGCACAGCTACCTTTTCTTTTCTTTTCCTTGTCCAGTTTCTTTCCTGTCCAAGCAGATATGGACCTGAAGTGACGAAAAAAGTTCAAAATACTCGAACTCCTAGATCTATCAAAAATTACTATTTTTTTCAAGGGAAACCCTATACCCTTTTTCCTCAAAGAAGCACTTCATCATGACCAGTGCCATGTGTGGCAGACAAACTGGGAACTGAGTGACTGCAGTGATGCTGGGCTGCAGAGAGAGTGCCAAGATATTTTCTGTAATCTGACTGGTTGCTGCTGCTGCCCTGTCTCTAAGGAAAAAAGAGGAAAGTCCAATATGGACTAATTACGCAGAAACACATTTTAGAAAGGAGTTTTTGCATGGTAAGTAGGATGAGTTCTTTCATGTGAACAAGTCTGAAAGCGTGGCATGCATCTGTCCTTATTCACCAGACACGAGGTGGATAGACGCATTATAAAACGATTTAAAAAAGTTTTAGATGTTTCTTTAGATTAACTCAAATCACTTTAATATGGACATATAAATTCAAACCTTGCCACAGGTCACACATCAAAGCAGACTTGAATAGTCTTATTTTAGGCCTGAGAAAACATGTATTGAGGTCCCATAATTTGTACGTTTCTGTAAGAAGTTCATTTTCTGCTGCTGGAAGTTCCAAGTATTGAAAAACATAGAAGTAATAAAGCAGAAGAGAAACTGGACTGCCTAGGAAAACTTATACAATACTTATTGACATCAGCTGCCAAATTTTGCCTTTAATTGCTGCATTTAATTCACCCATATGCACTTAATGCTGTAATAAAATACTATTCTGAACTCATTAACCCAAGAACAGAGTACTGTATTTTTTAAAATAAAAGAATAACAAATAGAAACTGTTCTTTAGCATTTAGAACTGTAAATCTATTCCAGTCAGATCAAAATGCCATTTCCCTTATATGAAGAAGCTAGGGCAACAGAGTGGACGCTCTTGAAAAAAACTGATTTTTCTATGTATGTTTGTTTGTATGTATGTTTGTCACATCTTCAACATAATAAAGGGCTTTTACAATGCTTTTGACATAAGAATGCACTACAGAATCTATTATAATATGCATGTAAGATATTATGGCACCGACATATTTAGAAAATTATATTATTTCCTGTAATAATCAAATAACAGCAAATAAAATCCTTCTTTTATAATAAGCTATACTTATAAATGTTATATTAACAGACTTGCCAAGTCATGATTTTTGTGATGCCAGGAGACTACATTTACAATAAAGGAAGAGAATGAGGGATAAGAACTGTCTTGCATGCTTTGAAGCTGCTTGCTGTGCATCTTGTACTGAAAGGGAGATATGTTTTTTTCTCGGAGGACATTCCTTCACCTCTGTATATAACAATTTTCTTGTTATTGGATTAGGTGTTAGTTCTGGCAGACATTTTAAATGCCTTTGTTTTCCATTCAATGTAACACACAATTGCCTTTATTAGGCTATAATCAGAAATGTATTTTCAAAACACGTAATGTTAAATGTGCCTAACTGAAAGGACACCATATCTGGTATTTTAACTGTCTAAAGATGAGCTGGTAAACAAAGATTCCTCACTTTGAGACAATCATGTTAGAATCTGGATTTCACTTCACATTAGGGAATAGCTTATTCTAAGCTTGGATGTTTTTATTCTAATGGTGTGGCTGAAATGCTATCTATACTTTTATACAACACCGGATACAGAATCTTTGTCAACAAAGGAAAAAAGTTAGTTTGGAATTAATAAACATGATATTACACATAGTACATGTGTGATATGAACAGGGACCGTAACATATCAGTTGCTCACCTGTATTCACCAAATGTTCCATCATCTTCCTTCATAGGTTGTATTTCTGGATCAGCATGTGCATCCTCCTTTTCCTTCACTAAAATATTGGAAATAATTTTTATAATTAAACTGCAGGATGAGAAACCCTAAGACGTTAATTTCTCAAACTGATGACATTTGACAGGAAAGGGTTTGAGTAAAAACCATTTTCTGAACTGAGACCTACAGCTGTTATGTTTTTTCTTTTGAAGGAGAAGATCTGTTGATTTATTACGGAATTTTATTTAAATTCAAGTACAAAATATCATAAGTCATTCTGTCTCTGTAAGACTTTTTATTCCTTACCTTTCTAGCACTAAAATTTTGTTAAAATTCTACTAAAATTTCTTTACTTATGTTATTAAGAGAGAGACTGTTTATTGAAATTTGAATAATTTAGTTGCACTTATCCATACTTGGTTTTTCATCTTGATATTCCCCTCATACTGACTGATAAAACTGAATCAGACTGATTTGTGTTCACTGTCAGTTTGTGCACTTTCTGCTTTCATTTCCAGGGAATTTTAAATAGTATATTAATAACTATGAATATTGGAAAAAATGGGGATAGTCTGTTAATTTCTTCTTTTCTATAACAAGATCAAAAGCACAGAAAACCTACCTACACTGGAACCTACATTTAAAGCCATTTTATCTCTTGCATATCCTTGTTACAGCTTTAGTCATCATTCACTGATGGGAATAAATCCATGCATATAACTTATCCATATAAAAAAATACGTACCACTGTGTCCTTTGACACAGACACCCACTAGCACTGAAATGACATGTGCTTATAAAAGACATATATTCCTAATGGTTAAAATTATGACAAGAGTAAAATAATACACTGAATTCTAGAATGACCTTTATGGTTCTTCCCTTTGTCTCTTCATGTCTGTTTTTGTGGCTACTACTAAAATCTTTCCCTTGTTTAGTATCCAGTATACAGATTTTACCTTTTACTCTGTTAATTTCAACACTTAATTTGTACATCATTATTTTGCACGTTATAATTTACGATAATATGAATCATTCCTGAGAGTATTTTCTACGTCTATAATTAAAATAATGTGTAACACCTTGAAATGCACTATAATTGAAATGCTATAATTTCATCCTGAAATAATTTATTACTTTTTTAAAACCATGGGAAATCTCAAGATGATATGCTAAAATTATGACAAAAAGAGTCAAGTTTCTGCTTTGCATTTGTCTCTATCTGTGGAACAGTACATTTGCAATGACACAAGCAACACAATTAGCTCTGGAGTCATTACTACAAACGTGAGTATATACTGAATCTGGAAATCTTATATACAGACAAGGTCTACCTTATCAACTCAACGGACAGCATTTTTATACATGTGTATATGCATATGTATGTGTGCAATAAAAAAATCAGAATCTTAGAACTACTAATTCTACAGAAGCAGAATAAAGAATGACATAGCAGGGATCTCCACAAAGTAACGACAACCTTAGCATCCACCTGCCTTCTTCACTTTCAAACTGTGTTACAGGGAGGCTTATTCCAAGTCTTTTCTACTCTTCAGTTTCATCACTTCACTTGTTTCATCCTCCAGATTTTCCTTCTCTTTTCTCAGTTCTCTCCACTAAGAGTCACTTTTCCTTTCTCCTCTCGTAAGCTCATTTTGTCTTTAAAAATTCAAATATTAGGAAAAAGTCTAAAAGGAAGTCTTCAGCATGTCATTAAACTCATATACAATGCTGTGTTGGTTAATCATCTGTCTTTCTTCATGGGCATATGTGGTTGGGATAGAAGCTTCTCTTACTTATTTTTTTCTGTCACTATAAATCTTTGTTGTCTCCACAAAAAACTAAACAGATTGAGCAGGCTAGGATTCTGTGATTTAATCTTCTTACAAAAATAATCTGTTAACTTAAGTTCACCTGTAAACAATTTGCCTATGGAGAGGAAAAGTTTTAAATGTTCACCGACATTCATTTTTGAAGTGTACTCGTCAAAACAAGTGGGAGGAAACTAAAACATAATGTGGTTAATTTTTTTTTTTTTTACTTTTTTGAAGTACATCCACCTGTTTCATGTCCCGATTAACAACATGAACTTTAAAAAGTTTGAGATCACATTGAATAACCATTTCAGTGTCTGGATACCTATATAATTTCCAGACCTTTGGAGTATGTAATATAGAGCAGATATTTTTTCCTGAAATCAGGCTTTTACTTGAAAATTAGCAATAATACTTTCTATTGTGTGTAGGAGAGGAAAAAGAAAAATCAAATTATTCTTTGATGCCCAGTTGAAGTGCATTCTTATCCACTCATACCAGCTCTGAGATCCTATCAGGCAGCACTACGATTCTCTGCAAATTGGTTGCTACTATCCTTTCATGAGAGCTTTAGTCTATGGATTTGCTCCATAAACGCAAATCTAAGACTGGGGAACAATTTATATAATACACTATACGCACGCATGCATACATACACACGTATATACCTTTTATAATATGTACAACCAGATGAATCAGAGTTTTGACAGAAGACATGCATTGTATAGTTCAAATTTTAGTTACAAATTATAAAAAATATTTGGCCGTTCGTAGGCCTACTAAAAAAAAGACCCTAGAAATAAAAACTCATTAAAAAAAAAAACTTATGGAAGAAAAACCTGCCTAACTTCAAATTTTGCTTCAAAAATGCAGAGGCTGAAGACGACACAGATTCTGAGAAGGGTAAGATATTTGAAACAAAACAATGCATTAAGGGATTTGTCCTACGAAATGCATTCCCAGTACATTAAAGTAACATGGCAGCTATGATCCTGTATGTTTCCAAAACTTCTGACCTATTACATTGTAGCTGAGCTTACTTTAGTGGGCTCAATCGATCTGCATTAGTCTTTTGAGAGCAGTGCAGGACGACCAAGTATCTCAAAGCAAGCTCAAAATCTCTCTAGAGTGGTAATTTAGTAATATGACCCTCCAAGAATGAAGGAGACACTTTTCTTATGCTTAAATAGATTAAGGATTTCTACCAATAGGCAGATTGCTCCTCACAAGCCTACCAAAAGATGACTAATTTACCATATACACCACGTAAATGTAAACCAGCAGCAAGTGTAATTTCTCCAGTAAACCTGAAGTCTGCTGTAATGCACTACTAATAGATGACTTTTCCTGTCATTGTTAGATATCATACCTGGATATTTGCCACCCTTATTCCTCCTTATGAAGCAAACAATCAATAAAATCAGGATCAGAAGAGCAACAGCACACATAAGACCAATGAACCATCCTTGAGTAGCGATGTCTACCTGCCGACTTGCCATTGCTAGAGAATAAAAGAAGAAAAAGATGTTTTGCTGCATTAAAATACTGTGCTAATTCAAATAAACAACAGCCAGCACACATTGTTCATTAAGGAATAATATTCACTGTGAAAATCATCATTAAGAAAATAGTGATACTGTATTCTGTGAATATTTTCATTATTTAAAATGTTTCCAAGTACATGTGCATAGAACTTACTTTTAAGTACGTTTAAGCTCAGCAACTACTTTGCAAAACATGTGCGCGTACTACATTGCTTTTCACAAACCTCAAACCTATTCTGAACCATTTTACATTAATTAAACTACTGAGATGAAATTGCAAATTATAATTCATAAAACCACGTTGACTGCATTCTCAAAATGAATGAAAATCCAATACTCATTAGCAAACACACTCCCATTAGTCCGAAATGCAGAAACAGATGGGTCATTTAAAACCCTAAAATTCAAAAAGTCAACAATGAAGCGTCCTTTAAAGCCTTATTAAGCATCATCTTTCTTCCTCTCTTCAAACTTGTACCTCATCCTAAAATTTACCATGATTGCCATGATTTAGCATTAGTGCCTAAACATTATGCAATTGGGAAGCCTTTCCTTGGCACCGTTTCTCTCTAAATGCTGACTCTAACTGGAAGATAATGTAAATGCTAAGCAAACTAGATAGTAAAAAATACTGTCACTAATAAGGACAGGAATTATCTGTGCAGTCCAGGGGATGGATCCCTCCCCTACTGGTTTTCAATACAGTTGGAGAATTTTCCCGGTGAAGCTTATTTTCTACTCTCCTGTCTGGAAACACGCTACAGGCAACTGGCCTTAGGATATTCCGTTGGGAGAAAGTAGGAATGGTGAGAGGAATTAGGGATGTGTACTACAAAGAGGAGAAGACATGAAGTGGAGGAACATGGACATCCAGCCAAATCTATAGTGTTCATTCTTCACCTTCTCCTCCAGCCCCCAAGTCCAAGAGTTTGAAACTCTATGAAGAGTCGTTCAATAAACCTCTCCCTATTTGGGAAATGGAGACAAAAGATCATCTTCTCACATGAATAACAAGTAGAGCATTTCCTATGCATATGTCATACAATATTTTAATTCAGTATTGGGGTTTTTTTTACTGGCTTGACAAAATAAAGTATTTGATTATTCACAGCCAGTAAATTACCTAAAATTTTAGTAAGGATCAAATACTACTTCAGATCTCAGTTTAGTAGATGCTTCACTCTAGGACCAGATAATACCTGAGACCCACAGTCGGTTTCTTTGGATGCTGTGAATACTTCAGCTCTCATGGCAAAACATGTTTCACCCACATCCGCTAAGAAAGGTCTGTAAACTTGCTTCCACTGTAGTGGACACAATGCACGAATAGCTTTAAAAACAGAAATGTGAAAGTCCCAGAGCATCATAAAGATTTCCACCTTTCCTTAGAGAATATACGCCTGTATCGGAAGGGTCATAAAAGTACCTCAGAGAGAATGTGTTCTCAATGCAGTATTGAATTTCTAGGCACAATTCCAGGAGATACAGCATAGTCTTCCCCTTACAAAACATGTTGGATGACTACGCTCCTGTCCTGGTGCCATCCTTTGAACAATACCTGAGCCTTGCTAGGCAGACAGCTACCTGACAAGAAACTGCACTGGGCTTGTAAGCACACTAACAGTAAACCAATACTCAGTTACAGGCCATAATTCAACTCCAATATTATTTATAAGTTAAGACAAAGGATGACACAGCTAGCTTGAGAGCATCAGCTCTCAGTGGTCAAAAGTACCTCTGATGTAGGGAAACATTATCTGCCCTCCATTCCATATGGAAGGCCAATGTGTATTCCACTTTACAAGTATTAGGCTAAAACAAACTCTTCATTTTCATTTAAATAGATCAATGAATGCATGTGTCTAGTTATTGTGGAGTTACAATTAGGAGCTTTTCCAGCCATTGCTTAAGATTATGCCATCTGATACCTAAGAAACTGTTTCTTACATGCACAGAAATTTTAACTATTTTTTGCATGAAGATTTCTACATTTATAACTTTCATATATATATAACATTTATACTTCATATACCATATATAAATTTATAGACATATATGTGGCAGTTTTATGAAAAAAACCACAAATCAAAATCACAAATCCTCTGATTTAGAAATCAAATTAAAATAAATTTTTGTTTCCACTTAAAATTATTTTGAGTTTTGCACATAATAAGGCATTAAAGTTTGTATAATACATCTTGTGACAAAATGTAAAAGCACATTTAACATTCAAATGTTGTAAGAATAGCATCAAGCAAAACAACTCATGCACAACAAAATGTAAGATAAATGTGAGAGTAAACATGAAAACTTATGTAGTTTCCTGTATTCTTTAACTTATTGCATATCCAGTAGGAAAGGGTTTCTAGATCTCAGTGCAACTTAGAAAATTGCACAAAGTTTCCTGCTTACGTTAAGTAAATTATCTGCTTCAGGCAGACAGACATTTATTCTTGGTGAACTGCTAATGCAGGATTCAGTGCAATACACTGAACTGGTGTGATCAAAAAGGTAAGCCCACAAACTATGAGGATGCCCTATAAAAATGCTTGTGAGAGAAAAAAATGTGGCAAAAGCCTCATGTATGAAATACTGTCGCTTCCGTCCTAATTAAGGATATATTCCATATTCTAATATTTTCCCCTTATCCATTTCATTTTTTGTAGTTTTTAAAAGCTTTGATCTAGGCTGAAGACGGCATTACAAAACATTTTTCTGTAAGAAATACGCTATTTATAGAATTTAATGCCAGACACTGAACCTTTCTATTACCAAGAAGCAGAAAAGTGTGTCTTTAAATTTCTTTCTTCCTAAACTGCTCAAGGACACAGGCCAAGGTGATGGGGTACATACAGGATTCCCTGTCTACTAGTTCAGGTTTTTTTGTGCAAAAAGATGTTTTTGGGAAGGCTTCCATTGTTTTGAACTATACTATAGTCTTGATTCTTGTTTTACTGCTGCTTTAGGGTTTCAGTGTGTAATTGCATAAAACTTTACATATCTGCTTTTATACCACTAGCTGTCTCTGGCATAAATAACCTCTCTGTTTAGTCCGTACATGGACTAAACAGAGTCTATGCTTGGCACTGTTACTCAGCACCATGGTTTCAAAGCCTTCCTGCATCACAATAAACTGTGAACAGAAATGGAAAAAAAAAATTATGATTTTAGAAAAATTATGATTTTAGAAAGCGCTCACTTTCAAAATAGCACATTCATTATTTAGTTTGTTGTCTGGTAAATTTTACAAATTGTTCAAGCTTATTTTTGTATTTAGACTACTTTCTTACATCATAACATTCTGGAGCTGGTGAGGCTGCTGCTGAATAACTATACTGACCAAAATGCTTGGAATGAGCAGAAGTGGCTAGCAAATACACAACAAATAATAACAGCTGAACAAGAACATGCTGTGATGGTGAAAACAGTCAGCACAACATCAAAAAAATTCCAATAAAGCCCTTTCTTTCAAATGATCAAGCATTACCCATTTGAAGAAATACGACTAAAATATGTACCTAAGGAACTTAAACAGCCTTACTGTTTCACAGGATAGAAATGTGACATCAAAATCTATATAAACTCAGTATATGATAAGATAAGAAACATTTACAAGTAGGAATAACTCAATACTCATATAAATAGATTACATGAGACAAACTAAATCTGCACTTCTGATTATGCAAACATTTTAGCTCAGATTTTCTGTATTAAAACTGATTGCATACAGCTTTCATATATATATATATACTTGGCTCTAATAAAGTACGTTATTTAAATATAGCCATCTAATTATAGTAATTAGAAATAAATGAAATAGGCCATCTTCAGTGCTCAGTACACAGATGGAGCATGAGCTATGAGTATCTTGCTCCTAATATAAACAACAGACACAGAGTTAACGCAAAGGATGAAAACATTCACAATCCATGTAATAAATGTGCTCGCATTATTTAGGAGTTTATGAAATAATTCAACATTGCTCTAAAAAAAAGAACATGCGAAAGATGCTAGCCACGTCTTTCAGCTAGAAGCAATTCAATGTTTCAGCACTTGGTCTACCACAATTCTGACTACGATACAAAACTGGTACGGTGTGCCTCACCTGGACCTGTCTCAAACACATCCTCTGAACTCATAAAACCAGACAGGCCCTCAGCACCAACCCGGACTTTATATGCTGTTCCTGGTGTTAAACCCTTTAACACAAAGAAGCTCCGAGAACCATTTACAATTTCTTTTTTCCAATCTTCTTTGCCTACAAAAATTTTGGGAAAACAACATATTGGAATTTTAATTTTCTCTGTATTACTGAAAGCTTCTAGACAAAATACTATCAACAGACTAAACTATGGATTGGCTGAAAAAAACCCTAGTCTATTAAAAATTACGTCTATTAAAATCATAATAAAGTATGAGTTCAAATAATATATTGCATGCAATATATTGAAGAAGACATTGCACATGAATTATGACAATATTTTAAACATTTGTTCCATTGTACTAGAGAAATACTATTTTCACTTATTTTTTTAAAAGGTTTATCAAACTTGCAATTATAAAATACATTAAAACAGATTTTAATGACTTAGTTAAATTACACTTCTGTAGTTTCAGTCAACATTTACCTTAGTTGAGAAATTCTGGAAATCTGAACCTGTCATAATGTCTGATCATTCTCTTGTATCATTTTCTTATACAGTCTCAGCTGATTTTTTGACCAATATGCAGAAAAATATATTTATATTCCATTTTTTATATTGGCCAACTTAAATCATAACTTTAGAACAAGACAGTAGTTGAACAGAAGTATCTTGGTTTTATTAGCTAACTGTGTTTTAATTATTACTGGCATTATCAGAGAATAAAACCTGGTTTTATGCCAATAAAAGTACATAAGTTCATTTATACCGTATTTTAAGGTTTAATTTAACAAAGAGTATTGGTTTTATTGACTCTAATTTCTTTTCTTTCTTGAACTGGGCATAATTTAGGAAAACTGTTATATCCTATTTTAATGCAAACAACCATATTTTTGCACCTGTAACTACAATTTTAGAAGTTCGTGTTCAAAAGAATTTATAAAATAATACAAAGGAACAAAGGCTGACATTCTATCTAAGCATCAAACACCTGCTACACATTGATGTTTATTAAAATGAAAATTATTTGATCTCCAAGATCAAATATAAAGTAATTATTCTAGACATTTAAGAGCCATCATTAACACTGGGTCCATTTAAGATCAGATTTACTATAAAAATCTTTGAAAATATATCTGAACACTTTAGCAAAACTAAATGAAATGACTTCTTACTGCCTGCTACACCATATTCAACATAAAAGTTCGTGTGATCTGGTCCCTCATACTCCCAACTGATATTGGCATAGGTCTCAGCAGCAGCTGTTGTAACATTTCTGATCCTTGGATAAAGTGGTTGCACTGAATACACAATAGAAAAACAAAACAGAATACAAAATTGTGACTTCATACATTAAAAAAAAAAACATTTTAAGAAGCTACTATGTTAATTTTGAGCACATACAGGGAAAGCATACTACATTTGTCATTTTTTCCATTACTGGAAATTACTGACTAAAGTAGTATATTTGGTAATTGAATCCTAGGCATTTAATACACCATGAAATTATAACGTAAAATCTATGTTCTCTACTGAGCATGCCCTGTACATGAAAATACTCAAAAATACTCAATTGCCAAAATTCCAGAAAACATTATTTCTATTCTGCTAGAAAGAAAACACAGACAGCTGGAAAGTGAGAACATTGTCAGTGTAACAGGAAATGGTAGGAGAGAATGGAGTTACGAAGGTGGTACACACCTCCCTTTACGCCACGTGTCACTGAATGGATTGCAAATACCTCAACTGCAAGCCATTATAGGATTTTGTCTGTATTGCATTTGATAATGATAAAAAAGGAAGACAATACCCTTATAGAATGTTGGACGGACAGTGTGCATGACTGGGGAGGTTGCAAAAAGGGTTTCAGAATATCCTTCACCATCAGAGATAGTAGGAAAGAAAAAATAAAGAGTAAAAAAACACTTTGCATCAAAAAAGTAACATTTAAATAATACAGTAAAACCTTACCTGTTACATGAATAATACATGCACACTCTTAAGTTCATGCAGGAATCAATTAGTTTTACTCGTTAAATATGAAACAGGTAAATAATACACATGTATTTGAAAAAAACCTGAAGTATGTGTGTATGGACACTTCCACTCACAGAATATTTCTGAAATCAGCTTCATTAACGTTATAGAATCACGGCACCTTCAGACACTAGAACATTAGACATCAGATATTGGAAAGCCAATATCACACTCTGGTGTGAAGGATACAAACCACTGGAATGCAAGAAGCTATTCATTTTTAGGTACTGTGTCTTACTGTTGACATTCCTGTCAGACAACACTACCTTTCACAGATGCCCATATCTACGAAAAGAATTGCTTCTCTCCTCAGTAGTCTGTATTAGCCACTTCTTTGCTCATTCCCTAACTCTTTGTTCCCCAGTTATATTTGTTACAAATTGACGTATTTTTTTAATATTTTTCTTTGCTCAACATAAATGAAAAATAAGATTTTAAAAGTTCTATTACTTTAAATAGTGCAGACACAAAGAGGATGCTCCTCAAAGGCATGAAATTAATTTTCAATGAAATGTCTCACTCTGCCACTGACATTGCTATCCGGCTAAAAAACATCTTTTATATTCGAAACAGCATAAAAATACTTCCCAAGGGACCACGAAACATCAGAGGCAGAAAAACCTAGTCTTGATAAAGATAAATGACAGAATTCCAATGGGTTCACCCACAACAGAAAATAAAACGGGCAAAAGGTGCTACACAGATTTTATCTATGTACTTTAATTATTTTCTCCTTAAAACAGGACAATCTTGACTATATGGCTGGCTGGAAGAAGCTCCAAATTAGATTCAAAAAGAAAATGGCTTACTTTGGTAGAGTAAAATAAATAAATGTGTATACAAGCCTTTAACACAGACTAAACTATACTGGTACCATGTCTACAAAACCATAATTTCTTGACTCTTAAAAAAATACCTAAATTATGCAAATTCCATCAATTCTCCAGGAAAGGTATTATCATTATTACAAGTTTTCATAATATCAGACTTTTTATCCTCATACTTGCATGAATTTTTTCTTCTTAACTCTATTCCAGTAGTACCCATTCAACTCTTCAATCTGTATTAACTCATTACTCCCACATTTGACGTCTTTGTGGGTAAGTTGTGATTATATATTTCATATACAATTTCTTTCACCCACCAAAAATAATAAGAAATATACTATTTAATTAACAAAGACTATATTTATTTCTTGACTAAGCCCATCTGAACAAAATCAGATAGAAAGCACTAGATTTAATAAAAAAAACATCTAGGTTAATAAGTCAACAAGAAGACCACTAATACCAGACCAGGGCTGTCCATGGGAAATCTAGCATGTAACCAT
Source organism: Tapera naevia (assembly GCA_033556795.1). Lineage (NCBI taxonomy): Eukaryota > Metazoa > Chordata > Aves > Cuculiformes > Neomorphidae > Tapera > Tapera naevia. Next base: position 22,452,847 of record JAUMJJ010000059.1, read on the forward strand.
ATACAATATGATACTGCAAGGGGATTAGATTCTGCTTCTCTGTACCACTCGAAGGTAGCCAGAGGAAAGAATAGCAGGCTCTAAATTTAGAAAGAGATTTACAGTGTGGGACTGGAGACAGGATATATAAATTTCCTTCCTCATTTCCACACAGGAACAGATGTTAAGTTACAATCAGCATCGATGCGTTTGTTCTGTGCCAAGAAAACAACTGGTTTGTATTTGAAATGCAATTTCATTTTGTTTCATTAAATCACATCTTCTCTAATGTATATTTCCCTGGATTTTTTTTTTCCCACAAATGTGGTGAACCTGGTAGTGCTGACTAAAGGGCTGGACATGATGATCCTAAAGGTCTTTTTCAAACCTAAACAATTCTATCATTCTATGACTGATATTTACCATCAATATTAAAGACAGAAAAACTATTAGAAATAATCTGTTTCAAACTCTGGCAAAGAGATGCCACAGAATTACACCTAACTTCTCCCTCTTCATGCCCGAGGACTTGGAGATAAAGGAAAACGACAGATTCGTTCTGTACCACTAAGCAAACTCAATCACCTTTCCTGTAAAACCTCCATCTTATCTTGTGGGTTTGGGTGGTGGTGTGTGGAGTGTGCTCCATCTCCAATTTCCAGTTTCTGCACTGATTAAAGAGTTGCCTGAAAGACTGAAGACCTGGTATCTGGTAAACCTCTTTCTGTTCATATGACCATATATAACAATTAATCTGGCTCTGAAAATTACCTTTATTCTCTTGGTGTCTTAGTTTCCAAATCCACTCAAGTGATTGACTTACATTTACATTTACCAGATGTACTCTTATCTGACTCTTAACAGCAGCTGTTTGTATAGATTTATCCACGTGTAGTATTTGGTCAGATTTAAGTTCTGGGCTTTTTTCCTACTGAATACAGTGCACCAAGAAATCTGTTCAGTAGCACGTTTATTTTCAAAATAATTATTTATGTAATTCTGCCTCTTTTTCACAACTGCTTGATATAATTTTCCAGTAGGCCTGGAAAGTTTTAGTTAAGTCTCCTTAAACGTGCCATATTTGCAACATGAATGCACACATAACAAGATAAAAGATGGCTGATGGATCCTGAGGTGATGAAAACCTAGAGATGAAGTAGCTACAACATTGAAAGCTTGTCTCCTATCTACCCAGATTCTTGTCATCTAAATCAGCACACCTCTAATTATAATTAACCTCTTAGTTCTTCAATATGTTTCCTAGCATTGTTCGCAAATGCAAAATGTGTAACTGTCAGCTGGCAGAAATTCTCAGTGTGTGCAAGCACCAACTGGTAAAAGGGAGGGAGGCAGAAAGCTTTGTCTTGGGGAACAAGCTTTTTCAGTACTGGAGTGCTGTGCTCTCTTTATCTGTAACCATGCATAACGCTGTGCTGCAGTGCTGACAAAAGCGCCACTCTAAAACTGATGAGAATGGATTGTTAATAACTTACAGGTTTTATACAGACCAACTATTATTCAGCCACCTCCAGCAAATTAGGCTCTTTTATTCATGCTACGATAGAACGCAAAGTTTAGCTGGCACTTCTAAGCAGGATTTCATTCCTGTAGAGAGATACAGTATAAAAGCACTCGCCAATTGTTGAGAAAGAGGCCTAAGCTCAAAGTAAAATTTTTCTTGCTTTTCAAATTAATTCCAGTGCTTTTTGAGTGGATTTTTTTGTAGAGTTGTATTTAATCTCCCAGCCTTTCAGGAACACAGTTCCTCCAAATAACACAATTACAGTTCAGCTGCAAATTCAATAAAATTTAATAAGACATGACATGAGATACGAATAGCTTTCAACAACAGAATAGGTACTCTCTCTCTCAAGATTTAGTTCAGCATAACAATAACTTAAATAATCCCCAAAGTGACTAAACTTTAGGAATTTTCCTGAGATTTACTTCATCTCCAGGAAAAAAAATGGCAGGCAAGTGACAAGTACTCATTTGAAGATTGGTGTCAAATGTAAAAACAAAAACAACCTGCAAAGCAGTGTGTCGTAGACAATTAATTAAAATGCATATATAAAGCCAAAAAATCAATTCAAAGGAAAAACCCACATACAAGAAAAGATGAAGGAAAAAAGAAACAGATTCTGCCAGAGCCTGTAAGAGATACAGTAGGGTTTTGCTTTTGTTCTATAACTTTTACAGTATAAAATCCAAACCTCAGTACAACCATAGGAGTGGATTCCATTTCTGGCAGTGAGAGATGGGGCATTAGTCACTTCTAAGATTATTTATGCCATTGCAAGAGCTTTCCTGACTACAAGGAATATAGAAAACAAAGAAGAAATACAAGAAATTGTTTCACTTATAAACATTTGGGATGGCATGGACTTTGTATGGCGTTTATGAAGTAAAAGGTATTTGCAGGAATTTTAGCATTTCAATAACCATCATTTTCTGTAGTCTAGAATGAAAAACATCAACACTGATGCCAGTAGTTAAAAAAAGGATAAGACAGTGGTTCTGCATAATAGGCTGTACTGAAAGAATCACATAGCTTTATCATGGAGAAGTCCGCAGGGAGACACTAGCTGAAGGAGCAGTACCAAAACAGTATAATCATCTTGACAAGACAAAGCAACTAGAACCGTTAGCAAAAAGTATGGAGACATTGTGTGAAGTGATTCAAAGAGGGAGGGAAAACAGATGGTGGGCAGGGAAAATGATTTAAAGAACAAAGAACACTGAGATGATCATATCTTCTACAAAGAGATCAGAGATACTAACTCAGGTGAAAATGATTTCTAGCCCATAGTGAAGAGCTACGTATCGGAGGTTCAGTCAGAAAAAAAAGAATAGTTTCAAACCCAGAGGCTGGACTACTTGCTTTTCTCTTTTCTCTTTTGCAAGAGAAGTATTTCTGTCAATAATACTTGAGATGCAAAGTGCACAGTGAAGGCAGACCAGGCACCGACAGGAAGCATTAGCTGCAATTAAAGGTTACTGTGATCTCACAACCTTATTTCAATTGCAGCCAAGGACTGCCAGCTACCAGTGCCTGTATGCATGCAGACTACAAGACTTGCCTTCAAGCAAAAATGTGGACTAAATTAAAAAGAAACAAGAAGGCTTGTAAAAGGTAGAGACTGACGTGTCATGGCATGACTCCCTACAGTTCAGCTTAAAACAAACACAATAATAAGGTCCTATGACTGTTTATTTTAATCAGCAAATTTCATTTCTAGTGCTGGTAAATTTGTATTCTCTTCCTTCCCCTCTATATTCCAATTATTTCAAACTTTTAATGGAAAAGGTAGAAAGACTTGACTCCACCAATTGCTTGAGCCACTTTCCAGCAGCCACTATCATTATTTTATATGTAACCAGTTCCTTACTCCCTAATTTTTTCTCATACCTCTGTAACCTCATGCCTGTCATTAGAAGTCAATACATAAATAGCAATATCAGGGCATACTGCTTATCTAATACTGGGTGTAACACGTTATGCAGTTTTCAAACACATTTAGAATATAGGTTGTCACTAACAACGTCACAGCATTAGAAAGAAAAAAGATAGTGCAAGTCAAATAGGAGTATCAACTAGAATAGTTGCTTGCCCATCTAGTAAAATAATGGTCTCCCTGTCTCTTGGCACAATATAACGGAGACATTGTATTTCAGGACTACAATAAAAATATTGAGACACACTAAGAACCTCAGATTTACCATACCAATATTTGCCTCTGCACTTTTAAAATACAGTTTTACTCTGAGAAGTATGTCCCAAGTGGCACAGGTCGCTCAGGTTTAGATGACTGAGTTCCTCCAGAACCTTGTGTCTAATGTTTCTGACTGGCCAAGCTGCAGCTCCTCAGGGGCAGCTAGCCAGGAGAAAACATCAAGTGAAGAACTTCAGTGCACTTTAGGCTGCCTGCATCTGGGACCTATTGACTTAACTTCCAAGATGAATGTGCTCAAATTGAAAGAGAAAGGATAATTACATTTTTCTGACAAGTTCTGCCTCTCAAAACAAAAAAAATGTGATATTTTTGATAGATCACAAAAAGGTCGGGAATATCTAAGCTTCACCTTCTCCACGATTTGGCTTTGGGTCCAGGTTGGTAAGAACTGTATATATATAAAGTCCTTCTGCACTTAACAGGGGAGTAAAAATTCTCAACTGGGTACGGCTTCTTCTTCAGTGGGCTAAGAATTTCTGTCTTCTAAATCTACCCACTCATGAGACCAAATAACTTGGCATTTGAAATTGACAATATGATCCTCCTTTTCCTTCTTCATGGTCCCTGATCAATAGTGAAACAGTTAGCACATTAATGGAAGTAACCACTGAGAACGTTCATCTCAGACCTGCAGCAACTCAGATGTCCCAACAGATGTCATGGCTTTAGTTCTGTCCTTTTTGCAGTTCCAAAGTTTTTTTTGCAATTGTAAGAGCTGGATGCTACAGAAATATGTGAAAACTTTGAAACCGTAAACAGCATGGAACCAAACGATGACATCTGCTTAGTTTTCAGAGAATCTGAGATGACAGCTCTGAAACATAAGCTGTTCCAGCTGATCTTACAAATAAGATACTTTTGGCTAGCCGCAGACTGTGATACAGCTATAATTAGACCTCAGTTTCACACAGAGAATCCATTTTTCCTTGTATGAGTTTTTATAGTCAACTATAAATAATGAGAACTTAATTTGCATTTCTGTTGCTAATGTCCAGAACTACATGCCAATTTGATTGTTCCAATCTGTGCCAACTTCTCAGCTAGAACTAGACTAAAAAGACATTAAGTCTTGTCATTAAAATCAACCCACAACTCCTTACGCTTACCAGATATGCAACTGATATTAAAATATACTTATATATACATATAAATATGTACATATATGTTATATATCCATAAATGCATGGATACAGATTTATGTATAGTCTGGTTTATACCAGCGAATGAATTAAATTCTTTTATTATGGCTACTATTATTTAAAACAGCTCATCACCAAGTGGAAAGAAAATACATATAAAAACTTATGCTATCTCTTCCAAATTTCTAAAAATTGTTGTTTCATGTACAGAGTTTTATTTGGGATGTTTATGGTCTGAGAATCTGAAGCACAGATATACATTCGTGTTAATGACACCTCTGCTATAAAATGACACATATGTTTAGGGACACCTTCCTGACTTACAGCTACCTAACAGTCCCAGGACAATCTTTGCTGATGACAGGAAAAGTATCAGAATTCATAAAAATTGTGAGCAAAAATGTGAAGAACACCTTGCTTGACAGAACTACTGAATCATAGAGAATTTAATATTACTGAATTCAAGAATAAGGATGATAAGTGCCACTCACTGAAATATCCTCAAGTGCTCACAGATCTTGTGAGTCTAAGACAGTAGGAAGCCATTTGCCTGTATATTCAATCTGATACTTGAACTGAGAAGCATACAGAGGGTATTATCAGTCATCTGTCTCCTATGCACAGTTGGCTTGCAAATGAAACAAATATGATCAAAAAGATAGCAAAGATCAGCAGCAAGAACAAGAATGCACCGACTTTTCAAAAAAAAAAAATTAACATGGCACTGTCAATAAAAAAATCTCCTTTGCAAAAGTGCTGTTTTTTTCTACTCTAGTTAATCAGTGTTAGTCCACCTGGATCCTGAATATTTATGACAGTGACATACATCTGTTAAATGTTCAGAAATAATTAGACTTTGCTGAAGCAAAGCTAATGAATTCCCCTGGAACTCTGTGGCAAAACAAACAGATTAAATATATTAATACACATTCTGGATTCTTTTTCACAAAAAGAAAAAAAAGCCAAAACAAAACAACAAACCCACAAATGTTTTCTTCGAGCACTAATTTCTATAGCAATGTGTAGTCCAAGATTTTCTGTCCTTACCACTGCAATTTCCCCATTTGCAATACTTCAAAATCGACACATTAACAAATCATGCAGTTTCATTTTACCTTTGCCTGCACCTACAGCAGGACGGAGAATACCAGCTTTAATGGAGGAAAACAAGAATAGGAACACTATATAATTAGATGCAACACCAAAGGGAACATACATACATAATTTTATTATAAACCATGAAAGCATGCAGACCAGATAAAATGTATTAATGTATTAGAAACAATCCACTTAGGCTGAACACTGACATACTATTACAAGACAAAAATTAATATGCATGCATTTACAAAATTTTATTGCTCACGCTTATTAAGATTCACGATTTAAAATAAATGTAGTTCATATGCAACCTTAATACACTATTAGAGAGATTGCCTATCAAATCACAAGAGCAATGTCAATAAGCAATAATTTTAATAAGAAGAAAAATATGTGAAAAGATGGTATCAAAAGATTGAATATTGTGATGTGTGAAATCATAAAATGTTTTTCCCCCAACTTAGCTTAATAAAATAGGAGTAATTTAAAGCAATCATATTTAAATAATAAACATCTTCAACAAAAGAACTGTGAAAATCAAAGATCTCGAATGGATATAAACGTAAAAATCAATAGTGACAGGACTGAATAATATACTTAAGAGTATTTTAATATTAGCGGATGTCACCAATTACTTGGGGCCACTGATGCCAATTTTTTGACATATTTGACAAATATTTCTGCAGTTTTTTGAAGTTAGTTTTTTTGCCAGCTCTGTGAAAAAAATTTAGACCTCACAGAAGCTGTTGCATACTTCAAAAGATAAATAATTTCCTCCAACCATAAAGTCGCATCATTTCAGTATTGTTCTCTGTGACCAGAGAAGGTCAATGAAGCAGAACACATGAATGAAGGAAAACCCCGTAAAATGTAAAGTTACATGAAACTGTGAAGCCCAGAAAAGCCAAAGTCTTAGATCTTCTAGGTTTATATCAAATCCACAGGTTTTATTCCTTTTTTTCAGGCTTCCACTATGGTAGAAAACCTTTGCATATCTTTTCTTAAAAACTATTTAAATTCTTTTATTAGTGTATAATACAGTACTATTTTTACCAGGGACTATTTCCTTAATGGAAGAAAGTAGCAGCAATATTTGTAATAAAATTTGCAGTGTTTTCTAACCTCAATGAGCTTTCTTTATACATACCCATCTTACCTTCATCCATAATTGTTACTGCTTCCTCAGTTATCTGACTTCCTGATCCAACTGAAGTTTGTGCGTTAAAGTAAAACTTGTACCGTGTGCTGTAATTTAAATTTTTTAATATCAAGCTGCTCTCGTTGGCAGGAATTCTTATCTCTACCAAGGGACCTAATTCATGTGTGTTGTTAACTGTTAGAAGAAAAAAAGAAAGAGTTAGTTAGGAAAATTGCCTTTATTACCATTGTGTTAAAACAGACTTTCTTGTTTATATTTATTTGTTTTGTTTGTCTGCTGTATTGTTAACTTCAGGTTATATGAATGATAATCTGCAGTTTGAAAATTGAAGAAGCAGACAAAAATATAATTAAATGTATTTTGATCTATTTATAATATTTTTATTGCATTTAGAATATAGGGTTTGTAATTGGTAGTATCTTTCTTCTAACCTGGCTGTCAATTTTATGTAGGACTGCAATTCCACTTTTCTGTGAAGCATGGTTGGAAGAAATAAAAGTATGGAAAAAAGCTAACCTTGTATTTAAACAAGTGAAGTTTTCCAAATAGAGTCATCTACGTTGTCAAAATACACTAATCTTTTTCAGACTTGACATCTACAGTGCAATCTTTTCTACATTATAAATTCAACATAATTTTTTTTGGATTACTATTTGGTAGACATATAGTCTAAGTTAGAGTTACATATTTATAATTAACTCACTTGGCTGAAACTTCAGTATATATGATGTCAGAACACCATTGGGATGGGTAGGGGAACCCCACTCCAGAGTCAGAGAGTCCAACGTTGGGTTAATAATCTTCAAAAAGGAGGGTGAGCTAGGAACTTTTAAGAAGAATACACAGTAAATACGCAGATTGACTTAAACCAGGTCATGAATTACTCACTTTTAAGAATATCACTACATAGAGTCAGATTATTGTTTTATGATGTCCATGGTGCAAATTCAGCAATTACATCCTTAGTGTCCCGGTTTTGAACACATCATATTGAGTTTATTCTCTAGCTTTCTAATTCCATACCTCCTTCAGGGGTCTTAAACACTTTGTCTGGGCTTGCTGGTCCTTCTCCTTTACCATTAACAACTCTAACATTCAGCTTGTAAGAACTATAGGGCTCCAGCCCTGGCAACATTCCAAAAGTCTTGTTTCCCCTGAAAGTCAAGATCTTTTTTTCTATGTGCCGCCTACTCCTTCTGGATAGACTCTGCACTTTCCAGTAGTAAACCTAAAGACAAAAGAAAATCTACAGTGAGCATTTAGGTGTTCTGATTTTACAAGCTCTAAGCTTTTCCATGAGTATCTATGAATTACAGATAGGAATAATCACAATTTTAGTAAGTTCAGGTGAGACACAGCATACAGCTTTGCTCCTCCAGAAACAGACCTTTCCCAGAAACAGTCATATCTATACAACTGGGAAAAGATTATCACCTGACAATTCTGCTAATGCTCAGAGCCAGTTTGAGACAAGTTCTGTTTGCGAACTGCTGCATTGGTTTGAGATGGTTCTCATGCCAGCAAGTCCATCTGAGGGCAGGACTCATTGATACCATCCATTCTTGCAGTAAGATGTCTATATAGCTTCCAAAGCAGACTTGCACTTTGCCATCTTGTTATGTAACACCCTGACCATGCTATTCTCTGTGATGTGGAACCCAAGGGAATATTTTTAAATAGGAAAGAAACCAAAAGATTTGTCTAGGCTCGAAAAGTGTACAAATTCTTAAGGGATTCTGAGGTTACAGTCATGGAATGATCACTTAGGGACAGGAAGACCATTCCTTCCTTTATGTGACAAACAGATCAGACCTCAAAGCTGATTCTAGTGTCCGTTTTGCTGACTGAGTTTCTACGAAACTACAGATGCGTCTCAGACCTTGACTTCACTCTCTTGTCTACACTGTCTCTCTAGCATGGTATCTGGAAAGAGACTAACAGTTGCCCCTACAGACTTGTGTTACTCCTAGGACCTTCAAATACATAATTTTTTCATTTTTCATAGCTTAATTTTCTTGCATGCAAGATCACACACTAAAACTGATAAAGCAACGTAAATGGGTAAAATTCTAGTTCAATTTAGGCCAACTGCAAAACACCTCTTTAATTAAGGAAGCTGGGATTTCACAAGTAAATTCAAAAAAGGGAACTGTTAAGACTTATACAAAGCCCAACTAAATAGTTTGTAAAACAATGTTAATACCAGCTTTCTATTGCTAACAACGTATCATTGCACTCTAATCACTGTTAAGTGTCACTGTCATTTACATGGATTGAGTTAATTTTTTCAGCACTGCCAGCTGTCATCCTGTAGCTCTCATCCCACCAACTAGTGCAGAAAGCCATTTACAAGCTAACAAAAGCTTCAAGTGTTGGTACTATTAGTACTGACACTCATCAGGTATGGTTCATGATATTACAATAATTTTTATCCAGTAACTTTTCACAAAGCACGTTATTATAGTTGGGTCATCATATGTCACAAGCCAGTCTGAAATGAAAAGAGAGCTTTAATAAGCTGGGTTTGATAAGCAGTGATTTGGAGGAGGAAAATGATAGTAAAAGATACTGCATCACGTTTTTCACATACTATATTGACTAACCACAGAATACATAAGAATATCAGGAAAAAAATGAAAGCAGAAACAATAAAAATAATTATTTTTAAAATTGCTTCTTTGGTTTGAAATACTTTATAGTACCATAGTATATTGAGTAATAGTTAGATGAATACAAGAGCAAGAGTGATGCGTTGTAAACTGCTGCTAGCTAGATGTCTTCCTGCTTTGTTCATACATTTGTCCTCAGGATCTCTATATTAAGAAATGTGCCCCTAACGCAACACTGCATATTGCACTACTGTCTGAAATAATTTTATTAATCAGGAAAGCTTGAGTTTGCTAGTGGAATTTTGCTCCACCTCAATTTGGGATGATAACTCACTGTAACCATGCCTTTGATGGGTCAGAACTTAACTCCTGATGTCTGGGCAGACATTTACATGTATTTATTTTTTTGTATTATTAATGATCTTTAACAGAAATTTGATTATTTGGACTATGAGCATTAGCTTTGCTGTAACTGGATTAATAACAAGCATTAACTTCACTAAATTCTAACTCGTTAATGTCACATAATGGATGTTTTCTTATGGTTGCCCATTTGTGTGTGAAATACCAGGTTGATAGAAGACTGTCATCTAACAGCTAAACATCGAATAGACTGTTAAGTTCTGTTTCTCAGCTGAGTTTATTATACGCAGAAGAGCATCACACTAACTATAAATATTTATGCTAGCTCATATAGAACTAGAGTAAGTCTCTCTGGAAGGCGGTATTTCGTACCAGGTAGGTGACATTCATGTACCTGGAACTCACATGCATGTGGCGACCAGCTGTAAAGCAGTGAAGTTCAGCTCTTGAATGCTAGTCTTCCATTTTATAGGTAAGACATATATTAATTCTCCAAATAATTCTCCATAAATTAATTCTCCAAATTTTTATTTTTTTAATTTTTGAAGTATTTCTTGTAAACATAAGTAGTTCAAATGAGACTTGTTTGGGCTGTGTCACTAGTCTGTTTTGTCAGAACATATTTATCAGTATGCTTGCAGAGGATCAAAGAAGTAATCACTTTTTTATTTTCTTCTATTGTTGCATAGGAAGTCATTATATTCTCTCATTCCACTCTTATCTCAACAATGTTTACCATGATTCTCCAGTTTCCACTCTTGATTTTCTTCTGCTGGGCTTCTAGTGCAACCATTCAAGCAATTTTTGCCATCAGGTTTTCCCTATCGATTAGGGACACCAGTTTCCCCCTTTTCTAACCTTGAAGTCCTTCTGTCTCCCATTCTCTATTAATAGCAGTCTTTTGTCTCCACCACAGCCTTCTCAGTTACCATCAAAGTCAGCACATTATCTTATACCAAGGGTGTCAAACTCAAGGCTCACAGGCCGAATCTAACCCTCCACCTTGTTTTATCCAGCCCAGCACCTTGCTTCTACCCGGCGTCAGCACCGAGCTCCTTGCCCCCTATACTCCTGCCAGTGCTGGTCACCTTTGCAGCGCTTGCCACAGGTTATGCTGCAGGAGGAGAATGGCGGGAGCTGGGAGTTTGACACCCCTGTACACTAAACTTCCTTCAATTATATGTACACTCCAAATCTTCTGTCATTTTCCATCTCCTTAAATTGAGCTTCTAAAATGAGCTATTTGCTGGCCTCCAAAAAGACAGAGCACTCAGCACAAACTAGTAGTTTACTGGCCAATTACTCAGAATTTTAAAGATGTAATTAATCATATTATCGTAGAAGATGAATAATCTTAGCATATTAGACCTAGAAGAGACTGCTACAGAAAGTATTTCTCTTCATCCTCTACATATCCTTTTGGAATAAGATATGTAAAACCATTATATTTTTTCACTCTATATAATGCATGCAAACTTAATTGCAAACATCATGTTTTTCTTCAAGGACAGTATCAAAGGAGGCTAATATTACAAGGCTAGAACTTTACTGAACTTGAAATTGCTCTTGTCAGCAAAACCTGTGAGCTCACTGAAAAGCCAGAGTCTGTTTACATGTCAGTTACTTCAACCCGGACACAGTCTCATATAGGAAGAGTGATCCGTTTTAACAAGCAAGGAACAGAAAGCTTTTGACTGTACTTACTTTATATCCTTGAAGGTGTCCACGGACAGATTTTAGTGGAACTGGGTCCCAATGTACCTTTGCTAATGTGCTGTTAATAACATGAACCTGAACATTGCCTGGAGCAACCATTGGCACTGTGTGGAAAGGATGCAACAAGTACCTAGTTAGAATGAGACACGACATGAACATTTGTCTTCAGAATCAGTCTTTGCATTGCACTCAAGGAGCAGGTTAAAAAATTTAAAAAGCTGACCTCAGGGTCAATACCACATAGTATTATGAAGCTGTATTTTCTCTAAATTATTTCACATTAATTAAAAAAACCCAAAACCTATTGTCCCCTTTTCTCAACATTTCAGTATTTTAAACCCATTTAGGTTACACATTTAGTTGCTTTTCATTAGTACAACTGGGTCAAACTACAAAACTTACAGTCTTCCCCTGAATGTCCAATCACCTCTGATGGCTCTGGTGCATATCCCAGGTCATTTAAAGCTTGTACTTTTATTTCATAAGGAACAAAAGTCGGTGTACCAGACACAATATATTTAGATACATTTGCAACTATAACAGATGTCCATTCATCATCAACATCCTTCTGACGCCAGCTGACTTTGTACTGAAGCCCTGGTCCATTAGACTGAAAACCTTTCAAAGACTGAAATGAAAAGAAGTATTTTTAAAAATAATGGACTGCTGAAATTTCCAAGTTAAGCAATTTAGCTTTTACAGGAGGTCAGTTCAGTTGTTTTTCATTCTTTAGTAAAAATCACATTGAATGGTGATCCTGGTTAATTCTTACACCACCGCATGTTGTCATTTCTGTACACATATTTTGTTTTCAAACATTTCTTAAGAAGTGGAAGTAGCAAAACCCGACTTACACCAATATCCTATAAACAGTGTTACCTAGAAAACATTTCTTGCATGGGATGGGAAATTGGTTTCACATGGCTCTCCTTGAGCTTCTGTCATGCTAGTAAGGGCATGATAGAGTAAACTTTTCCACAAAAGTTTTTTAATGGAAGACCATACAATATTTAGTTGATCATAAAACTTGAGGGCAGAATTTGGATTCATATTGGAATCCATTCTAAAAATAGAAGTCTACTTGAGATAAATCACAATTTACATATTTAAGCTTCTCTTAATTTGCAGCAAAACATCCTGTATTACCAAATTAACAACCTATCTTGAGAAATCACTCAAGGAAAATACAGTATCTTAATTATTTTTTTTCATAATGCATGCAGCTTTTTCCTGAATATGAAAAGCATTTTAGTCTTTTTCAAGAAGATTTTAAGTGAGCAACGCAATCAGCATTCTCACAGCACATTCCCAGTTAGATAATTATTTCTCAAAAGAAGGTGCTACTCACAGACCTGAAAACATGAAACCTCAAACCCCAAACTTACCTCCCATGTTATTACCAAATTATCAGGTTCTGAGCCTATCCCTTGTACATTAGAAGGATTTTCATCAGGACCTAAAAATAAAATATTTACATGTGAACATGAATGTCTGTTGTTTGCTTTCCAAGTAAATTTGACACCATTTAGTGTAAATCAATCACTAGTAAGTGGCAATTAGTTATTTACTTGCAGATTTTGTCAGGTACTGCTCAGATGGTTCACTCGGCTGACTTCTGCCAATCTCATTTACAGCTATCACACGGAATGAATAGTTGACATACGGAGACAACTTCAACTGTACTGTTGTCTGAGTTCCAGGAACTTCCGTCTGGTAATGCCATATTCCTGGTTCATGCAGCCCATCTTCATATTCAATCACAAAGTCTGTAAACAAAAGTTGAATCCAAATTTATGTCAAAACTTGCAACACCTAGATCAGTGTAGGCATTTCTGCACGAGCTAATCAGAAGGGAGCGATCCAATCAACATTTTCAAAAATCATGGGAACGGAAATATAAGTACATAAACCCGAACAAAAATCTATAATGTGGATCTCAAAAGTACTGCCTAGGCAGACACATAATAGAAACACTCTTAATTTTATTATTTGATATTCTCAGTAATGCAGCCACCTGTCAGGTAACACGTTATTACAAGAGCGCTCTCTCAGCTACTGGATTTTAATGTAACAGGAACCCTTGGCTCTATCACAGCAAGTGACAGGATTGGAATTTTGACGTAAAAGTAATATTTGGCTTATAGATACATTGGTCTCATTGTATAAAGCTAACAGCAAGCAGTATCAGTACAATATTAAAACTCTCCGAGTATCCAATTTTCCCAATGATACTAGCTTAGTGAAGAACTATTTAAAGGTAAGAGCTAGTACTTGAGGAAGTTTTTCAAGAGCACTATTCAGTATCTTCAAATTAATTCAAGGAATATATGCTCAGAAGCAAAATTTCTTGAGAGTTCTCTGTGTGAACATTACAATGACTACTGTCAAGATCCTACAGAGATACCTCAGCGATAAATAGATTCATTATCAAGGATAAAAGGACATATTTTTCCAGCTGTGAAACTGACAAAAAAGCTCCATCTCGTAAGTATAAGATATAAACTTTGAAACACTGAAGAGGAATTGTTAGGATGCAGTAGAAAAATGGGAGAAGAATGTATAGCTTGAGTATATTCCATGAAACCTTAAGTTTAGATTTACAAAGTCTACATGAACATCAAATGTTTGTGTGTTGTGTAGCAAAAAATTTGCCCTATCTCATGAATATGTGGTAACAAGTAGCCAGAATATGACTCTCAATACATCCTGTTTGCAATACCAAAGAAATCCCAAGAGACACCTGGAAAATGCTATTGGTATAATACTTACAGTAGCACCTAGAAATAATCCACAAGAGTTCAAGAAGCCAAGATGTTAAAGAAGTAAAATAGATAAGTAGTAATACTAATCATGGCCTTCTGGCCTCCAGGCTTGCAGATTTCATCCACATCTGAGTAGTAAGAAAGAGAAGAGCTGGCTCCAAATCACTGCCTGAGTTATAGCTGGCAGGGAGTGTTCAGAGGTAACGGTCAAGGCATAGGATGTTTTCTGGATTAAAGCCTTTGTTGAAAAGGGGCTAATACTATATGCTAAGACAAAAACCGCAACCACAAAGTTTTCACTATTGCTTTTTGCTTCTCTAGTAACTAGTATTCTGCCTGAAACTGTAATAGAACAATTTACAGGAGACTTCAAGGAAAAAAATCTATTTGAGCTTTCAGAGGTTCGAGTATGTCAATCATAATACTTGTGTAAAGGGATCATTCCTAAAGAAGTGCTATCCTTGAGTCTTGATCTGCCCTTTGATGTGATAGCAGCAGCATCAATAACAGGTTTACTTATGAAATGAATTCTGTATTTTGCAGGCTCTCAAGGGATCATGCAGCAATATAAATTGTATCATAATTAAAACCAGAATTATTTAGTCAGTCAGTTTCCAATATCAGAGTGTATGCAATATCTTGCTTCTAGAAAAATTCTAACATGAGCCAACACCACCTAGTATTACCTCTTTTTAAACAGTGTGATCTCATTCCTATAGGAAGGCAAAACTTGTGACTTCTGGTCTAAAAAACAACGAAAATACTGATACAAGAGTATATGAATAAGTCATAACTTAAATACAATTCAACTATTTACACTGACCATTTACGTACCGTATTTTTAAAGTATATTACTAGTTGATATACATTAGACAAGTTTGAAAGGGTAAAAAATAAGCATAATCCTTTGGTGTTTCCTTAAAATGCAATCGAAATCTTTGATTTACTCTGAAATTTGTGAAATTCTGTTACTACAAAACTTTCTTTCCAGATGCCTGATCCTCATGGCTTGCATTCAGTGTTGCTACTGACCAGCATCAGACCCTTGACAGCAACACTCAGTCTAACTCATCCATTCCAAATACAATGTGTACACTGATCTCAGCACCTCGTGGCAGTTATTAAATAAAAATGCATTGCATAAATAATTAAATAATTACATTAAATTGCTCATGATGAAAAAGTGGTCGCCGTGGATCTTTCTGATCTTGTTATTCCTTGGAAAACAAACAGTAATGTGCTTATTCCTTCCCTCTAAATTTGTCCTCCACCTTCTGTGCTCAATATAAGTAAGAGTATCTTTCATCACGTTCGACCGGGAGGAATAATAGCATTTAAGATCAATTTCCAGCCTTCAAAATTTATAGATGTTTATTTTCTCTGTCTTATGGACAGTCTAGACTAGAAAAAAACAAACAGGAAAAACTATCTATGTTACATCATCATGAAGAATTAGATTCTCTATCAAAAGTGACGGATAATCCCTATAGATACTGCTACTGATGCTACTGCAAATTCACGGGAATCACAGAAGAGTTAATGCAAGACATTAGTAGCTCTCTCCTTCAGAAGCACACAACTAATGAATAAGTTTACTCTCTACATATTGATAAGAATGGACCTTGTCAGACAAAGCTCATATCAGTATCAGCTTCTATTTTAACTAGCACAGCTTTTGGAATCAAAAGCCCGGCTCTTTACACCAGTAAGTAAGTCTTCCTGCTTGGCTGTATAGTAGGGAATATTCAATGAATTTTTGTTATCTAAATAAATGGCAACTGTGGTGAATTAATTTACCATTCTTCCATGCTATACAAAACTTATCTCAGAACTCTCTGGAATCTGAGAGCAGTCAATGTAATGCTGTTAATGTACTGCAGTACATACAAACATACTTGTAATGGGACTGTTGTTTTCATCTCCCGGTATCCATGAGAGTTCAATGCTTCTTTCTAGCTGACCTGTCAATTCCAAGTCAAAGGGTGGATTTGGCCGAGCTGTAATTCAAATGAACGCAAAGTAAGTAACTACATCAGAAAATGTAGTTTCATCTTTGAAAAAATGCCTTACATTCCAATCAAAAGAATTTTACAAATACAGCAGGGCAGATCTACTCACATAAGCACAACCTAATGACCATTAGCATGCAATTGTCACAAAATAGAGATAAAATGGAGAACTGATGTATCTGTAAAGTTATACACATTAACAAAAACCTAAATTTTATTTTATCTACATCTGCACTGGGTTACAAAAATGTAATGAGATGCAAAGAAATATGAAAAGGCATGTTTAGCTTATATTCAAATGATTATGGGTGGTTATCTCTTGTAACTAGAAATACTTAATAAAACATGTATTCACATCAAAGAAACTTTTATGAAATCACTACAAATATCCTGCATGTGAATTCAAACCAAGTATTTTTCAAATAGAAACTAACTGCAAGTTGCTAAGTAATTTATTTTTTGCTATATTTTATAAAACCTTGAAACACCAAGAAGCTGTTACTATACATCCACATAATGCATAGAGCTGTAATTGTCCATTTCAAATTGCTGAAAGTATTATATGATTTGTTAAACAAAAATCAAGACTAACGAGTAGGTTCATTTAAGAATACGTAAGTACTGTCACTGAACGTGATGAGACTTACATAAATGTGCTCAAGTCACTCATACTTGAATGTTTTAAGCATATTATATGCATTTTAAAATCCAAATTCAGAAAAAAAATGCTACCAAATATAAGTAAGTATACTGTATACCGTCAAATTTAGGACTCTACTGACTGACAGAAATTTCAGTTTTAATTTTAAAATGCGTATTAGCAATTACATCAATCATAAATCAAGCTTTTCAATATGGTCCTATACCTTTTATGACTGAAGAAAATATAAACATACTATAAAATAAACTACACCCAGCCTACAAAGCGGTCACCAAAAGCGATGTCAAAATCCATCATAATTTTTTGGTGCAAGTTCTTTGATAGTGAATTAACTTTCAAGGAAC
Organism: Tapera naevia; assembly: GCA_033556795.1. Taxonomy (NCBI): domain Eukaryota; kingdom Metazoa; phylum Chordata; class Aves; order Cuculiformes; family Neomorphidae; genus Tapera; species Tapera naevia. Next base: position 22,470,420 of record JAUMJJ010000059.1, read on the forward strand.
ACATGGATTTACCTTTCAGATCTTTCATTTATTATATAATTAATTTGCATTACAGCATTCTCTATGAGAAAAACATTATCACACTGTAACCAACTGTAACTAAAAATAATTCATCTCTGAAAACTTTTTGTTCCCTAAAATACAAAGCAGCCTGCACTGTAAAATTTCAAAGTCCAGTACTCCACTAATGAAGCAATTGGTAACATGGAATGAAACCACACACATGCACAAACACAGGAAAAAAGGGAAAAACAGAAAAGATGTTGCACTTTGCAATATGCAAATGAGAAATATATCTGGCAGATGATGTAGAAAGTGAACTTCATATTAGTTTACCGTAAATGATAGCTGGAGTTGGGGGAGCAGCTGAAAAGAACATTAATATAAAGGATTTAATAAGTTAGTAGCCAAAGTAACAGAATACTGCAGGTAGTTAAAGACTATAATTATTAGAGACAAAGAAAAGTAAACTTAATTAGAACAAATGGTTGATTTTATACTACACTGATAATTTTTCACTAAAAAGTTATAAAAGTATTCTTGAGTATTTCATCCATTTTTTAATAAGGATAGATCAAGGAAATAAATAAACTAAGCAATCTTATAAAAACTTTTCAGTAAGTACTAGACAATTGGCATATGTCAATCCTGTAGAGGCATAAGATTTCAATATAATTTTAAAACACTTGACTTTGAATCTCAGCTTGAACGAATCATTCTGGACATCTACTCAAAACTTTCTTACAAATTGGGAGAAAGGGCAAAGTAACGTATTTTACAATAATCTGCAATCGTGGAAACGTAAAAGAGTAAACATTTAAAATTAAAATCCTTGAATAGTCAGAAAATCAAGCATGCTCAGTCTTTCTGAAGCATAATTTAGCTGTAAAACAGATTCCTGAGATAACGTTTATGCTCAAATACTCTGCAATACATAACCTACTGTATTAGCTCAGATGAAATCAAAATTAGAAAAAAAAATTATACAGTACAAAACTGAATGTGCCCTGTGGCTACTGGACCCCTTGTAAGTAGCTGATTCAAAGGCAAACTTTAGATTAAGACTGTATTTTAAAAAATTAAATACATTTGCAAATAGGTGATATATCTTCTGTGCTGTCCAAGAAACCAAAACTAGGCTTATGCTTGTAATTTTAAATCTAATGCTGTTTTCATACTTAACAGTAATTACACACAATTCTGCTATCATAAAGTGTGAGAGTATTCTTACCAACAACAGTAAGCACAGCACTTGCTGAAACACTGTCCAGAGTAGTATTAACTATGCAAGTGTATGTTCCATCATCTTTATCAGTTACATTCATAATGGTCAAGTTGTCTTTACCAACTAGAAACCTGCAAACACAACACATTCAGCCACTGATTTTTCAATTACTGGTACTGTTATAAGAAACTTGCAGATGACATTACCAAATCCCATATACTTGTGTATTTCGACAAATACCTATACAGCAACGTAAGCTACGGAACTATGCCAGCCTTTCCTACACCGCTTTTGGCTGTCTTTCCACAGTAACTGTCTATCCTAGTGTGCTTTTATTTCCAAATATACTAAAACAACTTCTAATTCATTTGTGATCTATAGAAAAATAGTCTTTCGTTATCTTTATTGGCTTCTAGTGCCAATTACCTTCTCCTCACAATTGATATACATGGTCCATTTACACAATTACAAGTTTTCATATCTCATTTTATTCTGAATTCTATCTCAATATTTTCACCACATTAGCTAAGTCATTTAGTCACTAAATATGGGATAGGGAGAATATTTTTCAGGTGTCTTTGTAAAATGTCAATAGGTCAATATGTTCCTTTGAAAGATCAGGAAAAGGAGTGGAAAATGAAATGAAAAAATCAAAAATAAAGGCAAATTATTTTGTCCGCACCTTTCATCATCTGGCATTTCCTCGTTGTCCTTCAACCAAATAATTGTTGGCAATAAGGTAGAATCATGTTTTATTACACACTCAAATGAAACTTGCCCATATCTCTGAATCACTTTGTATTCCGGTTGTTTAATAATCATTGTTGGATCTGAAATTCAAAATTACTATTAGATATTTAGAAGGTCTGAACTTTTATATTAACCTGTGATTAAAGAGTGATTAATGTCTTACCTTTAACTTCCAATCGCACCTCATTCTGAGTCTTTCCTAATTCATTCCTTGCTACACATGTGTATGTACCAGTACTATCCTTTTGAGCCACTGGAATTTCCAAGGTTCCATTATCATGGAAAATGTACTCACTTCCACGCAAGATGCTGCCTTTCACTCCCTTAAACCTTTTCATATAAAAATTAACATCATTATCCGGTAACATAGTTAAATTCTGTTGTATTTTATTATCAGAAAATGCAAACATGGGACTGCCACATTAGAAAATACAGACAGAATCACATAATGAAATTTGTAGTTGACTCTGTAGGGATAGCTTAATTGTTGCTATGTTAAGTATATGTAATATTGTACTAGCAAACTGTAATCAGCATATATTTTAAAATACACTTTAAAAATTGTAAATAGGGTAGAAGCAGTTTTAAAACTTTGAATGTTCGTTTCCATAAACGTAATTGTCTCTTTTTACATAACTTAAGCACAACTAAAGCTTACCATTCAATTTCAGGCTTAGGTGAACCAAAATATGCACAGTCTAGCAATGCAGGACTATCTGCGATGACTTGGTAGAGTTTATTAGCAGGAGTTAGAATTCTTGGTGGCTCAGCTGAAAAGACAAAGATATATGGATATAGATACAATGATGCAAACACAAAATAGTAAGACATCAGGAGTGACCTAAGGAATTATATGTTAACATCCACTCTGAAGTGATTTCTGGTCTCAGTCTAATCCCTAATATGTTCCACTGCCAGTAGCCTGAGGAAACATTAATATAGGAGAATTATCTTCTGAAAACAAATGCTTCTTTCCTGTTTACAAGTAACAGGGATGGGCACCAAAGACAATGATTTCAGTTGGAAAATTTAAATCAGAACATACTTCCAGAAGAGAAACTCTTGGGAACAGACTGAACTACATAATTCTTAACAAACCTGCAGGCAGAAAGAAGCTAAGATGTATTTTTGGTGAAATACCTATTTTTTTTAAAGGAACCATGGAACGACGGTGGGTTCTTTCATTTAAAAGACAGTGTTTCTCAATCAAAAGATCTGCTAGATCCTGCAGGAGAGGATTTTGCTACTACCTTTGTTAAATTCAGCAAGAAGAATTAGAGAGGCCAAAGCATTTCATAACTACAAAAACATTCTTTAGAGGCCTTCAAGATAAATGCAAGATTGCGTCCCTTTGCAATAGTAATTTAGAGATGATCTATTTAACTGATCCAAAACATCTGCTATAAGTGAAAGTGTACTGAAATATACAAACTTAAGGAATATTAATAGCTGCCTCATTTCTTAGGTTTCTGTTTGCTTGACTTACGGAACAAGAGATGACATTTCTTCTAAGTTTTCCCCAGCTTTCACAACTATCCTTCTTTCTCAGGAAAAGTGAAAGTGAAAATCAGGAATATCCTGTAAAAAACAAGGTGCATGCACCCACGCCTTTTACAGGGCTCAGAAAAATCAATCCATTCCCACTGAAGTTCTCAATCAAGGCTTGAGAATGCAATCCTTGTAGTAGGAGACAACTGAATATGCAAGAAAACTGAAAAACATAAAACCTGCTTCTTACCCAGAACATTCACAAATGCGTTTGCCAGCAAGTATCCATATTCATTAGAAGCATTGCACTGATAGACAGCACTTGACCTTTCTTGCACATGTGAGAAAATAATGGTATCTCCATCTACCTTTCTGCTAGGATCTTCCGGGGCAACTGTTGGTATAAAGAAAAAATAAATGTTTTTCCTAAACTGCTATTGGATGATCAGTTTAATATTTCTGAAAATAAGAAAGCATCTGAAAGACCAGTACATCTTTCTTCTATTTTCCTCACTGACTGTTCACTGGTTGAGACATGAATATGATTAAGGAAGTTCTTCCAATTCTACAAGTATTTAACTCAGGATGGTAGAGTTCCCATTTTTGAGATTTTGTTGTTGTTCATTTTTCAAAGAAGTGAGGCTGATATCATACTTTGCATGCATTACAGAAGAAAAATACTGATATGACAAAATTCAGGCACAAACAAACAGTACCTAGAAAAAATCAGCAAATATTTCTGAGCATTAAAAGGAAACTGTGTTAGAATGACTCTGGAACTTTACAATCCACTCTGACTTAAAGGTTTGAGCTTTTCAAATCAGTTGTCATACCATAAACAATTATCTGAACATAAAAATACCCTTACCCAGTCCAAACATAGAATAAATTCAGACTAAAATATAATAATTCTACATTATAATTCTATATAATTATTCTATAATAATTCTTTCACATATAATCAAATGTTCACAAAAGCAATGATAGAAATTCAGTAGGTGGCACTCTTTCCCTTTTATAAGAATTATACAATGCCCTATCTCAACCTGTCTGTAGTAGCCTGAGCTGTCAAATAGCTCTTGCATCTCAGAAGAATTGGGAATATAACTGAAAAAAAAATTCTGAGATATTATTGAAAAATAGAAGTTGTCAGTTATGACACAACTGGATGGAGTTAAAGAGGTTTAATACAGAAAAAACTTAGCTTGTAATGCCACACTGCATAAAAATGCACAAAATGTAAATATTAAAGCAAAACACATCAAAGAATTATTAATATTGAAATTTAATGGTGACACTCTATATATTAATATTAAAATTAAATGCATATATGCATAAATAAGTGTATATATTTATAAATCAATGCATTATTGCTTGGTTGCCAAATTGACACCCTAATATATTTTTGGAACCTGAGAAAACATATATCTTTGAGGAAGACAATCCTATAAAATCATTTCTCATTTCTTTGGATTCATGGAAAAGATCAATTAATAAAATTAACATTTTTTAAGAGGCAAGCCCTTTTCTTCTGGACAGTATCTCAGCACTCATCTGTAAAGAGAAAGGAGAAATTTCTCATACATTCTACTGAAACATCTGTTATGAATTCTATAGGAGAGATGAATGAATGGGAACCGGCGAAAGAGACCACAGCTTTCTTAAGGGTATTTCTATCCTGGGTGAACTCTAAGGTCATTTTGCATGTAATATAATGACACCAATTTCCAAACACAAGAACAGTTTTCAGCTCCATCTTTAACTCTTATCTTCCATCACTCTGAGTTCAAATCAGTAGCACAAATTCAAAAACTTAAGATAGAAAGAAAAAGGTACTAGTGGAACTTTAAATGCTTATTCTCTGGACTGCTGGAACTTATTTTTCTCCTCTTTTGCTTTACTTCCTATTGTGTTCCATGTTCCACACTGCTTCCCATTCTATACAAATGTCATTTTCATTACAAGATTCAAGGGCTGAAAATAGATGGAGCAGGTGAGTAGCCCAGCAGGCAGGCCAGTCAGCTGTGAGAAGTGGTCTGTTTCTGAATACGGATCACCGTTAAATGGAAAATACGCACAACCGCCCACTCAGGAGGTAAGAGATCTGCCCACGGCTGTTCCAATCACCACTACTTCCTGCCCCTGGCTCTGGGCACCCCTCTACTCGTGTCCTCTGAATCCTGCAGTGTTTTGCACACACACACAAGAGCTTTACTGGGTGAATAGACTTCCCCTTTATACATATATAAAATGTTACAGGCTGTTGGCACGACCCCTTCAGAAAGATGGAAGACACTAGTTCAATCCTCTATGACTGAAGAAGGAACTGGATCTTAAAAGGATGATCTAGACCTTAAATTATCACATATAAGAAAGGCTAGCATCTTCCCTTCAGACTGCTGTATCTCAGGAAAAAAAAAAAAAAAAAAAAAAAAGAGATCCCCGTCTTGAGTTTTTTGTAGGAAAAGAGGTAGGTGTCTGGTCTCAGAAAAGGTTTTCAAACTGTGGGTCCCAAAAGTGAAAAAAAAAAAGAATAAATAACAAACCTAAGGAAACCTAAGGCTAGTTAGTGCTTCCTTTTGACTCCCCTAGCCACTTGCATAACAAAGAGCATTGATTTTAGAAAGCCCCCTACTGATACTGGCATCTGTTCAACCAACTGTCTTAGGACACACCTCGTCCTCCTTCACAACACCAAGAGAACCTACGTGTCTGCCTATACTACACTGCGTCTTGCAGGGCCAGACTCTAGAAGCAAGATGCTGGATCATCCAACTGCTTTATTGACTTTAAGTGATCACACACACACAGAATTGCTGAGGTTGGAACAGACATCTGGAGCTCATCTGGTCCAACTGCCAGCTCAAGCAGGGCCACCTTGAGCTCTGGACAGTGTCAAGGTGGCTTTTCAATATCTCCAAAGCTGGATATCCCATAAACTATCTAGGCAATCTGTTCCAGTGCTCAGACACTCTTACAGTGAAAAATCTTCTGATATTTAGAGGGAAACTCCTGTGTTTCAGTTTGTGCCCATTTCCTCTGGTCCTGTCACTGGTCGCCAGTGAGAAGAGCCTGGCTCCATCCTCTTTGCACTCTCCCTTTGGGTATTTACATCTATTAATAAGATCCTCCTTGAATCTCCTCTTCTCCAGGCTAAATAGTCACATCTCTCTCAGCACTTCCTCTTATGTTAAATGTTTCAGTCTGTTCATCATCTTCATGGCTCTTTGCTGGACTTTCCCCAGTATGTCCATATCTGCAGAGCCCAGAATTGGACACAGTACTCCAGGGGTAGCCTCACCAGTGCCAAGTACAGGGGAAGGATCATCTCCCTCAATCTGCTGGCAATATTTGTCTAATGCAGCCCAAGATACCATTGCCCTCCTCTGCCACCGTGGAACGTCACATACTTATGCTCAACTTGGTGTCCACCAGGATCCCCAGGTCCTTTTCTGTCAAGCTGCTTCCCAGCTGGGTGACTCTCGGCACATACTGGTGCATGGCATCGTTCCTCCCCAGGGCAAGACTTTGCACTTCTCATTGCTGAACTTCGTAAGATTCTGTTGAGGTCCTTTTGGATGGCAGCACAACCTTACAGCCTATCAGCCACTCTTCTCAGTTTTGTGTCACCAGAAAACTTCCTGACAGTACTGTCTGCCAGTCACCCATATCTTTAATGAAGATTTTAGACAGGACTGACTCCTGGGATACACCACTAGTTACTGCCCTCTAACCAGGCTCTGTGCCACTGATCACCATCCTCGGCTCGCTGTTCAGCTAGTTTTGAATCCATCTCACTGTCTGCATATCCAGCTCGTACATCAATGGTTTCTCTATGAGGATCTTACAGGAGACACAGTCAGAGTTTTTACTAAAGTTCAGTTAAACAACGTCCACTACTCTCCCCTTATTTACTAGGTCAGTCATTTCAGCATAGGAATTAATCAACTTGGTGAAGCACAACTTTCACTTGCTGATTACTCCTGATGATTTTCTTGTCTTTAATGTGCCTGGAAATGGTTTCAAGGATTAGCTGCTGCATCATCTTCCCAGGGAACAAGGTGAGTCTGACCAGTTTGTAGTTCCCTGGGTTCTCCTTCTTGCTCTGCTTGAAGAAAGGAGTAACGTTTGATTTCTTCCAGCCTTTGGGCACTTTTTCCAATCACCATGACTGACTAAGGATTGTCAAGACTGGCCTTGCAATGACATATGTCAGCTCTCTTAGCACTTGTGGGTGAATCCTACTGAGGTCCACAGACTTATGGATGTTTAGTTTGCTTAAGTACTCTCTGCCCTGATCCTTTTTCAGCATGGGTAGACCTTGCTCGAGCCTCTCCCCCTGGTCTCTGGGACTTGGGATTCCTGAAGGCTGGTCTTGCTAATAAAGACTGAGGCAAAGAAGGCATTCAGTACTTCAGTCTTTTCCATGTCCTTTCCATTTTATTTTTCCTGGGAAAGATAGCGATGACAGTGTCACTTTAGCACCACTTGTTTGCCGTTACCAGGATTTTGATCACATTACAGCATGGCTCCACAAGAAAGAGAAAATGCTTTTGACACATTTGACAAATCTGAATTTGGCACTGATAAACAAAATAGAGAATAATTAAATGACACTTAAAATGGATTTGTTATAGGAGTTCTGCTGCTGTAATATACAGTTGAACATGGGCCCTGTAACAGTCAACATTTAGTCATAATAACATCGATTCTCCTCTTAAGAATGCAGTTATATCCTTTTTGGATAAAGACCTGCTTGCCTGGTTTCCTCTAATTTTTCCATTACTTTGTATAACAAGATATCTTCTCAACTCTGTAGCTACTATGTACAGCATATTCCTGTACGGAGAACATATAGCCTCCGTTAGATAATTTGTCACAGTTAGTCACCAGCACCCTGAACACCTTCTGTTCTTCTGAATACGTACTTCCATCTGTTTCATAAACTTTAACCAGCCCAAGCAATTATTTGGGTTAGTATGTTTAAATAACCACTATGGCATCGTTATTTTTTCCCTAGAGAAAAGAAGAGAAAACAAAATGTGGTCTCTGAACAGAAGCAGTTAAAACACAGTATTATACTTAAAACTGGAAGAAAAAAAATTAGATTTTACTGAGATATTTTAACCTTTTCTGTCAAAGCATTTCTTTTTCATGCTCAATTTTAATTGCTGGTTAATGTATATTCATGCAAATTGAGGAAGCGAAATACAATGAAGAACAGAACAACTGTCAACTGATGAAGCAGTTAATAGAATATACATAGCAGTTAATATAATATACAATATAATGTTATCAATCCAAATAAATTATACAAACTTCATCCTGATCTGTAAAAAAGATATGTATTTTGGGCAGAAATTATTAAGATATGAAATCTGTCTAACGACTTTAAAATCCTTGGCTGAGATCCTTAAGGTCTGTGTATTAGGGAAAAAATCCATTGCTTGGAGCTGTGATTTTTTTAAAAAAATTACTTTAACATAAAAATGAATTTTTGACTGTGAGGGTCATCAGATTCCGAAACAGGATGCCCAAGGAGGTGATAGACTATCTGTCCTTGGGGATAACAAAATCTGTCTGGGCACAGTCTGGAACAAGCAGATGCAGGTAACACCTTGTTTTAGCAAGGTTTGGTTGGACTAGATGTTCTTTTCACCCTGAACTATGCTGTAATACAATGGTTTTAAAATAACATAACAAATAACACAGACTGAACATAATTCACTAGGAAGCAGATATATACCTTTGATTGTGATTCTGTAATTTGCTGTTTAAAAAAGCTAATAATGTGAAATTCGTCACTCTTGAAATCAGAGTTCCTTATAGTGTTACCACATTCTGAAGTATGGCAAAATGAGCATAAGAACCAAAAGACATCATCCAGAGGAGGGCCACGAGGATGATCAGAGGGCTGGAGCACCTCACATACAAGAACAGGCTGAGAGAGCTGGGCTCGTTCAGCCTGGAGAAGAGAAGACTCTGGGAAGACTTTAAAGCAGCCATCCAGTACTTTAAAGGGGCCTACAGGAAAACTGGGGAAGGGCATTTTATCAAGGAGTGCAGTGAGAGGACAAGGGTACCTGTTTTAAGCTGAAAGATGAGAGAGATTAGATATCAGGAAGAAATTTTTTACTGTGAGGGTGGTGAGGCACTGGCACAAGTTGTCCAGAGAAATTGTGGATGTCCCATCTTTGGAGGTGTTCAAGGCCTGGTTGAGTGGGGCTTTCAGCAGCATGATCTAATGGAAGGTATCCCTGCCCATGGCAGAGAAGCTGGAACTAAATGATCTTTAAAGTCCTTTGCAACCCAAACCACCTAGGATCTCTGAACACATTGCCTAAATACCATATCATGTCTTTAGGGAATGTCATGTGACATCCTTTTTTTTCTTTTCTTTTTTTTGGCAGGGGGCAGCATAGCACTTTTGCAAAAACAAATGGTAGTGAAATAGCAAGGTTGGTCAGTATAGTGCATTCGACACTTGAGAATCTCTGGGGTCAAACTAGGATTGAACCTAAGCAAGAAAAACAGGAAATTTAAGTAATTCAATTTTGCCTTACTCTACCCCTTAGAGTTAACTGACGAAGACTTAATTCTAGAAGAGATGGGACACAGAAAAAGGTGCCCTTTTCCTTTTCTTACTAGTTTCACCTGTTCCTCAGCAACATGCCTTCATGTGATCACTGAAATCCTTATTTCCAAATTTCTGATTCTGATAGTACTATTGCCTACAAAGGGACAGTAAGCCGTTATCCACAGTAGCTATGACTCTGTGACTGTCCTCTGACTATAAAGTGCAGAATGAAAAAAACTTGATTATGAAAGGTTTTCATATCTGTTTCAGTTCCTAGCCCAGATGCACAGTTCTAATGACAGCCTAAGCAGCGGATAAACACTTTTCCTGGCACTGGCACTCCTCTCTTCTCCGAGACTGAACCCCTCAAAGCACCAGGGACCAGCAAATTTCTCCTTACCATCCCATGGCTGTGGAGAGCAGCTTGTGTGGTTACTCACAAAGAACATGACGGATCATGATTCTCTGAGCCAGGGATTATCAAGGCAGGAAATCTAAGGCCCAATCTTTCTCCCTTAAATTCAATGTGATTACTAACAGAAACTAAAATCTAAGATTGTGTGAAATGTGATATAAACAAGTGAAGAACTCGTTGAAAGAACATAAACAGCACCATTCAGAGCACTACTTTGTATAAATCTAATTGTGTGCATTTAATATTTAATAGCTCATCATGAACTATAAACCAGTGAACCAATAAATTAGTCTTTTGTGCAGTATTTTCAATGCCTTTCTGAAGTCCAATTATGAAAGTGTTTCCCCTTTCCAATTAATCTGGGTTGCTACTTTCTTAAAAGTTGAGATACTTTATGCATGGTTTCCCTTTTGTAAAACCATGCTGAATATCTAAGCAATGAAACACAAAGGATTATGCAGCAGTATAAATAATGCAGGTCTTGAGCGTTAACTGAAGCACAAGGCAAGGCAGAGTCATGGCCTGAACTTTCAATTGCTACTTGTCGAAGTAATTCTAATTGACCTCAACGGGACCATGCACATGAGTTCAAATTAGTCCTGTGAGTAAACACTAGTTAGGTCCGTATCACACCAGCACGTCTGAAGCAGCTTGCTTTTCAGACATGTTGGGGTTTTTCTTTTAAGCATTACTACTGCAGAAAATCAATTAAAATATTACAAAGAAACCTAAAATCTCTTTTTACTCTGATTAATATAATCTGGAACAAAATTTACATCATTTCAATTTTTTTCATAGGTGCTTCAGACACACCAAATTTTTCTTTATTCTTCCCTTTTCCCTTTTGGTATTTAAGTCTCACCCTTTGACTGAGATACGGACGAATGCTTCTTTCTTCAACATTCTTCCTTCCTTGTCTGACTCTTTTATGGAAAAACAAAACCGGAAGAATTAAGCATCTCCCAGTTGTGCTTTCCAATAGAAAAATTGAAGTATTGCAAACAGATTACTGGGCCACAGGAGGCACACTGTGGCATATATGATGACAGCAGGGCTTTGAAATTCAAATGTAGCTCTTTTTGTTTGAAATCTTGCCATGGGTGTATCGCTCTCAGCACTGCCCTGAAGCTGAAACAGCTGCTTTAGTTTCCTTTCACAGTGATTTACTAATCATTCAGCTGGAAGAAGTTGGGCTGAATTCTATAATTTAGTAACAAGTGAACAAAAAAGGTACACTGTACTTGCTAATTTCCAGACCAGTTTTTAATAACTCAGAATAATAGGAAATCAGAAGAATCCTAAGAACTACACTTTCTGTGAACGTGATGCTACTTTTCTTAGATGCCCAGACTGACTCACTGTACTGGAGCATCCAGTAAACTTGTGCATAAATATTTAAGGCCATATGTTTTTCTCAGCAGGGAAACTGACCTGTAACATAAGGCTGAGCTACCCAGTCATTTTTTCCTGTGTTTTTTTTCTCTTTTTTTTTTTCTCTGGGTAATTTAATAAATGTCTCTTAATTTCTTTTCCCTTCAATAAGACTCTGTGTACTGATTCCTCCAGGCCATCCAGCCAATATATGCTGCTCTTGTACACGAGAAATCTGGTGGCATCCTACAGCTGCTTCTGAAAACGCTGTTTCTTACTGTTTCACTGCTATTCTGCAAGAACGCAGAACACATCATCGCTTGTCTGGGACAGCAGGATAGAAATCTCCTTAAAACATACTAGAAAAAGTTAATGATAACTACATAGAAAACAGTAAGGAAGATAGGATCATTCAAAACCCAGAAAGGAAAGAGCAGGACAGGTACCAAATTTTAACTATAAGACAGGCAATATGATATATTTTCATGCAATATACACAATGCAAAATTACACTGATATTTTCCTGGTTTCCTGTAATACCCACTGTTTGATGATATCACAGAATCATAGAATCCTAGAACGGTTTGGGTTGGAAGGGATCTTAAAGATCATGCACAGTTCCAAACCCCCAGCCACGGGCAGGGACACCTCCCACCAGATAAGGCTGCTCAAAGCCCCATCCAACCTGGCCTAGAACACCTCCAAAGATGGGACATCCACAGCTTCCCTGGACAACTTGTGCTAGTGCCTCACTACCCTCTCAGTAAAAAATTTCTTCCTAATAGCTCTCTCCTCTTCCAGCTGAAAACAGGTACCCTTCATCCTATCACTGCACTCCTTGATAAAGAGACCCTCCCCAGCTTTTCTGTAGGCCTCCTTAAAGTGCTGAAAGGCTGCTACAAGGTCTTCCCAGAGCCTTCTCGTATCCGGGCTGAAAAAGCCAAACTCTCTCAGTCTCATACAGGAGGTGCTCCAGCCCTCTGATCATAGTCGTGGCCCTCCTCTGGATGACGTCTTCTTACACAACTTATTTAACCAATGGAAACTTCTCATTGTAAATCTCAGACTAAAGATCTCAACTTTCATTTAATTAGGATTTCTGAAACACGTTTTTGATAAATATTTCTATCTGTTTCAGTATATATCCTTACTTTCCCCTATCCCAAGTTGCATATTTTTACCTGTAGTTCATAGAATCATAGAATTACTGGAGTTGGAAGAGACCCAAAAGGATCACCGAGTCCAACTCCTACCCCTACACAGGGTACTCCCAACATTCACACTATGTGACTGAGAGCATTGTCCAGCTTCTTGAATGCTGGCAGACTGGGTGCCACGACTACTTCCCTGTGGAGTCTGTTCCAGTGTTCCACCACCCACTGGGTGAAGAACATTTTCCTAACAACCAATCTAAACCTCCCCTGGCACATCTTCCTGCCATTCCCTCTAGTACTATCACAGGTTGCAAGAGAGAAGAGATCAGCACCTGTTTCACCTTCCCCCCTTGTGAGAAGGCAGTAAAAAGCTATGAGATCCCCTCTCAGTCTCGTCTTCTAGAAGCTGAAGAGACTAAGTTCAGTTTAATCTCTCTACCCCAAATATTTCAAATATATCTAATGATATCTGATATATTTACCTATATCTATTTACCTACATATCTAATCAATTTACCTGTTGCTACTTCCTACATTCTCATTGTAGAGAATCCTCCTCCATGTCCCAAACTCCGTGACATTCATTGACAAACTAAAACACCTCTTGAAACTCCTGAAATTTACACTGTTGCAGTTTCAATAACGACCACACATACCAATATTTTAGAGAACACTATCTCTCACGAGTCATCGGGGTGATATTTTTATAATATTGTTTTGTGAAAGAGGATGGATAAAGATAGAAGAACCAAGTGTGATCTTATACAATAGGCTATGCCGAGTGCGAATGCAACTGACACCCTGCACTGTCCTCCAGCAAGTTCTTCCCAAGTAAACTAGTGCTATATATAGTAGCTCTCTTGTGTCTGTCATATCAAGCATTGCCAGTCATAACAGTGCAACAATTAAGTGACTTAATCACCAGTTCAGGGTTGCTTTTCTTACCAATGCACACAGAAACAGCTGTTTTCCTGCCTTAGGGGTTCTTTTTCTTTGACATCTACTTGGCACAAGCTGTTTGCCAGGCACTTGCTGATGCATTCAGTCAGTTTTGCTGCTGCTGCTTTTTAGTGCTGAAGACTGGACGATTCAATCATACTCCAAGCTGCCAATCCAGCAAAAGTGCTCTGTACATCCACAGAGGTGAGAACTTGACTTTTTATGCCACCTTAAGTGTTGCAGCAGGATGTCAAAGGAGAGATCTAACAAACTACCATGGCAACACATAGGTAAAAATTAAACCCTAGTAATAACCCTTTCAAAGAGGAAACGGTTACTACGGCCCCATCTCTGCCAGGATATTGCCAGCAGAACACCATACAGGATAACCAGGAATATGGTCACAAATTTTAGTGCTGTCAAGCACATTGGAGGCACATTTGTTGTTCCACTTTTGCAAACCATGGTATTTTTATCACCTCATTTATAATTTAGTATTACTTGTCAGGAAAAAAACCTACTCCAATACACGCTTTTGATTTATATTTGAAAAAACCACCCTGATATTCCTCACGTTTTCTTGCTCATCCTCCCATAAGATAATTAAGAATCTTACTTGCTATGGGAACACCATTTGCTAACCAGCTTATATCAGGCTTTGGGTTGCCATTAGCTCTGCAGATCAGTGTTCCATCTTCTCCAGGAGACAAGACCAAGTTTCTGGGTGCTGTTATCCAGTATGGGGCAGCTGGGGTTAGGAAGAGAAACACAGCAATAATTTTCCAAAATTATGTACTGAAAATTATAAGGCACAGTCATGGTAATGAAAAGATAATTCAAACAAGGTCTGTATAGATCTAGACACTGCTAATTTTTTTAAGTACATTTATGTATGCGATACTCAATGATTAAGTGGTAGATTATACTTTGGCTAAACTGACCTATTTTCTACCCACTGCATTACAAAGGGAGCACTATTTACTTCAAAATTCTGAGATAAGCAACAAGAGGTTGTTTGCTTCATTTAGGGTTGCCTGCTTTGATGAATCTAATTTGCCTTTCCTAAAGAAAGAAAAACTTATTTGAGTATGGTATCTGCAGAGACTAGAGTGGCCTTTTGATTAATTTCAGAGATATCCATGCTTACAGTAGGCTGTCAGAAATTAATTCAAGTTCAATTACATAAAAAGCTTTCATGTCAAGGGTGAAATTCAGAAATTTCAAAATCTTTGGTCTCACTGAATTTAATGGGTGATTGCAATGAGGACAGATGTTTATCTGAGACAGCTGAAAACACAAAGAGATCAAAATGGATGGAACACTCCTTACCAAGAGATATGCATCTATGTCCCCATCTCTTCTACAACAAATAACCACAAACAGTACATTTTATCACATCTTGCAATTAAATTTCAGATATTGGATTGACAGACAGATGCAAACAGAAAATTAAACTTCTGCGGTTAAAAAGGAGTTTGAACGCAATCATAAAATTATGCTGGTCTACAATAAAATAAATGTCTATTTAGCCAGCAAAGTTGACCATTTCAATGACTAATTAGATGTCATTACAGGGTTTTTGTTTAATGGTTAATGCTATTCAAAATAAACTTCTTATTTGGACAAGCATACTGTAAGTGTTTCTAGAACTAGTAAGATATCATCTTGGGTAAAAAACATGAAGAAGATAGAAAACCAGAAATGTCAATTTACAGGGAAAAGGAAGAAGACAGTAAGGGCATAAGACAAACAGAATAACAAATAGAGAAGAAAGAGAATCTGGGTTATATGAATGGAAAGAAGAAAAGATGGAGAAAATAAGGAGATGAAGAAGAGAGATGGGGAGGAAGACACAAAAAACAAAGGAAAGGAGCAGCCTAATGACAGCTAATAATGTAGCACTGGTATAAGCTAAGAAATTATTTCACTACTGTTAGAGTACAGTCTCAATTTAGCCTGTCGCTTTACAAAATAACATATTAAAAAAAAAGAGAAAAATAGAGCAGAGATGTTAAAGTCTTTCCTGTGATAGAATTCAGTTGGTTTAATGACCATTTACTTAGTTGTTTGGGGTTTTTTACCATTATCATTTGTCCTTTCAGCTATATTTTATCCTGGAAAGATTACTTCGGTCTTCCATTTTGGACACTGACAATATTACATTAAGGATTATTTTCGTATTACCTTTCACAGTTACCGAAATGACATGATGAACAGAACCTAATGTATTTCTTGCTATACATTTGTAGTTCCCGGAGTCAGCTTCAGAAACATCTATAATCTTCAGAGTTTTTTTAAAGTTTTCAAAAAATGTTCTGTTGGCTGGCAGTTCCCCACCCTCTTTAATCCAGCGGATTGCAGGTGTCGGTCTGGAGAAACAAAAGCACAGATCAAATTCAGGGATTGGAGAAAAGGAAGATAAGAGTACAATACATAAATTTTTTTGACATATATTTTACAAATAATTATTTTAAGAGCCTTTAACCAGATTTTGGGGCACGTCCAGCAAATGTGCAGAATATGGCAGCATTTGTTTCTTGGGAATGACAAGCCTCACTAATACTGACAATGGCCATCTGTTGGTAGGCTTAATAATTATAGACTACATTTGTCTGCTGATCAATCTAAAAGCCCCGACGATTAAGAAATGAATAGAAGTGTATTGCAAATCTTATTGCACTTATGCTACTGAATCAACGCTCACTGTGCTTTAAAAGGTAGTTTCTAGACAATGACAAGTTTATAATTGTCTTTCATTTGAGCAATACCCTAATGCTTTGTGAACATGATATATTTTAGAGCTGAGATGTAAGGAGACAGAAACATTTCCTATGAGAAATCAAGAAAAAAACCCCACATTGGTGCTGACTTAAGTACAGCTTCTCATCACTGCACCATGTCTAAAGCTTGGCTATGCCTTATGTTGCCCACTGAAGTAAAAAATTATCCAAATACATGGAGATATACTTTTAATATTACAAGAAACTACAAAGTGTTGCTTTCTGAGTAGCATGTCCTCTCTTGGATAGTAATGATTCAAGCCAAGTATTCCTTTAGCAGTCTAATATCACAGATTTTCTAACATGGACTCCTAGTAAAGTTTACTTTCAATTATAGTATCAGTAATCAGGAATGGTTGTTTCAAACAAAAATCAGAATCTGGCCCTTTGTGGACAACTACGTAAGCCTCCCTCAACAAATTACTTTTTTTTCTATATTGCAACAAGGGCTAAAGACACAAAGCAATACAATGTATAACATTGTAGTTTCCCCCACCCCCGTTATATCCATCAATTTTACTGGAGTTTGGATTGCTAATAATTTTATTGCAGGGTTGTCAAAATCACGTAACTATATTGCTCATGAAGATTACCTGAGCTGATGCTACTCCCACTCATCAGGGTGCTTTTGCTAGTGGTACTGACGCAAAGACACTCGAGCAGACCACAGCTGAGACAGAAAAAGTGCACTGATGTTTGTATCAAGCTGTGTCAAGTTGTGCATGTGCGTGCCCTATGGAACTTACGTAAGTGAATACATGTGCATGGGGTTGTGCTGCATCATTTGCAATTATTGGCTTTCCTCATGGCTACCTCACTGGATTCTGCATTATATGCTTTTGTGCACTGTAAACTTGTTTACAGTTCTTGAAATAGGTATTAAAGATTTTCCAATTCTGCACTAACCAATCTATTCTAAAATTTCTTCCTGAGAAGGAAACTGATTTAAAATCAAATTAAATCATGACGTTAAATTGCTCTTTAGTAATTTTCTATTTGTACAATAACCAGCAGAAGAAAACTTATATTACATTGAAGAAACAAGTACCAATTAAACTCAATTACAATGAGAAATTGCACATTACATAAGGAGCTGAAGGTATGTTCGAACAACTCCCACCTAGCTGATCTGCTAAGTAGTTATCAGCATATGTAAGCAGCTTTTTCAAGTTAGACCAGCAGATTCTTATCTATTTTTATATAATTTGAGAGCCTTACAAATGTAAATTTAGGAAAAAAGTAAGAGGATTGATTCCTAAGTGCAATTCTGCAGATCTGTGTCTGAGTTTACACTACAGCATTTCTTGCTTGTGTCATTTAAAAATATTATGGTACAATCTGAAACCTGTGTTTAGGGTTTGGAGATAGGAGAAAGCAGAGTTAATGCTCAGTTTTAAAATCTGCTGATTCCCAAGTAAAAGGTGGACTTTCTTAGAAGAGCTCTTTCTATTTTACATTTCTGTTTCTTTGAAATACCCTAAGTGGTACCATTTTAAGCGGTTCTGTATTTTTATTTATAAAATCGCTGTCTAAAAGTAACTCACAATCCTGCTGCAATGCACTCCAGCAAAAGCACATTTCCTCTGAGTTCCACTTTGGTACTTGTGCTACCTGTTGGTGTTAGAAGAACTGGTTGCCTCTCTGTAACTGGCTTTGCTGGAACAAGAAAAAACAAAATAATTAATTTCTAATGCATACATCCATTGTCACATGTAGGACAGAGATTTTGCTCCACACTGGCAATTTAATTAAAAACATTTGTTACACAACTACACAGCTCAACAAATTAGGTTTTTGACAGACATAGCACATCTTAACTTGTTAAAGGCTATAATTTTGAACACATACATGAAAAACGTTATTACTAAAGATGGGAGCAATTGATACATAGTTTTCACATAGGCAACCATGCAGCCTGACAGATGGATGCTGAGGCTTAATCCTAAGCAGCCCCTGTTCATTTCAGCAGAACTAGTCCAGGGAGTAAGAGGTCGCTGATGTGAGTCATAGTGTAAAGACTGATAGTTACCAACAATTTCTGGGTTTCCATCAAAACAGAATTAAAGCAAAGTTATTGTATTCAGAAACATAAACCAAGAGGATGAAAGTTACACTATACTTTGAAATATTCATTGTTCAATATCTTCTAGGCAATATGAGGCATCTTTCAGAAAATCTTTTTATTCTCTACTTACTACATATTTAACTTTCATTCAACCTGTTCCTCTCTCAGGTAATAAAGAACCATTGATTAACCCGCATGAAATAATCACAGTAAACAGACAGCTATAAATATAAAATCCATTTCTGACATTATAGTCTGTTGGCTTTTGAAGTATTATAGATTTCACTTGCCTTCATGGAGAGCAGAATAAAAGGACTTTCTGTAATAGACTGCTTTCTGTAAATACTCTAATATTCTTCTACAGCAATTTTAAAATACAGGATTAAATTGCTCTAAAGTAAAGTAGCAATCTGAATCATTACAGTGAGTTACTGTATTATTTAAAAATGTGAGCAGAAACATAATAAACTCTTGTTTATTAGGTTACAGGATTTACTGATAGTTTCACATAAACAGAACACAATTTTAAAACAGTATGTGTTATGAATTCCTTAAAAACCTGTACAGAAACAACTTAATAGTGGTCTAGAGTCAAGAAAGCAATTAATGGCCACAGGTAATAACTAATGTAGCCAGTTTCAGCATTGCTAAGGACTAGTGACTCATTTTGCAAGACTATAAAAATTCAGAAGAATTATCTCTGGTACTTTTGAGTTGTGAGACAACCAAATGGGGTTTTTCTCACTAATTGTAGTTAATCATTCAGTGTTCAGGTACATATTTCTTGTTAGCTCCTGAATGACATTTTATTTTTATGCTGAGAATTAAACTATTCAGTACCCCTGTTTTATTTTAGATTCCTGAAAGTTATGGTTTAATGTATACAAAGTCTCATCTGACAAAAAAAAAAAAGACAAAATTAGAATAAATATAATGTATTTTATATAATGTGAAGAGTCTACAGCCTCAAACGTTACAGTATCAGTGTTGCTCCAAAGTCAGACTCCCTAAACATATATACACTTGTTTAGGAGGATTTAATTCACAATATACAAAAGACCATTCAACACAGATTAATGTAAAGACCAGCTTAAAAAACAGACAAACAAAACTAATCTTTCCCCTACAAAATTATTTCTACAGATAGTATTATAGCGTTCAGATTTTAATTAATTCCAGTTTAACATTTATGAAATGTTAATAATGCATTACATTCAAAAAGCTATTAAACATGCAGTGCATCTGTTAAATACTTAATTGTAGTTATTTATTATGCAGCATGTGATATTAATAGTCCTAGTGATAATGAACATATCAAATTACAAGGTAAACTGGAGGAAAAATATAAAAAAGCAACCCTATAGAAGCAATGAGACATTTTTTAAATCTGCCCAGTGTGAAAGGACTCATTTATTAGAATAGTTTCTATTTTTATGAGCTGTATGTTACAGTAAAATTGGAACATTAAATATTTTAAAAATCACACTGTGTAGTCCCTTTGTAAAGTATTTATTATCACCAGCACTAATAGATACCTTTATTTGAAACTGAAAAGGGAGCAAAAGGTTAAGTAGCCATGGAGGTGAAGTTAGTTAACTAAATGCTACTGTGAAACAGGGAATATCAGTGGGGACCAGTGTAACTCACCACCATAAATATCAGTGTCACTCAAATTAGCAGCTATAGTGTCATTCAATGAATCCACTGAAATAAACAGAATATCATGAAGAATGCATACAAGTGGAATAAATCAAAGTACTGGGAATCAAAGGTGATGATATGGCCACGGCGAGTTAATCAAATGATTGATTAATTTGTTTTGATAGTTATAATAATCATAATAACTTGATATTCTTGGAGATAAAATCCATATATTACCTTTTAGACTGTATTTTTTCAATATTTCAAATCTTACTAAATATTTTTTCAAAAGACAAAGCCTTACGAAGGAAAAAATGACAGCTTTTAAAATGAATTAGGTCACGAAAACTGGCGATAACATTTTAAGTTTATACAGTAATGTAACTTTTTATTCAGAATTAAAATTACAAAATTACCTACTTCGGCAAATAGCTTGAGAATTCTTGATAAATATTATGCAATTATGTAATTACTAATGCAATACCTACTCGAAAAGACTTTTACAGAAATGGGTTGTTTCTGCTGTATAGTTTGTGTATGATTAAATCTTGCATAGCAGATATAGTCCTCCCGGGTGTCTTCTGGTTGTACGTTAGAAAAATAAAGGTCTCCGTTCAGACCTTGGGAAACTCTTTCACTTTGAGGCAGCTTTTGGAAAGCTAAGGGAAAACAAGAACACGTTAATCTCAACTACAATACCTGCTCCATTATTATGATATGCAGACTTCACATCCACTCAATTATGCTGTTTAGGGGTTTGTAAATATTTAGACCTTCTCTGAGTTTCCTCTCAAATTCCCTTCAGCTCTTCCCATTTTTCCCAGTGGGTTAATCTACAACTTATACTAAGACCTCCACCTACTTTTGGCTTCCTGCTTTGGGTTGCATGTGTGCTTGTTTCTTCGTATTTTAATTTAGAGGGAAACTCCACCATCTGTGGTCTTGGTAAGCAATGATCAACAATATAGAAAAAGTGCAAAAAGTGAACTAATTCTGCATAAAACAAACTCACCATTATCCATCCAAAATATTATAGGTGGTGGTAAACCAACAGGAGGTCTGCAGTGTAGTACCAGTGAATCACCTTCTCGAACATGATTTGGTTCTAGTTTTTCTTTAGTCCACAAAGGGGATCCTATAGATAGAATTTTATCACACATAAAAACTATTGACAGACAAAAATTCCAGAATTTAAGGGCAAAATGCACATAATATCACAGAAAAATATACAAAAGTAGATGCAGCAGAATGTTAACTCCTGTAATATTTACTGCAGATCTATTCTGTTCTTTTTTTAATGTTTTCCTGGACAAAATTAGGAGATTTTAAAAACATTTTGTGCAGAAATCATTTGCTGAAGCTATAATCAACTGACTCAAATTATTTTGGCTACTGACTAAATGTTCTGTAACACTATCATGGAAAGTTTTAACTATGATAATGTAATAAAAATTATGCACAATTTAAGTAAGAAAAAGATAGACCTTCCCGAAACAGCTTCAAACACACAGTTTTATTAAAATGTGAGAACAGCGTATTTTGAACTGAGAAGCTTGAAAAACAAATTTGAGATTAAAATCATATAAAAAGCTGTAGAAACAGCCTACTATTATTCAAAATGTTTTAGCTCTATTTTCATTTTGGTCCCAATCTTTTCCGTACTAAAGCTATTATAAAAAATATGAAATACATGGATCAGAAAGAGAATAAAAATTGTCCTCATCAATGATATGCATTAAGGATTTAAACATTTTATTCTTATTCTAGTGTCATATATACAACCCAATTTCAAGCATGGTAGGTCATCAAAAATAAATCAGGAAAGTATTTTAGTGATTAAATTTTCTGAGCAAGATTGGAGAGAACATGCAATACATTATTGAATCTGAATATCAGAAACTCAACAATACAGTGTAACATGATCAATTTGATGATTAAATATTTTAAGACAAGAAAAAAATAAAACATCCATAAGAAAATAAGCAAACCAAAATGTTTTACATTTTATGAACATTAAGAGCTTCACTTACTAGAAGGCCTTATAACAATATTGTTGGAAATGGCTGCTCCTCGTTCATTCCTTGCTGTACATTGATAGACTCCTTCATATGCTTCAGCCTTCCCACCATTCATAATATTTATGACAAGGGTCCCTGAATTTGGTTTCATTGTTACCAATGCATCTTTGTCTATATCAAAATGAGTTCCATTGCGTGTCCAGGAGAAGCTAAAATAATAAAAATAGAAGAAATATTCTTCAGTTGCCTTTTGCAGATTGTATGGAGAGGGAAAAAAAAAAGTAATTTCTAATAATACATGGTATTTGGCATTTTCTTTAGCAGATAAGTATTACTTGTGCACAAACTGAAATGAATTAACTAATAAAGTAATAGAGCATTTTTTAATATAAGAAATCTGTCAGTTTTTTAAGATAAAAGGCTTGGCTGAACTTGTTAACAGGAGCCATTTCAAAGTCAGTATTTTTTTAAAAAAAAATTACACTAAAAGATTCTGAAGGTAATTGGGTATGGGAAAGAACGGATTTTCTTTCTACTAAAGATGGTACAGCAACATCTGCAAAAACTGATATTACTAAAGCTGCATTAGCATTTCCATTATAAAACCTATTGTTGAAAGGGTTTAAAAACCTGCCTTTAAAACCTGCTCTGGGCTGAAATGTGTCATCTCAGGTCCCAGCAGGAGATCATTGCCTTTAATGGGTATGGCCATTTTGAAGTTTTTGCAAGTGAATGTGGTGAGTTTGATTTCTTTTCTCTACTCTTATGCAAACAACCATGATTCTTTAAGTGAAATTTAGCAGTCTGATAGCCCATGATTAACGTAGGAAATTTATACTAGTGTTACTCAAAGTAAGAGTTGTTTTGAGATGTAGTCACTAAAAATGAAGACTATCAGAACTCACAAAAAAAACCAAAAAAAACCAAAAAAAAGCAGAAATGCACATTCTGTGATTTATGCTATTGTAAACACCAATTTCTTGGTATGCTTCCTGGCTAGAATGCTTCCTAAAGTATAAACTTACATGGTACCAGAAAAGCTCAAATTCTAAGTGACTCCAGTTGTGCGATGACCTTTGGCAGCAGGAGGGTAGGACTGGATGTGATATTTGCACTTTGTGGTGGGGAGAGCAAAAGAACTGGACCTGACAAGCAGCACTGCACCACACTGCAGTGTTTTTGGGAGGACAGGCACCCATGGCAAAACAACAGCAAACCTGTTTCTTACAACCTTGCGGGTGAAGCTGCAGAATGTGGGGTTTCTGTAGCCCTCTGCTACCAGTAATAATGAAGGATACAGGGAACTGTAATGTAGCTTCAAATGAGAGGTGGTAAATGTGGTACAGAACTCTAAATTTGAGATACTGAAAGTTACGACTCTTTGCTGCTCAAGCTATAGGTAGCAGCACACCCATAAACTGTTATGTGAGCTGCTTTCAACAATAAGAAGTTACCCTGTTTCAACAAAAAATTCACACTCTGATCTGAGAAAATTCATATTCAGAGGTTTGAAGCAGCTCATGTTCCAATGTGCACTTGCAGGTCATCAAGACTAATGGACCATTATAACTATTGAGATAAATTATCTTTAAAAATAAGACAAACTAAGCATAAAGTTATTATACTCATTAGAAAATTCTGCACTTAAATCCTGTCACTGCCTTTGGAACAGAGGAACAAAGGGGGACAGATTTGACAGGGAAGGTGAGGCTGTACAGCAGGGAGCCCTGGCACACGACTTGGATACGTCAGTCTCTCAGACAGTGCTCTTGTCCTCTCAGGTAAATCCAACCCAAAAAAAGCGTTCGAGTGAAAGTAAAAGTAAAAGTAGTACAGTTCTCCCAAAGCACACAACAGTCACCTGATCCTCCAGGTCAACAACTGGACTTTTGAAAATGGCATTTTGCCTGCTAAATTAAAACACTGCTAAACACAGTAGGTTTATGGCACTCCCACCATTAACAGAATACTAGAAAGGGTAACAGAATCATAGATAAACTCCATCTTCTCCATTCTGCTGCCCAGCATAATAACGACCATGACCCAAAGGCAATCAGAAGGAATAATACAGAAAAAACTCTGGTTATTCAGCAGTAGTACATTTAAAGAGCTCTGTGTGTGCCTGAATGAACAGTTATAGACTAATCTTGCTATTAGGTTGTAGTGTAACATTACTGAGAGCAAAGAGACGTGCATTTCTCTTCACAGTCGCTGAAGTCAGAAGCATTTCCTAGCAATGCCAGAACACAGCATGACTACTGCTGTTTCCAGTACAGGTACTCAGCATCTTGAAATGAGTTGTTTTCAAATATTTGAAGATAAGGAAACAGGGCCTTAAAATGGAAGATGATCAGGAATCTGATTTACACACAGGGTTACCATTTCTGCCAAAGCCAAAACTTGAAGTTATGAAAAACACTTACTGATCATTAAAACTCATGCATTATATGATTTCTGACAAAATGCTTATGTATTTCAAGAAACGCCTTGCAAAATCCCATTATTTACAAAACATTATATTTGAATTTATCAGTGTTACTCTGAATTTATTCAACACCCACTCTTCTTAGATACTATGTGTAAATCTGGAAAATCATTCAGATGGGATACCTCTTAGTGCTTTCCATGGGCATTTACCTATCTGCTCTTGTAATAATTGAGTATTATGTTATTATTTTATTTTTAGAGCTTTGAGGAGAAAAAAACAGTACAGTTTTTCAATGACATTAAACTTTTCCATAGTCATGTATGAGAATGGTCAAATTTATGCTATTATCTGGTAGCTGTTTAAATTAGAAAAGTAGGAGCGCATGCGCGTTTTTGAGTGTGCAAGCACATATCTATGCACCTACCTGTTGGTTTACAAAAGTTACACTATTTCCTCCAAGTTATCCTATGCTGTTAAGCCAAGAAAAGCAAAACAAAATGCTACTAACCTAGGAAGTGGCTTTCCTTTTGCTTCACACTGTATTACAATATTCTCTCGAGGGTCAACAATGTAATCTTTTGGAGATTGCTGAATTATCGTAGGAGGTTGCAACACTTCATTATGGAATATAAGAAACAGAGAGGAATTTAACAATATTTTCAAAGTATCAGCGAGACAGTTTTGTAAGCAAGGAAAGCAGAACTGCAATTAGTAAACAAATCATCGACAGATAAGTTGCATTAAAGTATTCTTTGTATTAGGAGGCTGAAGCCCTCTACTCTTGTAAATCAGTGTAGCTACACTAACTGTGCTATATTGATTTATAGTATATGACCATCTTGGCCAAAAAATTTAACAAATATGATTTCTAACCGTCAAATTTCAACAAATTCCTCACAAAACCAAAGAACACCTGAACTCTAAGTCCAGTATATCCTGAATGCACAGCTGTAAGACATAGAGTCACATAAAATGTTTTTTACCACCCAGAATGAAAAAGAAAGACATCGCCTTCTATCTCTAAACATTTTACCTATTTCCAGATTCTCTATGGGTGTAAACTTTTCACACATTTATTGTGCTCCACATATTGAATTAATTTACAAAGCATGCTTTTAGAAGCTACTTTTCAGGAGTAAAAAAATGTTATAAATAAAAGACTGTGTAAAAAATTACAAAGATAGTAACTACTTTCTAGATAGATTAAAAATATAGGAAACGTTTAGAACCAATTCTCCTTAAAAAACCCCAACAAATACATAGTCAATCCTGTGAATTGCCCCAGGATAAATAAACATTTTCACATTTATAATCTACCTAGTACTCTAGAAGCAGGAGCACAAACCAGAATTTTTCTTACCTGACAAATTAGCTAGTGCCTACCTCTATAAAGTAATTTATAATCTGTTACCATATCTCTGGTCAATTTTGCATTAAAAAAAAAATTGCTGTTTCTGATATTAAGATAATGAGAAAGGTGCTTTCCTCAACATTAGTCATCTGTTTACAGTTTAGTGTCATCTAAAAGAACCAGTTCAATAACAACCCTGTATAAATGTTGTAAATTGTCTGTCCAACACTACAATTCGCTGCTACTTCAGAGTAATTTCTAGCCACTTTTACCAAAATATTTAAATCGTGAGTTAGCTGTGTTCTCATGTCTCACTCTAGCCAGTTAAAATTGTAAAACTGGCATTTTTATTTTAAGTCTTCCCTACCATCATACATTAAGTACTCTGTTGCACAGAAAGAGGCAGCCGTCTCTAAATCCCTACCCACAATAAATAGCCAGGAGAACATCAAATCATGGAATCATAATGAGATATAGCAGCTAAGCACAAGAGAACAGGCCATACAAAGCTGGGTCTTTCTCTTCCTCACTGCAGAGAGCAGAGTGCTTAAAAGAGGAAGATGACATTTTTACACGTTGATGACTTTTTGCTTATTTCTTTAGAAAGACACTTTGAATGCAGTCTTTTTGCCTCTAGAAGACAGTTCTATAAGTATTTATATGCCAATGAATTTATTTTTTATCAAATATATTTACTCCTGAAAGTAGTAATAAAATCCTGCTCATGCTGATATTGTGTAAAGATCTTAATGTTCAGATAGCACACAACCAAAAAATCACACCATTAATTTGTTCAAAATATAAGAACATTGATATATGTACAGTAGTATTTTCGGAACACTGCATGCACCAAATTATCAAAAAAATGTCAGAATCACACATTTTTGGACTGTAAATTCAATTTGCAACACAATAAGCATTAATTTTCAGCAGCACACAGCCTAGTTTTTGTGGACAGGAACTTACATTCTTCTAGAAGTTTTGCTTTTATTCCCCCATCAGAATCAGCAGTGGACAAATGGAAATTAAAGAGAAACATTTGTTAGTCAAAAGAAAATTAGCATTTTTGAGAGGGAAGATAAGTGTCTCTGACAAGTACGTTGGTCACCATTAAAAAGAAAACATTTAAAACATTTAGCACTGTAACCCATGTAGCGATGAATTCCATTGAGATAAATGTGGCAGTATCTGACACAAAGTTCATGTTAGAAAAAACTTGTTTGAACTGTTGACTTTTTAAGGGCAACCGTGGTACATGGTTTTGGCCTTGCAAGGACACAAAACACTGGTACTGACAGGACAGCAAATCAGAATTAATGGAGTGCACTGCCCTCATGCTGCAGTCAAAATCAATCCACCCATATGATCATATGGAAGAACAAAAGAGAATGCTTCAGGCTGAATTACTCTTGAAAGCACCTAATTCTACTCAACAGAAACAAAATCCCTTTTGGTTTGAAAAATTATTAAAACAAAAAGCATCATCTTAGTTGTCACATCTTTATTGCTTACTTCAAATATTTTGCATAGATGTCTCCTCATCAATAATGTTTTATAGCAAGTCAAACTGCTCTTGGTCAGCTGTACTATAAGTCACCCCTTCCTTCTTTGAGACACTGACAAGCACAAGAACTGCTAACCTGGACGGTTCAACTAATTAAGCATGTTCTCACCATCAGGTCTCTGTGGAGGGTATGTAGGGAAGACCCAGAGAAAATGTAAGTCCTTCTCTTGTCTCTCTCTCTCAGAGTCCATTCTAATCATTATTTTTGAAATCAATAACACCATTATAGATGTAATTTTTGTTAAGTTTTTTTTGGCTAAAATTTCAAGTATTTGACTCTAACAGACCTAACATACTTATGAAACATTATGTAGCATGGAACAAGTGAATTGAGATTTAACATGATACTTATAAAAGGGCTACTCATTATTGTCTATTGATGTATTTCTGGTTAATTTAACCTGAAGTGTTGCTCTATAAAAAAGATACTATTTACATTAGTTCCAAAACTACAAGAAGGCTTTAAAACACTACTTATAGCCTGCAAAAATACTTAGGGAGAAAAAATAAGTTTAGGAAATAAGACATTCATTCATCAAACTTTTGAAGCTCTCTTTAAGCCAGTTTATTGCTCTAAAGGCATTCCCCGCACCACGAGTCTAATGTGATTCAGATATATTGATCTTGTTTCAGAAATTCAGGTCATTGGTTTGAAAGGCAAGAATGCATAGGAAAAAAAACACCAAAGCAGATGAAATTCGTGTTAAAGATTATTAAAGAAAACCATGCATGTAGGAAGGTATTGAAATCATGAGGGTAAAGAAAAACATGCGGATTAGAATCATAGGCAAATTTACTGATGTGTTAATCCATCAATTTAACACTAGCCCTAATGTTCTCTTCTCTGGTAATTAGCTTAACCAATGAATAGTCACTGTGAAGTGCAACACGGTTCACTGAATTCTGAAAATGTGATCATGCTTATCTTAAGAAGAAAATAACAATCTGAAGCATGAATAATTTCATAAAATTAGCTATTAGGGCTATAAAACATAGGTGCTACCATTGCTTCCTTTTCAGCATGGAGTGCTATATTCAAAGTTCCCCACCAACCCAGGACTATATCAGACAAGAATTTCAGATCTTGGGATTCTCCCTCTTCTCTATGTTTCCTCACTGGTTAATGCTGGAGCTCCTTGCTCAGCACTTAAAGTTAAGCTTTTAAGTTAAAGTTCGGTACTGCACTGTTTTCAGGCACTGCTTAGGAAATCTGAGTCTAACTTACTCTTCTAGATCAAAAAGCTGCTTCCAGTGTGTGAATTTTAGGTTTTCAAATCTTCTGTTAGATCTTATATCAGCTTCTGGAAACCTCTCATATGAAGATAAGGGTGACAGTTTACAGTAAACAGGAATTGTCCTGGAGTTTTCAGCAAATTGTCAATATGATCTTAATTTCACAAATAACTGGGTTTCTCTGACCTTCATTTCCATCAAATAAAGTGCTCAATAAATACATATTAAACTATGAGAATCATATGTAAAACCTTCTCAAGTGAACAATGCAAGTAATTTTACATGCCCAGTTCTTCAGTGTAAATATTCATAATGTCCTGACTGAAGTGAGCAAACACACTCCATATTGAAGTTACCTTCATCTCCCTACAAAGAAATTGACTAACCTTCCATTATTCTGCATTTATTTAGCAGGTTAATACTTACAGTCAAGAGGTACATCCAACGCAGAAATCATTTGGCACAGAAAGAGGACCAAGGAAGCTTTGCTTGCAGATACGTTCTTTTTCATCATGATTTTAGGCTGTATTGAGTAAATCACACTTGAATGAAGTTCAACTTCATCAGACTAGGTAGCTTGGAATAGTTATGTAAATATACACGAGAAACCTGGTAAACAAAAATAAGAGAACAACAATATGTATATTATGGAGAACTGAACGATCACACGTAAATAATATTATGAAATACCAGCAGTGTACACACAATACCCAGGGATAAAAGTTACACCATGTGCTCTTACGAAGCCCTTAGGACACTGAAATCACAAGACTTTCCTAAGGAAGCTTGTGAACAACTCCTATAAGTATACAAATACTTCTCTTAAGAAGGATAAAGCATCAGTCCAGCTACTTAAAAACCAGTACATACTAAAGATAATAGACCTCTGAAGTAGATTTAGAAGATTAAAGCTCTGAATGTCCACCCAGTCTCTCTTTCAAACATCCTCCACAACTCTTGGACAGAATTATTTTAGGCATCTACTCCAGTGAAAACACGTTCGGCCACAAATTTGCTAAATAAACTTTGGGATCTTAATGCAGCTTTGAGTTAGGTATCTCAGCTTCTCCCTAATTTGGAAGTCTTTCTAATAGACAGCTGAATACAGAAGACTTCATGAATTGCCACGCGGAGGTGCTAGCTTATGTACTGTACGGAAACCTAAGCTCCTATTCCTGGATTTCTGATTCCACCTAAAATATGTAACTTCAAAATAATTCATCATTTCTAGGCTGAAACCAAAATCAATTAACTGGCATCACATTATCAAACTCTCATCTCTCTTCTTAAGTGAAGAGGTGGAAGAGGTGGCAGAAATCAAATTTAAGGGAAATCTGCTCTTTGAAATGTGCTAGATTTTTCCCCTCAACCAAGCACAAGAAAACATATTAGCCATGGCAGAATGAGTCTGGCTCCCTCTTGATTTTTACTGCATTCAGGACCAAGCTCTAACTTAGGAGAATATTGAAGGAGAAAAAACTAGCTGCCTGCAAGCCCCATCATAATCACTAGTGACCTGCAAAGGGCTAGAATATATAGCCTTAGAAATCAAAATGTTGCTTACACAATGTAAACGGACATCGGATGAGATGCCAGATAGATCAGAGAATTCACAGTGATCAGCATTAATTTATCTTGAAGACAGCACTTCCCCAGCTATGCCTACAGATGTGAAACACCATGCTACCAAGTCCAAAAGAAGTAAAAGTTCCAAAGAAGCAGCTGCCCTGAAAATATTAGTTAGTCGTGCCTCCTGAAGTTACTTATACCAGTCTATGATAAGAACTTTCCTCAATCTTCAGGTTAAGAGAGAAACGATGTCTCTTAATTGCTGCTGTAAATGGACTTTCTCTTTATATAGTCTTCTGAGCAGAGACTGGAATAGGAAACCAGAACTGAGGTCTCAACCTTTCATCCTACCCTAGTGCATCAAACTCCCTAATTCTTACTGTCAATACTTATACCACAATTGTTTATTTCAAAATACCCCAGCAGGTTAAGCTCCTAGAGACGTACTGCTCCTTGGAGCTCCTGGGAACTGACTGAGGTACTAGGTGAGAGCGCAAGTTGCTTATTCACATTCAAAACTATCTACAGTACTGCACGCCATAATGAAACAACTAAGTAGTCATCATGGCAGATTAGAAAGATTACAAAACTCATCAGAAGAGAGAAAATTATGCCTTTGCATAATTATTTATACAAACTGGAACTGGAGAAACAGACAAGATGGTAAGCCTAACTCCAATATACCCAGAAAGAGATTAAGGTGTACAGCAGGGAAGTGTGATAAGTACTCAGACTTTCCTAGAAAAATAAATTGAAATTTCCTATACTTTAAATAAACACCCTAAAGAGCTAGGGTTTTAGCTGGAAAACGTGAGAAGTGTTTCTCTCATCCCACTTTTGGAACACATAGTCTTCCACGTTCCCGATGCAGTGAGGTAGGGGAAGGAGAAAGGCTTCTCTTCAGAGAGCCTGAGACCACTCTACCACGTTTCCTGCAATGAAGTGCTCTCCAGAAGAGCTGATTTTTTCCATTGACTACAGCTGTCTACTCTTCTACAGTTAAACCAGGTTCTTGTACGATGTTCTTCTGATTTTTATGTCATTTCCTTATTACAGCATTGCTGCAACTAAGAAGGTGCCCTCTCCGCACAATGTGTTTGACCCAGGATTTACAGGATACTCTTCAAAGTATTTCAGAAGTGAACGTTGACTTTGTTTCTTCGCCAAGCAAAATTTCACTTCTCTTTTAAAAACTCTGAGAACATGATAATCCACTTTATTGTCTTGTTCTTTCACTATGTAAAATGAATATTGTAGTGATTAGAGGGTATTTTAAAATTAAATTGCGTTCCCTTTGAATGAGTACAAATGAACACGCAAGCAGTGGTGAATCAAGCATGTGCAATTAAAATGATTGTGAAAGTAATATCCTTGAGAAAATGCCTCACATTGTCTTCCTCTGCTATTGCAATGTTCTAGTAGGATACCTGTTAAATCTACTGCTGGCACGTTTGGATATAATATGGGAATTCAATAGGCAACAGGAACTATAAAGCTGAGCTTACACACCAACTTTGCCATTCTTCAGACAGGCAATGTGCCCCAGTGATCTATGACAAAGCATATTTAACTGAAAATTATTTTATATTTGTCAGCACAACTGGGTACTCTTGCGGAATATATTCAAGATTAAATCTGACATTATTTAGTATGAACACAACAGCTGCTGAGTAGAACTAAACACTGCTTTGACACAAGTTTATCAGCTACAAAATAAGGCCAGGCCTCTAAATGCAGATCAGTGTAAACGCTACATCTCAAAACCTGAAATATTTATGCAGCAGATTGCCTTTCCTCCAGATAGTTTATTTAAGATCTCTCATAACCCAGACATTTTGCCCAACCCTTTTCATAGGAAACCACATATATTCTGACAGATCATTCAGGAGTCTATACACTGGCTTGTACAAAACAAGGTTCTCTATAGCTACATACCTCTTATGTACATAACAAAATATCACTTGTCTCCTATGCTTCTTGCTAAGATGTTGATGGTGAATAAAAACACAGACTAAAGGTTCATGTCGTGGTGTAGCAAACAGGACTCAAGGTAATGTGAATGCATAAGAAAAGTATACTTTGTGGTAAAATATTATTATAATATCAGATTTCAAAGGGGCTTTTACATATGACAAAAGAACAAGGATCAAGTGAGAGATATCACTTCTTTTTTTCACTTGCATTGAAAAAAAGGTATCATTAGTTTTTAGAATGAAGGAGCTACGGAAAACAGCACCATACTGAGGGATCATCTGGGAGGCAGAATCCAAGACTCCTTTTCATACTATGGGACAGGGGCCTTCTCCTCAAGAGTTTAGTAGCAAACTAATCACATAAACATAGAATCATTTTGGTTGGAAAAGACCCTTGAGATCGAGTCCAACTGTAAGCCTAGCACTGCCAAGTCCACTACTAAACCATGTCCCTAAGCACCATGTCTACATGTCTTTCATGTACCTCTAGGGATCGTGACTCAACCGTTCCCCTGGGCAGCAGCTGTTCCATAGCTTGACATTTCTGTGAGGTAATATTTCCTAATATCCAGTCTAAACTTCCCCTGGTGCAAGTTGAGGGAGGTTTCCTCTTGTCATAGAATCGTTAAGGTTCGAAAAGACCTTTAAGATCATCAAGTCCAACCATTAACGCAACACCAACATGCCTACTAAACCACGTCCCAAAGAGCCACATCTACACGCTTTTGAACATCTTCTAGGGTGGTGACTCTACCACTTGCCTGGGTAGCCTGTTCCAATGCTTCACCACTCTTTCAGTGAAGACATTTTTCTTAATACCCAATCTGAACCTCACCTGGCACAACTCGAAGCCATTTCCTGTCATCCTATCACTTGTTACTTGGGAGAAGAGACCAGCACTCACCTTGCAACAACCTCCTTTCAGGTAGTTGTTGAGAGAAATAAGGTCTCCTCCCCTGCAGCTTCCTCTTCCTCAGGCTAAAAAATCCCAGTTCCCTCAGCTGCTCCCCATAAGACTTGTTCTCCACACCCTTCACCAAGAACAACTGAAATACTTCATGCACATTAGGAAAAAAAGCATTCTCTTCTATACAGTAATCATTAAATTAATGTGGAACAAATCAGACACCGCAAATGAGGGGAAAATTACTACCGAGTAAAGAACTTCCTACGCTTCATCTATCTAATACCTGCATTTTTTTCTTACAATGAAAGACCTATGTAATTAGAATATAAGAAAAATAAACAATTTTCAATGAAATTTTTCTCAAAGCAACCTTATAGAAAGCTCCACAGAAACACGGAAAGCAATTTCAAATCAGGTAAATGAATTTAATGACTTGTACATAAAAAAAGAGTGGTGACAATACCCATATTTTATTTTATATTTTTAACAGATGAAAAGAACAAAATTATTTGCTTTTGTGGATAACTGCAATACCTTTATAACTTAATGACAGATCTTTATAGGGCATATGTATTTTACACAACTATGCTAACTATACAAGTATCAATAAAATGATTTAAAATATTTTTGAGCAACTGTTGTCAAATTTCACACTTCTGTTTTAGCTTATCTAGCATTTACAGTAAAAGTAACATTGAAGATTCCAAATAGAAACAATTATTTCATTTAAAACCTTTCAAATAGAAACAGATAACGAGGCACTTGGTGTTACATGGTATACAGCTTAAGTGACATGATCACAGTACTAGTTAATAGAAAAAATAGATACTGCTTTTTTTTTAGCTATAGTTATGGAGGCAGCATGACTTAATAGACTAATCACCATGTCCATGTCCTAAAAAATTATGATCTTGAAAAATGATCTAGCCAATTTGACCCCAACTGGCTTGCTTTCCCCATCCATCTCTTACCCATTAGATGTAAATTGTCCAAGGTATGGTCTATTTACTTATATGTGGTCTTAATCTACTTACCACAGGATGCAGAGTTCTGGGGAGCATGAACACAGGTGCACATAAAAAGAAATTATTTTTAAAACTTTCCAAAATACACCAAATTAGAACTATTTCTAATCCTCCAGAATGTTGGAAAACACCATGCTGCTTTTCTCTAAAGTATTAATTTGTCACAGTCAAGTATAGATATAATATTTGAAGTTATTGGGGAATACTAAACCATCTTCTCTGACCTCCTGTTTATGAAGCTTAAGCCTTGGTTTTGGCTACATTGTATGTGCTGTGGGGACATACAAGTAAAGAAATCCGGATCAAGAACAAACTGTGCTGACAGAACTCCTGTATCCAATAAAGAACTCGTCAGCACTAATTCAGATACTGCAGGTTGTTATTAGTCATAAATGGTTATATGCACTTTATCCATTTAAAAGCTTTTTTTGACACAGGCAGACAGCAAAGCTGTGTACTACACTCTAAATGTTCTTAGTAGTCCTATACAGCATAAAATCATCATCCTGGTCACAGTCATGGACCCTTCCCTACACACAGCGTTACATTTTTGGTTCCAATATTATACTCCAGCATTCACACCGGTCTCCTTCTTTCCCACCATCCAGGCACAATTTCCAGTCTCTCCACTCTCATCCTCTATTTTCCAAGTGTAGCCTGCTAGGCCTGATGGCTTCCTACTTTGTAGATGGGTTACTTGCATTTTTCCATACTAAAACCAAAAAAAATTGGCTCACTCAGTCATTTCAACCTCTCTTAGTAACTGTCTTGTCTTCAGGGTTTTTGTTGTCCTGCCAATTTTCAGAACACCTGTTAATTTCAAAGTGTAAAATTACAGCTGATAAAATCAGCAAAGAAAATGTTAAATATCATTGGCCTTTACATTGCTTTGCATGAGAAAAATATGGGAAAGCCACTCAGTCCTTGAAACTGCTTTATTGACAATCTTACGTTAAGATATGCTAGCTGCTCTGTTATTTATTCAATTCTGATCTGTTTCATTATATAGTTCAATTTACGTTTTTATTAATTGGTTTCACTTGGAAGTAAGTCAAATGCTTTTCAAAGTTTATTACATTGACAGCATCACCTTATCAAATTTTTAATTCTATCAAATATTAAAATATTAAAATCAAGTTTTTCATCAGTCATTTGTTTCACAAACCCTACTTCCCATAAAACTATGTTGAGCAGAATTAATTTTATTTCTGGCCTTTAATTCCCTATCAACTGAATCCCCAATCAGCTTTTTCCATATGTTCACTGTGATTTATATCAGGCTATATTTACCCTGCTCAATCTGCTTGTCTGCTCTGAATCTGGGCAGAACACCAGCTTTCTTCGAGTCTTAAGGAACGTATTAAAAATGAAAACCTGTGAACAGAAATCTCCCCTGCTGAGTCCTCTAGAACTCACAGGAAGACCTTCCACACCTATACCTACTGACTAAAAGTATGTATCTTCAATAACTGTTATTTAATATCCATTAATGATTACTATCACTGAAAAAACTTTCAATCCCAACATGAAGCATCATATTTTTCTTCCAATTCATCATGTTACATGCAACAATAAATCAACAGCAAAAGAAGAAAATTATTGTCAAGTGGCTCACAAAACAGTGCTAATCCTGTTTCTGTTCTGTCCTATAAAAATAAACCCAATATTTGTCTATTTGCCATGCGAATAGAAGCTCTTTCATGCAAGCATCCTACTGACTGTGCATCTGCACAGCCCCAGCACAATGAGGTCCAAACGGCTTCCACAGTAACTTCAGTATGAACTACTGAACTATCAGTGTCAAACAGCTTCATCATCCACCCATTTTGTATTGCCACTGAATTGCACTTGTACCCAGCCATCTGACACCCACCCAGCTGATGCAGCCTTGTACTAGGTTGACTTCTCTGGCCCAGCCAGGACTGAGCAGGGTCCTACAAGGGACCTGTGCTGAGGGTCTACCTAAGCACAATCAACATCAAATAAGTCCTTTAACAATGTTTTATTAGGGCAGGTGAGGGTATAAATGAAGATATGTCTGTTTGGGTAATTCTGTAAGACATCCTCCCTCCAGCAGTCACTCGCTCACTGAATAGGAGACAGAAGGAAACCTGTAGGTTCCATGTTAGTTTAGAACATTTCCACATGGAAAAAAAGGCATAGGCAATCTGGATCTTGTCTTGTTTACTTGTTTCTGGGGATTTATGGAGTTTTGTAAAAAACATGTTCTCTCCAAATTTTTTTCCTTTTTTCTTTTGGGAATCTCTAGTATTGTTCTTCTCTGAACAACATAAATTTTTTTAGCTGATAACTGCAGCCCATCAGTAAATCACTATCAGCACTGGGATACAGCTAAACCAGCAAGGATACAGATCCTCAAAAATTCCACTCAGTAAAGTCTTATTTCAACTGTCTGCTCTAGAGGTAAAAGTGTCACATCCTAGGAATGGCAAAATACAAGGTAAAAAAGCCAACTAATCGCCAAGTTCAAATCTCTAATTAAGAGCTGCAGGTAAACCCATAAACTCAGTCACGATCCAAAGACTCAAATCTCCTCTTAAGAGCAGCCGTTTCAACTTGATTTTTAAAAGACTGTAGCAGGGTTGAT
This sequence comes from Tapera naevia, assembly GCA_033556795.1. Classification (NCBI taxonomy): domain Eukaryota; kingdom Metazoa; phylum Chordata; class Aves; order Cuculiformes; family Neomorphidae; genus Tapera; species Tapera naevia. The sequence continues at coordinate 22,507,501 of JAUMJJ010000059.1, forward strand.
CTGTCCTTTCACAGTTGTCTTATACAGCCCCTGAGGACCTATACTGGATTTGGCCCTTCTGAGGATTTAAACAGAGGAGCACTTACTTTCTAGATCCTGCTCAGATTAAATTATAAGCTGCTTTGGCTGGGGCGATTACATACGTGGCAGAACAAAGCTGTGGATAGCCCTCAAACAGGGAGGTAACCCTAATAAGCCTGCCAAGTTTGGATGCTTCCAGAGTCAAACCAGATACTGAACAGCATTTTTGTATTTCAAATCTAAATTCAGATGTCTAAGTCTTGCTTGGGTACTCTTCCAGTGTCCTAAATTCTTGACTGGATTCAGACTTTTTCACCTTCTACCTTCTCACTTAAAAAAGAAGATGGAATGAAGCAAAAAATAATGGTTTAGTCCTGTTTCTTTCAGTAGCCCTTAGAGTCATTATAGCCTGAACAAATACTCTTAATATCTTGAAGGTATACATACTTTGCTGTGTGTCAAAGACTTGACTGAAGTGGTTGAATCGAGTGCATCTTTGCAAATCTGCTAAAGACTATGGGTTTATACAGGAGGGAGTAAAAACATACCCTTGTATGGTTTAGAAAGTTACGGTTTGGCTTGAAGCGAATCACTTAGTATGGTGATCAAGAAGAGTACAGAATTCAGCTTGATTATTAAATTTCTCATCAAGTTAAAAATAATTCAGAGTGGGTGAGAGAAAACAAATTAAGAAAATACATTTTTACAGCACCTGGATGTTAAAAAAAAGTAGCCACATGACGGTATCATTAGGATAGCTCTTTAGGCTATGCTTTGACATATTTAGAAGCATGCAAATGACCTAGTCACTCATTAAGTCCACTTTCGGGAGATTTGATTCAGACTGAACTTTAACAAGACAAAGGTTGACAAGTATTCCATCTCTTTCCCTCTGAAAGGTCTTGCAACAGAGCAAAAAACTGCTTACGAGAAAAATATCTATCATCATCAGACTGCTATTACAGCCATACCATACTGTGAAACAGAACCAGAAGGAAAACTGCAGAGTGGGCAGAAGGAAAATGCACCATCATCCTGAGTGAAGAATCTCAATTCAATGACTACAGTTAGTTCCTTGTAAATATGCAAAAGCAATGTTCAGCTGAAATGCTCCCTGAAATGCTAATTTCATTACCTAGGAGTTACGATGAAAGGGATTTTTTTATTCTTATTTTAATTTTTTTTTTAATTCATCAGAATTCAGAGCAGGGGCTTCAGAGAGCTTGTTTAGGAGGAAGTATTAGATTCTATACTACTCTGGTTAATTATCCCTACAGATAAACCCAAAAGCACTATCCATCCAGAAGTATTCTTGCAATCCTGGAGATATTCTTGTGAAAAGCATACTGTGCAAAAGAGCAGAATCTGATTCAAAGACAGGGAAACTCCTCCCTTTGGGAAGTAGAGCAGAAACCACTAATATTAGCATGAAATACCAGAATAGTTACGCTAGGGAGGAGGTCACTCAGAATAGGGACAGTGCCAGACACTGAGGACTAAGGCATTCTGTCAGACATAAAACCCTAACAAGTACAGAAGCAAAGGAAAGTAAACACTGCTGAGGGAACAAACTGTACAAACTCAGCAATCTTGGGTAGATTTTTTGGAGATGGGGTTTGGGGACTGGCCACCCTATGTGTAACATCTACTTAATAGGCAAAAGCTAGCATGTTTGTTAGTTTAATTTTAATTAATTCTGTTTAAGGAGTTACGACTACATCTGTATTCTCTGACCATCATTAAAAACTGAAACAAAGACCTCAGACACAAACACTTCTCCACTTTAGAAATATCCCTGCCTTTCTAAAAGTGCCAATGATAGCTGTGCAAACCAACTCTATCCCTGCTTTAAACAAGACTAAATCGTGTTGTCACTGTTCCCAACAGAACGATGCGAGACCTGAGCAAACCAACCAACTCCTTAAAACTTGTTTGCAGATATCACTGGTACATTTCACAACCAGGTCAATATGTTCAGCTATGCTACCGAGGATCATATGAGCAGGGATGATTACGTCCTAACTACGGTCAGAAAGAACTTGCCAATTTTTTAGATTTTGTGACTTTATCACCTGTCTATATGAGCACCTGTAGTTCCTCCTTACTCTCAAATAACTCATAAGAACACAGAGTTCTAATTAGCTTTGTTACCTTCATAAAACCTGTCTGCTCTGCTGCAGCTGGTCCCCTCAACTCTACAGATAAAGTAAACCGAGGAAGGTTGCCACTCAGGTTTCCTTTTTTTCTGTTGTGTTTTCTTTTTTTATTCTTTTTTTTTTTCTTATTTTTTTCATAGAATGGTTTGGGTTGGAACTAGATGATCTTTAAGGCCCCTTTGAACCCTCCTGCCATAGGCAGGGATACCTTCCACTAGATCTGGTTGCTCAAAGCCTCATCCAACTTGCCCTTGAACACCTCCAAGAACGGGGCGTCCACAACTTCTCTGGCCAACCTTTTCCAGTGCCTCATCACCCTCACAGGAGAAAATTTCTTCCTAATATCTGATATAAATATCCTCTGCAATATCTAATTTAATCTCCTCTCTTTCAGCTTAAAACCATTACCACTTACTCCCTGGAGCCTTCTCTTTTCTAGGCTAAACAAGCCCAACTCTCTCAGCCTATCTTCATATGAGAGGTGCTCCAGCCCTCTGAGCATCTTCATGTCCCTCCTCTGGACTCTCCCGAACTGAATTCAGTGTTCCAGGTAAGGTCTCATAAGAGCAGAGTAGAGGAGTAGAATCACCTCCCTCGACCTGATGGGCACACTTCTGATACAGCTGGCTTTCTGTGCTAAAAGTGTACACTGTTGGCTCATATTGAGCTTCTCATCCACCAGAGCCCATACTCTCAAATCCATTCTCCACCCGGCCTGTAATTCTGCCTGGGATTGCCCTGACGCAGGTCAGGACTTTGCACTTGGCCTTGTTGAACTTCATGAGGTTTGCACACGCCCACCTTTCAAGCTTGTCAGAGTCCCTCTGGATGGCATCCCTTCCCTCCAGCGTGTCACAGAGTTTTGTGTCATTGTTTTAATATTAACTAGTAGAGTCTCTAGCTCCCTGAATACATAGGTTATTGGGCATTGTGGAAGCTTTAATGGCGAGAATACAATAAGGCAAGGCCTGAGAAGAAACGCACTGTGTCTATGCAACACCACACAGTGAACAATAAATGACACAACCTCACTGCCTATCACTGTCGTTGAGTGTTGACTTATTCAGCTGGTACTTGAGAAAGCAAAGGAGACCTGGTGTTTGCCCTCAAGATCTCACAACATGGGTAGATTATTCCAGGGCTTCTCCCACTGTCAAGGAGTAGGGAACAGACCTGTCTAGATGCACAACCTCCTACCTATAAATTAGGTAGTAGATTGACACAGAGAGAGGATGTGGCAGGTGCTTCTCCAAGCTTGGAGCTGAGGGGTGAAGGATTTAGGGCAGAAAGCTGCTGAATTAAAACACTGCACTGGACTGAGAAGATACCAAATAAATAGTACCCTTTGGGTTCTGGGGAAAGGCAAGAGGGAAAGCAACTGCACACATATTTAAAGGCATTAAAGTTGGACTTACACATTAAAATTTTATATACATAAAGTCAGATGTAGAGAAATTAAAAGTATTCAACATAGTATTAACATGGAAACATAAAATTAATTTTCCAGTAGTTCTGAAAGCCACAATATGAAAGATGATGGGACAAAAAAAAGAACCAGTAACAACCTAGTGGTTTGCACATGAGTATTTGCTACAGCTCTGCCCTCGTCTACAGAAAATTCACAGTGACAGATTATTTTAGCACATATTTCACCCTTAAACAAAGGCTACAAGAGCATTACAGATTTTTCACAGGAAGAATCATGGGAAAGGTAAAAACTCCAATGTTGCTCTAATTAGGAAATATTTTCAAGGGTTTCAGACACATTGTGGATCCACTATAGATCTATCGCAAGGCAAACTGCAGAAGATCTGAAACATACAGATGGGTTACAATACAGATCGCTGTGACTCTGTCACCACTCTGACCTCTGACTCTGAAGTACAGCTAATGGGTATCCTCCTCCTCATTAGTCAATTGTCAGCTGGACATAAGTGTGAAGTGTTTTAGTTCAAGAGAAGGAAAAGTGCCTTGGATGAAACTGTCAGAAGCAAACACAATGTTTTAGATGAACAAGCATTTCACTTGTTACTAATTCCCCCAGAATATAGACACATTAATTCCATTCATTACCGTATTTTCCTTCTTTTTTCTTTTAAAACAAACTATGCGATTTTAGTCAGTTTTACTGCCAGTGACTGTTAAATGTCATCTGCCTAAATACACTAATGGATAGATCCAACGTTAACATTATTTTAATGGGACAACTTCAAATAACAGATACAAGGTACTAAAATCCATAGTTTTAGGATTAATCTCTCATTTTGCCGGTGCTATTCAACCAAATCTGCCACTGGCTGCATTTGGCTTGATTAAAACTCTTAAGATTTGTTCTATAATCTTTACTGCGGCTGATTCTGTTAAGTCACCCAGCCATTTCCTTCTATCTCCATTATCAAAGACAAAAAAAAGAAACCTAATCCAAAAATATAAATGAAGGGCTTATTTTTATGCATTTCTCATTTATGTAAATGTGGAAAAATTCTCTGCTGTTATGATGTTAAAGGATTAATATGGCTTTTTAATTGAATGTATTTTTTATTTTCATGTATCAAAAATAACCCTGCAGCTTAACTCTCACAATAAATCTTGCACTTCTAATAGAGTTTTAAAACATCATTATCAAACTGAACCCTTGTAAATGAGATGTGCTAACCTACATTTCCATGCTTTCGCCCTTTCATTTGAAATACATTTTAAAAGTTAAGAATATTTTCTAGTTTCTGTTTATCAGATTCAGAGAAGGCACTTAACACCACTAAAATAATATAATTTTAGATACAATTTAAGCAAGAAGCAATAGGACAAAGCAAGTAAGTAAGGCCTGAGTGAGGTTTTTCATACAAATCATTAATTCAAACCTTTAGGGTAAAAAAGCTCATTTATTCATCAAGAAGTCAATCCAGTTTGTTGCCTAACAGGGAAAAAGCTTTCTTTAAATTTTTGTATTTGTATGCTATTCATTAATGAAACAAAAGAAATCTTACCCAGGATTGCATATCTATTATGTAAGCAGGGAGTACACTTTGATGAAAAAATTTACATTGTTCACAGATCCATTTGAATTTCACATTCACACATTACCACCGAGGAGATAAAAGAAATTTCTTTCATTCTGCCATGTTCACTACTGTTTTCTTTTGCTTGTTACAACTAATTTATCCTTTAAATCAAGATCTGACATGCAAACAGCACACACTGCAAAAGCAGTAATTTTTTTTGCTGTTTAAATTGAGCTCAGTGCAGATCTGAACAGTTGCAGAAATGGATAAGGAAAAACTTTTTTTCCATTTAATGTACTCTATTCAAAGAGTCTGTTTTCTCGTTATATGAATATTATTCTAAGCACATATGATATCCTCACACAAAATTAATAATAAATTTTGAAAAAATAAAGATTCTTCAAGGCAAAGGGAAAAATAATATTGCCATAGGAAAACAAAAATAACTACAAAAAACCCTCCTGAAATTCTGCTGATAGTACTACAAAAGCACTTTACTACATAATTTATAATTCAGACTATGTACTAGTACCAGCAGACTGATAAGCATATTATTTTATCCACACTAGAGAATGACTATACCTAATCACTCAAAAACAAAAATAGCTTATTAACATATATACATATATAATATTTGTATCACACAATGAGGCATCCAAAGAAACATCTGTTTATTATGACAATACATCTAGGCACAGAAACAAGACAGCATGATTTCAGCCTACATCTGAATTCTCATTCTTATGAAAAGACACTGTTTTATAATTATGCAACCATTTTGTTTCCAAATTACCTTTTCTTCCTTAAGCCAGGTTATTTCCTAAATTTCTAGACAGGCACCAAAAAATGAAAACCACATTTCCCTCCAATAGTACGGGTACATTCAACAGTAATTTCTCCCAGTACAATTATTAGAAATTATTTCAGTAAATTCTCCCAGTTCTAATTTTTGCATCTAATACATTTTTTATGCAAATGCAGTAAAAAAATATGAAGATTTCAGAAGGAAAAACTTCAACAAACTATAAAAGAAAAGGCAAGACATTTACAAGTGAAAATAAATAATATTCCTAATTAGCTTTGATTACTTTAAACATTTGGTTATGCTTTATAGTTTTTATTAACTGTCTTAATCTTTGAGGCAATTTTCAGTCAATCCAGTCATAGTTAGAATAACAGTGTATCAAGGCAACATATCAGTTAGATTCCTCTCCTTTGCACATCTTGAAATATTGATCCTTCAAAGAAACACAAAGGACTGCTCACTCAAATCTCAAACAACACCTGCAGGTGATACAGCCGTATTAGCATAATACCGTGCTGGATTTCAACATGTAAAGAATGTAGAATTGCTATAAATTAACACTAAAGGCTACAATTATTTTCTCAGCCATGTTAATTTAAATTGAGAGAGATGCGGTTGTCCAAGGATTTTTAATTTTACATTAAATTGCCTTACTGCTTTTACAACAGAGAAACCATAACATAACTAAGACCAGAGTGTACTCTTTAATCTTTAATATAAAATTAAATTTTGCTGGTTTTTCAATTTACCCATAGACTTAGCACCACTTAAAGCTTTGTTGTATTCATTTTAATCAAATGTTATTTTAATTGGGTCTGTAAGGACATGTAGAAACTATGGCGCCACTGGGAAGAAACTAATTTTTGATCTCCTCTTCTTACATCTCTGAAACCAAGCCGGTTTTTAGTCTCACTTCAGGCATTATTCCCTTGGGTTTCACAGCTTCCATTCCCCAGTCAGATTTGCTCAGAAGAATAATGTATCTCAAAGAAGTACTTCTGGAAAGCCAGACTTGTGAAAATGGGGACATCTTACCAAATTTTACATATGGTCTATGAGAAGAAGTTAAAGCCTAAAGCAAGGCTCCTGGGAAATGTTTCACTGGGTGTATTAATGGAGCAAAATGAAAAGGCAACTCTAGCCAGCATGTAGTTTCATGGTGTTCATGAAGGTTGCCACTGCATGTGTACACTACAAAATTAGAGAGCCTCCTTACAAAAAAAGAGCAAGAAACCATGGCAGAACCTTAGACAGCCAGTTGTGAATGTACTGCATCTCACCCTCTCTGATCCTGCTCTCTCATAAGCAATCTTCCTCCTTGAAGATAAGACAAATCCTGCCTTTTCTTCCTTCCTAAAAGCTGTAGGCTAGCAAGGCAGACTGGTGGAAGAGCTGGTCTCCAGACTGCTGAGAGAGCAGCCATCTACGAAGGCAGAGAGTGATAGGAAATAAAGTTCATCAGGAAAAAAAACCTCAGTTGGACATCAAATAACAATCTACTTTATACTGAGGTAGAGGTTTTGAGATACAGCTTTTCTTACTGTTGGAACAATAAAATACTAAATTCTTAATACCCTCTCACAGAGAGCAGTTAAAATAGGCAGGACTACCTAATACCAGGCAGTAAAATTAGGGTAGCTGTCTCCCAGACCTGATTCTTTCTTGCCTTAGCAGGAACTTGACTCAAGCTGTTTCACTGCAAAGATGTGACAAATAGCTTACCATTTTCTAGCCTAAACTACAAGTTACACTGATAACTATATTCCACGACTTAGGCTGAATTTGTCCAGACAACATTTAAATTAAAACAAATAGCTTAACTCTCCATCAGAATACATTTAAAGTAGCAAACCAAATTTCAATTCTAAGTGCATGAAAACAATGGTTTTCATATCAAGCCTCAAGAATGTTTTTGTTGTTGTTGTTTGGGGAGGGTGTTTAATTTTTGTGGGTTTGGTTTGGAATTTTTGTCATTCGAGACCCTGGAGTAAACATTTTGCTCTATATTTTAGATCGAATTGGATGAAGTTTATGAAAGAGATTATATCACACTGGCTGCCTGTGCAGCAATCACCAGACAACAATGGCCAAGGAAACCCTTGCAAACTTCCTCTTCCAGAAGAAAAAAGCAGATAATAGGCATCAACACATTTAGAACTTTTCAGTAAGGGACAGGAATACTTTTCTTATAACCCTGAACAACAGGAAAGAGAGAATCTGTCTGCCTTACGATTCACATTGTAGGGCATTTGGTTTTGAACCAAGAGTGGAACACAAAAGCAACCAACCTGTTTGCACTAGTATTATTTATCTTTAAATGTTATAATTTTTGACAGTGCTTAATAGGGACTTCTCCATTCACACTCATGCCTTGTTTTTAACTTCATGATTTATTCTGTAGCAGGAGTGGTTTGCCGTAAAAAGGAATTGCCTGGAAGCATCCCCCATTGAATCGTGGAGGAACTAAAGACGAAGAAAGAGCTTTTCTCAGTCTCTAATCTCGATAACGGGTTCCCAGCATTAGGCTGGGTCCAGTAAATTACATGCACTTTGACATACAATGCTTACTTATGCCTAGTTGTCAGGTAAGAAAATAAAATCTCTGCTTAATTAAACCACATTCCTTTTTTCCACAACGTCTGGCACTCGGATATTTTTAACATCACAAGATGTATTCACATCAGTATACGCTGGGAAAAGCGTGATACACCTTTGGTTTAATAAAAAAACCTAGAATTTCCAGACATAAAGCTAACAGCTGGCATGACTGAGACTCTCTGAACTTCACACACAGGCTTTCTCACATGTTTAATCAGATATTTTACCTAAGTCACTGCACTGGTTTAGCAGAGATATAGAATGCCATGGGGAAAACAAAAGAGGAAGGAAAGACTCAAAGATTCAAAAAGGACAGAGGTATAGTTAAAGCATTGTTTTCAACAAAACAGACCACTTCTAATGTATTTGGGTCAAGGCACCTGCACCAGCAGCAAAAAAAAGTACCCAGTGAAATCTGAGTTGAGGAAATGAACACAATTAAACCTGAACTATCTTGACTGCTGTGTAGAAATGCAGATAGCCCATACAAGTTCCTTTGCTACTCTCCTTCAGCAAGAACCCAGTTTCTTTATGTTCCTGTGATGCACAACTATACATTGTTTTTAAAACACTCTTCACCTTAGCATCCCATTTGCTGACTTTAATAGAATCCTATACTATTCAATCCCTAAATGCTCATAGTTATCGAAAAACAAGAGACGCATTTTATTTTGAGGTAACTTGTCGGAATCCCTGTCTCATGTTCAGCAACTTCAAAATACACATGAACAGTCTTCAACACTTTTTCAGATGTTCAGGACAAGATGTTGGATAAAACTTAACACAGTGTGTTACACTGTAAGCAGCAAGCTACCAACAGACTAACTGAATAATGGGAAGCGATCTTAAACTTCTCTCTACCTACTGGATATTTCATTAGGTCCAGAATAGTCTTTGATAGCTTTATATCATGTAAGCAGTAATTCAGATTCAATCTACTTCATCTTAAATCTCATCTTGTCTTTGAATTCCTCTTGCCTTCTTTCATGAACAGCAATGGAAATGTGGTCTTAATATTCAAAGGTTTTGAATATTTTGATCTTCGCCTTCCTTCATAAAGGGAGGCATTTTGTACACATCCTATTTCCTTCTAGATGGCAAACCCTTTATGCTTTCAACTGCAGAATGCAATAAGCATCTTACAGTCCTCCTACAATTAAACACTAAAATTTCTACCTCAAAGAAAAATTATTATGATGTAATCATCTGGTTAACAAGAACTAGCTCTCAAGAACACTAGCTTGAACTAAATTCTACTTTATTTACAGCACTTCACATGCACAGAACTGCACTTACCCCAGTGGAATTACTCTTGATGCACATGGGGAAGAAGAGAACAGAAATGCATATTCTGTTCTCATACAGTTTCCTGTGATGTGTCTGTATCGCAACAGCACAGCAGCCTCTAATGCCCACACTGACTCTTCTTTCACCATGTCTCAGACACATTTCACAAGACAGACGCATTCATAAATTGCACTACTCATTTCCATTTAAAAAAATGGCCATGAGATTTCACTTTTACTATCTTTATGATTCAAAGCACGACCCTGTATTTCTTCCTAATGAGCTACAGTGTTGCTCCTAGTCTGTTAGGTGAAGTTTTAATTCTGAGGAGAAGCGCTATATTCTGCAAATTCCATAAGTCACGTAAAAAGGAATGTCAGATCTTTATTGGATTTCCTGGACTTTTATATCGACCAACCTTTTACGATTATTTGTTCAAATAAGTTTTATGTGGTTTTCAGGAATAAGTAGTTTAAAAAACGTAAGCAACTAGCACACAGCAATGTATGCGGTCTCCAGTAAACGACATTCCAATGTAGTACTATCCTTTGCATTATTTACCATGATCTTTTTATGAATAGTGTAGATTTTGTGTTTGAAGGCTTTTATTTCTAAAGATATGAAAAATAGTTGTATACGTAAGTTCTATAATACTTATATAATTAGCAATATATATGTGTGTACATACACATGCACATATATATGAAAACAATATATAGTCTACTCTGTGATAAATTAGAACTGTTTTTTTTTAACTTAATCAGATCCTGATCACTCTCCTTTAAAAAAAGCACCCTGACTGCGCACTTCCTGTGTTCACTCGCATCTCAAACACATCTGGCACAACAGAAAATGATATAGGAACCACTATGTCATCTAAAAGTCAAATTGGCTATTAAAAAGGCAACCGAAAAGTAATATTTAAGGTATTTATGGAAATGGAGTGCAGACAGAATTTGTGAGGTTAATATAATACTCTGGAATGTGACACAGAGGGAGAATTACCCCAAGATTCTCCATCAAAACTCACTGAGCTGTATCAGAATTTTAAATCCATTTTTGCTAAATAATCAGCTGAACTGTGTGCCATGTTAAAGAAAAGCTCATAGGGGAATAAGGATTTGCAAGAGGTTCTGGTTACTAATTTCATTTCAACTGTTGGTACGCTTTTAGGAAGGAAAAAAAAAAAAGAAATTCTCAAAGTATTGTCAATCCAGTAAAACAAGAGAAACACCACTTTTGACATGGATGCTGGCCAAGAGGCATTATGGTGCTTAGGTTATTCCAAAAAGGAGATTTTAGAAATGCATTTCATTCACCTATGAAAGTTCAACGTGACATTCTTTAAAAAATAAATCAGATGTTGCTTTTGTGTGCAGCTTCACATTCTTTTCAGGCAGCCCCCTGACCAAACAGCTCACTCCCTCCGCTTCTGCCCAGGTACTGACGTTTTTTGGGCTGTGTTGAAGCTTCTCCCTCCCTTCCAGCATGCTGTTGTCTTCAGTAGATGTCATCCTCACCTGTGCATGTGAGCAGCACACATGTACAAATAATCATGGTTTCAAATCTGTAGGAATTCTTTATTTGGTTGGGCTTTCCAAGTGGAAAGATGTTTTTGAGTGGAAAGTCATTGTTGCAACACACAGCAGTAGCTGTCTATAAGCATCAAGAAGCTTTGTCTGATGGCAATAAATAACCATTTACTTTGTACTCTAAGTCAGGTACTTTAAACATGAAAGAAGAACCAGCTGCAATACTAACAATCTTAGAAGGATGATGATTGGCGCAAGACCTTTTGCAGGAAGTTCTCTGCTAAATTAGTTGTACTTTTAAAGATAAATTCGTAATTAATTTACACACAATCTTATTGAATACAAAATGCAATGAAAAACACGTTAACCCTTCTTTATAAAGGAAAGCATAGTTTCTGAACAGAGATGAACGCACTCCTCTGGAAGAGAGAGTAGGTAGAGCCCTTCCTTTTGCCACTTGACTGAGATTGAGTGCTGCAGTAGGTAGACACAAAAGGGACTTTCTCCTATTCCCAGAGATCCTGTCCATCCTTTTTCCAGCCTGTTATTTCTTGCTTTAAAGAAATTACAAAGCAAGGCAGGGATAAAAGCATTTTGTGAATAATCCACAGATTCAATTTGTATCATATTTAGCCAGGCTGAATATTTAATTTCTTCTGCCATTTTGCCACTACACTAGGTCTGTAATTTACTTAGAAAACTTTTAGAAAACTTTTAGTATCAATTTTAACATGAGGGATATATCCTCTTTCAAAACAAATTTTCCCTTTTTAATTCATTGCTGCTTTGGTGGCATTTCAAAAACTAATGAATATAATGACAGACGACTGGATGACAGGTCTCAAAGAAATGTTTTTGCTTTCTGTGGCTAAACATTTGGCAGTTTTCTTGCAGAAATGTGTTTCCTGAATAACACTTTATAGAAATTCAACAAAAAGGATTTATAGCTCTGAAGTTGTAAAAGCCAAGACCACATGAACTGTAATTATTTTAGAAACTAACTAGCCATCAACATTTCTATATCCACTCTTTGTTGTTTTGTTCTAGCACTGTACACTGTCATTATCTGTTCTTTCAGCAGAATTAAAAGGCTTTACAAACTGCTGATACTGGTCATTTACTCTTTAGTGAAGCCAAAGAGCTTTACAACATTACCCGACTGCGTCACATATGAAAAGACACTTAGCTACTGCAAAAGAGGGCTCCTGATGCCAGACAGATTACATTATTGAGCTATTACAGTACTCACATCTGCTAATTTTTAGAAGACCCATGAGAGTTCATGAATCCCATGAAAACAAAACCAAAAGCCTCTGTGGAATAAATATGAGATTAAGTATTCTTCAGCATGCATTATTTAACAATGTTTCTGCTTTGGATTCCACAAATCCTATGTAGATGAATCATTTAACAAAAGCTTGAAAATGTTGATGCTCCATAGATGCTTTTCCAAATGATAGGTTTTCTATTTCACATAGGACTTACAAGGGTTGCAAAAAAGGCATAAATAGAGAATTTTCATATGCCAAATTGTATATTTCACCTTTTGCAACAGAGGGAATGCAATCCCTGGTGTTTAATTAGAAATCCGAAATAACCTGTGTCATTTTACTATTCCAGTTCTGGTCCCAACTGAATGCACTGGTACTGTAAGCACTTTTTCTTCTCTGATGATAGTGCCCACATAGTCCAATTCAGTACTTTACTGAACATATTTATAGGTTCAGGGAGATTTTGGCTCAGCTCTGTTCAAAATGAGGTTATTATTCCCTCCTCTGCCTCATAAGACCAAAAATGTTTAGTCTTCTATCATTAGACCTACACACACTAGATTAGGTTTGACAAATCCATCTGACAAACCAGAGCCACTATCCCTAACTCTTCATCAAGTTATATTGGCTACCGGTCCACTACTACAGGTCTGTGCCCAATTTAATTTCATCACTAACATACTATGGATTTTATAAGGTTACAGACAAATGCATTCCAGCTGGCTCAATTAACAAAGGAATTAACAAGATTTTTAACAGGTAAAATATCAAAGGAGTGATTTAGCTACCTCCCATAGGAAGGCAATACCCATCAGCAGGGAGAAAGTCAGGTAGGCTGCTAGGCGTTAAGATTTTTTGCTGTCTTAGCTGTTGGAAGCTGTAGACCCATCTGTCTACAGGAGAAGTCACCAGGTTAGGAAGCAAACTACACTGATACAGGATGGTGTACTCCTTCAGCCATTTCCTATTGTGAACTACTGGTGAAGAATTACGGTATCATAAAAAGTAATGGCTTCATAACTGCTGCTTAGTGACAATGTCCAAATAAGGGTCAAGTTTATTTGCTGTATGAAATGTCACACAGTTTGTCACAGAAATCTTTTTATATCCTGTCATGGCCACTCTCCTTTCCAAAAACATTGAAAAAAGCATAGATATCTTTGTATGGATTTTCCTATCTGCATACACTTGTACAGATGAAAAGAGCTTGACAAAAATCAAATGGAAATGTAAATTAAATAACCTAATTCCATCAGTTTTCATATACCACTATGAATACAATCTCATCACAGACACCCAGTGATAACAAACAAAATCCTAACTTAGTAACAACAATAAGAATTCAGCTGCTAAGGTCAATTAGACATGATTGCATCCAAACACGTTCCTCAAATCAAATAAGGTAACTGCATGCATAACAGAGATAAGTGCTGACATCTTCCAAGGTACCAATGCACACAGCAAACATACTGCCCTTACAGTCTGTCTGTGTCATAAGCCTGCGTTCTCTGTAACCTTTCTCTCATACTTCTCTGTGCAACACCTTGTCTCCTTGAAGGTTCCCTGCAGCCCTGAGGGCAAGACTTACAGCCTACAGCAGAGATCTCCACTGAACAACAGGTGTAGGGGAAGAGCTGAAGCTTTGCCAGAGAGGAGATGATGTGCTGCAACTGCAAGTAGAATCACTAGTGCAGCAACACTTTTTGTTATAATCTGCAACTCTGTTTGTAGAATTTGTTTATTTGTATTTTTCCAGGAAAGAAAACTTTGTTTTTGACTGGTTAGGTCATTCATCACTGGACACTTCGCAGCTTGGGGGCATTCAATAGCTAGATGATGAACAAATTGAGAGTATCAAATGTTGTACATGCAAGCCACCAGATACTACTTGAACAACTTGGACCAAAACCAGAGACAACAGACTTGGACTTCCCAGCACTGAACACCATGAGGACATAAGCACCTAGCTCCACAGAACAACTCACATTGTTCGTTTGGTCATTTACATTCCTTATTACATCAAACACAAAAGACACACATGTTTGGGCACACTATTGACAAAAAACAGCAATCTCAATGAGGAAATGCCTATCAGAAACAACAGAAAATACTGAAATTTCTTCAATTCTGGCTTTCTCCTGAGAGTTCGAAGTACTATTATATCAGCATGAAACCAGAAATCAGAGCTGAGAACCTGTTATGCAGTCATGAGACCACAGCCAACTCTGAGCATGGAAGAAGGATACAGCAACACTTCACATAGCAGTGTGGTAATTCAACTATGGAGTAGAAGGAAACTTGATAGCAGTGTGCTATCATCCAAAATCTAGGTATCTTCTTGTGTAGGGCTACCCTCTGACAGGAACCCAATACCCTGACGGACTGGTTGCTGTTTGTGGAAGCTATTTCTGATTCTTAAGAGCGATTGTTTCAATAGAATATATGGACCACCCTTCCCAATTTTATTTCCTACTTATAAGTACTCCAGCAACTCCACACAATTTGTCAGCACAATTTTTGCAACGACAGTATGAAGAATCAGGCTCTCAAAATCCTAACATACTTTTGGGACATTAGTGAATATGCATCAAACACCTTGAAAGAACTACTTTGATTTTAGAAAGAACAGGTGTGGATCCAGTTTCCTTATAGTTTAAGCATGAGTTACTAATTGCTTTCTGCATTAAGGCTAAGTTCTTCTAAACTTATGTTAATTTTCAGCTGACTAAACAAAGCATACTTCTACAGTGAGCAAACTGATTTTACAAAAGCTTCACCTTCAAAAAACTTACTTATAAAGTTAAAAACTTACAGCATACATGTAAAATTGTTGAGGATCACAATTGCATTTCCCACCAAGTATTGTTTTGAGGGAACTGTATAAGGAAAGAAACAAGATTCAATTGTTAGTGAAGAAAAATAACTCTTATGGTTCCCATTAAACTCCACAGCCACTTTTTATATCTGCAGGCTGCAGGAATACTTTGTGTCTTGCCCGCCTTTTATATCAACTAGTTGAATTCATCAACATTTCACCAACCAAAGATCCAAAGTGCTGCATCTAAAACATTTACACTTTCTTACATTACTCAACCATCTCCTTGATCTGGTAAATATCTCAAAGGTTCAAAAAGAACAAAATACTGCCTTTACTCTTTTAACAGAAAAGTGGTGCTAGCTGAATCAATGAGCTGTGAAGAAGTATAGTGGAAAAAAACATTAAAATATTTACTTTGCATTAACTGAAGTTGCCTGATTCTCCAGGGCCCTGCTAACAGGCAAAACTAATACTATCCTTTAAGTATGTGACTAATTTGGAAGAATGGTTGCTGTATGTTATACCATATCACCATTCAAGATACATCTCTATCTCACAAGTTTTACAACTGCTTCAAAGACATCAACAGGTGGAAGCACACTCTCCTTCTGCAGTCTGCTGTTCTAGGCACAAAGGAGCTTCAATACCTTCAAAGCCTGTGCAGCCTGAGAGCTGTCATTTCATGTAGATGACTGGAGAAACTTGTCTGAACAAATCTAACCTAGTAGGAAGATATGACAGTTGGTGGTAGGTTATTTAAAAAATACCTACAGGGTTTAAATCTTCCTTGCAACTTTTTTCTCTAGCTGGAAAACATCCATTCCTGCCAGCCAAACATCCAAACATTTTCCTTTGAAGTACTTCCTGAGAATTTAATTGCCCAGTAAATTGCCAACAAAACTTTCAAGTCGTAGAGCAGCCTTGAGAGACTCCAGAGGGAACAGCCCGTAATACTAATTCATCTTTCCACAGTCCGTGACGAGGGTAGAGTTACTCTACAGGCCTCCAGCCACAAAGTCGGGTTTTGACCAGACAGAGTTCACTGAGCTATGCTTTTGTTCTCACCAAATACAATCTGAAGTTACGTTATTCAGATGATTAGAGGATCCAGCTACATAAGCACTACAACTCAAACTTGAAAGTGCTTTGTATTTGAAAATGTGTGTCTTAGACAACTTGACATTCTCCGGTTATTTAAACTCTCTTACATGCTTCTTCCATTCTTGGCAGGTCCTCCAAATTGACCACATACCATATATTTCAAGTTGGCACAGTTCAAATGATGACACAGCAGACAGTGGAAAGGAGCATTAAGCTATTAAAAGATTTTTTTTTTTTTTAGTAACTGAAACAGTTCTAGATTCTTCATTTCAAATCTTCTCAAAATAAATAATTTTCCATAATAAAGCAGAAGGACTCAAAATTCTTGCAAGACAGGACATACGAAAATTAAAATAGAGTAGTTTTTTTAAAGAATATGCCAAACAACTGTACTAAAAATCCTAAAACTGCTGACATTTCACAATACTAATGCAGTTCTGGAAAATCTGTATTCTGCCAGGAAAACATAAATTGAGGTAACACTGAAATGCAGTAATGCCTAGTATGGTACGAATAACCTACTTATTTTCTGTTGTTTGGAAACAACTGTTTTACCAAAACTACGTTTATGCTAGAATACAGGCTGTTAATCACTCACAACACATTTTATTATGAATATTTTAGTGAATATTGTTTAAATTGTCAGTTCAGAAAAAACAAGATTTGTAAAAGCTGTTAGGCCTGTTAAGGGTGCTGGAATACATTATAATGAAGGGCTAACTTTAACTGTGCTATTGCATTTTTAATTAAAGATAAGCTTTTTGCATGGAAATTCACACCAATAGCTCAAATATTTCTTATATTTTACTTCAGAATCTTCATACAATGTATTTCCCACTGCTTTTCCCATTTCACTGAGAATATTCTCACATTCAGTACTTTGTAACCCTTCCATCTAATTGAGCATGTCCTAGCAACACAGCAGGTAGAAAGGCACAGAAATACAGAGTAGCAGACATTAAAAGATTCATGAAGAGGCTAAATCATTTAAGAGAAACAATGGAAGCCAAAATCTGCATATCTCCATATTCCCTGGATCTTTCTATTTGAATTCTCTGTAACTTTTTAAAATACCGAAATATGAACAATGCAGGAGAAAGAAGAACAGATAACAAGAAAGGGTCTCTTAAGTCATAGCCTGAAAAAAACCCTACCAACTGGATTTAATAATATTTTGACTTTTATTTACAAAGTTCAAGCTGTTACTGAATTCTCAATCTTCCACCTAGAAGTGGACTGATATGACTGTAATAGTTATACAACTAGATGGCCCATTAGGGCACATCTGCTTTTAATCCTAAGATTTCGTAGTGTCTGGGTTTCTGAGACTAAAACTAAGCTATGTAATTGAAGTTTGGAAGTAATTTTTTTTAACTATTCTCCATGAAGTGTTAATTTAAAGAACTGATTTTCTTATACGGCTTCTGTGTTTTAACCTCAGTCAATTTCTCTGAAAAGAGAAAATCATTCTTTGTTCCTTCACTACCTTTCTTGTCTTCTCTAAACTTATGACGTACCTCTTGCAATGATATCCTGACATAGCATGTTATTTTTTAAGGCACTAACTGTATATTTTTTGTCACCAAGAAAGCCCCAATGCCAGAGTTACAGTACCATCTACAAAGTTGGCAAGGTCTCGTATCCTGCTGAACCAGCCCGAAAGAATGTCTTAAATAAAACAGATGCAGAATACTAGGGGTGAGAGGATGGAAACTTTGTTAAGCTTTTGATCACGTCTTATAATGTGAAATCAAAGAGATTTCGAAATATATATTCAAGGTCAAACAGGATTAAAAAATGGCTTGGAAATGTTCTCATTTCAGCAATAGGATAGGTTGATACTCGCTGAGAATTACCAAACACGTACAGCAACTGTTCACAGAAAGGACATTTTGTAGGTCCACAAAAGCAAGCAGCACCTCTTAGGTCTGACAAAGACACAGAAAGAACATGAAAGTCGGGGAGGTCTTCTGATCCACTACTGATTGTGTTTTCAATCTTCCAGAGGTACCCAGAAGGAAGAGACTATCTCATATTCACTGAAATCTTGTGGTTTCAAGATTACATCTCTCTCTCCTTCACACACATGTGAAATGCGTGGCTGTACACACCAAAGACATTTAATAAACTGTACATTTTCTTGTAAGATAAACCTTTAGCATCTATCTCTTCCCCTTGCAGGCATAAAGTTCATCAAGAAGAGTATCTGTGTTAGACTTGTCTTGAATGGAAAACAGAACCACACACACTGAATAAATTACCACTTCCTGTTACCTGAAATCGTCAAGTTCACACACTATACCAGAACTCATATATAATACAACATGTCAAAAATGAAAGAGATTGCATTTCTTGAGATCCAAAATTAGATTCCTAAAATATACTTTCAAAAATATTCAGATAACTGAGTATTTTATTTAAAAGAAACCCACAAACCTGACACATGTATATTAGACATTAGGAATTCTTCACACAGAGTGGTGAGACACTGGCACAGGTTGCCCAGGGAAGTCCTGGATGCCGCCTCCCTGGAAGTGTTCAAAGACAGATTGGATGGGGCATTAGGCAGCCACGTCTAGTGGGTGGAGTCCCTGTCTATGGCAGGGGGCTTGGAATTGAATGATGTTTAATGTCCCTTCCTACCCAAACCATTAGACAACTCCATGATTCAATGATATTAGAGAAAAGTCTATGGTCTGCTGCTAGGCTTATTTTTAATCTTCAACTAACACGCACTCCCGACTAGTTTACTTTCCTACATATCCTCAGTCAGATTCTTGCATCATCCATATGCAACACCATAGGGTAGCAAGAGATAAAAAGCCCCCAAAATGCCTTTGGTTAGGCTTCAAATATGGGAAAGAAAACTATCTACTACAAATAACACAGACATTTTAGAGACGGTACAAGGACAGACAGAAACAAAGCCTTGCAAGTAAAAAATTAAATGAAAAACTGCAAATATAAAAATCTGCTTTCTACCAGAAGAAAAGACCAAGGAAAGGCTAAGGACTGCTTGTCGCAGGACACATACAAAACAATGTCTGAGCAGCTTATCTACCTACATACAGTAGAAAGATGAACGTGACATCTGTCCAGCCTTCCATCCAAAGACAATATCGATGTTGCTGGGACTAAATTTCTCATTTTGTTTTGCAAATTAGAAAAACAAACTAAGTTATGAAAACCCTAGTAAAGTTAGGACATTGGCCTTCAACGAAGGTTGAAGCCCTGCAGATATTAAAATGCACCTCACTGGCTGCCTTTATTACATCTATTACATTTTATTGAAGCATTGGTCTGTCCAGATCATCCACTGATATTATGTCTGTTAGTTACATTTACTAACTCTTCTATAAATTTATAATAAAACCAAAAAAATGCATCTTTTCTTCTTTTATTGAGCAATAAAAATAGCAACTTAAAAAACAATGTATACCTTTTCATGTTGAACCATTATCCTTCATCCTTTATTTTCTGCTCTAATTCATTCCACTGCTCTTTACCTAGTAGATTTTGTAAGCTCATCTTTTGCGTCATACAGCATGACAAGTTTTTCTGAAATCTTGATTACCTTCTTTGTTTCGGCTTCTTTGTTTATTACTACATACTCCTGAAAATCGCAAACCATTCTATAAAAAAATCAGCATTTCCAAACCTTCCACATGACAGATTCAGAAAAAAAAAAAAAAGCATTCTGGGATTTTGTTACAAAAAGTCTTGGTACAATGTTGCAGTTTCTCTCATAACTATGTTTCTTTGCCCATTCAACATGTTAACATGCTCTGTAAAATATTTAGTAAAATTAGACTTTAAACAGATAAGTATAATACTTCCCAACAGCATCTTAGTATTTTATGAGGCACTGAGTCAGGGTGTTCCAAGGCCCTTGTACATTCCCTATACCAATCTTTAAAGTCTGAGGAAGGAGGATTGCAGAATACACACAGATACGCTTCTTGAAGGTACACTACAAAAAGCCAAGAGGCAGCACAAGTCAGAGGAAAGAAAAATTCAATAAAAAAAATTTTCCAAGGAGGGCAAGGTGTCCAAATAAGTTGTAGAATTTCCACCCCTGGAGGTTTTTAAAACTGGATGAGACAAAGCTCTGAATAATATGCTCTGACACTCAAGTTTACCTTGCCTTGAATAGGACGCTGGACTGGATTACTTCCAGGCCCACCAGAAGACCTCAAAAACTAAATTATTTTATTATTCTACTAACTGCATAGATTAAAGTGTCTTTTAAGATTGAATTATATATATTTGTTATACACAGTAGCTGCAATAAGTAAGAGCAAATGCATAAGTTTCACCTAAGCTTCCACTGAGGCATCATTATTTTTTGGGGGAAAAGTTATTAACAAAACTACATAAGTCTCACTGACTCCCAAACTTTAGGAGGACTTAAGTCACAATTTATTCTGATAAAGAATCCTATATGGTAACAGCAATGCTGGCAATAGCCATGTTGCTGACTTCACACCACTTAGAATACTTTCAAATATGACAATGTGTAAATATCAAACCAAAACCGCCAATATTGTTTTAAACAAACCATGAACTGGGAAGACACTGATTTCATGGAGCAACCCTGCCAGCAGCACCTGCTGGGACTGAGACACTCTGAGCAGAACGGACCAACTAATGACTGGCTTTTGGGATGACAGGAGAGCAGCAGATGTTGTTTATCTTGACTTTTGCAAGGCTTTTGACACTGTCTTCCGTAAAATCCCCACAGACAAACTGATGAAGTACAGACTAGACAAGTGGACAGTGACATAGGCTGAAGTCTGGCTGAATTGCCAGGCTCAAAGGGTGGCAATCAGCATGAAGTCCAGTTGGAGGAAAGTCACTGCTGGTGTATCCCAGGGATGAATACCGGGGTCAGTACTGTTTAACCTCTTCATTAATCATCTGGATGATGGGATAGAGTGCACCTTCAGCAAGTTTTCTGATGACAGACTGAGAGGAGTGGCTGATACACCAGCTGGTCACACTGGCATTCAGAGGAAACTCAAAAAATTACTATAAGTCAACAGGAACCTCAGAAGTTCAAATAACAGAAATACAAAGTCCTACAACTCATGAGGAATAAGCCCAAGTACCAGTATAGGATGGGAGATGAACAGCTGGAAAGCACATCTACAGAAAAACACCTGGGGGTCCTGGTGGACTCCAAACAGACCATGAGCCAGCAGTGTACCCTTGCAGCAAGGAAGACAAATAGTATCTTGGGTTGCATTAGGAAAAATGTCAGAAAAGATCATCCTTCCCTTCTACTTAGCACTGGTGAGACACGTCTGGAGTGCTGTGTCCACTCACAGGCTCCCACAGTACAAGCAAAACGTAAGCATCCTAGAGTGAATGCAGTGAAGGAGTGCAAAGACAATTAAGGGACAGGAGAATCTGACATATGTGGTGAGACAGAAAAAGCTGGGACCCTAGCCTGGAGAAGAGAAGGTTCAGTGAGGTACAAATACCTCATGAGGGCAGAGGTAAACAATACTTCTCCATGGTACCCTGCAACAGGGCAATGGGCACAAATGAAAACAGATGAAATTTCATCTAAATAAAAGAAAGCACCTCCTACTGCAAGGGTGTTCAAGCACTTGAATCAGTTGTCTAAACAGCAAACTGCTCTACATAATCCTGCTTTGAGCAGGAGAGGTGTTGGACTAAACAATCTTCAGACACCCATTTCAACTCAGGGTATTCTATGGTTCTTTGAGGAAGAGACAAGAGGAGAGCAAACATAACTGAGTAATATGGACTATGGACTTCATATCAGTTGTTTTCTCTGCACAGATCAAGCCTTCAATAAAACAGTTCCTTTGCACATCAGTTGCCTTCATATAATGCAGTCAAATAAAGGCAAGTTGTTTATTAGACTTAGGAAAAGCCTCATTGTGCAGATAAAACAAAACAAGTTCTCTTTCTCCCACATACATTTCCTGATGTCCAAGCATTTCAGTCTAACCAGTATGAGAACTACCTAACAGAGATATTAAGACAATGTATTCGTTTTCACTAGTCAAATAAATCACTTTACCTACTACAATGTCCATTTGTATCAGCAAACATCCATCACTTTAACAGATTCCTTTGCCTCCCCCTCCAGTCAGCACTCAAGCAGTAAAGCTAGTTTAACCAAAACAGACTAATGGGAAATTATCCTTCTTTTGCAATGTCTGTTCGTTCGCATCAATGTACTAGCAGTTTTGTTTTACAGCTGTAGGAAAAACGAGAGGAACCAAAAGAATGACACAGCGACAAGCTAGAACTTCTCACTCATGAGGACCAGGCACCTGTGCACTGACCCAATTAGACATTTAAACACTTGTCACTTTGGAGCTGGCTGGCTGTCACTCATCCAAGTAGCCCCAGGGGACCTATTGTATGGTGGCATTCCCTAACAGGAGAACTGGAGCTGTGGAGGCAATGAGGGCACAGTCATAGAGTGCCAGGATCCTGGTGAGCGAGAGCAGCCAGAAGAAAAGCCAAAGAACTTCAGAGCTTCCTTGACTTGGTTACCATCCAAAAAGACTTTCAGAGCCTTCAATGGTTATCGTTTTTTCAGAGTGGACTAGTTTGAAAACCTTACAGTAACAGTCCTCTTTATCCAAAACTACATTCAACTCTCAAGTGACTTAACACAAGAACGATTTCAGAAGAGATCCCTCAAAGATTAAAAAGAAATCTTCACTGCAGGGAGAGGATGCACTAAATGTTACTTTGAGTAACACCTCCAGCATGTAATTCAGAAGTCACAGCGTTTCAGTGCCTATGTCCTCCCTTCTCTGTTTCAAACATATTATCGATGTTTTCGGATCTCTGTCTGCCTGAACACATAAATGAAGAACAAAACACTGCAGAGCTACCCACGCCTGTGCACTATAAAAGATAGAAAAGGTCTGTTCTAGTAGACTGTATACAACACTATTCAAGAACTGCAAATCAGATTTCTTGTTCAAAGAAGTCAGATATTAAAACACAGATGACTATTCAGCAGCTACTACTGACTTCAAATAAGACTATCTCTGTTCTTATGCTGAAAGATTTATGCAACTCAAATACAAAGGCAGGGAGGGGTTGGAGGAGGGTTGGAAAAAAAAGAAAAATCAAAGCTTACTTCAAAACATTCCAAAACAAGCATTTTAACCTTAGGACCTAAACTGTGAGAGCGAAGAATTCAGAATGCCACCAGAATTCAGAAGGTCGTCAGATCCATGATCTATGCTAGAAGAAAAATACTTCTGGCTTTTTTTGGTACAAAAATATCTCTAGTTCCCATTTTTCCAGACTCACCTTTTTATTAGTTGACTTGTCCCGACACCCGTTCTCTCCAGCAAGGAACATCAGAGAGGATTAAGCCTATCTTCAATGATGTGAAGCTATGAAATACTTTTAGTTCCATTTCAGGTCAACATATTTACTATGAGCTCTTCAGATAAAAGCTGAGCTGACATTTTAAAAATTATATTAATCACAAACTGTTAACTGAACATGGAAATGCAGGTAAATGCAGAACACATTATGTGAACACCCTGACAGTACTTAACAGAAACTCAATAGAAAGATAGAAACTTAACAGACAGGATCTTAACGTCAGTAGCTTTTTTCCCCAGTAAACACCGGAAATTAAAATTTGGAGAGAGAATAAAATTATCTTACCTTTGTACAAATAGCTTCAGAGCAAGATGTTCTATCTCTTTACTTTTCCTTCTTTCTCATCCCCTGCATGACAGGCCTTTATGGTACCACCTTGCCTAAAAAAACAAAAGCATACAAGCCAAAATATTTATACAGGCCAATAATTATGTTCACTGTTAAACTGCAACAAATACACCAGATATGTCTTGATAAACCTGCAATTCTAAATCCAGTTAAGTGGAACGGGATTTTAATAGGAACTAATTTAATATGAGTTGGGCTGAAGAAAAAGTAGCAACAAAAGAAACTCCTTAGGTTTCAAAATCATGTTTTGCATTTAGCTTTCCAAAATAACATAGCTGGTCACATCAGATCAGACCAGACCACTCAGTTATCCAAGTTTGCTGAATCATCAGTGAAAAACAGGCAGCGTTTCACATAGCTAGGATAAGCCAATAGAGAAGCCTAAGCATATCTTTCTAGCATTCAGCAGCCTAGCAATTCCCACCAGATGCCTCCCTCTCCTCCAGTACTCTTAGGGATACAGATGCCCAAACGCAACTGCTGGAAGAGGTCACAGCAGCTGAAAGCAAGCCTATACTTCAGAAAAAGCCTTTGGTCACAGCACTTGCCAAGAAAAAGACAGCTCTGAGCTTACAGTCAATTTGTAAACTGTCTGATCTCCCACTTTCTGCATGAATATCCTAACTTCTAGTTGAGGGATTGGACAAAAAAAAAAACGTCCCCCTTCAACCAACTCCCCCACACTGAAAGCACAATACAAAGAGGAAACAGAAGGAGATGTTTTAGTTTGAATTCAGCTGCTACCTTCTTCATTTTTTTTCACAAAAATTATGCACATAATTCCTCTCTTCTTACTTTCTATTACTTGAATCCCCTTTTTCAAACAGATTGAGAAGGTAGTTGCTTATTCTTCCACAATAATGCATGTGTGAAGTTGAAATTTCAAAAAAGCAAGGTTCCAATAGGATAACGAATTTTGAAAGTGAGCTTCAAAAAACTCTAGCTGAGGATTCCCCTTAAGTCTTTTAATTTTACAGTACATATTACTCATCTGCAAACTCAGCTATGCTTGCCAATATATGCAGTTGTTATTCTAGTGAATTGGTGATAAAGTGAAGCTAATAGCAAGACTGGCATAACTGCAACACCTGTTATTTCATATTCGGTACATAAAAATATACATTTTATCTGCAAAGTTGCTTATTCATAACTGTAGATAGGGATTATTTTGCAAGGTAAACCAGGATAGACTGCCAAATCTTTATTTACAATAGTGATACAGCAAGATCAGTTTAATTTCCCATCAAATTGATTACGTATGCGTGTAATTTTTTCAGTATACTTTTAGAAGCCTTCTCATCATTAAATCAGTCTGCCAATTGGCAAAGCCCTAACTGTTGACCAGAACTCTCTTGTAGCTGTTTCTTCCAGTAACAAACAGCAGTGCTCATAAATTGTTCTTTATCATGCTCTTTCTAATCAACTTGTTGCTATTACATTACAATGCACTGGAAAGAACACATTATCTATGTAACTTTGGGAGTTTGGCATATACAATTTATTTCACTGGGGTGAAATTCACTTAGGTAATTCGTGCATTACCTTCATCTTTATTTAGGCACCCAAATCCCTTCCTATCCCTCACCTCTATATTCAGCTGGAACAACTGCCTGCAAACCTCCAGGACACTAATGAGCCAAAGTCAACACAGAACTTGCATTCATAACTGTGACATGCATGCAATTCCTAATTGACCAAAACACTCGAGAATGACAATAATGACACATATTTTATTACATAAAGGTAACAGCTACATCTACCCTGCTACTGACACTGCTTCCTGGCTGGTTTAGTCCACTAGCTCACTTTAGTCCCCCATGGGACCCTTCCAAAGGGCAGCACAGGTGAGACTGCATAAGTTTTGATTCTCCACTCTAGACAGTCCTGCAACTTGACCATGAAAGGCACTGCAACCTCTGCTGGGGACTCCACCTGCCTCCATGTGACACTTCAGAGCACACGCCACAGACATGCAGTACTAGGCTGCAAAATCCTAACCCTGCTGGGCTGCAGTACAGCTCTCACTATTTTAGATACTCTGAACTAAAAACTAGCAGTTTATTAGGGCAGTAAGAACATCACTGTACTCAGATGAAACTTTGATTGTGATCAGCCTATTTTATTGGAAACTAATTTTCTAAAACATTAAAATGTAGAGGCAGACCAGGCCTCGCCAACTAGCTTACCTCAATGACAGAAATTTGTCCCTGTCCAGCTGTTATTACCAGTAAAGAACGCCTGTAGCCCCAAGGGCTATGTTTAAAAGTTGGGCATGATTTTAAACCCAGAGATATAGCTTGTATAAGACCTCACAAACAACAGAAAACCACGGCTCTGTTGACACTGTGGGTAACCTTTCTCAGACTTCCAACGCTCATCAGAAGAAGGCAAAAAAACCCTCACCACTAGTTTCCACTTAAGAAATGGTCAGAATTATCAATCTCTTTGGATCCCTGGACTACACCCATACTGCTCCAAAAATAAATATTTGCTCTAGTTCTTCTTGACATCTGTGGCTTTAACATTTACAGTTCATGATTACACTGTAAGATTATTTAGATTCTCTGATAGTATCTTAGGAGTGAGTTTAATAAAAGCTCAAAACTCCAAGGAAATCACAGACATCAGGAGTTCTGTAAATCATGCACAGAAGAGGACCTGAACATCCAAACCCCAACTAGACAGAATGAAGTAAAGAAGCAATCTTAGAGGGGTTTTAAGTTTTGCATTCTTATTCACAATATTAAGTACATGATGAGGATACTTTGAAGGGCTTGGTGCCATGATTTTAAAGAATCAAACAAGTAAAGTCACATATATTTCATTCTAACCAGGTAATTCTCATGTATCCTTATAGGAAAATGATGAGTGAAAAGAAAATGAAAGGAAGAGGAAAAAATCAATGAGAAGGGCAAAAATATGTTTTAAAAAAATCTACAGATCAGATGAAAGATGGGTTTAAAATTCACCAGATGTCTTTCTGGTCATGTAATTTCTGATTTTCTGCATATGAATTTAGCTGCTAGTGTATTGTGGAAATGTAAAGCACACTTTTTAACCTTTTTACTTTTCCACACTTGACATTGTGCTTCCTGTGTACATATTAATTTAAAAATTTGTGAAATAACTGACATTTAAATACTATTGTCGCCTTACAAACTTTTCTACTAATAGCATTGACAGACTTCAGAGAAATAAAACTCAATGAAAAATACAGATTGTAACACATAACTATGTAAAAAATTTCAAAATACCAAAATTCCATTTTTACTTTAAAATCTGATTGGCCAAATGATTTTACATAAATGTATTCACAATATTCATTAAAAGGTTAAGACATTTTAATATTCTTAATGTAACCTTAAAAAGCAATAGAATGAGACAATTATGCAGCTTTCTCCTATATACTATATCTATATACACACATGCATAATTCAGTTTCCTTTTGCTTTAACATCACTTCAGAAAGTTATTTAATACAAAACATTTTCAGGGGACCTGTAAAAGTATTTTCTTTGTGACATATACACTTTATTTAGTGTATTTAAGTGCAGTTTTATGCAATCCCGTACTGCAGAGCTCCATTATTCACCCTCATGTCACTACTTCTTCCAGAATGAAGGAGTGATGAGAAGTCCTAAAGAAAAGAAGAAACTAGCCTGCTGTTTGATGAGGGCAGTGATCCATCTTTGTCACATCTATCTTATCTCCAGTAGTGCTCAACCCCAGATGATTCTGACAAACTAATAATGGAAAATGGAAATACAACAAAAAATAACTGTTTGGTTTTTAATTTCTCATACACATATCCTCATGAAGACATTTCCTGAGATAAGTAGTTCAACCTAGGTTATATTAACAGTCATAAGAACAATGACTTAATTTGACCCATAATAATCAAAATAGAAGATAATTTTCATCTAATCTTTAACATGTTGCAAAGTCATGCTCTTTCTCCATGTATACAAATTAAAATTGCATTGATTTAAATTCCTAGACTGCTAACTAAAGTCAAATATTTCATTCAGTTATATAGAATAGGTTCATTCTCCTCTTCACAGCTATTAACTCTATTTCCTCACGTTAGTCCATTCCAGCAAATCTAAATAGCCAATATCAAGGTACACAAATCTCAACAGTGTAAGTGATTGAGAAGAATTAGAACAGAAAAGGGAAGCTGGCCAGTACCTTGTGCATAGAGCTATATACTCCTCTTAGTCCTCTTCCCTTTTTTTTTTTCCTTCCTTTCTTTTTGTTAGCATGTTGTAATCTTGACAAAACTCTGCTGTTACACCCTGCTGTTGCTGGACTGTGTGCAGAAGCAGATACAAGAGCCAGTTCCAGCAGCCCATCACTTTGTCCTCAGCCCTCCCAAGCTTCTGTGTGATCAGCACAAGCTTTGTGGCCATACAATAGGGGTTAAACATCGCCCTGTGCTTATTTCAAAGCACAGCTAAATCTGCTTAGCTGCATGAACCTTTTAGCAAAATGATGCCCACTGTGTATTATAGTATTTTTCCATTTGATTGTTTGTCAGTTGTTTCGATCAACAACAAAAGTATAGTTCATTTTCATTATACACAGTGCATAGAAAATGCAGCCAGTAAAATAAAAAAAGGTTTTAATACATATTTTATCCACAATTTCTCCCTAAGCAACTACCTGTGATTTGTCTCTTAACTCAGAACTCTGGTTTCACTTTTCCTTCATGTGCATTCAACTTTATGGCTTGCCAGTGGGGCTATCCCTATCTCCATCAACTGTGTCTGAGAAGCACATCACAGAAAAAAACAAGTTTGATGAGTGACTAAATTCCAGTACAAGAAATAAAATTTTGACATACTGAGAAATAAATAAAAACATTTCCAAGGAGTTGAATGCACCTGCCCACAGTATTAAGGCCATCAATTTCACAACCACGTGAACCTCTGGACCACCTCTGCTTTCCAAGGAACTAACTTGAAGCAACACTGGTACAGAATAGTGGGGTCTCTTCAAACCCTACAGGAACCCAATGTAAAACTTTTCATTTCTGTTCTGTCACAAATTCAGACTTTATTTTTTGTTGTTTGGGTCTTCTAGGGTTTTTTAAGTCCAGTCAAAACGCTTCTAACTTTAGGAGGCTTGCAGTTTTTTAAAAGCAGCAGTAAGAATTCTGTCAGCATTTATTTGTAGCAGCATTAGTTCAGAACAATAACCTCATCTGCTCCTTTGAAACCTATTCTGCTCTGAAGGCTTATTTAGAACAATGCTTTTCTTCACAAAAGCAGAGCCTCCACTGAAGAATCTACTTCAAAGGAGATTGGTAGTGAGGTTCAGAAATTACTACATCCACCTGACCTCTTAAACTTGCTGAACAGAAACAGAGTATCTCAACTGAGCTTCCACTTTACATACATACTATGCTTCTAGAGCTGCAAAGGACTTAGCCGAGAAGGCTAAAAAAACTCAGAAAAACAGAAATCACAATTACAGGCAATTTATTTTGGATGTGAATATTTATCACCAAACAAAAGTGCTGATTAGGCAAAATCTCCACCATTCAAAGCTATTGCTTTTTAATGGCACATTTACAATGGCATATTCTAATGACAACAGCTGACATGAAACTGTAAATAAGAAACTACTTACCATGCCACAAATGCAGCACAATAGTAATCTTTTATACATATTTAGTAGCATTTAATTCTTGTAAAAGTTCAGTTCTCAAAATTGCTGGTTTCATGGTTTCGACTATTCCTTCCAAAATGATAAAAGACAATTTTGCCAATTCATTGCCCAACTATTTGTTCCCCTCTGCCTCTGGCAGCACACTACATCAAGAAATAAGGTAAAATGCAACTGATGGAACAGATTTTTATTTAACTGGGTTTAAGCAGAATTTTTTTTTCTGAATTTGAGAGCTGATGACGAAGAGGCAGGGCTCATTTTGTTATCTGATTGACAAAGTCTAATGAGAATTATTTCTGCACACTGCTTCACTACAGCTGTAGACCCATTAAACACTCAATGCTCCAGAGACCCGTTCTCCTTCAGCTTCCCACTGTGAATCCTACTTTTCAGCTGGTAGCTACTCAGTGGGCTACTCGAAACATTCAAAAAGTGGAGGTGTTACATTTAATGGACAACTCAAAACCCATAGCAAAATCTGTCACTTGACTATCAGGACAGTAGTTATCGTAATTAAACACCTCTTTGTGATCGAGACTTAAAAGAGGCCTTTGAATTCGTTCTCTTACCCTCCCAAAACATTTTCATTAGAAGGTTTTAAGTCACAGCAGCCATTTTTTCTACGACAGCAATAATCATGTCTGACTCTGAAAAAGTTCACTGATATGCACATTTTTTTTGTAATCATAATATTACCCATGGCATCTTGTTTTACATCTTATTACCATTTTAGCCTCAGGAAGCCTTTAAACTAATATAACTATTAGGAATGTCTTACTGCACAATTTACATATTAACAAAACTATTTTTTAACCTACTGAACCATTTAAGCTGAAAATAACTATGATGTGTTTATGTAGTGTACGATTCCTTACTTTTGAAATCTGCTTGCCAAAACAAATGAAAAACAGATTTTGAAAAACACCTAGCAATTGGATGATGATGCTGATTATTCTTCCAATTCTTCCCTCACTCATTTTTGGCTTTCCCTTCCAAATGTCCTCAACTCATTCCATACACACGACAATACTCAGGAAAATCCACAAATCATTCATGCTTTCTAAGGTCAAAGTCATACTCCCATCAAAATTTAGCTAGTGCAATACTCAGCTGAGATCTTCAAGCTGCTCAGCATCTACCCTTGCTGTAGAGTTTAACCCCAGATGCTGGCCTTAGACTGTGGTAGCTCAGACTGGGAAGACAGGTATGGAATCTGTAACCCAAGAAAGACAGCACGGCTCACAAGTACGGGGCACGAGAAGACAAACCCAAGGCCAAAGATGTTTCTGCAGTTAGATCAGTGCAGTGAAGAAGACAGAAGGCTTGCTATAGAGTACTGTAATATGATGGGCTGGTTATTTCACCTGTTGTTTTGAATATTGAATATTTTTAAAGCTTTTTTACACCTAGCAATTCTAGCTGAAGTCAAATAAAAATTGCTGATTTCAGAGTAAAGATTGATGTATAGAAAGGTATAACTGTTCACCACTACCTCCATCCATTGTCCATTCTGGCACACCCCCCTGACTAACAGAGTTCCATTTTGATGATCAAACAAGGACCATTACAGAGGCTGTAATGGTAACTAGGTGGCTGGAGGAGTTTTTTATTATTTTTACTACTGCTGTTTCTTTGTTTTAAAAGCAAGATGGGGAAATAATTCCATTTCCTACATGGGAATTCAGGGAATTCATAACCGTTATTTAGGTTTGTTCCTCGCACATGTTTTGGCAGAGTCATCTACCATAATTTTTCACGCTTTTGCTCACACAAACTGATATTTTCTTTGTCATTTTCCACCTTCAACTTTTATTTCACCAGTAAAGTTTTCTGGGATCATAATTTTGTGTGAAAAAGTAGGATCCACATAGTTTCCAGTTTCTTTATGAAAAATGCCTTTAGGATTAAGGACTCTGAAAAGTGCATATGACATTCAAAAATATAGCTCCATCAGCATAACAAGATATAGAAGATCACTATCCATTGTCAGCTGTGTATCCTCCCCACAAAAACACATCCCAAATACTTGCGTTGGTAGGTAAATTTTAAGGAGTAGCTAAGTACTATTGTGAAGATCAGGATCCTATGAGAATTTTTAAATTTATTTACTTTTAAACATCAGCATAACCACTTTTACTGGTTTTAGCTGTTATCATCAAAATTTCATGGGCTTACTTGAATTAAATCCGTTGCTATTGCTTCCTCATTAATAATTTATACATTTTGGGTTTTTGTACAAATAGGGATGTTCTTCTCCAGAAAATAGCCATTTATTCCTTACTATAGTCACCAACAGTTTACTGCAGGCAAAGCAGGTTAGGTAATTTTAAACTGGACCTGAATAACCCATTATTTTTGTTCCAAAATCATTGCAGCACCTATGTCCTGATCATCATTCCCAGACTTTCCTGTTTCCTTCCTACATTTTCTTGAGGTTCATTGTACCAGCCAAGGCTGGCCATCTGCCAGCTACAGAAAATCACTTACCAAATACTTGGGGGATGCAGACTCATACTCATTTGATTTCTCTGAATCTCTCACAGAGAGAGACTTTGTTCCCACACATAACGCACATAAACTGTTTAGCACACAGAAGTTGTCAAGGAGAGTGACGTTTCCCAGAAGTAACTCCAGCACAGCAGACTGAGAAGAGTCCTCTTCAAGTAACTCAAGTTTCATCCATTTTATTATTTTACCAGCTAGAGCACATACAGCTTAGTATTGCCAGAAATTCAAGTACATGGGCTTTCTTTTTGCTGTCGTGTTACTTTTTGATGAGGATGTTACATAATAGGATTCACAACATTAACTTTAATTATATGAAGATTTTCTCTAGTACTGTTCCCCATCCTTTTTCATAAAGGAACAAATGGTTTGCCCTTCCTCTTTGTGCACAATGAGTGTCCTTGTCTGCCAGATGCCTAAAGCAGTTTAAAAGCATGGGTCACAAAGACCCAGTGCAAGTGTAGACAAGTGTACACTTTCTAACCCCAGAATAAGGAGATTTATCTGCAGCTAAAAAAACACTGCAGCTTCAGGAACAAAACAGATTGGCTGATGCTGCACTGCCTGCAGATAACCAGGGCAGCAGCTTCTGAAATTAAAGCCTTCCTTAACATATTCAGCTTATATGATCTAAATGGATTTAGATCAACTACACAAAAACAAAACAAAAAAAAAAACTAAAAAAAACCCAAAAAAACCCAACTGAACAAAATCAAGCCTGAGGAAAAAAAAAGTTAAGAAAAATAAGGAAGAAGATGACAGCTGCAAAGGGAGGTTAGAATCTTGATTATCTGGATTCTGGTAAAAAGCCAAAACCAGCCAAGCAGGAAAACAAAACCAAAAACCCAACCATCCAAACCCACTGAATCAAGATTCTGGCATATGCAATCTTCAATGCTCAAGGGGAGATTAAAAAAAAGATACAGTGAATCTTTGGTTGCAGAAATCATTCTGGGATGCTTCAGCTGCCTAAGAGTTTTCTTTTTCCTGGTAAGGCACTTGTTATTTGAATGTCTACCTGTGACACCTGCACTACCAAAGAGAATTTGGCTGGAACAGGTCTCTTCCCACTCCTGACAATCTCCAGTCCAATTTTGTCTGCCATCACGCCTAGAAGCACACAAATTCACCAGTGTCAAACTTCACTTGAAGGCTCTCTAGTCATCTCCCAGTTTTCTCTGTATCAGTTAGAAAGAATTCAGCAGGTCTCTACTTGAACTGTGCCAGCATCTTGACTGACAACTTGGAACTAAGTTTATCCACCTGAAACTCCTACTGCTCCACACAGAGCACGCCTAGTATACAGAAGGACCGGAGTTCCCAAAGCACAGCTGTGATTTTCTTTAAAGTATCAGCCAGAGAAAGTGCTGTATGGCAGTGCTTTCTCCTGGGCTGCGTCTCACCCAGTCTTCACCATTTTGCCCTCAGCAGCATAGCTTCTGTAGAGAGACTGAGAAGATACTCCCTTCCCCCTGCAGGTCACATCTGAGGAACATATTCAAGTGAATAAAGGGTTTTCTTTTCTGTCCCTCTGTCCTTGTTAATCATGTTTTAGAATCTTTGGACAGCAGAGATTCTCCTCAGAGATAAGAGATGCGGGCTGGAATCTACTTTGAAAAAAGGATATATTTTATCTCAAGTCTCTCTCCTCCAGCAAATACTGCAGTGTCATGGCTGTTTTTCAGAAAAGGTACAAATATATAAGCAGCTTGAAACTTATTGGGAGAATTAAGAGCTTTACCCAAAAAAAACCAGCACCCAGCAGTAAAGCAGAGCCTTAAAAGAAAAACAGATGGAGATTCCTCCTGATTCTGTCTCGGTCTTCCTGCGGCCCAGCTCTTTGTAGCTATACACCGCTGCCCCCAGAGCAGGGCCCTCAAGGCACCACCTGCATCAGCAACTGATGCAAAACAAAGTGGGAATGAGGAGTGTTATAAACTGAGCAGCCATACACGATCCCTGTGTGCACACATTCACACCCAGACATGGCAGAGTGGCTGAGATGTAGAAAGCTCTCTTTTTACTGTTTTGATGTATTTGTCCATTTTTAAAGGGAAAAGGTGCACATTGTACATAAATGCGTTTCTGGAAACCATCTTTCCCAAAATTTCACTTGAGACATGGCTTCTATTCCTGAGGCTAAACCATGAACACCTACGCTTATCACACACAAAACTGCCTTCAGGTGTAGGTTCTTAAAGCTTTTCACGTTTTCCAATATGGCAGAGCCCTTTCATACTGGATGATAAAGACTTTAAGGTCTCAAATTTTAAAAGTCTTCTTATCAATCATCTGATAGGTACTGATCAGGAAGGAATTTCAACTGTCGATCTGGAGATTAAAAAAAAAAATCAAACACTTTAAACCATTCATTCCTGCATTCTAGTCAGAACTGCATTTGATTTTCAGAGAATCATAGAATGAACAGAGTTGGAAGGGACCCACAAGGATCACTGAGTCCAACTCTTATCCCAACACTCTCACCGTGGTGTCTGAGGGCATTGTCTAAACGCTTCTTGAATACTGTCAGGCTTGAAGCCATGACTGCTTCCTTGGGGAGCTGTTCCGGTGCTCCACCACCCTCTGGGTGAAGAACATTTTTCTAACATCCAACCGAAACCTCTCCTGGCATATCTTCCTGCCATTCCCTCGAGTCCTATTTTAAATACATTTGAATAATTTGGTATTACTTACGGAGAGAGCACATTTCATTTTCCTTTGCAATTATACTCCCAGTTTCCAAGTATTGTCTCAGTGTGCCATTCACATCTGCACAAAGGCTACACCTTACTGGTATTTTGTAAGTTGTCAAATGTAGTGTAGGAAAGACTTCTCTGAACTAGTGTTGCATGAATATAATCAACACTTCATTTTTACAATAGCCACTGGAAGAATATTAAGCAGCAGCCACACAAACGTAATGGTTTCTTCACCTCTGCAACAAAAGAAAGTGGAGCTATTTGTATTCTTTTTAAAGACAGTAAAACTATATGGCAATAGAGGTGAACTGAACAATAAAATCACACACTCAAAAGAGTTTCAGAAAAAAATACAGTATGTAAATACTAGCAGTGGGGGAAAAAAGCAGTAGGATGTATAAGGTATACAAAAAGACTGAAAAGGAGGGCATGAGTCACATAAAGACAAAGCATTATTAAAATATTTTATTATGGAATTTTTACTAAAATATTTCCTAACATCATTACAGCCAAATTCCCAAATAGCCAAACTCACAGGAGGCTCAGTTTTTGATTTGCGTGCGCTGCATGACTTCGTGTTCTGTACAAAAAGAGATTAAATAGACATAAACAGGCATTCAAAAACTGCTTAAAATAAATAGAATTTGAGTCCTTTATAGTCTTTTCCTTACTTCACGTATTTGTCATATTACTTTCTACAGAAGTTTCCATAAGAATCTGACCTTCGCATAAGCCTGTTTTTTTCTGGCATCAAACAGCCTGATGAGCAGCAGATGCACCTCACTTTTTCCTAGCAGCTTGGGAAGCAAGGTGTTTGGAATTGTTTCTGCACCTAGGAGGCTGGAGTTGCCAAATGTCTAGTTTAGTTATTTACTATTTTTCTTCTGTATAGCAAATCTGGTCTGAATCAGTACCAGCCAGAACTGCTGCAGAGACAGAGCAGGAGCAGCTGCAAAAATGGCACAAATGTAATGATGACAACAACAGGTACAGTTTATTGGATTAACTCCTGCAGCCAGGTAGTCATTCTACAATAACACGGTCTCCTCTTTTCATTAGAGGTGTATGACATGTTTCCAAAGGCATTACTGTGGGAAACCTGAATTATTTTACTTTTAAATTGGAGGATAAATAGAATTTACATATAATTCTGTATTTAATCTATTTTAAGGACTTTTTGCTTACCAAATTGTATGCCATATACAGAATTGCAAAACAGCTACCTGTTTTACAAACTCAATGGACATCTCCATCCCTAGGACGGGTTTTACTTGTACAAGAGCCTGCAGCACTGGATTCCAAATGGTTATGGCCAGGAAAACAATGAATTTCCAGCAGGTGGCTGAGGTAACACAAGAGTGTCGTGTTCCCCTCCAAAAGTGCAGATAACACGTGCATGTAACAAATACAGCCTCAAGATTCAAAGATCAATGAGTTTACAACAATACAGTAATCAAAAGTGAACTCAAAGCTAGGGGTTTGCCTTGAGGGACTTGTAAGGACATGACTAAAAGTGATGCTTTATCCAATGTACTCGTATCAGTCACTATTTTGATACACAAAGAAAATCATGGATCTGTGACTACTCCATTAAAACCTTTAATATCCACTCATCATATGGTACACTGATTTCCTTTTCTGTCTTTACTGAACACTTCATATTAGTAAAGCCCCCAGTCCCAATGAGTTACTTTCCAACATCCTCCACATCTTTCTCCTAACTTCATTATTTACCAGAAGAGTCAGTCCTGGAAATTTCAAAGCTATTAATTTTACTTATTATGGACCGTGGACACCAACAAGTAACTCTTTCCTGAAAGCACAGAACAACAGACAGAGATATTATTCCACTATCAGGCAGGAATATTTTGGTTCAGGAGCTGTGACGGGTGAAATGCCAAGTTACGAGAAACACAAATCGCACTGGAATTCCACAAAACACATTTCAAAACTACCTTAGCAAATATAGCCTATTATAAACAATGAAGTTGCCTTAAAAAACTGAAAATATTTATTTCTGGTTTTAAATTAAGACATTATTCATGTAGGTCACCTCTTGACTTGGTAAATAAGCTTTTAGTAATTCTTTTCTACAAACATAGAACTAAAGGTTTTTCACTTTGCTAAGATTCAGGGGGTTTATTTGAAAAAATAACAAATCTAAAACTAACCAGTTTAAATATTACATATTTTAGCTACCATTTAATTTTTCTTTAGGAAACAGTAAAATTGATTATGAGGAACACAAAAGTAACAAATAAAGGATGACTACGTTAAAATAAAGACTGAGGACTTAAACACATACTATAGTAATCCAGAAAATAAAATAAGAAGTATATTTCATTCCAAGGTGGCTGTGCAACTGTGTTTCAAGTGCAAAGCAGATTTTTTCTGCTGTTGCCATGGTGGTGTAGTCTGTCTAGGATAATCCATCAACACTGACAGCGTTGCTATGCATGCACAGTTCTCCCTTATCAAAAAAATAACAATATTCAAGCAAGGACCACAGCTAGCAAATAATTTTTAAAACAGTTTTACACTCAAAATGCTACAGACAACAGTAGATTAAGTGTATACTATTGACAAAGCCAAATCCAACATGAGGACTGACATTCAAGCAGTTTAAAGGAAGGAAAAAAATAGCACAAGAATAAAAATAGTCACTGCAGGTTCCTTAAAAGGATTTGCAGGCATATATTGATTGAGGTTAACACCAAGTGCTACCAATTCACTTTGAAATACTGAGATAGCTTTTAAAACACACAGCAAGTTAAAGCTGTAGTGATATTAATTTTTAATGTTATTTTGACTTCAAACACTAACAAGTTGTCTATTTTATCAAAATAAAAAATCCTTTAAAAATCTGAACTTTTTTGAGATACAGATTCAAGTTTAAAGCTTGTAG
Source organism: Tapera naevia (assembly GCA_033556795.1). Lineage (NCBI taxonomy): Eukaryota > Metazoa > Chordata > Aves > Cuculiformes > Neomorphidae > Tapera > Tapera naevia. Next base: position 22,545,608 of record JAUMJJ010000059.1, read on the forward strand.
TGCAAAACTTTCAGATTCTAGTTCCTGAGGACTTTAAGACTTGTCCACTCACAACAGTTACAATGCTACCAGCTCAATGAAGATGTCTGCATTAAAAAAGTGCTTTATACATTTTGTAAAAGATAATTTAAGAACATCATTCTGGTTTTATGTTTAAACTGAAGGAGAACTAATGCACAGACACCTCACGCTGAGGGCAGTTCTGTTAAAAAAAGCTCACACTCTTCTGCCAGCTTCACAAAGGCCTGACCTCCTCAGTGTAACCAAAGAAATGATGCTGAACTTGGATTAATTTAGGTGAAATCAAGCAGTACAGTAACAGTATCTGTCAGCTGAAGAATGTATGCGTTCCCCCATCTCTCCTGTGTTGATATGCAATTCGAAAAAATTCAGATGTGCACAAAATGAAATCTAAGTACTTTCATTTATTCTAAAAATGAAAATTTATAAAATCTTTTTGATATAGATGTAAACACAAGACTATCCCACAGAGTGTTCTACAAGCTTCAAACCATCAATTAACACTGTACATTCAAATAGCAGTTCTTATTTTACATGTTCTACTGGTAGCTGAAATTACTTCGGGCTACAAAGCAGCAACAAGATGATACGGTCCAGTATGTCTATTACCCAAGCTTCAAAACCCAAATAACGTAGCTGATGACACGGTAACAGGTACCAGTCCTTCACTCTGTTCTGCCTGGTCCTGCAGGTCCAGGCTTATTTGGTTCTACCTTCTGTCTGCTTCTCATTCTGCAACTACCAGGACTCCACACCCTTTCCCAAGCCCAATTCTTCTAACTCTACGTCCTAAACTGTTGTTCAACTAGGCAATTATTTTTAAATACCAGCAGTGGCCAGAATCCACATGCGTAAGTTGTGCCCCTTTTTTAGCAAACACTGCAATGTACCTGTGTTAGGAGAGCTCTCTGCTCAACAGGTCTGACAGCCTAAATTAGCCTCCCATTCAAATAAAATCTGCCACATTCACTGAAATCACTGGAGAGCATATCCTTTTTTTTTTTTTTACATATCAGAGGCAAGCAAGAAACATCTGGATTTCTGAGCTACTTCAGGCATCTGGGTATTGAAACCCTGGAAAGATTTAGACTGACTATAAACTATAATAACAGAGTCTGCAATACTGTCTGTGTAAAATGACAGTAAGATATTTTCATTTTATATCATGTAACATATATTGATAACACCTGTCAAAGCTGCAGGGCTTCAAATTAATTTTCACCACCTGTTGAGAAGGTGAGCAAGCCACAGAAGCCACCTGGCTTCTCTGAAACAGCAAAGCATAAGATAATGAAGAAAATAAAACCCTTATTTCTTCCCTCACAATGCCTAGGGATTGCTTTTGCCCCAAGAGGAAGGGCAAGGAACGCTAACAAAACCAAGCTTCCACTAGAGATTCTGATCTTGGCTATAGGGCCGGAAAACCCAACGTATTTTTGTGAGCTGGCAGATGATTAAAGCTGCCAGGCTCTGTGCTCTCCCAAAGGGCAGTGGAAACTGGGGTTTTGTGTGCTGCAAACCCCCACTGACTGGCAGGAAAAGAGCTGACAGAGCACCTGCCAGCACTGCACTGACAGCACCACCATGAAGCTTGGAAGCTGGGGGTTCAACCATTCTGCAAAATTAACTCTGGGAGACGAAAGTGAAAAATACACGCATAAGACTATCACTAGGTATCTGAAAATAGAAGAGTCAAGTCATACACACCAGAAGTGATAGAGAATTCGGTCCTAGGCAATGGGGATGTTTCTGCAAAGTGCTCCTCCAGAAGATTTTGATATTTAACGTTCTGGGAGTGTCTGCTGGTTCCTTCTATGGGCGCTTCCCCCACAATCCAATTCTATATACATTTCATAAACAGCATATGGCAGGATGAACTGTTATCTTTAAGCTGATCTCTACACCCATAACAATAATTAAATCAAATTTTCCAGCAGTGATTTCATCCCTGCCCCTTATATAATCAGATGATTTATTATATCAACTTCTACGTGCCTTATCATGTAATGACTATAATGCACATGTATTATGAGACTAAAGCTATATCACACTTGCAAATTTATTCTGATGTTTCTATTGAGTGCTTTACTTTGAGGTTTTCTGATTTCTTTCAACAAAACCTTCATACTAGACTTATAGAGAAATTTTTGGAAAGAGAAATTCTATCAGATGGCACTATTATAAATAATGATACAGCTTAAAAGCACAGTTGGGAACTACAGGCCTGCTGCAAGTAATCTAAACACTGATCTTACCTCTAAAGAGAGCAGACATCAAAAAGTGAACTTCTCTTTGGAAAACACCACCAGCGGAATAGACCATTTATGCTTTTGCAGTGGATTACACAGCAGTAGAAAGATGAGCCCAGAATTTTGGAGTCAACCTTTCAAGTTGTGTAATGGATACTGTTCAGAAGCACATTTCAGATGAACTTCCTGTTCATCTGTGTCCCCTCTTTTCTTATACTGCTACTCCTTAACATTGTCTCATGCTCTCTACTAATCAAGCCTCAGCTTTTCCCACTCCTTAAGGTTTTTCCTGGTATCTCCTCTCTTCCCAACTTTTACTCTTAGTTACCCCACTCATCCTTTACATCCTCCAAACCTATGCGCATAAACAAGCTTGCAGTTCTTTAAGCCAATCCTTTTCTCTCTATCCCCTAGCTTCACAGGCCTAATCTCTTTGCCAAATCAGTCACATCAAACACATGCATACTGCTCACAAAAAAGGCATGTGCAGGAGCTTAAGCACTGAGCTGCTCAACCTTCCATACTGCTTGGTCTCTTCAGTTAGCTTTCTAAAATATCACAGCACTGGGGGGCTGTTGGCAATGGACAACGTTCATAAGACAGCATTACTTCTGGTTCATTCAAGAGTTCTCCGACACCATCCTAAGCAGCTCCTGCCATACGTACGCTCTGATAGACCCCAGGACACACAATACAGATAACCAAGTCCATATATTAAAAAAAAAAAATCCTGCTGAGCTCCAGATGCTTGTAACTGAACCTTCCAAAACCATCAACTGATTTAAGACATAGGATTATTATGTAGGACTTGGAGGAGACCCAGCACCAAATGCTACACAGAGTGGAACTTGCCAGGCTACGAGAGGATGCAGCCCTTATCAGTGCTGAGCCAGCCACTTTGATCACCTACCAGCCAATGACTAGAAATTCCCAGTCCCAGTTTCACCAACTCCTCAGCTCCTCACAGAGTCTGGGTCTATTCATGCACCCTTCCTGCTGACTCCACTTTTTTCTCCATGTTACCAGTTATTAATCCCTTTAAATTACTGACAAGCAACATTACAGACTGAAGGGAAAACTTCCTTTGCCTTCTAAATCACCAGTTCTTTTGCCAAGACCCAGACTTGGCCAGCCCTAAGTATTTTATTACTATAATTACAAAGAAAGCCTTTTCAGACACCTGCACGTATGATCTGGGATGCACTCACCATAGATAGTTTTTGTGTTGCTACTGAAAATGGATTAGCCAAAATTTATCAAGGATTCTTTAACCGAGACAGTAATTAGCAAACATTCACACATATGGCAAAATAGCAAACTTTCACAGAAAGGGAAAGGTTTTAAATAAAAGCTATCTTTTAAGGTAACTTCTACTCTTTCATTACCTTCACAAGTGACTGAATTACTTCAGCTGAAGTTTTTCAAATAAAGCTAGCTTGCTGCAAACTCTAGCGTTAAACAGCTTTAAAAACAGACAGCACTAACAAATCCCTCCCATACTAATAAAGGGGGAGACACAATCAACTGTTACCAGTTATATTTTTCTCATGCAATTTTGTATCACTGTGCCCATATGAAATAATTCAAAATAGGAACAAACACAAAACAAAACCCCATCTCCACATTTGAACAGAGCTCTAATTTTACCTCAGCATTTTTCAGACGTAATTTTCATCAAAGTGCTGAAGTCTGACAGCTGTTCTTCAGCTGCTTTTAAAAACACTGGAGGAAAGGCTGCACACAGAACTGGTGCAGCACAAAGCTTACTCACTCAGATGGCTCAGTAGCACCGGCTCTGCTCCAAGCGAGTAATACCTGACTTTCAGCTCAGCATTCCCAAGTTCGTAGGAGCCTACTTTGGATTTAGAACTGCAGCAAGCGTAAGCATAAGCAGATTATCCTTTACTACATTCATACATGCTATCCAGTAAACAACTGGAAAAGCAGTGATCCTTAGAGCCCGAACTTGGAGCCACAAATTGCACCCCCAGGTCCAGGCAGCCTGTGCTGCAATGCGCAGACCCTTGCAAGAAGCCCAGAACCAAGGAGCAATGCTGAGGAGCTAAAGGAGATTTCCTTTCCTGTCTGCAGCACAACAGTGCCAATAAGAAGAGCTCTGAATTCAAAAGCAGCACTCTGGAAGTAAAATTAGCTCAAAGTGCTGGATCGTGACTTGGCATCTAATCACTGCATCATCCTACATGATTCACCAAATTGAGAACTCCCAGGCGGATGACCTTAACAAAAGCAAACCCCCACCACATCCCTACAGTATGACATTTTTAAGTATAAGGAACTCTGCAATATACACTGTTCAGCACAACCACAGAAGTCAGACTGTTGTACAGATGCTGTGTGCACTCATATCACAATAAACTAAATAGATCAATAATTAGAAACAATAAGTATATGATTCTTTCAATTACGCAATAAGCCTTTAAAATAGGCACTTCAACATTTGATGGTTTAAGCACGGTGGGTGGAGATAGTATTTTAAATAAAGGTCTTCCCACCCTCCTCCCTTCCGCTCAGTTTCTAGTTTTGATTACATTTTAAGAAAAATCTACATAAACTTTTTAACTCGCCGTTAATAAAGAAACTAAAACCAGTAAGAAAATTCCCAATGTCAGGGCTAAGAACCCATAAAGAAGCATCTGAATCCAAGTAAGAACTGTTTTCCCATTTTAAAACATTCAACCTCTTAAAGAGCACACTATGTGACCTGGTGCTTTAAAATTGACGTTGCAGCTTTCACAAAGAGCATACAGAAATTTTTTCACATTAAAAAGCCAAATCCCTAAAATTAATCAAGCTTTGAGTGCGAGGACAAGACACACTGACTGCTGAATGAAGTTCTCTTGTTTAGATGTGTAAGAGTTAAAAGTCATATGTCCAGTCCCATAGAGACCCTCCCATTTTCTTGATTTGTTTTGCCTTGCAATCCTTCTGCCAGCTTGCCTTCTCTGCAGAGATATCTTTCTGAACCTGTTCACAGACCACACTGCCACCAACTCCTTGTGTAAGGAGTTGGATTCAAACCAAGTAACTGCCAGAAGAAGGTCTTTCAGGGATTTTGCATGGACAGTTTCTCCATCAGTCACCTGCAGATTACACACTGGGACTGAGACTACGTGACAAGAGTTTGAGTAATTCACACAAAGTGCAAATACATTCCGCATAATCCATTCTCACAATGAAATGTTTAATCAATGTAATAAGCATACAGGATTAAAATGCTCTTACTGTTAATCTTTTTAAAAGGTCTGTATATACACCATCTGCAATAAAAGAGTTGGGCTTTTAGGTAATGTTTTCTAACTGTCGAATGCACAAAAAATACATTAAAGTGAGCATTTGATCATACTTATTTCTGAAATAGCTGGCAATAATTGTCTTTCTTCCACATCATGATAAAATATTATGAAGACTTCTAGTGCATAACAGAAATTAGTGAACTCTTTGATTAGTTTCTGGTGATGAAAGTCATAGTGTTGACAGCTCAAAAATATTAAGGAAAGGACCCCTCAAAATTAATGTCATTAATAGAATATAGTCATATATAGGTCTCAAATCCAATCATCAGACACTCTGAGGAGGTCTCTTAAAATATTAATTACTGAAATTACTCAAGGTTTTGGAGGTAGTTATGGCCTATTCAAAAACTACTGTTAGGTGACACTTGCATTGAATTACTCGTTATCCTATCAGGTTTCACAAAATATCTGCTGATGTAGAGCTATTTATTTAAATTTTTTAAAGTAATTAAGAACTGCAAAACTATTTATTAACTGGTATTTAAACAAAAAAATGAAAAATTGGAAAAGCAGAGTAACCTGCTTTCCTTTAAATTCTGCATTTTTAGAAGCATAACTAAATACTGTATTTCACATGATGCTCATTTGAGAAGAAGCTTCTTTGTCAAGAATTAGTATTTTGAACAGGAGGATTGCCTTTAAGTAAAAAAAAAAAAATTCTTCCCTACTACATCACTTCCTGCTTTTTTTCACTTTTCTGTATCGTCATCTTCAAGTGACATCTGAGGTACCACAGTAAATTCAACTCAGTCTTTTTTTGCCATGAGAAAAATGGCAAAACCCAAAATATTTTCTCCAGTAAAAACTTTACAAGTATTCTGGGTAAAAAAGAAATTGAGTATGCTTCTCCTTACACCTTGATTAATCCTTCTTTTCACTTTGCTCAAAAAATAATTTATGGGTCCAGTGCTAGAAGGCAACATGGCTTCAAAGCTCCGTTAGATGACATTGGGGGAAATTTACTTAAGTTAGTCAAACAATATCTGATAATTGACTGGATATCACCGATCTAGAAAGCGCAATAAGTTACAATCCTGTTGCAGGCAGAAAGAATATAATTGAAAATACAGACAACTAATGAGGAAAAAGAGGCCTTCCAAACCAAGATATGCTAGCAGGGCACAGAAAGATAAAGTCAAATTTAACAGCTATTAAATCAATAGAAAATGATGTCAGGAAAGAACAGAATTTTTAATAGAGCACATTCTCACAAATAATGATTAACTGGGAATCATTATCTGAACTGGAGGTTGTCATCATTCTCCTTCACACTAAAAAAATGCTGAAACCAGCACTCAGATGCCATAGGTGCTTTTCTTCCCTGCCTCAGGAAAAAAAAAAAAGTGACAGCATTTCTCATTGCATCACTTAGTAGAGTACAGCAAGAAAAAAAATACACTTAGTCTCCAACAATGATGCAAGTCTATTGAAATCGTGCTAGTTAAAAAACACAAGCCTTTATATTCAGGTTTCACTAAGACACACACTAAAGACGTTCCCAATGCTGTATTTATGCCTTGCATCATCCATCTGGCAACAGTCTTTCCGAGGTCTTTATTGCTAAGGCCAGGAAGTTAAATGAGAGAATACATTTCCCAAGTAAAGGGAAATCAGAGAAACTCAAGAACTGTCTAAAGCTGGTTTAATACTTTAAATGAAATGCACAGTAACAAATATTTCACATATTCTCACCACAGTATTTGTACTTGCAGAAAATGTTTCTCTGTATTCTGAAGTTAAACTTAGAAAAGCCTCACTTGAGATCGTTTTGTTTCAATGCTTTGTGAATCACCCCATATGCAGCCTTGCTCACTGCCATACCACACTGACACGCCATCCTTAACAGTACAAAGGACGCTCCAACAAAGAGGGATCACCCACTGCTTTCTATAAATCATCTTGAAACTTATTATTTCAACAAAGGTAGTTCTAATGCATGTGCATCTTTGGCTGTCTTGCACAGAGAAGAGGAAGAGTCTGAAACAATAACAATGTTACACCCTAGAATTCAATACAGGACAATAATGACAACTTACTATAATAGGCTGGAAACAACAAAGTTATTTAGCTTTCCCTAACAAATTAGGACGTCTACCAAACACACATTGCCTAAAATGCTGAGGTTATGTGGAAGCATAGGAAGATATTTCTCTTTATTTAGGAGAGTAAGCAGGAGGGAGGGAAATATTAAAGAAAGTATTAAGAATCTCTTCTGAGTCTGACACTCAAGTTCCGTTTTCCATGCTTCAATAAATATGAAATGGAAGTTTTGCACTACTCTAAGGCACCCTGAAACACCACACCTTTTTCTCTAATTTAGAAGTATTCCGCTGTTCAACCTTCAACTACAAACACATATGTTGAAATTTTCTGCATGTTTCAACAGCTTTTTTCCATCTAAATCTAAACTTTAGTTCCTGGAGGTCTCAGTTTCTTAGACCTGAGGGCTTGAACAAAAACACATTACATTGCAACTATTGCTTTTAATGCTAAGTAGAATGGGTAAATGTAGAAAAACTTATCCTTTAGTTTGAACTGCAAAAAGCAACTGGGGTTTCTCTCTCTCCCCGTTTCATCTAGGTAAACATTTAACCAAGCACTTAACCAGAACTTCCAACTTGATTGAAATTTAAACCCCTGAATTCCACAAAGAAGTCCAGAGAAAAACTTCTGTCCTCGATTTCAAGAAACGACTTCCCAAGGAGTGGGTGAGTCTTCCTACTTCACATGCCTAGTGAAATTATCATTTTAGTTTTGATTTGGTGTTGGAGAATGAAATGTCAGGTAGTCATTTGCAATCCAAACATTGTAGAGACTGCAATTATATTATGCATATTAACACCACCCCTTTCCTGGCTCAACATGCTCTCCTCCCTGACAGAGCATAACTCTGTTCCCATACCCAGAGCACTGGTCTAACTTACAGGAAGCCATTACTCTTTAAGAGCACTTTCAAAACCTCTTGCTGTAGCTGGGCCAGTGCATGCTCTAGCACACAAAAAACTCGTTAGCACAGGAAGTGTCAGATATTCCTCCCCAGGGCACTCAGCAGGTCCAGAAGGTGTCATTTATTCCTGCCTAGGACATTGAGCTGGGCTAAGATATTTGCCTTGGAGGATAGCCCACAGAGTTTAGCCCCCCCGAGACATTTCTGTTGAAGTACTATCAATAGGAAAGACACTGAAACAGCCCAGGGTTAACAACTGGGAAACCTCACTACTCCCATCCTCTCTCTTCCCTTGCTGAAGAAACTTGTTTCTCTCTTAAGCAAAGATGCACTTTTGACATACTGTTTTCTGTTTTCTTATCTCTTATTTCTTATGACCCACTCCCACTGATTACAAGCTATCTGTTCTCACTTTTATTCTTAATATTAGACTGAGTTAGCATTCAGCCTCAGACTGAATCAAATAACTGCTTTGTCTCAGACCACAGGACAGTACGAGGTAACTATGCCTTAAAAAGTTCAGGTGCTAGAAAACTCCATCTCCAGGGCAGCATGGGACCAGGTGATGACTCCCACAGTGACAACAGATGAGCTGGCCTCTTCCGTGCTGCTGCTACTACTAGTATTAGAGGCAGTAAAACACAGGCGTGCCCAGCATCATTACAGTCATGTAAAGCAGCTATGAAAATTTGTGTAGAACTCGCCTTTCAGATACCCAGTGAGAAACAGCGCGTCTATCCAAGTGCTCTGTGATAGCCTTGGGCTAGTAAAACCTGACAGGCCTAGGGGGAGTGTGAGCCGTCAGACTAGGTCTCTGAATCTCATATTAGGGCCTTGAGTTGCTTACCTGGGAAGACTTTAGACCCCTTGAGCTCCAAAACAGCTTGTTAGCTTGCACATTTAACGCATGAACGCATAAAGTTGGCTTGGTTCTAATATTGGACGTAAGCCAAACTCCTCCTGGCACCTACTGAGGACTGCAGAGTGGAAACATCCCATCTGGAGCCAACAGGAGCCAGCTCAAGCCCAGGTAGGGCCAATACTAAGCCCCGAGTAGGAACCCTTTATGCCACCACAGCCTCTGACCTAGCTTGTACAGCCTTCCAACTCAGATGGGTATTTCAGACTCTGCACTGTCTGAGCAAGGGGAGAGTGATTGTACAGGCACACAGTAGTAATAAGATTAGATCAAAATCAAGGGTACAGAGGCTGGCACAACCAGAAGAGAGCGCCTGTGAAGAGCCAGAGTGCGCTGCTATCAGAGCCAGAGACTCCTCCGGCAGCACAGAGCAGGAGGCAGGGCTGAACGAATGACAGGATCTGTGCCAATTATCCTCCAAACTGAAGTAGGTTTTTCAACACCTGACTATCTTGTTTTCAAGATCTTGGACCTAGCGTAAGTTGCCTTTTTGTGGTTGGAGGACTTTACAGCAACGGCAACAGATTTCAAAACACACAAGTGCTTACATGCTTACGGTCAGCTAGTTGGGCACATAAACACAAGGAAAACACTTGTCCACTTGCCTTATGATTTTACAAACAAACAACAAGATTGCCAAGGTATGAATGGCTTTCAGGCAGCAGCAAACTCTGGTCATTACAGGGTGTTAAGATTTTACCATACAAGGACAGACAAATACTTTAGTTTTACATTGTGAATAACAGAGAGCCAGTTTCCCAGTAAAATACTAGGTCAAGTAGCCTTACTTCCCAGTTATTAGCACCTCCCTAGATAAATTTCTATATTTTTTTCTAGATTAATGATTAATTAAACCAAAAGCTTAAAAATAATCACTTAGTTTTATTTCAAAACACAGTATTAAAAGACAAAACTTGAGTCTCACTAAAATTAAGCCTCATTTAATAAGCCACAAGAGCTTATGGCAATATGTTCATAAGTACTGAAAGAATCTTAGTCCCAAATCATGACCACCACTGGGGGACAGCATATTTCTGTATGAAACATCAAGCCAAAACAACATGATAGATTACATACTTAGATTATATACTGACTGTGCAAAGCATTCGACACTGTCGCGCATGACATTCTTGTCTCTGAATTGAAGAGACATGGATTTCACAGATAGACCACTCGGTGGGTAAGGAATTGGCTGGATGATCGCACTCAAAGAGTTTTGATCAATGGCTCAATGTCTAAATGGGGACTAGTGATTAGTGGCATTCCTCAGGAGTCTGTACTGGGACTGGAGTTGTTTAACATCTTTGTCTGACATGGACAGAAGGATTGAGTGCACACTCAGCAGCAAGTTTTCTGATTACAGCAGGCTGTGTGGTGCTGTCAGCACACTGGAGAAAAGGGATGCCATCCAGAGGGACCTTGACAGGCTTGAAAGGTGGGCCTGTGTGAATGTATGTCAACAAGGCCAAGTGCAAGGTCCGGCACCTGAGTCAGGGCAATCCCAAGCACAAATACAGGTTGGGAGGAGAATGAAAGCCTGAAGAGAAGGACTTGTGGATGCTGGTGGATAAGAAGCTCAATATGAGCCAGCAATGTGCGCTTGCAGACCAGAAGGACAACGCTGTCCTGGGCTGCATTAGAGGAAGTGAGACCAGCAGGACAGGGGAGGTGATTCTTCCCCTCTACTCTGCTCTCATGAGGCCCCACCTGCAGCAATGCATTCAGTTCGGAGTCCTCAGCACAGGAAGGGCATGGATCTATTCTAGCAAGTCCCGAAGAGGGTCACGAAGATTCTCTTTATTCCAGTAAGGTGGCTTTTTTTTGTAGATTAATATCATCTTATTCTCAAAAACAAATTAAATTGAAATTCTAGTTCATCATAATAAAGCTTGTAACAACAGACATCTATCAACTTAGTTTTGTTCTTGGCATCTCAATGGTGACTGCTGATTTTGTGGAAGCAGAAATTTCATAACGAACATTAAGATTGGTAATGGTCTAAGTATGGATGGACATTTCTTTACATATGAGCATCTAGGGGCATGAGCAAAAATCTTGGTGCTGGCAAGTATGTGCATATGGAGACAGAAAGCAACCCAAATGCTAGGGAATTAGTGAGAACGACTAAACTCCAGTTAAAATAAATATTACCTTCCCCTCCTGTGAACTCCAACAAGGTTTGCCAAATTCCCATGTAAATTCTTCTGAGCATTCAGGCCTCCCTTTTCAGTACCAGGAATTAAGCCTCTAACCAACTTCAGAGAAACCAATTTAGTTCTCACTACAGTCAAAGGAACAGAATCAAAAGCCCAAATAAATAACGTATCTTTCCAAAAATAAATTACAAGTAAACCTAGCAGGAATTAGCTCACAGGCAGAGAAGAGACAATACCATTACTCAAACTTTTAAGTTTTCAATAATATTGTCAAAGCTCTTAAAAAAAGAGAAAAACTAAATAATCAATAAATAAAAGGAAAGGCAAATATCTGGATAAAAGATGGGAGGAAAAGCCCCACCAAAATAAAGACTAAAACCAATCAGTTAATTTGCACACTGGGAAAGGTCAGAGAGTCCATGCCAAACCTCCCAGAGATAAGGATGTCTGCACATCACCTGAAACAAGGAGGATGAGGCAGATGCAGAGTGAGGCACAGGGCTAAGGATACTGCTTAGAGCCACCACAGGGACAGGGTCAGCTGTGGAGAACTGCAGGCCAGCTGTAAGACTGAGCATCTGGGTTATATGACAGCAAATGAAATTCAGTGCGGGAAGACTACGGTAATGGGCACTGGGACACATTCCACAAACAGACTCAGTAACAAGTTCCAGCGGGACCACACCAAAGTCCTTCAACAATGTCAGTCCAACTCCCAAACAATGAAAAAAAAAGCAAGCCAGAAGTTAGGACTTGGTAGGAATTACAAGAGGGAACAGGGAAATACTTCATTACTCAACAGTATATTCTACAGTATACCTGTATCCCCAATGATGCACATCAATCCCATCCGCTCAACTCAGAACAAGGTAACTGTTCAAATTGGTTTATGGATGATCAGCAGGGATGATTATGCCCACTAAATCATTTCAGAAAAGAAAATTGCCATTTCCACTTAACCCTCAGGACATTGAAAAGGTGTCTAGAGTGGTGGTAACTAGAATAGGTAAGATGGCATAAAGGGTTGGATAAAAAGTGACTTTGTAATATCTCTTTTTTAGTATAGGACAAAGTGAACATTAAATGGTATTTATGCAGTAAACCCTACAAACAATGAGGGACTCATCACAAAATACAACTATGTCAGGACACAGGATGCTGTAACAGAAATCTGCATGGGTTCACAAAGTAATAAGATAAATGAAGTGAATAAAGGTATAAAAGGATATTACAAACAAACAAAACAGACCCCAATTCAGAAAGCTAACAAGATGAAAACCTGCCAGAGTGTATTATATATATTCTTACTCTCGCTTATGTTCTCTTGGACACCGTGGTACTGGGACCCTTGGTCTGACCCAATAGGCTGGCTCTTACCTTACCAATGGAAGTAAGACTAAGTTCTGGGTCTAAGTAGCTGCACTACTGTAGGAAATCTTTGGCAGAGAGGTTTTACCACCACATTCTTCAAACCTACAGCAAAGTTAATTAGTACTAACCAGGCACTACCATAAAAGTTCTTGTTCTAAAAAGCTCACTTTAACTAAAAATTAATAATCCAGTCAACAGAAATCGATGAAAAGAGGTAGGTATCTCACCAGGAATGGAATGGAAAAAGGCTTGTTTGCTTGCTAGCCTCAAGGTTAACCATTAGATCAACACAAGACTAATGGATAACCTTCAACTGAAGTCTGGGTGGCTCATTGCCCATTTGAAACTCACATGAGCTCTGCTGCCCTGCGCCACAGGCCAGGTCACATGTGAGCAGGTCAGCCAGAGGGAATGGGACACTGTGCAGCTACAGAACAAGCGAGGACTTGTGAGGAGCTTTTATTCTAGCTTGCTCCTTCCACAGCAGGCCCAACGACTGCTCACAGATGGCGAATTAGGGCTCTGTCTGATAAAATATCTTGTCTGACCTACATATGTGATGTAACACAAGATATAGGTGAGAATCCATGGAGCACAGGGAAGTGGTAAAAGGGAAGTGCCATAAGCCTCTTTTTGGGGGCAGAATCAAAAGAAAGTGTCATTTACTCAAGCCTGAGTTTGTGCATCTCCAGGCAGAACAGCCTTAGTTCCCCTTTGTTCACAAATGCTTCCAACAGAGAATTCGGCACTCATCTCCATCTTATATATTTATGATCTTTTAGGACCTAACTGGTAGGATAAATTAACCTCTTTCTTTGAACACATAAGCCCATTTCAGTCAATCAGCATAAAAATTTACTATCATTGCAAGACTGCAAGATCAACATTAAAGATAAACTGCAGATTCAACATTATTCCTATCTGCACGCAAGATGTCTCAATTCAGAAGACGAACATTACATACAGTCTGACTTCTAAAAAGATATAAAAAAATCAGGTGCTAAGAGACATAAATCAAGTACAAAAATTAAGATTAAATATTCCAAAACAAGATTTTTAAATCTAGATTTTTTTTTTTAACAAACCAAGATACAGTCAAAATAGACAACTACTCTCAAATACAAATCAAATGTAATTTATAATGATCAAGTAATACCTAGAGGTAACGTGAATTTAATAGTTCATCTTCTAATCAAGTTTTTCCTATAACTTTTGTTGTATTTCATTTTATCATATTTTAATGAGAATTGCAATAGAGCTCAGTCAGACTGAAATAGGTTACTGTGCTGAGAAGAACTGCCTCAGGGAAAGTGGGGAAAAAAGACCTGGGACAGACTCCTCTTCAGCAGTGCATCACACTGCCTTCATCTGCCAGCTCTATCCTCTACCAGTGTGTCTGTGATCACAGAGACTGCTACAACAGTCTGTTACACTTTTAAAAAATCCAGCCCAGGAGAAGAATATGAGAGGAGCTTCCTTTGTGCTTTAATTGCATATTTCTTTGATAAGAAAAAGACTGTGAGGAAGCCTCTTGCACATGAGGCTACTGCCCTGGAGACAGTGTGGAATCTTTACATTTCCTTTCAAAGTACATAAGCATGAGCCTAAGAGCAATAGGGCACCAAAGATGCCGTGGGAGCAATACTACACAATTTCAAAGCAAATTAATATAGAAATGCATATTGTATAGATAATTCTTCATCCACAGCAACTCATATTTTGCTCCCAGCCTAATTTTAAGACAGCTTTGTACAAACGTCCTGTTGATATTAACTAGAATAAAAGTCAGAAAACAGCAATAATAGGCATGCTTTTTATATTTATAAGAGGATAATTTAAAAGGTGTACCACCACTAAATAATTCAATGCAAAGATACTATTGGTGCTAGCTTCACAAACTGGAAAAAGGAGCTGAACGAATAGGTCTGATACAGATAGAAGAGATGAGATAGTACCAATCAACAAATAAACAACTGGCACAATTAATTTGCAGAAAAAAACTGCATACAGCTTTCTCCTCTCCCTTCATCCACAAAGGCAATTTTAATTTCAATGAGCTTTACTAAAACAAGAACTGATGCTTTTCTACAAACTATATATGAACAACGTTATCCCAAACTCTGTCAGACTACAAGGACTCTTCACAGTCATGCCCACACCAGGGGTTTTAACCACAGGTTGACCAAGTCTTTGACTTAACAGGGACAATTAACATTTTAGGATTGAAATGTTAACTTCACTCCTAAAATGGGTGTGCCCAGGTTGGTCCTCCAGAGTACTTTCACTCACTAATTTCTTCTTAAGCTCTTCTACATCACCTGTCCCTTACTCAGCTGGAGAACTGAAATCATGCCCACAAAGCAATTGGGGGAGGAGAGGAGGAGTATGTAATGTCTGTCTGGATCCCTGAGGCCACTGTTTTTTCTCCAAGTGATCATGGCAGCTCAGATCTCAAGCACATCTAGAACTCTAACACTCTCAGTAAAGATACTGGGCTGCACTGATTAATACGGAAATTATGGCAATGGAGAGCTGAGAACAAGCAGGACATCTGCTGGTAAGAGTAGATTAATTGAGACAGAGTATCACAAAGCCTTACAGCAAACAAATGCAGAAAAAGACAAGGAAAGCTCTAGCTATAAAAAGTCTCTTCAGGCAAAATATGCTATCCAATAGATAAAGCTAAGATACTGGATATTGTTTTATCTCCAACATCATTTCTCAGCAATGAGCTCTGCAAACTGGTCTATGCCCAGTACATACACTTGCACAGCCTTTTTCTAGAGGATGCCGACAAAGCCATTTTAATTCAAGCTTTGGGCAACTTGTAAGCATCCTTCCATGCCGTTCAGATGTCTAAATGCACTAAATCAACTGCTTCATATTCTATCGGCTACCTCTTCTTAACATAAGCTACACTTTGCCTTTCTAATTTGAAGTCCAGACACAGGAAAACTCCCGCCACTGACTACACTTTGATCAGGCTATGGCTTTGTTTCTCATTATACATTCAGATATTTGCTAGTCCGTAATAACAAATGAAAGAATTGAAACTGACAACTGATCCTTGCTTTCTAGAGAGAAAGAATTTGCACATTCAAGAGTCCACTCAAATAAGAAGGAAAATAACACACTGACACACACAAAATGCTCTGTTCACAAAACCGACGTTCAATGGCCTACATGAAAGTCTACATTATCACATAATCATATTGAAAAGTTACAATACAAAGGTATTTTCTTGTTCTCATTTTAGATTTTATCCTAAAGACAACAATTCTCTCCATGTGGTTTTCCTTTCATTTTTCCCATAGTTTTCTAGTCTGCAGACTGTTTCTTCTCTCAATACAGCTGAAAACATTTTTAGTTCTCCGCTTCTTCCAGACAACTCTTTGAAGAAATCTTTTGTTACCTTGCCATTACCAACCACTTACTATCCCCTAAGAGCTCTGAGGTTTCATTTTCTGATTGCCTCCAACTCTCTGCTCTTTCTTACTCTCCTGCCCAGTGAAACTCTAACACTTACATTGACTAAGGAAAGGAGGGGAAGAAAAATGAACAAAGATGCCTATTTGCAATTTACTGGAAACTTGAATCATAAGAGAAAAAATACAAACCCAAAAGACTACATTATAGCAAAGAATTACTGCGAGTCCAACTCAGCACATAACAACCAACGCACTGCAAAACCAGAAGAGCCTCTACACATGCAACTATTCAAAAAGAAGTCTGAATCAGTCAGCGTTCTCAACATGACTACATAGAAGAGCAACATGGTCAGGCTGCCCTGAAGTTACAGCTATTTTGATATACTAAAAGATTGGAAATGCATTTAAAAGTCAAGCATGCTCGTGGAGAGCATCGAGACAAACCGTCTTCTCCCTGGAGGGAAGCACTGCCCCACAGCCTGAGCTTCTGCTTCCCCCCACATCCACAGCCTGAGCTTCTGCTTCCCCCCACATCCACAGCCTGAGCTTCTGCTTCCCCCCACATCCACAGCCTGAGCTTCTGCTTCCCCCCACATCCACAGCCTGAGCTTCTGCTTCCCCCCACATCCACAGCCTGAGCTTCTGCTTCCCCCCACATCCACAGCCTGAGCTTCTGCTTCCCCCCACATCCACAGCCTGAGCTTCTGCTTCCCCCCACATCCACAGCCTGAGCTTCTGCTTCCCCCCACATCCACAGCCTGAGCTTCTGCTTCCCCCCACATCCACAGCCTGAGCTTCTGCTTCCCCCCACATCCACAGCCTGAGCTTCTGCTTCCCCCCACATCCACAGCCTGAGCTTCTGCTTCCCCCCACATCCACAGCCTGAGCTTCTGCTTCCCCCCACATCCACAGCCTGAGCTTCTGCTTCCCCCCACATCCACAGCCTGAGCTTCTGCTTCCCCCCACATCCACAGCCTGAGCTTCTGCTTCCCCCCACATCCACAGCCTGAGCTTCTGCTTCCCCCCACATCCACAGCCTGAGCTTCTGCTTCCCCCCACATCCACAGCCTGAGCTTCTGCTTCCCCCCACATCCACAGCCTGAGCTTCTGCTTCCCCCCACATCCACAGCCTGAGCTTCTGCTTCCCCCCACATCCACAGCCTGAGCTTCTGCTTCCCCCCACATCCACAGCCTGAGCTTCTGCTTCCCCCCACATCCACAGCCTGAGCTTCTGCTTCCCCCCACATCCACAGCCTGAGCTTCTGCTTCCCCCCACATCCACAGCCTGAGCTTCTGCTTCCCCCCACATCCACAGCCTGAGCTTCTGCTTCCCCCCACATCCACAGCCTGAGCTTCTGCTTCCCCCCACATCCACAGCCTGAGCTTCTGCTTCCCCCCACATCCACAGCCTGAGCTTCTGCTTCCCCCCACATCCACAGCCTGAGCTTCTGCTTCCCCCCACATCCACAGCCTGAGCTTCTGCTTCCCCCCACATCCACAGCCTGAGCTTCTGCTTCCCCCCACATCCACAGCCTGAGCTTCTGCTTCCCCCCACATCCACAGCCTGAGCTTCTGCTTCCCCCCACATCCACAGCCTGAGCTTCTGCTTCCCCCCACATCCACAGCCTGAGCTTCTGCTTCCCCCCACATCCACAGCCTGAGCTTCTGCTTCCCCCC
This sequence comes from Tapera naevia, assembly GCA_033556795.1. Taxonomy (NCBI): domain Eukaryota; kingdom Metazoa; phylum Chordata; class Aves; order Cuculiformes; family Neomorphidae; genus Tapera; species Tapera naevia. The sequence continues at coordinate 22,563,690 of JAUMJJ010000059.1, forward strand.
ACATCCACAGCCTGAGCTTCTGCTTCCCCCCACATCCACAGCCTGAGCTTCTGCTTCCCCCCACATCCACAGCCTGAGCTTCTGCTTCCCCCCACATCCACAGCCTGAGCTTCTGCTTCCCCCCACATCCACAGCCTGAGCTTCTGCTTCCCCCCACATCCACAGCCTGAGCTTCTGCTTCCCCCCACATCCACAGCCTGATTCTGGGACCTGGCAGCTACTCAAACACCTAAAACCATCACTACACAGATACCTAGCCATTCGGCAAGTTTTACACTTCCTAGGTTTTCTGCTTTTATGATGCAAAAGCAAGTAACATTTGATAAAAGAATGAGCACAAAGTGATCTCATCTTTAACTATTGGCTTATATTAAGTCAACCAACTGAAGTGGAACAAGTGTCTGTATAAAAAAATTACACAAAATGTGACTATCATTAAATGATTACATCTCTGGGGGAGAGAAACCACAAGATTTTGAACTGTATATTTATGTCATAAGTAATCAAAACAATAATTGCAAGTCAGTCCAGGCATGCATTTCCCTGTTATTAAAATGCTGTTTTAAAAATGAATCAAGCATTAGAAGATGCTTTGCTATCAAAGATGATGGAAAAATCAACTATCAGACTTTACATTACTTTTATTAAAAATTATTTTTAAATCCTTACATAATATAGCATTAGACCTCAGAAGGAAGACATTGATTTCTTCCCAACTATTTCCAGCAAGCTACTACACAGAGCAGATCTCATTTCTGTCATTCCTCACAAACTCTTCTCACTGCTCCCCATTCCAAGTTCAGGTAGCTTAGAGTTATTGCTGTCTAACTGCTTTAGTCTGTTTTAGGACACTGAAACAAGACAAAAACACAGGTGTCAGGAGACTGAGAAAGAATCCAGCTGCAGTTGTCACTACCAAACACTGTTGCTAAATGCAGACTAGATGTTAAGTAATGGAGAGGAAAAAATACAAGGCTGAAGCCTTCAATACTGACTCTGGTTATCATCTGTTGCTTTAAAATTAAAAAGGTAATCATATCATACAAGGAAGCAAGGCTATCCTGAGTCCTGCAGGAATTCATGCTCAGGCTTCTGGTGTTCAATGGTATTCAGAAATGACCTGGAAAAAGAGCAAACTCTGAGCCTCCTGGTGTTCTCAGATCATTCCAACTGTAAAGACAAGGACTGATCACAACTAACTTAAGACAACCTTGCAGTACAAAGTCAGCAGACAATAAAATAGCATAAGAAAGTCAAACAAAAATTACCTATACAATGAATTCTGACTTCATTGTTAAAAAAAAAAATCAAGAATTAAATATCTGGTTCATGGTTAGTGCTTCTAAAAAAGGTCAGTGCAACCCTCCTCACTAGGTAACAAAACCAAACCAAGTACTGGGAATGCAACAGACATAACAGGCTCTATGTGTACTATATATATATATATATATATCCAACCATTACAGTATAAAACCATGACGAAGTTGCATCTGTATTTGGAGTGTAATTTGGCCCTTCCTCAAAGACCTCTTTCCTCCCTGAAATCTCAGGAAGAAACCTGCATTCACATTAGAAAACGTTTTTGAAAACAATCTTCCAGTCTCCTCTTTTCTCTCATGTATAGAAATTGTTATTTTTGTTATTAGAAATACCACGGTATAATCTTGAAAAAGTTATCTATTAATAGAGGTCTGCAAAACTGGCTTTGGGATACAGTAAGACTCACCAAACACATGAAGAACTAACAGAATCCGACTTCTGTTTTCTCCAAGTGATTATGGAAGAGATTACATTAAAAACACCACATGCCAGTGGAAAAAAAAAAAGATTTTATTTTTATGCTAAATATTCCCTCTCTTGTAATACATTTATCACTTCTATTACATAGAGATACTAGTTTTTCTTACATTTCTGACAAAGGGACTGAAGCAAGTGGCGACAAGCAAATCAATTTATTGTAGCTTGTTACCGATCATTAACAAGCTTGGATATAAACACAGCTAAACATGCTTGTGTGGTGACTTCCTAAATGCAAGACAGACCCACATCAGCTGGATGTAGACTTACCATTTCAGACTGACCATAGCAGAAGCTCTGCTAATCATGGAGATGAAAGGATATGCAGTCTGTCAAAAAAGAGAACAAAGACCTGTGGCAACAGGAGAAAAGCTCCCTGCTCACTGTGTTAGGATGCTTCATTTGCATTATTCGAAGCAAAACAGCTCCTGTCAGGACGTTTCTGACCACCCATTCTCTTTCATTTCACAGTGGAATTAGGCAATATCTATAGCTAATTGTTTGAATTCTTAGAACAGGCTGAGTAAGCAGTAACGTAGGCTGGGCCACACTGATTTAATACAGCTTTAGAAAACAGACGACCAGATCGTCACCATACTCACATCCGCAGCATAAAACAAACCCATGACATTTTGGTTAGGGAGCTGCATCAGTCTCTTCAAGCAAAGAGTGCAACCAGAAAGATAAAATTCAGCATTCAGACTTAACTTTTCTAGAGCTGCCAGACCAGTGGTTCTACCCTCCCTGGGTGGAGAGGTACCCTTCTGTTCTGAGAGAAAACAACACCTTCAATTTATGCACTGGTGTGAGAAAGAGGTAGTAAAGAACTTACTAGACCCTTGCTGTATTTATATCTGCTCTACTACCTAACACTGCTAACAATTCACTGCTGATTTCTGGCTCATCTGTACCAATCAGAAAAGCTGTCGTGTGCCTCAAGATTCAGAGAGGCTCAATTTCTCTCCCTTGTTTATATGAGCTTATGAGGTAAAGACATGGTGGAAGCTAACTGGTGTCACACTGCAGTTATACGTATCACACCTTCGTACGTTTACCCCCTTTCTGTATCAGGCCAAAAAAAAGAGGAAATTTTCTGACTTGAGAAAGTCAAACCCCCTATTTGCATCTTGCCTCATTCTACACATGCCAGCAGCACGTGCAGATTGCTCAGCCAGATCGAGAGGCAACACAGAGACAAGGAGTTATACAAAGCAACAAGACCAAAGCCAACACCTGTAGCTCAGTAAGAGTGCAGGTAATAGAGAAAGGGGTCATTTCTTCCAGCATCACTTTCACCTGTGGAAGTGATGACTGCTTTCCTTCTACTGTTCCATCACTGCATTGTTTCACACCTGTTCACCTCGCACACATTTCAGGAAATGCAAGGAAAGCCAAAAACCAGAAACTCAATGTATTCAAGGTCTACGTCATCTCAGATCCTTGCATTTTGCACTCAAGAGGCAAGCAGGCGAAAGACATGCTTAATTTTGAAGGAGGAAGCACTCATTAAAATTTTTGTACTGTGTTATGTCAACAGACAGTTTATTCTAAGAACCAGACAGTCCCATTCATTCATTCATCAAGACTACCCACCTGCTAAAACCAGGTTATTAAATCTTCAAAAAACGTGTTATATTTATATGAATGACACAAGAATTTCTTAAAATCAATTCTAAAGATAAATTAATTTACTAATAAATGCCAAATTTGACAACGGATGAAAGCATTGCCATGTGACTAAATATAACTTTATGTGCAAAGTGTTGTAGTCTTCACTACAAAAGCCAGAAGAACATCTTGATCCAAAAGATTCATTTGTATCCCATATGTTACAGGAAAAATGTATGCTATACAAGAGTAATAGAAAAAAAATAGAGTTATAATTATGTCATTAGGGAAGAGGTTATAAATTCACAGGAATATCAGCTTTTTATGTCAAATGAAAGAACAGATTAATTCAGAAATGAAGGTAAGTGGTAGTTTTAGTCTATCTCCCACTTTCACTTTATTTCATAATGTTTAATAAAACTTGCTTAAGCATCTCATACAGGCCTAATTCATGCAGGTTAAGGAAAGTGAACAGGAACTCATGGTCCAGAAGTCTAGTACAGGAAACAAGAACAGACACAGAGCCTGGTTGGTCTGTATTGCGTGTGCGTTTCAGGCATTTCAAAACAGTCACTTTAAAATATAATTTTAAGCACTTATTTCAAAAGTATTTGCCACATAACCTAATATGATAATTTTACTTGCTCAAATACCTTTAAAAGAGTGCATGGAAAAGGTCTGGGGGTAACATGGGGGCACAGGACAGGTAAGGTAAAAAAGAAACACACTACAGTTTGTTTCTGTTTGAGAGGACTTACTTACCAAAAAACATTCATCCATCACTGAATAATCCTGTTTCAGTGGAATACCCACACTTCATTTTCACCTAAAGGAAATGTCTGTATCACTACTGTCTGTAGCATGCTGCCAAATGACTCTATATTATAGAGATTTCATTCTCCTCTTCCAAATACTGCTTGTCTTCTGTTTCAACACTTTGAGCACTTCAGAAGGCAGATCATGAGCACAACAAGAAAGCATTACCCCCACTAAGTCCCACATAGTCAAGAGCAGAAATGTGAAAACCATGCAAATCACAAGTATGTCCTTGATCAGGCTGTCACTTAAGAGTCGAGCGCACAATGCGTCCAGGACTAATTCCTGCCTACTAGAAATTGAGGGTTACAGGAAGAGCTGAGCTTAGCAGGAAGCTATAGGCTTTCTCAACTGCTTCCCTGGTATTTGAGGAACATCAAACTTTATACGCCACTGCATTTTTATCTCTTTAAATATAAACTGTATGTAATCACTTAAGAAAAGCTTCCTTTAAGGTGCCTTCCAGCCAAAATTTACCATCACAAAATCCTGAAAGTCAGCATCCCTCTTCTCAGGTCTCTCAGAAATAATCATCATCCCCCTGTGGAGCACATCACTATCTATCCAAACACTACCTAGAAATGGCAGATTGAGAATAGCATAGGATTTTATCTTCTGAAAGGATATGCTCTGATTATCTCCAGAACATTCAAATTCCTTATGGCCTGTAGCATTTGGTAGCTATATTTTGGTACTCAAAGAGGAGAGCTCTGCAGAAATGAAATCTAAGCCCCTGGAAAAATCACTTAGTTGTAATAACAGATATGAACAGAAGTCACAGAATACAAGACGACCTTTATTCTTTAAAATAGAAGGAAGAAATTATCTACATGCAAGCCACAGGTTGGGAGTCCTTTGCTTGAGGATTTATGTGCAACGCTAACATTTCACAAGCACTTAAATCCCTTTTTTACCTCTTAAGTTGCTACTTTTTCTTCCTCGGTCTGTATAAATAAAATGCACCTTGCAATGCAGGAAACACTGCCAAATGTTTTCCTGGGAAAAACACCAGTGTAACAAAAAGCTGGAAGAAATCTCATGCCCAAACTAGAAGATGTCAACATATTTGAATGAAACTGGGCATAAGCCACACTGAACTACAAAAACTGAAATTAGTTCAGGGGACAAAAAAGGATGCTTCCAGTTAACTGTTAAACAGGGAACTCTAGCTGCTGAGTATATCAGATTTTAACTTTTCAAAAGGAAAAGTGTCTTATAGGGAGTGGCGCATTTCAGGCATTCAGAGCATAAAGCAATGGCAACAATGCAGAGTCACATGAAACTGTTCTGTGCCAGCGGTGTAAGCTTCCTGAAATTTCATTCATTAAAAGGTCAAGAACTTGTGGTACTTTACACACGAGGCCTTTTAGAAATTATTTGGAGTTCAACTGCCTGTAAGATTTTCCTTGTGGTGCAGTACAAAACTAACATTTCAGTGATTTGTTTGGCAATGTGACATGTCGTCCCGATACGTTCTGCCATGCTGGAAATGCATTTGGTCTTCTGTGTTGTTTTTGAACAAAGTGGCTCTCTGCCTTAAGAAAAAGGTCATAGGCAGTATGGACAACAGCAATTTCCAATTTTACCTACAAGTATCAGATCGTAATGATCCTAAACAAAGAAGCTATCCACCTTGAAAGGTATTAAAAAATAATCAAAATTCAGATTCAGAGTTCATAATCTAAAAAAAAAAAAGGAGTAATGTAACCTGAAAATATCAAGGATTTGGAAAATAGTATTCTGCTGAGCCTAATCCTAAAGTGCTGGGTTATAAACAAATATACATAACCCAGCAAAATGTAGCCTCTGGCTTAAAACCAATCCTGTATTAAAGCCATAGGTAATCTGTCTTACATAATGCTATTTGCATTTTGTAATCCTGTTAAAAATACTCGTGACATCAAATCAATGTCTTCTATCCACAATCACAACGTCCAAACAAGAAGTTGCACTCATATAGAAAAACTGTTGTGGGGCTTTATTTTATGAGCAGTACTTTTGTAGCAGTTGTGGCATACATATGTAGCCTTGATATGAACCAAAGTTCACTCTTGAAATACAAGTTGAATTAAAGAACTACGACCAATTGCCCTAGGAAATTAAACTGCAGCCTGATGTTCCAGCTGGTGAATTATTCACATCCACGGGGGATAGGATGGTAACACAAAGTTTTGCCATTAATAAAGCAGATTATAACTTTATGGTTGGAAATCAATACTACACGTTATGCTAACTCACCTTATCCCACTTAAATTATAAACAGCAATGCAGTCTGTGGCATCAGAAAGTTCCAGGACACAGACAGATATCCAAATATCTTTCTGCCCACCTTCTCCTCAGCCAGGTGGTTAGAACACCTATCTAAGGATGGGACACCCAGTTTAAGCCCCACGTGAGAAGAGCTGGTTGAGCAGGGCTAATGATGATCTACTACAGAACGAAGGCTCTGAGAACACTATCTGGCATATCACCTCTTCCAGCCATTCCCTGTTGCACAGGTACTCAGAGCAGATGGAAACCTTCATGTAGCATTCCCTAGGTCTGGGACATAGAGAACAGAAGTGACTGAGACCCCGTGAAGGCCAGTAAAGAAAACAGAACCAAGATCTCCCACTTCTTCTTTGTCCTCATCACTGGAAAAAGCGTGTTTTTTCTTCCAATGCTTTTGAAATGTCCACCTGCAGAAGAACTACAGACAGACTTCTATGGAGAGATGGCATACTGCAGAATCAGAGAGTAGTTAAGGTTGGAAGGGACTTCCAAAAGTCACCAGGTTTAAACACTTGCCTCTCACCCTGTCCAGCATAGGAACAAATTCAAAGCTAGATGATTTAATAATTCTATCCTAATGATTACTTAATGCTTTTAATAAAAGAAAGAAGTACTTCATTGGACTGGTCTTCAGAGAGTTTTTGTATCTCATCATGAGGCAAAATGCTAAAAAATAGTTGGTTTGAGTAGGCTGGCTCGCTACCCTATAGTCCAACTTCTGGTACAGCTAAGCCTAAGTTAGGCAGACAGGAGTTCAGCCTTAGAATGCACACTCGGAAAGCTAACTTGACAGATATGTTCAATTATTGCTCTAACATTGATCAGAAAGGCAGATCCTAGATATAGTCCAGTAGCTTTTCAAGCCTTGAGCTTGTTTAGTTTTGTCTGATGTTCTGTTTAAACTTGCAAATACAAGTGTTGCATGTCCTACCAAGTCTCACATTCATTTAGCATAATAAATATCTATCTAGCCAAATGTCTCATCTCTGACAGCAGCTAAAAGCAGATGCCCAAGGGAGAAGGATACTTCTGTGGCAATACTGTTCCAGCATTGATAGCTCAGAGACCTGCTGCAGTTTCCCATTGCTCAATTCTACTGCTACACTGTCTTGATGAAGTACTAACATTTTTATTCTGATGCCAACAATAGTGTAAAGACCTCCAATTCTAGAAGCTATAGTACACTATTTGAAACATTACATGCTGTTAATAGCAATGGCTCTAAAGTCAGCAATACACACCAGTATAGAAACTGCACTTAAGACATAATGTGCTTCCATAAAAAAGGCAAAATACTATAAATTTTTTGAGCAGTTTTTTCAAGTGTGTATCAGATTCTTTGTCTTGATTTTACTATCAAATTATGGTCTAAAACAATATACTCCACACTCTGGCATGGTCTACAGAGTTTATAATTGTGGAGGGAATAAAAGAATGAAATTGAATTGCATCCTATAGTTAGAGTCTTCGATATCAGGACTGTGCCCATGTGCACCCCCAGCACACCTTCACCAGCTCCCAGCATGATCCAGGAAATGTTCAGCTGAAATCTCTCAGACCAGCCCTTTGTGTTCCCCATGCAGCATGGTGACTGTTCAAACTCCCACCTGCCTTGACAGCAAGGCAGCTGGTAAACAGGATCTGTTCATTTGGGAACACTAGACAGTCCCTAAAGTTTCCCCAGGCAGCTCCTGCTATGCACAAATTAATGAGTAACACCCCAGGTTGAGAGTCTGACATTCCCAGAGACTCTCTGAGGCAGCCAAAACTTTTCCTGGTTACATAGCAGCCTCCTGCACATATGCAAGACAGCCAGGAAATGGGTGTGTACAGAGCCTAATGCAACCAAGAGAAACAGGTCCTGCATAAATATCAAAGCATTTTGCGGCGTCTCATCTAATCCAGCTGAAGAGACTCCCATCACCATCCAGCAAGCGTCTATCAGACCCTATTGAGAGATTTGGTTCTCCAGATGAGCATTACTAAACACAACAGAAAACAGTCAATTACTTTTCCCATCCACCCTTTAAACAAACAGTGTCTAACCCTGCAACAGTATCGGGAAAGTTATTCGAGGACAAAGGATTACATTGTCTTTTTCAAGGAAAATACTACAGTCAGTTCCCAACATTTGCCATCACACTAAGCTGACTTCATCTGCATCTGTGTTGCTTCTTTAATGGTTTCCAGATTAAAGTTTTTGGCATACTACCTACTAATACTTGTTTTAAAGGTAGCACTGAGCTAAATAACAGAATGTGATCAAAAACCCAAATCAAGCTTCAGATTATGCGATTACTGAAATTTGACATTGACAGCAGACCAGAAAAAGCCCCAAAGACTGAGACAGTCTCATGTAATCTTGAAGTAACAAAACCAGATGGAAAAAAGAAAACCCCAGACATTTCTCACACATTTTCCTCAAATACTTCATGTAAATTCACTGTATCACCACTGTTCCTGCAACTACTTTAAAATACTGCCCAGACAGGATCTGAACAGTTTCTCGAGTGAAGGTTGCATCTAACACTTACAAGTCCTCACTTCAGTTTGAGTATAATCAGCTTCATAACTCTAGCTTCTCAAGAAAAAAATCTACAACACCTAAGTTTGCTTTTATTTTTATTTCTTTATATACACCATTACATGATTCCAACAGTTTTCCTCAGATATGACCTATGTAACACAATTATCTTGAATTGCCAGTGATGGTTGGCAGTATATCTTGCACACCTTAGGATCAGCTGGGAACTGGTGCTCATGTGTTGTATTTGTTACTCTAATCAGTAATTTGATTACAACAGAGTATCATCTATTCATGCTGAAGATCAAGTCAGCAGGGATAAATCTGGCCATGCTGGTTCTCCACACTCTATAATGATGCCAACTCCATCAACCACCTCCAGGATACTGTATTTTCTTTACAATACAGTTGTTAGCCTTCCAGTAGTAAAGTACTATTCAGAACTGAACTAGCTGGATATAACTCCAAGTTTTCCTTTTGACACTGCCAATAAGATTAAGGACCTCAAGTTTCATTAGTGGCAAAGAAAACCTCTGACAAGTGAGGCATGCTATATGACATGTTTCTGAAAGTGGAATACCTGCACTAAACATGTCCTTTCACACACTGGTTTTAATCTCTGGTACTGAACAGTATAATTTTTATTTTTTTTTTACCAATATGAATATATTTAATGAAGCAAGATTTAATATTCTTTAAAAAAGTGATAAAAGCCACACGCACAGTACTCACTAGCTGTGTTTAGGAGCTGTAGCCATAAATTATGATCTTATTAGGGCTGGCAGTGCATGGACAGACAGCCATAGCTTCAAAGAACACACAGAAATTTGCAAAATAATTCTATATTAAAAATGAAAAATCATTATATGGCAAAGGTTTTAAGGTACTTCAAAGTCTGACTGTCTAATTGCATCTAAGCATGTAAGCCTCCTTAAAAGGAACCTTTAAGTTTTGTTTTACAGTTCTGTGTCCACTATTACACTACTGCACTCAAAGTAAGATTTACATAGTAATTACTTGCCTGTGCCTGAATAGCAGGTATTTAAAAATCTATCACAGAATGGTAGAAACAGCAATGAAGGGATAAAGACAACAAGGGAACTAAAAAAAAAAGTTGTTTTTCTGGGTCCCACTTACAGCCTTGCAAGTGTTTCATTTTGGACTCCACACAAGTCTTTGTTTGAGGATTAGAGTTCAGAAATTGAATTACTTTACAACAGCTGAGTTACACCTCATGTTCTGTCAGAAAGGTGATGGGCTGTTTTTCCACCAATCTTACTATTTAAAATTATCAGTTACTATTTTTAATAGGTAATATTTAATGTTGAATGGCAACATATTTAAAAGTATGCCAAATGCTTTAAATTCCAAGTCATGTTTCAAGGCAATACAAACCCAATATCAATTTAGTTTCTTTTTTTTATAAGAAAAGTAAATTAATATTGAAACTGAGGGAATTAATCTAATTATAATCAAGTAATTAATTATGAAATCCAAATTCATAACACCACTAATATCAATTATATTTTTAAATATCAAATATTACTCAAAGCAGTGCATTAGTTCATCATAGTGAATCATGAATTATTGTCCACAACTACAGATTAAAGCTCCCAATGCAAATGAACACAAATATTCAATTATTCTTTTAGACACGCTTTCAAAGAGATGTGTCACTCTGCCCTTTACCATCCAGGATAAACCAGGCACTCAACTTTAGGGAATAGCATTATTACGTATCTTCAGAGAAATGTGCTTGTACTAACTTGCAATTTCATTCAGCATTCTTTCACAATTCAGATCTTTTATACAGACAAATAAATATATTCTCCAGTGTGTAGTATAATCACTGAAGTCTAGATCAAGACACTATCAGTGAAAGGTCATTTTTCCACTTGTAAGCAGCAAGTCAAGGAACAGATGTGCAGTCTTTGAGAAGGATCATACAATTCATTCTTTTTTGTACTATTTTTTAAAAAACTTAATTCTTTGCCAATTCAGACAATACTTCATAGTTTATGAGCATCATTCAGTCATTATCTCATTGCAGTTTTACAGGCATAGGCAGCCTCCTTTCTAAAAATTTTGGTTTCTAGACCTTAAACAATGTGTCTGCCCTCTGGTGGTTACACTCACCTTAAAAAAGGTAAGTGTGGGAATATATTAAGTTAAAAATGCACACCATACAACCAGCACCTAACAAGGTCTAACAGATAATTTAGAGTTATTTAGAGTTATGTAAGTGTTTATATTTCAACTTTCTCAGGCAGAAATCACCCACACAATTTAAGATGTTCCTCATTTTGTCCATGTCTAGAACCAAGTTAACATCCATTTTTAAAGTACTCAAACTACAGAAAAGCATAAAGCTTGCAGAAAATCCCCTGAATATCACCTGAACTTTCAATTTATATTGAGATTAAATGGTTGGTATTGTCTGGGAGAAGATCTTGCAATACATTGAAGTGTTAGCTACTACACTCTGAAGTCCATAAATACATGAAATGCTTTGGAAAGAAAAGATGGATATTTAAAAGACTATTTGCACATTAAAGGTGTCATAGCTGCACTACATAGAAACTGTGGCTTTGTATAGCACGCAAGATTGAAACAGACAAAAATATTCAATAAGGAAGGATCAGGGTCTGTACTTAAGTTATTAACACTGCTCCTCTGACAGCCACATGTTAGTTCACGCGACAGGGTAGCAGTCATGCAACTTCCTTACTTTGTATTATATACCCAAGAAAAAGTTAGAGTTTCCCAGCTCTAAGCCTTCATCGTCAGAGAAGCAGTAGGTGGAATCCTTTCTCCCTCATTATTTGATGCTTTTAAAGACACTACATGATGCAAAAATCACACAAACTTCTGTAGGATTCAAAATACACCTAGTAGTAGAACACTGATTACAGATATCTTCATCAATTTAGATGTTTAACTAAAAAACAGCTCATGAGTAGACAAAACCAAACCACCTTCATTCCCCATCTTTAGGTGTCTCTGAACTTAACTATAAATAATAAATCGGTCTTCGGGTGGGAGGGGCTTAGTGGAAAGACCCCCAGATTCCATCTTATTCAAAGTGGCAGTGGCACTAAACTTTCTCATCCCACCCAGAAAATAACCATGGCCAAGCCTACATCTTCTGATATCACTCGAAAACTGTCATGAGGAAGGCACATCAAGCACCTCCTACATTTTGATTCTCCTAGAGATGTTAGCAGCAGCAGTCCTTCCAACACTGGAGAAGTAGTGAAGAGGACTATCTATCCTGTTATGAAGAGTAATCTGTGGTATACAAGCCTACTGATGAACAACACTGAATTCTTAAATACTCTTGAAAAGCCCTTTAAACGACAGGGAAAACGCCATGGAGATAACAGGGGTGTGTAATGTTTCCCTTCAAATTGTTTAATTTTTTAATTCCTAGGGAAAAAAAAAAATCCCCCACAAGCCTTCATGAACAATAAGACAAATTCTTGTTTTTCTTCTTATACTCCTCTTCAAGTAACTCACCTCCCTGCTTTTGACATGCTCTTCAAAATCCTTCCCTCCTTCAGGACTGGTTGCACTTCCCACCCCACAGCAAGAAGCTATCCCCTGCTTCATCCCACACACCTCAATATGTGACTTGCATGTACATTCCCTGTCAAATCTACTCCACTGAGAGCTCCCAACACTGGTGCCTTTTCCAATTAATTTCATTCCCAACTCCCTCACTTCTACTACTTCTTTCAAATCTAAAAGTCAGTAATACATTTTGTTCTTCATACTTTTTCTCATAGATTTTTTGTTCATAATTCATTATCTTCAGCCTCTTTCTTTGAATTTTGTTCATTTCTACTACCCTGTCCATGTTACAAAATTCAGCAGGATGACTTCCCTTGGTCACAGCCTATGCATGGGTCAGTTAACTGCTCTCCACCAACAGAACTGTTCCCCAACTCCAAATGTAATACAACAGCTGCCTTTTGCACTAATTGATTATATACAATGGTTTTGCATACACTCAGAAACACACAGAACCCTACAGCGTTGTGACATTGTAAAGGCAACTCCTTTAGATGAACTCTCAGAATCAAGGTGGACAAATGAAGCAGCACTGAAAACATGGAAAAAGGGAAGTTAGAAGTGAGAGGCATAGTTCAGAAAGACGAAGAAAATCTGTACTCATGCATAAAGACTGTCAGCTCCTCATTTAGGGAACAGTCTAAATATGTCAGTATTTTGAGTGGCTGAACGGAAAAGCCTAATTAGTTGCCAAAGAAGAAGTCATACACCAGGAAGCCATGGATCAAACTTTGTTACCCTCAAAAAAACCCTGTTAAACAGCAACAATAACATACTTCAAACCAGAAGAAATGAAAAGGTCATACATACCTAACATTACAGACAAAGTATGAGGACAACTAGATTCCCACTGAGATACATCCAAATTCAACAACCTTGCACGAGTATTTACAGAATTTAGAGAGACTACATTCATACTGGTTTTGCCCAATTTAACTGACAATTTAGACAGCAAGTTCCTTTCTAATGCAGCTGTTTTCTAAAGTTATCACGTCCTCATAAGTTGAACTGGCCTTTCTTCCCCTCAGTTGGCTATTTTTGTGCATCTGAGATGCTCTGCATGAAATGCTGCTTTTTATATAATTTGCTTGCTTAAAGTAGAATGGGGGTACTGTGAGCTCTTACAGAAACATTTTATAATTCAAGCTGTTATGCTCCCATACTAAAAAGTTAACAAGGGGAAAGCTGCAACCACATTATGAATTGAGCCATTTCAAAACTCAAACAGTGCAGGAAAACAGTGTATTCATAAAATGAACACTAATATACATTTATCCTAATTCATACAGCAAAACAAAAAATGAAAGCTACTTACAACAGTTAATAGAGGATCCAGATGAACATTTCTGTACTTATTCAACATTTACTAGAAGGGAAAAGCTAAAGAGCAATCCAGAGGAGTATTTGCAATGCAATTAGGCTAGACAAGTAAGTCTGAATGTATGCCAGCTGCAGGGGCCTGCCCTTAATTCAAACAATCAAATGTCTAGTGTGTCACACAGTGTCTAGCATCAGTATCTCCAGTATTAGAAGTCTCATCAGATATGTACTTGTTTACTGAGCATCTTAATCAGGGTCTGAATACGCTATATCTAGCTGTACCTTCTAGCAGTCTATGTGCCAGTCCATCACTATCTGTCAGTTAAAGTTTGCACTGATAGGAAAAAAAAATAATCAATTCAAACAAATGTGTTCAACACTCAAACGAAGCTATCGTTCAGATTTCAATATAAGACTTGAATTCCTTTTCAGTGTTCTTCAACTTTGACCCAGCTCTACCCCCTCCTTCACTGAAAAGGGCAAAGACAACAGCCCAGCAAGTGGGACAGGCAAAACAGACCTCCTTTGTTCACTTTTTCCCTTTCAGTTTTCTATTGAGGTAAATAACTGAAAGCTCAGCCAGCCTCCAGTAGCTCAGAAGAAAGCAACACAGCTAGCTTGCAACTATGCTTTCCTGGTTAACAAACAGTAGGACAAAACTTATGGTGGATTATGTTAACCTTATTATCAGAGATTAATTCTTCACAAATTAATTCTTCACAAATTCCCTTAATACTATATTTACAAGACAATATTCATAAATGCATAAGTTAAAATATAATTAATACTAAACTGAGTAGGCAACATAAATACCAATTTAAATTGCAACAAATCATTACTGTGGAGAAAGTATAACTGAATTTTTTGAATACTGTCAGCCCACTCACGAAGGCAAAATCAAATTCATTGCATATCGCCCAGCAGACAACCTCCTACATTATTCCCTCAGCTTACGTTACCGAGATGTACTTTCTCTGTATGGCTTCCCATTTTACCAACTCTGTTCATAAAACATAACAAAATGAGCATATCCAATGAAAACAGAACAGTACAGTTTTACTGTATTATTCCAATATAATGGAAGGTAACTAATCAAAATCCAAGGCGATTTGAGATAATTGAATAAGACTACAGACTAACAGCAATTCCACAGGCGCAGCCAAAACAGATTTAATTTTTAGGTTGATTGGACTATTTGAGCTGTGCAGTAATATCTTCAGCAAAAAAACAAACCTCTATCGTATTCAGTGTATGTTATGTCCAGGTATCATGGAGAGTCATTTCCCTGCAGCAGGAAGAAAGAGGAGACTAGCATTATTTTTTCCTGACTTGAAATCAGAATCCTCAAACCAACAAAATCTGTTAATTAGAAAGACACCTCTTTAACCTCAAGAAACTCTAACTTGGTTACTAAAGCGTCTGCCATCACCTTTTTGAGCACCAAAGAGAAACACCAAAGCACAACAAAGCTATCAGGATGTATCAGTAAGCATCCACTGGATTTGTTATCTCATTTCATTTCCTGAAAATAAAGACCATCTAAAAAGCTGAACCTTCTTATTATAACCCTTGTTATCAAACAAGCTATGGCATATGTGCTAAACATGATTACACTTTTTGCAAGAAGATATACAAAGATAACTAAGGCTCAGAGTCAGGCCATATTACACACATTGAACATTATTACTTCTGAGTATAGTCTTAGCAGCCACAGTAAAAACATTACAGAACTATGAGATCAATACAAGTATGATGAGTTGTGAATTTATTCCATGAGCTGTGAAGAGGGTTTTAGCTCCATCATTAACACCAGCTGGTACACACTACCCTATCGCCCAATGTGGTCACACAGCTGTATGGTTTTCCTTTAGCTACATCACCTTTGTACAATCCAGAATGTGAATTCATTCAGTAGCTCCCGAGTTCTGTCAACATCAACCAACTTTCTGGTGTTGCTTCTTTACATTCAATATCCTCTGAATACAACACTCTACCAATTCTGCATTGATATAGTCTGACAGCTAATTTCAGACACCCATGAGAATTTCACAGTATTTTGAAATACAAATAAGTAATTCACAGACTTTGGTATCAACCTCTTTAGCAACTCTAGTCACTTGCTTTGCAGTTTCAGTTCAAAAATAAGGACAGTCATCAACGAAACAAATGCCTAAGGTGCATTCATACAAATGGTAACATCAAACAGATTAGACAAATATTAAACATATGCTGCATTTGCAAGTCAGTTTTCTGACTTCTAGGTCTTTTGAGACAGTGTGTAACACTAGAATCCTTCTCTTTCCAGTTGATATCTTTTGCCAAAGAATACCAGTAAGATCCATCTCTTGGCATATACGCTGCTCTCAAACTCAAAATTAAGCCCAGATGCCTTCTTATGTTGTACACTGATCTATTCTATGCACAGCTCTGTATAATCACTATCAATAAATTATCACATCAATTACGTTAAATTATGGAAGCAGCTGAAATGATTAATAGTGCACCTGTTAGATGCATGAAGTTTTCAGGTTTCATCTACCTTTTCCATAATATACTTAATTAATAAACAAAATACATTTTTATACACAGGAATAGAGAAAGATATACTCAAAGACAGTGAACATTAGGAAAAAAATAAAGACATATGGTTAATAATGGCTTCTAGTTGTTTGGAATAAATGGTGAAAAGCTGGACCTTTATGGATAAAAGAACTTATTATAGAATGGTTCAGGTTGGAACAGACATTAAAGATCATGGTTTCAAACCCCTGCCACGATCTACAGGTCACACTGTAGAGTTAATATGACGTTTTCCACTGTTTTATCTAACTATAAAGACAGCTAAAAAATAACATTAATTTCCCAGCATAACTGCCAATATGAAACAGCCTTATTGACCAGGCTAAAGCACACCATGATCTTAAATATTTAAACAGCTTGGCATTATTAAACAGATACCAGGCTTCAAACCTAACACCACCATGCCGAAGAGAATAATTTACTTATTACTTTTTTTTAAACCGATAACCAAGTATATTAAGCAGCGTTAGGTTTACGGCTGCGGTCTTAAAGGTCTCTTCCACGAGAAACTGTTACGCGATTCTCTGCATTCATCGCCGCCGAGAGGAAGCGAAGCAGAACAAGGACATATATATATTTTAATAAAGGAACATTTTATCTATTTCAGACCTAAATAAATCTGCCAGCGCTCACCGCACGAAATGGCGACCAACACGCTGAAAGATGCGGACGCGTCGCAGCCGCGGAGCGACCCCGCAGGGCCGTGCGGAGCCGCTCCGTGCCTGCGACGCGCTGGGGGCTCCTGCATCAACAAAGAGTGCGGTCCCCCCTCGCAGCCGCTACCACGCACCTGCCCGGAGAGGAGCCCCGGCGGGTCCTGAGCGCCGGGGAGAGCCCCTCCCGCAACGGTGATGGGGATGCTCAGGCTGGTACTCACGGGGAGGTGCAGACCCTGCGCGCGCGGAGAGGGTGGAGGGGGAACCCGCTGCTGCTGTTGCTCCTGGTTCTCCTCCTGCTTCTGCTGCTACTATTGCTACCCCTGGTCCTGGTCTTCCTCCTCCTGCCACTGCTCCTATACTGTTCCTCCTGGCCCTGGTCCTAGTCCTGCTACTGCTCCTCCTGGTCCTCCTCCTCCTATACTGTTCCCTCCTGGTCCTGCTCCTGCTTCTCGTCCTCCTGCTACGGCTCCTCCTGCTCCTCCTGGTCCTCCTCCGGCTCCTACTGCTCCTGCTCCTCCTCCTCCTGCTACTGGTTCTACAGCTTCTGGTCCTTCTCCTCCTCCTTCTACTGCTCCAACTGGTCTCCTGCTTCTTCTCCTCCTTCTGCTTCTCCTACCGCTCCTACTCCTGGTCCCTCTCCTCCTCCTGCTTCTCCTGCTCGCTCGGCAGCCCGGCGAGCAGAGCCGCGACAGGCGCGCTCCCGCGCCGATCACCTCCCCGGCTCCCACTCGCCTCCGCCGTTACCGCGGATTGGGGGGGCGGGGAACGCCACGCGTCTGCGCGGGGGCGCGCGCGGACCGAGCCGGGTAGGGGAGGAGGGGCGGGGGCGCGGCGCCTGGGGGAGGCGCGGGTCCCTCGCACCTGCGGTGCCGTGGGGCGGTGGCCGCCTCCATCTTGGGCATCGCTTCCCTCCCTCCATCCATCCATCCCTGCGTCACCTGCGCGGAAATCAGAGTGAGATTGTCCCCGTGCTCTGCCAGCGCTCCTTACGCTCGGCGCTCTCATCTGCTTAGTCCCGCTGGGATGACAACCGACCCTGCCGCCGAGAGCCACCTCCGCTCCCCCAGCCGGGAAAGCCGAACGCTTCCCTGCCCTCCCGGGGCACCCCCGCACCCGCCCCCCCCCTCCGCGGTGGCAAAGGCGGCGTTTTAAATAGCCGCATTATTTTAGCCCGGCAATTCCCACTCTAAATAGCCAGTTTCGGCTCGTTCCCAAACTGGAGACAAGGATATTATTTTACACTCGAGAATGGCCCCATTGAACTCGGTAGCGCCGCTCGCATGTGCAGTTAAACACGGGTGTTTGCGGGATGGGAGCCAATAATTTGGGACAACAATACCGTAATGAAACCGGCTTGGGAAAGACAGAAGCTCGCGTTGCCGGCTGCTTCTGGGGGGCGGTGGAATCCTCGCAAATATCCTGCCGCAAATACCTTGCGCACAGCTCCCACCAGCGCCTTCTCCAACAGTCGGGGTAAAATCAAATTAGGTTGAATTACCAGTTCACAAGTTCAGAGAGTCGGGCGCGCAGATGCATTCGCTTAGAGAGATGCTGTGGGTGAGGTTGGTTGGAGAAGAGTCTGAGATGAGAGTTATTTATTTAAAATAAACCTTTCTGCTGAGCATGCTTCTCCATCAAGAAGAGCTTGAAGCGCTCCACTTCCCTTTCACATCTTGCAGTTCTTTTAATGTGTAATGTCAGAGAGCACTTTAATATGATTTTGATAGTTCTGTGCTCAATATTGCTGGAAATTTTTCCAAGTCCACGTTTAACATAGTAAATGTGATTATCTGCTGCTGCTGAACTTGCCATTTTAGGAATAGCCCTTTTGTACTTTGCAAGGTGGCAGATTTTGTAGTGGTTAACTTTATTATACATTCAGAAAATGTCTTTCAAGGTGAACTCCACAGTGATAACTTAATAGTGCAAAATGCAATACCCAAGATGAACAGAAAGCCCTTACCGTGCATCTCTGCAGAAACCCCATTACGACTCTGGCAAGTAGAATCTGAACAGCTGACCTACTGAAAAACAAGACTCTAGATGAATAACAGATTCTGTAAATGATATAGCACATGCATATAAATATCCAAGGGTTAAACAATAAGTCAGACACTACTGCTTCAGATCGTGGAGATATTCAAGCTCCTATCAGTCTGAGGCCAGGATATTATTGTCTGAGACCTGACTATGTGAAGAAGATTAGATGGATGTGAAGAAAATCTTTTCTATGAAGAGAAGGAAGTAAGTGCTTGAGTTTATTGTGTATCCCTAAATGTGCTTTACTATTTGAGAGTTTTTTTACAGTTTTTCTTGCTATAGAACTCCCATCTTCCCCACTAATTTGCTTAATCTTAAACACAGTCTAAGTAAACATTCAGCAATATGTAAAAAAGGAGTCTAAAACATTAGAGTATTGCCTGTGTTCCATAAGGAGAATATGTATCCACTGCTGGCTTTGAGAAAATATGGGTATAAAATGCTGAGAGAAGCATGACTTCTCAGAGAGCTTTCTTTTTATATCCTTGCCAGATTCCTGGCAGAATGTGTTGAGCCAGACCTTCAGGAGGTAGACTTAAGAACATCAGCACACTTCAGAGGAAACACTTGAGTTGAAAGTTTAACTTTCTCACAATGTAGGAGCAAAGATCTGGTTAGTATTTGGATGGCAAATGTATCGATTTTTATAAGCACAAACCAATGGACTGTGGCAATCCACTTGGTGCCAAGTTAGACCACAGAAACCAAAAGAGTGAAGAGATTTCACTGCTGCAAGGAGCATGCAATAATCAACTCTATATTAATGTATTATTAGGCTCAAATGTTGCAGCTGGTATGATTATAGCCTTAAGATTCCCCTAAGAATTTAAACTCTCTATGTTTTGTATCACTGAGATAAACAAATGCACATATTCAATAGCACAAAACAGAATTTTCCAAATGGTGTCATACATAAAATTATCAGTAAACAAGTAAATTTATAAAGGTTTATACAGCCTTTACAGAGCTAGGAACTACTTCTGCTGGTGGTGGCATCCACTGTTGTGGATGAATGGTGGTTTAACTGCCATACTGGCAGTTAAATGGTGGCACCAAGCAAAAAAAAACCAGCTCTTACAATAAGCAAAAGCGGTGTGGCCAAAGGAATATTAGCTATCAGAGTTCTCTGCTGCCTTGCAACTTTTCTGTAGTTATCATATTGCATTTTGTAACATTTCTCCTCACTTTGCCTGCTGCAATTTTATCTATGGATGGGCAGTTCCACACATAGTGTTCTAGCCTTCATTTTGCTTTAATATCAGGCTTGATTCACTAAACTATCTACCACTATTATCTATTAATGTGTTAGGGGTTTTATTGTAGTCTTTGTTTAGGGAAGCATTGACTAGATACAAAACATTCATTTAATTGATACATGAAATTAATACACGTTATTGCAGTAGTGTGACACAGGAGAAGCTATTGAAAACTTGTCTGTGATGGCTATCAGTCATGATCTGAACATTTGCAAAATGCTTTAGGAAGAAGTTACCAAATAAAATATTCAGAGGGCTGATACATTGGAAGAGGCTAGTGTTAGCTGAAAGGAGTTCTTTGACGTTTTGTTTCTAGACCAGACGTTTTTAAGGGATATGGAAAGACATCTTGAATTGTCCATCTCACCTAACTTTAGATGTCTGTTATGTGGATGTCTGCATCTGAGCTAGTCACTCTCTTCACTGAGTAGAAAGGGACTCAGAAATAGGCACTTTTTTAGTATATGATTCATCTGACCTATTTTAGATGTCTAAGTTCGGATAAGCTGAGTTGCAGCCTAGAAATGCCTGTTTCACCCTATTGACTGTAACGGGACGAGCGGGTGTCTCATTCAGCTGTAAATGTCTACATTTTACAAGTCTGCATTTACTCAGCTGATTGCCACCCATGTGATTTTAACATGAGTTATCCCACTGTCCCACTGTTCCCCTTGTTTTGAGGTCTTAGAGTGGTGAATGGAGCACAGTGTACCATGCAGAGTACTTTACACAAAATGGTGACGAATACCCCACTTTTTGAAAGTAAAAAAAAATTTAGACTAATCATATTCAGTATATTACACGGCCCTCCCAATCAAAAACTGAACAACGTTTGAGATATATTTTAATCTGATTTATTTATGGGCATTTCAGATTTCTTTTGGAGGGTTTTCTGATACCGCTGGATTAATACTTTTTGGAAGCTAGTTTTTATTTACTATAGCAGCATAAAATGTAAAGATTTCTAAGCAGAAAAGAGACCAAAGACAAGATCAAAAGCTTGACTGATAATGTTAGATGTTGAAAGCTGCACTGTTTGGTGTAGCAAAATCAGCTTACACGGACAACCAGGCAGAGGATGTGTTTTGATATAAAATATCTTGAGAACTAGGCTAGCAAGAGAGTCGTATAGGAAAGACACTGCACCAAAGTGTTTTGAAGTGCTGCCAAGAATTGAAAAATAGTACCTGATTTAAGTGTTCAGAACTATTCTTTTGAAAGACAATTTGTGGCTACAGTTAGGTACTGCCATGCCTGATACATAAACTAGGCTTCCCTTACGAGAAATCAGAGTTATAATACCTAAGAAGGCTGGCTGGCTAAGCAAAGAGCGAGTTAGCAACAGCCACGGGAAATGTTGTGGGTTTAATCTTGCAGTTTTAAGACCTGAGATATTCCAAGCTTCTGGGAGACACTGGGCTGAACCTTCCCTCAGGAATTAGATGTTTAAATGCAAGTGAAAGGAGAGGATCCTGTTCTTCGAGGAGCAGATGGAGAGGAGGAGCTGCCAGTGCTATCACCTGTCTCGTCTTCCATTATCTGATCATTAGAGTGCTGAGAAAGGAAGTAGGAGGTCTGGACTCAGTTGTTTCCTTAGCTTAATGGACTTCTCAGGGTACAACCTTACAACAGCACTTAGGAGAATCTGAGGATGAAGACAGAGTTTTCAATCTGAAAGAGCTGAGGCTCTTCCTCCTTGTGCAGGATAGTTAAATGCTGAGAGAAATTAAGATCATAAACATAAAATGCATCTTATACAATCAAACAGAAACTCTGTAATTGATCTATTTGATGGTGAATGGGGAAATTTGAGTTCTTTCCCTCTGTCTGTGCATACATCACTGCTTTTTTGAGTCTTTTTAAATTGGGTTTGTAACTGGCCTCCCTGCTCCCCAGTCACTTGACTATGTAGACTAATGATTAGAGTGTTCTCTCTTGTGTGTATGAGTATTTATTAATTCTATGCAAAATGAAATATCTTCAGAAGGAAAGGTGACAGCACTATTTTATTTTTTAATATTCCGTTTCTTAGCTGCTAGTTAGCAAAGGCTGAAAAAGGAATTAAGCATATGTCTCACACTCTCTGGACACTTCTAATCACAGGAGGATACTGCCATCAGCTTGGGTTTATGTCAAGTTTAATCAGTCAATCTGATGGATGTGCTCTGATAATGCTTAAGAGCTCACATTTTTCAGGTAAAAGAGATAGGTGAACTTTTTAAAACAGATGCCAAAGTATGCAGACCACAGTACTTTTGGTCAAGCTTAGGCGGCGATCTCAAGGAACATAAAGGACCGTTGAAATATGTCAGAAACTTGAGAGAGAAAGGATTATATAAAATATGTGTTTAGGGTGATCCATTGCATATTACAGAAACTACATCTATTTTTGGCAGTGTATTCAACACAGTGAAATGGCTCAAGTCAATGGAAATTTGATATTGATTTCAACAGGACCAGTGTTTTATCTGGTAAATAAATATGAAAGAAGTCCTTCATACACAACGGATTAAACTGTCTGCAAACACCAAACACGTTTTGTGTGCATGATTAGAGTTCACATTTTTCTATAAGAAGAGATTGACTGAGACAGTTGAATATTTATTACAAGCGTAATTTATGGTCCAAGGTTCTTGATAACTGTTCCACAAAGATCAAAAGTCTACAGACAACAGGCAGTTTTTCCAAGGGATTTCTGAAGTGCTGAATACTAAGCAGTTCCATTATCAAAAACAGGAGCTTAAAGTCAAGCTTGATGTGATTTAACCTGTTACATCTTTCAGCCAAGCGTCTCACAGGTTAAGAAAGTTTGTCTTCAGTGGGGATTTTTCCATTAAGGAAATTAGCTAGGAAGCAACTCCAAGATTCTGGAAAATGCCTACTAATAGCTATTAGAGCTATTAACTTTGCCGTAGTGAAATTTCATTCCAATCCACCAAATGTTCATGCACTTGTTTATTGTGCATATGCATTATGTGAAGGAACTTAATGGTTCACACACAAAAAAAGCGCATATATTTAAGTCTTTTCAGACAATAGAGAAAAACAGCAAAGTTGATGAACATGAGTATGAATTTTCATTATATGTAGTAAGTCTTAGAATAAAGGAAAGGCTTTTCCTGGGAAAGTGAGAAGGAGGAGAGGAAAACTTTAGTGAAAAAATGCATCAATTAAGTCCTTTTGAAGTTATCCTTTAGTCTTGAACTAGAAAAATGCCCAAAGGGCTTTGCTAGTCCGCTTGATTAGGATACACCTTGTTCTCTAAATCTGTTAGACCTTCTAAGAGTGAGATTAGTTTTAAATTACAAACTCACCATTGCCCTAATGGCTTATGTTTGGATTTCTTGAAGTGGTTAAAGTGAGAAAATCTCTGGATAAATTGACTGTCTCTACTAGGTTCCCAGGGGAGAGACATCAGTTCATGGTCCTTGTGGTTTTCTGAAGCAGAACAGTGAACAATCAGCTATTCTTTTCTGCATAACCAAACATATTTCCAAGATTCTCTTGTATTGGTCACCATATCAGAATAATAATGTATTTTTAAAGCTACAGAAAACTACAATTACTTTAACTGCAAGGTTTCTAACCCTGAAAATGTACAGTTCACACAGGCAAAACACTCAGGATGGGAAGAAAAGCAATACCTGCTCAACGCATCACTACCATAACAGTACATACTGTAAGGCAGTTTGTGAGTATCGTCTGCTTTAACTGGCAGTGAGGTTAGTTAATAATTCTGAGGGTCTGTCATAGTCCAGGCACCAAATGGTATTTAGACAGTGTGGTTGATGATCACTGCAATAGCTAATCACTGATCCTTTGGGAAGCCTGGAAAAAGAGCTAAGATCCCCTGCGAACGTTCTAGTTGTGATGACCTCTAGGTGTACACTGGGAATTTAGAGGAGTTCAAGAATTGTGCACCAGATTAATCAAATACTTTGAAAGAATCAGAAAAAAAAAACAAACAAAAAACCAAACCAAAAACGTTAATGTGGAACACAGCAAATGAATTAAAAACAAAGCATTCATGCATCACAAGGAATGTAACATATACACATTTATCAAAGGAATGGAATTTCAAAGTGAAAACACCCTGAGTTGTTCCAAATGCTGACAGGTGGCATCCTGTTGGAAATAATTTTCCCCATGCTTTTGAGATTAAATTGAGGTACAGTGAATTTGCAAAGGCCTCATTGCATGTGCAGATGGGAGCCTCGGCATAAACAGAAAAAAAAATTATTTTATCCCCTCATTCCTAACAGAAAATTGGAGATATACATAAACAGCAAGCAGATCTATTTAGTTTTACCATTCTGTCTCTAGCAAATGATCTTCTGTCTGCATTTTTGTCTTTTGTTCGATCATTTTCAATTCATGGTATACTGGCATAACACTCCTCCGTAAAGCAACTGAATGCTTCACTCTGTGCTCTTCTGCTAGATCTCCCCTAGCCTTCTGCCCTTTGCAGCATAGTTTCTGAGCTGATTATTTTGCCTTTTCTGGCAAGAACATATAATTTCATTTTCATGACACAATTTCTGAGAAGATTACTGGAAATGTGTCTTCTTTGTCTCATTATTTACACTTTGCTGGAGGAGCTACTATCACATACAGCAATTATCGTGGTTTGGGTATCTTCTATCTATGTGCTGTATGTCACTCAAATGCATGAAAAACCTTAGTTAATGATGTATTATCCATGGTGTTCACATTTTCCTTTCACTGGAAGCGAGGACTTTTCCAGTTTGTGTTCCTAAGGTTGTCAGTCTTTTATTCCTTAACTGCCCTTGCTCCTTCCAAAGTTCTCAGGCAGGGTTCACTTTTAAAGGATAACTCACCTCCTCTGGTGCTGAAACCACCTTCTCTGCTTGATGCGGTGCTGACTGCTACCAGAGTCCAGCAGTTTCCTCAGCTCAGGAGTTCTCTTGAAAACCTGCAGAAGCAAATTAGTGTAGGTACCAGCTACGTGCCCTCAAATCAGATGGCTGAAGTGGCAGAGCACAGACTATGTGATATTTTGTCTCCAACCATCATGCAAAGAAGTGCCCAGAGCTGGAGGCAAGGTGAGTCAACCAACCTTAGGAGAAGTGGTGACAACCTGTGGATCTATGGGACTAATCACCTAAGTTTTTAATCTAATGCAGTCCCTAAAATGGAGCCAGAAGAATGCCTGTACTCCTTACAGGGAACATTTAACTGGAAATGGATACGTGTAGTTTTTTCTGTATGTGCGTATGCACCTGTTCACTATTTTCCACTACCATGGATCACAGAAACACCTTTAAGTCTTGAGTTCCCTCACATGTTTAAATATGCTAAATTATGATTTTATTTAGCACATTCTGTAATAATTTGCATATTTGATGTATCTGTAATCAATACACAAATGAAGTTATGGCTTACTGTTTCAATCTGTGCCTTCAAGCCAAATAGATTCACTTGTCATCTAGAGTTCTCTTCAGATTCACTTGTCATCTAGAGTTCTCTTCCAAATATGGCATATATTAGCTTTGACATCAGACTTTGTTTTTCTGCTACGTTCTGAAGTTATTTTTTTTTATTGTGATTAGGGAGGAACCTTCTACCATACCCAAAATTGATCCCTTGGCATCATCTACAGTCTTTGGTTATTTTAGCTATGTAATAATGACTTCCTCACTTCTCCAGTCATCTGTTGTTCTGAGAAACGTTTGTGTTCTGCTAAAAGTTTTAGAAATGCTGTAACACTGAGATTTTTAAGCAGGAGAGTCAAGGCTATTGCTTTTTTTGCTGTAATACTTTTACCACCCTTTGTTCCGTGGCATGAATTCAAGAAGTTACATGGAGAGCTATATTAAGCATCCACTTTTGTCCAGAAACAAACAAAGAAATAGATGAGCACAAAGAATGTTCTATAAACCATTTAACAATTGTTTATAAAAGCAGTATTACGTTTCAAAATTAGGCATGTGAATTATTAAAGACTTTAAAACACAGCATCTGAGGTACAGAGGTGTCAGAATTCAAGCCAGGTGTAGAGGAGTCCATAGGGCAGAGAGGAAAAAAGAGAAAAGAGTTCTTCAGATTATGGAACAATTACATAGGAAAAACCCAATCTTTTCTGGGAAAGTGAAAGGGAATATCTTGAAGCAGCACTCAGGTATGAGCTCATCTAGAAATGCTATCATACCTTTCGTCCCTAGAGAAGTAAATCTAGACCTTGATTCACAACAGCTATTGGTCTAGACCTTGAAAGCAAGATGAGAACAGGCACTATGACTTGTCTGAGCAAAACTATGAAATCCTAGACATCTTCACAGAGATGTGGAAGAGAATATGCAGCTGAGTGCACAGCTGACCACTTGCCACCATCTAATGTGGCATCTTGTTTTAGTAATGAGAAGTGTGTGTAGAGATTAGAGATCCACAGCTCTGACACAGTACCTGAATAAAAGATGTAAGATACTAACATTGAAGCTTCTGTGATATGATTTGTTGACCTTCACAGTAAGAGAATACAGACAAGAGGCTAACACTAAAATACAGTCTAGCTTTAGGAGATATTGTTTAGTTCAAGCTAAATGAAGGCTGCAGTGGTATATCACTGTAAAGTTATTCAAGCATGTCTGCATCAGATTCGAAAATTAACTGCATTCAATCATTTTCTAATCTGTTTACTGTTGTGGAGAAGGGTTTATGAGATGCAGTGTGTTTGTTTTTACAAATATTGTCTGACAGGGTGACTTACCTTCTGAAGCAGCTCTTTATTCTTGTTTCTTTTTAGGCAACTAGGGAAGAAAAGCTGTCCAGGAACTGTCACGATAAACAAAGTACATACTTCTGAGCACCTAATTAGAAGTGCTGTTTGCTACTTTGTACAGGCTTTGCTCAGTTTTAGGTTCCTGTTGTCTTCCCTTAACATGACTCTGTCAGCACCCATAATGCTTTGGGGCTCTGGAGAAAGATCCAGCTGATGTCCAAGGGCCATGTACCTCAAGCAATAGGACTCTTACGCTGCTGTTCAGATCACCACCTCATGTGATTTGAGACTGCTGGCACGCATTCCATGCCACTTCCCTAGTGGATGCTTTTGCCCACACAGATAGCACATCTCTGCAAAAGCATGGCAGCACAGGCTGGCATCTATTATATTTTTCCACCACCAACAGGAGAATTCCCTCTCACGATAGAGAACTTGACATTTGGAATAGCAGCCTGCTTATCCCCAAGTTACCCCACGATGACAGCCAAAACTCAGGCAAGTGACTTGAAGGTTAGAAAAGCAACACCCGTGCTTATCTTTTGGTTTACACAGGAAACATGCTCCATTCCTCACACACCTGAAAACCTGCTCTAACACCCCTCAACCCAATGCTGAATCTAGCTTGGGAACTTTTTCGTCTCATTGTACAGTAGATTTCTCTGGCATAGAAGGTAGGCATGGAAGTCTTCTTTCAAGGAACTGTCCTGGACAGAAAGGAAAAAGTTTGGCACCAGCTCCCTGCTAAAAATGGCACTCTGCTCATTTCACAAACATCCCTGTGTGTCAGCTGGGCACTTCATACCAGGTCTGTCAGGGATGCTCTTGATTGATAGAAAAGGTTGTCATAACAAGGTACCCACTCTCAGCTGTAGTTGACTTGTTCTGGGGACTCCACACCTCTGAAGCGTCTTTGCTATGGGGATCTTAGCATGGGGACCTACTGCGGAGTCACAGCTTGACACAGCCAGTATTTCACAATGCCTTCAGGGTTTGTCAGTCTAAGCTCAACTGGAAATCAGACATTTCAAAATGTTTTGGGGACCTGAGAAATAGTCCTTTCCAGTGCTTTTAGTGACTTGGAGCTGACTGTGACCATGGAGTATTGTTTTCTGAGGCTTGGCTGCAAGAGCTTCTTCTTTACAAGTAGCCATTGTGAGGGAGGAAAGCAAAGGCATTGTGTCCTGGACAATAAAAATGTTCTGAGTCTTCTTCCTCATTATCTCTAGAAGGAAAGAGAAGGATCTTTTTCTGTGTGGTTTGATTTTGTAAAGGCCTGACTGGTTGGAGTGACTGCTAATATAAAGTGGCCACAACTCTAATGTGGGGGAAGAGGATATCTGCTGAGTAACCGGCTGCTGCCTGCGTCCTGCTGCCGCCGGCTGCCATGCCAGCAGGGGACATTTGCAGAGGGACCGAGTGGCCACGCAGCAGAAACTGCATGGAAATAATGCTGCTTTCTTGGATGTGCCACCGCAACGGTACCTTCCAGCCACCTCGTACCAGTTACTGACAAAAGGCAGTACCAACCCTTCTGTTTGATCTAACACATGCTGCATGTATTTGGTTCTGGAAAGTAATATTTTTTTTTAACAGTATTTGTTTTAAATTGAACTATGATGCACCTGCTGTAAATGGATTGGTTTGAAAAGAGGTGATGTTTACCTGAGAGGCTGTGGTGTGCTGAGCCCCACATAATAGATGAGGAAAAGGTTTCATTTTCTCAAAGACAGTCTGAAGTGAATACATTTTACAGGCCAAACATAAAATAAATAGGAACAGCATCATGCTGGAAATATTCTGTCTTGTGTTTTTCTTTGCTCTCTCTAACCTACACAACCTTTTATATATACATGAACCCACGCAATAAACAGCTGTCCAGAGTACACTTGCTTCCTGACAGTCTCATCTAAGCTTTCCTTCCTGATCTGTAGCTCTTCCCAAAGATTTATGACATATCTAGTGCAAATTATTTAAAACTCAGTCTGCCATAGAAATATTGTCTCTCCTGCTGTATTCATACCCAGATTTGTCTAAGTATTGTTCAGGCCTGCTTAGTGATGGTTTTAGATATAATATTTAGCAAGCAATAAACCAGCTAGAAAGGACACAATGCTCAAGTTTTGAGGTTATGACATGCTTATGTCTTAGTAGATGCTGTAAAGTAATGTTTTGAAGTCTGATTTAGCAGTGCCAATGGGTTTGTCCTTTGACTCCACATTTTAAACAGTACCTGAGATATCTGCCTTTTCCTGTAGAAGGACATAAACATTCCCTGCTCAGCTTTTAAACTCTCCAACATTTCTGCTTTTTTTCTTTACAATATAGGTCTTGTTGTTTCATTTTTAAAAGCGTTCCATGACTGACAGACTTGCCTGCATGAAAATATATTCAAATGAGCTGTACAAAAGGACAGAATAGGACGAGCCAGTGAGGAAGAAGGGAACAGTAGCTTTGCTGAAATTATACCAAAGAATGGACAAATAACAGGTTTTTAAGAAATAACTTTTGGGGGCTTGATATCAAAATTTTGAGATATTCTGGAAGACTATTTCACTGTTGTGATGATTATTATCTTCTGCAATTAAAAAATAATGGTATGAGCACAAAAAGCTGTTCCTTTTCCAGTTGACAAGGTATTTAAAATGAAAAACAAGATTTCAAATACTAAAAATCAGAAGTTTGCTGAACTCAGCATTGCACTTTAAAGTAATCTTTCCAGGTTGTCTCTTTGGTTTTACATGAAAATGCTGAATTAAAGCTTCTTCCTGAAAGGTAAAGATTTCAAAATGCTACTGTGTATTTTTCATGCTATTGCAACCATATAGTGAAATAGGTAAAAATGATTTGATATGAGAAATGGATAAATTAAATGAAATACTAAATGAAAAGCCAAATAGCATTGCTACTAAAGATTAAGCAAGCATTTAGCAGGGGTATAAGTACCAAAATGTTTCAGTGCTTGTTTAATTTTTACATTATGCTGAAAATTGCTAATGGTTTCCCCTTACTGAAGTCTGCCAATTTTTTTAAATAAATAATAGAATTGTCCTTGTTAAATCTCGAAGAAAGAACAATTTAAAAAAAACCAAACTCCATTCTTGTTAATTAAGCAGCTGTAAGCAGTGAAGGCCATCAGGAAAGTACTGGACCAGGTGGCATACTGGAATTAACTGGTATGTACTAGAAGAATACATGACTGCAGGTGTGGGAATGATGAGGCTGGAAGTGAGGAGGCTGAGCAGTGATCAGGGAATCATGAGGCAGCACCCGCTTGAGTTCACACCTCAGTAATGTGTGGCTTGGAGCAAGGAAAGAGCCTACTCATCTTGTTCCTACAGAGTTCAAGGAAGAGGCATTTGGCATATTTATTTTTTTGTAAATCAGTATGATTGCACTAAGAATATCCCTTACTGCTAGGACTGTCCCTCCAATGGAACAGTTCTGCAAGGTGTGAAAATTTGACTCGCTCTAAGCAACAGTGCAAAAAAAGAAGTGTTTTTGCCTTCTTGCCTTGTGAAGTTGAGCTTAAAAGACGATGGGTTTATATCCCAGCTGAGCCTAAGAGTGCAGTCCTTAAGCAGAAAGAAGAAACCTTAACACAGCCTCTCTTGCAACAGGTTATGTTTGTATTTAATACTAGTCATTTCGAGAACAGTCTTAATGGAAGTGCTATTTGTTGACCCAGAAGCATAGAAGTATTTTAATCTCTGATGAAAAACTAATGGTGCCAATGAGTAGTAAGCACACACCAGATTTTTCCTTCACCTCTCATATGTCTTGTATTACTTCAGCCTCTATCAGCTCCCTTCACCAGCTAGGCAAGGAAAGCAAAATAAATGAAATACTCTGTAAGTGATGGATCAAAACCAAGATATAATCCTTATCTATTAGGCCTAATGAGGAGATGTTAGAAGCTTCCATAAACCTATGGATTCTGTTATATATAAGGAGTTAATGAATTCTTACCTGCTACATATGTTACAAGGATTCAGTTGGCCATAGAGTCTGTTAGCTGTTCTCATAGTGCATTATAGAACTCAATTAATAAGCTTAGTTTCACTAAAACAGGGTCTTCTGCTCTGTTAATTCTCTATGTAAGTATCCTGTAATCTTGCTCCTTGAGGCTTTAGCACCTTTTTACTTTCTGGCTAATTTATTTCTGGTCACTTTGAGCGCCTTTGGTTTTATGCAAGCGTTGCCCTTTAGCTCAGTCTCTTTTCTTTCTTGAAGTGTTTTTAAACAGCAGCCTGTACCCTCCTTCCAGCCCTTGTGAGATGAAGCAAACCACGCTCTCTTCCTCTTCCCTTTGGCAGCCCTTCTTTGCACCTGTTTTAGTCTGAATATCTCTTTCTGTAATAGCAGTGACCAAAACTATAATTACATTCAAATGCTGCTGCCTGTGCCTCATGCAATAGAATCAACATCTTCATATCACGCTGGAATGGACACTGACAGAAAATATCCTAACATCAGTGATCACACTTCAACATTGAGAAGTTTTATTTTCTTTCATCTGGTAATGAAACCTTCTTCAATTAAAATCTCCTTCTGCATAGATAATTAGAAACTAAGAGATGACCTAGAGGCTTTATCTCATTCTGACTTTGCATAAAGGGAGACTATTTTATGTCTATACCTTTTAATTTCCTGGTCCCGACTCTTTCTTCCTGCCTTTCAAAATCAGAGCAAGGACATTACGACAATTTTGCAAAGATTCAACATAATCACTTCCAAAACTAAAGCATGAACTTCATGCTTTTCTTTCCAGGATGCAAACCTGGCACATGAAGTGGGAACACTCATCTGGGCAGACAAATCTTGTCTTCTCTGACTTTATGAGCAACCTGGAATGCTTATCTGCTATCTTCTCGTGATTTCTTGTTCTAGATAAAAAATTCCCATTGATATCTCATTTTTTTTAGGTTTGTTCACAATTCCCTGGCCAAGTAGTTCTCTGATGCATTGATACACTCAGTTATTTCTGTAGCCATGACTGCTGACTCAATTTCAGTTTGTTAACTGGATAACTGCACAGCATTTCCAAGGCTACCGCTTCAAAGCAGGATTCCTTTAACATGGTATTCTGTATTATCCTTCTACAATTGGTAATTTTACCTTTTTAGAGGCACTTTTTTTCATTCTAATCAAATCCATGCTGCACTGAAATCCTCCTGTTCAAAATATTCATGATCCCTTCTAGACTCACCTGTGATGAAAATTATTGTTCTTCAATCCATGCAAATGATTATTTAAATATGTTAGTATTTTCCCCATCACTAATCCCTCTGCTCCCTATCAATAAACCTCCATATTTTAAAATTATTTTTCTTTATTTAGCCAGTCTTGATTCCTCTGCAGTTCTCCTTATTCTATTTTCTTCAGGTGGGACTCCACAGGTAATGCCTCAATAAACTTCCTGAAAATAGTTTTACTTTACATACAGTGCTGTGGGAACACATCCACGATAGTTAGCATTCCTTGGAAACTGCCACTATTTTTTTTGAAGTAACTAAAAACTAATTACAGCTAGAGTGATAAAACTGTTGCGCCTGCACATTTTAAAGTGGTTTAGAGGGGAAAGCAAACTTCTAATTAGTGCCTGATAAGACAGTGCAGCACTTGCAGCACTGAGGATCAAAGAGTTCAGTTTGAAAGGATTCAATACGTGAGGCCTAAAACAGTCTGAATTAATTACTCTACAGCTCAACTCAGTTCCATGTGTACTTTAAAAACCCACATAATAAGAAAAAGTATTCTTATAGAACTAAAGAGAAAAAAAGGGTGAATGAAGATAAAACAGTAGCTTCCAGCATAAACAGCGTAATCACAGATCAGATCTTGCATTAACTGAAATAAACTCCTCCCTCTTCTCAAGGCAGCAATGTAAAAAAATCAGCAATACATTTAATCTGGATCAGAATCTTTTCATAGAATGAACCTGATTTAAATACAGCTTCTTCTTCTTGCTCTTTATATGTAGCCTTAATCTTACTGCTTTAAGAGCTATGATATTTTTACCCTCTCTAGGCACAAGAGTGAACCTGGTTGTGTGGCTGTCACATATCTTTACATGCATGTGCTCTATCTCATATACTAATGACTCAGAACCAGACTTCCTTTAGTGCATATCAAAGATTAAAATCAAGCTTTAAAGAAGGCTAACACAAAGCCCACGTACTTCTGTCCTCATTTGTGTGTTGAAACTACAAACACTGCAATTTTGCATAGAGAAAGCAACCAGCTGAAATTACCATTTTGCAAGGACCCTTTTGAAGGCAGAATGCTACTTAACTTCACTCCTGCAAGCTGATAAATGCATTTCCACTTGGAAAGGCCATGCCAAGTAACATGGAAACAATGTAAATGTCTTAACAAGTATATTGTAACTTCCTAAAAACGGGATCTCAACAGTCAGCCAAATAGCTGCACTCATCATATGTTTAATGTAGTCTTCTGGAAGGCAGATTAGAAAAACCAAGGCTGTTCTTAACAGAGCTGTAGTGGAAGCATTGTTGGCAGCTCATAAAGAACTAAAAATAATCTGCTATGTAAATAAAGCTAATTTGAGACATTCTGTACTCACTCAAAAAACAGGTAGCTTTTCTGGTTTATATTCTCTAATCAGTGTAATGTTAAGTTTATCCATGAGAAGAGTATATAATACTTGGAAGAACTTCTTAATAAAGAACAATTATTGCATTAGAGAAAACAGAAACTACATTCCACCTGAAAAGCTTACCCCACTGTCTGAACATGTTACTCAAAGGTTTTATGTGTATAAAAATTAAATGGAAATATCCCTTTGTTCACTATAGGTAAGGGTTTTGTTGAATCAATGCTTATCCTAAAAAGCTATGTCTGGAAACTTATGAATTCAGGGTAATGCCTTTGATAGCTTTATGGGTGATGCCATGACTTTGCTCTTTGCCAGGGGAAGTAGTAGTACATTATGTATGTTGTTACATGAGACTATCCTGTATTGTCTACTTTCATTTAGGATGCTGGCAACACAGCTTGGCTCTATTCTGATCAAGGCACCTTGTATAATGTTGACATTTCTTTTTTTTATGCTTAAACTTCACACCAATGTAAAAAGCTTGATTTCTTGCTATTCTCTTACTCAGTTCTTAGTAATTGGAATGAAGAAGGGAAATTGTATAAAAGCATAGTTGCATAAAGATCATAAAACTTCCCTTTTTACTATTTTTATTGTCCTATTAAAGGAATTACTTTTGGTGTTCATAGTTTTAAAAAAAAGAGGGAGGAAAATGAACATACATTTTTTCACTTATCTTTAAATTGCTGTAGCTTTTTAACTTTTCTTTCTGTTTCTCCTCTTTTCCCTTCCTCACATACTGAATGATGAAGGCTTATTTAGCCCTTATGCACCTAGCAATTTGTTTGCATAGGGAACAATTTCAAAAAAATGAAGGCTACAGCTTATATATTCATGACACTTGCTGGCTTCAATGGCAAAACCAAACCAGACAACTGAGGGAACACCAGAAAAGTATGGACATTTGAGTAAAATAACACAGATGAAAATCAAAAATATGTCAGAATTAAAAAAGGAACAGCTCAAATCATATGCTTTCTTGCAGTCACAGAATTCTATGTAGCAACTCCTACGATAAGGAAGAATCTCGGTTGTCTTACTCAAAGTTGCTTTCCTAAAGGCAGTCTAATAACATTTTCACTGCTTTAAGTCAAGTACAGAAGGTGACTATCAAAGTAAATGTTATTTTTTAGTAGATGATGCAATGGCAGATGATTGTTACCGAAAGGCAAAGTGACAAATGCACTGGGTTTTGGCAAAACTGGATATTTCATCTGCCGCATAAAATCTATATTTTAAATAGTAAATATTTTCATGTACTGTAACTGTGTACTAAGGCAAGAACTCATCCAGAAACTTGTCAAGTGATCTTATTTACTGGGTACACAACCGATGGGTGACTGCGGCTGTGTCCAACTCAAACTTCACTGCAGTCATACTGTTTGCAAGAACTGGGGTGTACCCTCCTGTCATTGAACGCATTGTTTCACTGACGTACTGTATCATTGCAGCTTACCACACCACCCTTCTGGACATAAGCAGAAAGGTGTAAAGGAATAGGCAGTAAGACCATAATAAGCTGTAAATGTTAACTTCACAACTCTAAGGCAATTTTAAGAGGATGCATATATGAAAGAAGACAAAAGGAAATGCATAAATAATCATTTCTTGTATCAAGTACTAATTTCCTTCTTGACTATAGACACCTGAAGTTTGGCTTCCAAAACTGAGACTTCTATATTAAGCCTCTCACTCAGATGAACTATTACAAGATTTTATCTTGTGACAGGAATAGCTGCTCCACTGAAGCTTTGGGGCCTGAGATTACTTTCAAATAATGAATGAATGAATCTGAAGTCATCCTGATAAAACAATAAGTAGCAAGTCCTAAAAGTAGCAGTTAATTTTGATAATTTAATATTTATAGTCATCCAAACACCTTACTCAATACTGTTATGTACAAAACGCACTGAAAATAAAAAAAGAATTTATAAGTTCTCTCTCAACTGTAAAAGTGCAATTAACACAGACAGTTTTTGTAAGAATGTTACATTTCTGTTAAATTCACTGGCTACATAAGAGCCTAACAGGTACATTGTCAACACTAAAGTGAAAGAGGATTTTATTTTCAGTTAATTTTGAATAAGTCTAGTAGTTGCTAAGTTTTTTCTGCCACTGTGATTATGGCACATACACCCAAAAACATATAGAACAATTGTTTTCATAATTTTCAGTTTTACCGACTTTAAGAAATTGAAGTTGAGCAATGGTAAGATCCATAAACTTCAAAAAATAATTAACACCATAAAATCTTGTATCAAGTAAGTGTGCACAAACTAGCCATCCTGAATGGCTTTCTCCAGAATTCTGATAGCTTTCCAAAGCTGTTATTTACTGCGAATAAACATTATCCCTTTACAGTACTGAATGGCTTTTCTGGTACAAGATTTACATTTATGATTTTTCATGCATTACATATTCACAATTTGGAAAGAAATGGAAGGCCTTCGTACATGTCAGCCTTTAATCTCATCCAGTCTTGAAGTCTCTGCAAAGTTGTTTTTTCTTGTGTTAATATTTTTGCAGCTTTTTTCAGTTTTTCTTCATTTCGTTCTAAATAACGAATTCCATCTGTCTGCAGCTGATTGAGTTTCTCTTTACGACTTTCATCCAGAGCTATGTCTTCATTCATAAGGGGGTTAAATCTGAAATAAGTATCTGGAGGTAACAGCGCATCCAGCATGGTGTGAACTTCTGTATTGAAAACAAAATGAAGGAAAGTGTTTATAGTTACATGAGACAGACAAATAGTCCTGCAGTCTCTGAACAGCAAGCGCTCTAGAGTGACACAGTAAGTGCAAATATGTGATGCTTTGCTGAGTAAACGTTGTTTTTCCACCACTGCTTTATCAAACCCCTTTTCTTGTTAGAAGGCTTGCAAATGACCCTGTAGCTTTGCTTACTCTGGCAAAGTTTCATCTTTTATTCTAAGACCAACTTCACTGGTTTGACAATCAAGAAGGCTTTGCAGCTATCCAGATTTTTAATTACATGTATATTCCACTCCTTCGTAAACGTTGAGTGCATTCTGAAGAACAGGAATGTAACTTTTGTACTCCCATTGAGGATACCCATGATTTGTTACACTCAGTACTAATGCAAGTAGGTATCAAAAACTGATAGCTATATATTCCTCCCTAATTTCAAAGATTGCAGTAAAAAAATGCGTAGTTTTAAAGTTTTCTTTCGTTTGCATTTAGTTGTTTTTATATGTTATGATAGATTTTTGGGTTGAATTTAACCTTCACTTAATTTAAAATGTTCCATGTTAAAATAGAACAATTAATTAGTGCTATAAACTGGGGTTGTAATGTATTAATATTTTCCTCTCTTCCTTTCTTCCTCTCTTTTATAACCTACTTCCCTTCTCCTTTTAGATCTGTTTTCTATTCGTTGGCTCCCTTAAAATTCCATTTCCATTATTTCTTTCATCTTTCATTCTCTTATTTCCATCTTCTTTGCATTCTTACCACACTTCCCCATTCTTTTACTGTTACATAATAATTTCACATGAAAAAACCATGATGGACAGGACTACAGCAAAAGATTCTTTTTAACTTTGAATCTTCTCTGCTTGGTCCCCCACTCTGAAAACTACTCATCTGCATCTCTGTTCTTGTCTCGCCACATCTCATCTTTCTTGCCCTATTCAATACCCTCCCCTTTTTCCTTCAGAGTATAACCTCCCCTTTGCTCAAATATACTCTATCCTCTTGACATTTCCTCCCCCTCGGTCACCACAATAAGCTTTCCTTTCCTCCTCTTCCCCAATCAAATTTCTTCTCTGATTTTTCAGCCGCAATGAAAATTTTTCTCCCTTTGACAGAAAGTGGACAGCATGTCTATCCTTCCTGCTATTCCCACTGCCCTTCCACGATTATGCAAAAAATAAATGTAGCCCAAAATCTAGCTGCTTCTTACTAATGATAGTTGACAGAGATCTTGCAGCAAGAGATCTAGACCATATGAGTATTTCTTGGTCCCGAGCTTTTTACAGTATCAGAGGAAAAAAAAGCATCTGCATATTGGTACCTCCTGTTTATAAAAACAAAACAGATGTAAACTGCTAGTGAGAGTTCCAGTGCACTCCCATCCTAGGAACAGTTTATTTTAGAAAATACGTGCTTAGCTCCTCCTGACAGCAGTGGAAGTCACGATCATTGGCAGATGCACTCTAGTCCTTGGAAAACATAGAAAAGAACAGAACTACAACACTTTTTCTGAAGTTGTTAAAAATCAACAGATGTTCTACAATAAGGTAAGCATTTCTGTTTATGGATAAAAACCAAACCAAATATAAGAAAATATTTTTTTTCTAATGAAACCAATTCCTGAGTATGCCTTGATTGTGAAGCACAAGTAAAAACATATAACTTCATATAAACCCTGTTGGATTACCATTGTCATTCTGATAAATTGTAAATTATCTTTAACCTTTAGTAAACCTACATCATCAAACTCACATTAACAGCTGACACCTCACAAAAGTACAGCTTCATAACAATATAGTGAAGATGAAGAATCATGGAGCTATGTCCAAGAAACGCATTCATATTATCACATCCAGAAAACCTGTAAAAATGGTACTAAACCCCCAACTATACATAATGAGTTATGAAGAGGCATGTTTCTTTTAGTGTCAATGGGACAGGCATAGAGGAGAAGGGGAAAGACAAAAGGTTGCAGATTGCTCTCTGATTTGGAGCTATTATTACAAGAAACAAACCCCAGAAAAGCCACAGTACAAATGTATCTTAAGACACCAACCTTCTGTATCAGTTGCACTGCTGATAACATTTGTGAGTTTGGCTTTCAAACTCGTGTATGTGACGTTTGTCTTTCCCTCGCTTTCGTATCGACCAGTGCCCAGTGATACCAGACACTGCAACGGAACATTTGGCCAAAGACACTTGCACTCATGAACTGCCAGTGCAGAAGGGTTATTTAGAAGCAGACCTCCATCCTGTAAATTAGAATAATTACAAATGTTAGTATTGTATTCAAGAGGTAGGCTGAAACAGCAGCATCCACTGGAATATCTGAAGAAGTTCTTCATTCCCTCACATCCTTTATTGGTCTACATTGGTAAGATCCCCTCTGGGCCTTCTCTTCTCCAGGCTGAACAGCTCCTACTTTCTCAGTCTTTCCTACAGTCCCTTAATCATCTTTGCTGCTCTGTGCTAGACTCCCCAGTATGCTCATGTCTCTCATACTGGGGATCTAGATACAGTTCTCCAAATGCATCCTCAGCTGCAAAAACATAATGAAGTCCTAGAGCTCCCTGGACTTCCTATATCCCATACCTGACCGTTACATTCCAAGAACAATACAGAGAAGCAACTCTACTCAGGAATAGCTTTTAAAAAAAATGTTTTGTATATTTTAGAGAACCTCCTTTTAATTTATCTAGCACAGCTGTAATAAGTAAAAATAGGATTACTGAGCTGAGGTTTTTGAACTTTTCTTATTTTAATTAAGCTTTCATTTCAACCTACAAAAAGCTCTTTGAACTCCATCTGGATACCGTCCACTTTGCTCAAAACATTGCTAAAATGAATGTTTTTTTCAGTGTGTATTATCCTTTGCTTATTTTTAAACTAGCTTCTACACAGAAAAATAAACACAAGGGTGTTTTTGTCCTTGATATAATTCCCCATGAATCTTAATCTAAAATCATAATAGTTACCTTTGTGGGGCTTACTTTTTTTCTTTAAATCCTAGATTAAAATCATGCCTAACAAATAATTTCCGCTGATCTTGTCAATATAATTTACTCAAACATGATTGCTTTGCCAAGGGAAAATGAATGTTATCAGAAGTTAGGGGGTATATAACAGTAGAATAACCCACAGTATTTTTGTTATATTGACAAATAAAAGATCAAAGGATGGTAAAGTACACATACCTACAGATACCAATGGTGTATTGTGATGATAGCTAACAGCTTTGTGCAAGGATTTCTATATTTAAAAATTCTCAAGCTTAGGTTTATTAAAATCACAGTAAATACCCATTCCTAAGAATTTTCAATTTAAATACCTTTAATATAACTTCTAACTTTTGAACAGATCTGTTGTTTATGGAAAGTTAGAAGTAGGAGTCAGTAAGGAAGGCAATTGATTTTTTTTCTTTCCTTTTAAACAGATTATGGTTGATAGTGACCACATTCTGATTCTGCTTCAAGTCTTACTCTGTTAAAAAAAGATGAACTCATCATATTGTTCTTTTGCTTACAATGATCAATTACTGAAGCATTAAATAACATTATTAGTTAAATCAGATTGTTAAGGACTCAATGAAGGAAACACTGCAATAATTTTATTTAATTCTGCAGCTCAAATAACCTTAGATCTAATTATATCAAAGGCTGAAATTCTTGTGGAAAAATATTTCACAAGTTTTAAAATTAGTCACAATGATTTCACATATGAATATTAAACTGTAAACAACAAAGAATTGTCCCATTCTAAGAAACTAACTTTTCTAATTCCAAGTAATTACTCCATCTTCATAAAACTGGACAAGAAGTCATTCCCGAGAAATACATTAAGCTATCAATACAGATATATGAAAACCATATCTGAATTTTTTTAAAAAGTTCTTTTAAGAAAGGACATACCCTTCTTCCTGCTAGTCCTTGAGACACTGGAATACAATTCCAGGTGACTGGTTCTGCAATTTTGTAGATAAGATATACTGAGATCACAAGAACCTTCACTGATCCTTGCTGTGAATTCTTAAGTATTTAATCTGTCAATTTGTTTTAGAGAGCTGCTACTTGTCTTCTAGGTTTTTTTTTGTTTGGTTGTTTTTCTTCCAATTCTGTTGAAGTATTATATATTTATATAACATAAAAGCTAAAGCTAAATTTATAATAAATTATCAATTAAAATATTTCTACTATAAGCACTCAGCTTTTAAAAGATGTTTATAAAAATGCATTAACCAAAATACAATATAACCAAATGACTGAACAATTGTTAGTGTTATGGAATGTCTTGGTAACTAACACAATAGCATCCTCTTCCATATTAGTTTCTATAAGCTTTCTTGCCATGTTAAAGATTCATGAAAAGCTTCACAGAACGTTCTGAAAATCTTGTCCCATTTAAATAATTACAGTGAACATGCCTAAAGTTGTCACTCACATATTTAAGTAAAAAATTTAGAAACAATTATTCAAAATTAAGATGTTGGAAAAAAATCTGTTTGAACCATATTTTACTATGGGCAGTTTCTAACAAGTTCAGAATACTTTGTTCATACACAGGCTATTGTTGCATTTCCTAATTTTGTTAGGCTCACATTGTGCCTTGTAATTGTTCAGTGTAACATCCTGTGTACTGCACAGTTTCACTTATATGATGCTAAGTTTTGTGAAGAAAATAATCTAGCACTGGGTGAAGGATACCTAAATTAAGACAGACGAGTGTGATATTTGGAAGCTGAGTTTGTTGGCTCCATAGTAACCATTTCACCTCACTGCCTATGCAGACATGCTTTGCATTCTAGTTCACTTTTACAGACTTGGTCTGTTGTTTACTTTTATTGTCTTTGTAGAAAAAGAGACAGAATCAGTACAAAGCTTTCACAGGCTGGGACAAGACAGGCTGAGATTCTGAATGGACTTTTGAAAAGGATTTTTCAAATTTGATGTTTAAAGTCACTGTAAAGATGATAAATATACCGACTAAGGAAAGGGCTTCTAGCTTCAAATGAGGAGTTTGAAGAGTTGCTGCACCATTACAAGGGGCTATGTCTTCAAAAAATTAAAATAGCTACTCTGAAAACATTAACTTTCTGTAAGTTTCTGTAAGTAAAATGGGGGTGCCTTGACAAATCATTCTGTAAAATCAGCACACTACATTTACATAACTATTTTATCAGCAAATGTGCTTGGACTAGAAGACAGGAATGAGAAACAGGAGAGTTTTTCTCTATTCATACAGATAACTAAGATTCACATCCCCACCTGCTCCTCTCATTGCACGGGTCACCTGGTGCCATTATGAGAATGTTAGCATATTCACATATAAAGCTTTAAAGCTTGATCAGTCAAACATCACTGGGCTACCACATTACTGGTTTTAATACACACTTTGTGAAAAAGGAAACTATGTTCAGACATAGCTGTGCAATAAAGTAGCCCCTATGGTGCTCAGCACAAATATAATCTCCTCTATACAATGGTCACATGGTTATCCTGTTCTGTTAAACACATACAAAAACATGTACGCTAACTATGGCTCTCCTCTTGCGAGTAATCAGGCTGCTCACAGTGCTACTGAGGATGAAAGTGCTGAAGAGGAGTTCCTAGGAATCTTTGTGTCCTTGCACAAACCATTTTGATCCCATAAAAATCTATCATGATTTATAAATATGAAACAGTACAGAAATAGAAATGTTTCCTCTTTATCTTAGTGATCACAATGGGTGGTGGTGCCAATATTTCTAACAAAGTTCTAAAATATATACTGCACTGAAATAATTTGGTTTAGCTTCATTCCAGTGCTGGGTCTGACTCACTTTTCTGTGTGACACATGAGTAAGGAACTAGATGATTTTCTATAAGGCATACAATGACCTACATTTATCTCTTTAAACAAATATTTCATGCGATGTATTTAGAAAGATTCACGCTTGCTTCATAACTATGCTAATAGGGATGTTACTGGGTCAGCTACATACAATTTATAAGGTGTTCTGCACTATCCTGATTCCCAGAGGCCATAACTGGTGAGAGATACTAATGAGATCCTCCTATATTTCTAATAATTTCAGAATGAACAGATTCTATTACTTAAGAAGAGGCAGAGACGCTCCTTTAAATTCCTCAGACAACATTTTCCACTCATTACTTTCTCAACATTATGATTTCCTGACATCAGAAAAATAAACACTCTAGAACTGTGACAAGTAACTGCTCAAGAGGGCACTGAAAAAGGGATTTCCCTTTAACTTGTTAATGAAAAAATTCTTTACAAAATGTTTGTACAGCCAATGAAAATTAAATGCATTTGTGTTTATATTATTGAATGACACTAGTATTAAAATTTCCATTAGGGCTGTCTTCGATAGTTTGAAGGTACACGAGCTACATCTGCACTTCTACTACACCTGCTGCAAAAAGCAAACATTTTACACTCAGATCACATTATGTTAAGTAAACAAAAAAAAAATCTAAAGTCAAAGTCTACTGAAAAGCTTCCTTTTCAGTAGAACTATTCTCCCATACAGTATCATTTTTTCCTAAAAATTAGCAACCTTGAAATACACTGTTTTCATACACACAAATGTTACACTAACTGCTTCCTACAGCCATCAATACCATTGATATTGTAAGCTAAACATTTCATAATATATTTTACATTGTTTTAACTTACATTAGCCATGTTTGCTCTTGACATTTCTTTAGAATGAATGGCTGGCTGAGGTAGACTGCTAGGTGATTATCTTAAATTATTAACCTATCCCCGTGAGTCATTAATTCACAGGAAATGACCAGTTGATCTGAAGACATTACTGAATTCATGGCTTTATGTCAGATACAGAAAACGTACTGGTGACGATTTGCTAAATATTAGAAGACATAATGAAAATAAGATTTATTGGGCAATAAAATATATTGTCATTAAAAGCACAAGCTGTGGACTGCAGATTTAGTTACGCAATTTCTGTAATGAAAAACACATCACCAAAATGGCATTTTAACTATGGTTCCCAAATGATGAATTGCCTGTAATATTACAAGCAAAGATGACAGCACACAACGTAAGAGAAAAAGCTGGCCTGTGGCTGAATCTATACTGGCCCAAGCTTGAGTTCCCTATAAGAAGTTTGTGGAGAACAGGCAAGGTTCAAGAGCACAAAAAAAACCCCAAACCAACCAAACAAAAACCAACATTTAATTTAGGAACGATATAAAAACTGTATTTGCTGTGATGGGATGTATCAGACTAAGAAGAAAGCTCTAGTAACTACACAAAGAACCACATTACTATAAACCTCCACAAGTGAGCAAGAAATTCCAGATCGAGAAATGGTAACCTTTGTGAAAGCTGACTATGTTAGATTTTCAGAATTAAAAAATTCATCAAATTTTGTTTCCCATGATAACAATGTAAATATTCTTAAGAATCAATATATTTTTATATCAAAACCCCTGACTGTTATTAATATTACTTATACTAATTTTGCTAACTAATTGGTCTATGCTTTTAGCTGTCAGTTTACTAAGGAATAGTAAAATGACTGGAAATTCATGAGCCTTTGAGAAAAATATGGAAAAGTAAGAAGACTTAGTAGTGACCCTAGTTCTGCACTTTCTTGAGTCCTCTATATTAAGAAGTACATGCCTAGATGGCAAAATATAGTTTTATTAAAGGCACATAATAACTGAAACAGAAATTTTCAGATCAAGAAAATCTGGATTTAAAAAGCACTTTACATATCAGACCACTGGAAGTGATGCAAGAGATGACAGATCACAAAGAACTGGCTAATCAGATGGGACAACAGTCTGTATTGAATGGGGAACTCTTTGGCTGGGACTACTTTGTATCAGTTACTCAATGGCTGGTTTGGGGCTCCTCCTCTTCATTATATTGTCAAAAGCATGCAACTGCTAATGAAATATGTTACTAGAAGGCTTTGCAAATACAAAGGCCTTACTGTAAATACAAAATGACTCTAAGGTCTAAAGAAACCCAAAGGAAACAACATACAGTCAAGTAAAGCACTCATAAGCACAATCCCATGCTTTTCAGAACAAAGTTGGAATCTGTTTTGGGTTTGCACGTAAATGTTTCAGTAGCAGGGGGACTACAAGGGTAGCTTCTGTGAAAAGCTGCTCAAAGCTTCACCTGTGTCAAATAGAGCCGATGTCAACTGACTCCAAGGCTG
This sequence comes from Tapera naevia, assembly GCA_033556795.1. Classification (NCBI taxonomy): domain Eukaryota; kingdom Metazoa; phylum Chordata; class Aves; order Cuculiformes; family Neomorphidae; genus Tapera; species Tapera naevia. The sequence continues at coordinate 22,608,391 of JAUMJJ010000059.1, forward strand.
GTGAAGGCTCAGTGGCAGTGGTAGCACCTCTGAGATAACATATTTAAGGGGAAAAGAAGTTACTCTGTATCACCAATTGGAGATGGAGAGAGGAGTGAGAATATAGGAGAGAAACAATTCTGCAGACACCAAGGTCAGCAAAGGAAGAGGAGAAGAGCAGAGATTCCCCTGCAGCCTATGATGAGCCAGGCTGTCCCTCTGTAGTCCACGGATGTCTACAGTGCAGCAGAAATCCATCTGCAGAGGACCCCACACCGGAACAGGTGAAATGTGCCTGAAGGAGGCTGTGACCAGGCTCCTGGCAGGACCTGTGGACCCAGAAAGAGAGGAGCCCACACTGCAGAGGGTTTACTGGCAGGACTTGCAACCCTGTGGGGGGACGCACACTAGAGCAGTCTTTTCCTGAAGAACTAAACCCTGTGGAAGGGACCCACACTGGAGCAGTTCATGAAGAACTCCAGACCATGGGAAGGACTCAAGTTGGAGAAGCTCACATAGTACTGTCTCCCATGAGGGGACCCCCCAGTGGAGCAGAGGAGGAGTGAGGAGTCTTCCACCTGAGGAGGAAGAAACAGCAGAGACAATGTGTGATGAACTGACTGCAATCTCCATTCCTCACCATGCCATGCCGCTAGAGAAGGAGGCAGAGAAAATGAAGAGTAAAGTTATGCCCAAAAAGAAGGAAGGGAAGGGAGAAGGTGTTTTAAGGTTTATTCTTTATTTCTGATTTTATTTCTGATTTCTGATGAAATCTGATTGATTTTATTTCTGATTCATTATCAAAGTCAAATCTGTTTTGCCCATGACAGTAATTGCTGAGTGATCTCTTCCTGTCCTCAACCCATGAGCCTTTCGTTGTTTTTCTCTCCCTTATCCAGCTGAGGAGGGAAGTGATAGAGAAGCTTTGGTGGGCACCTGGTGTCCAGCCAAGGTCAACCCACCACTGAATCAGACCAATCATGAGAAAGATCTCAGTAAAGCACTATCACAGACTGATTTAAACCACCTATATATGAAGCAGCTGTTGAAAAGGCAACCATAACCCTAAGCAACACATTCCTCTGAAAAAGGAAATACATTAACAGTTAAGACATCATCTAGATTAGTGTTCCAGCCCGACCACATTAACTCCTCTGAATTTTGCTTCTAATTTGGAAATGCTAATTTTCAGTCTGGTATATCATTCAACTTTGCACAATATGTCTTGGGTCATACCAAAACACACTGAATAGTCTAGTTTCAAACATTACTCAAACTGCAGCAGGTGCAATGAAAGGCCATTAGCATGATCAAGAGAACACAGAGCCTATTTTGCAAAATTAAGTCAGACTGGCATATTTAGACTAGCAAAATAAAAAAGGGTATGACTGCTTTTTATATACACATCAGAAGGGTAAATACTACAGAAGAAAGTTCAATTAAACTAGACAACAGTATTAGCACAAGGACGATTCATATCCATTAGCTAAACTTAAGAGTGAAAATCAGAAATTTTCTGGCTATGAGAAAAATGAAGAAATATCTTCTTGAAATTACTTTCTACAAGGGCAGAAACAGAACAGACCACTTTATATGCTTATGAAATAGAGTCTGTGATGCAGTTGGCGACCATGACAGTGGCCTGAATTTGACCTGAGGGAAACTGTTTCGTTCTGTATTTCCTCATCTTTCTTCTCTAAGGAAATGCCTGCTGAAATACTTCCAAATTCTGCAGCCAAAAATCAAAAGTATATCTACTACTAAAACCAGCAGTGTAAATATACCACTAGTAAAATAAACATTTCAAGGTAAATACTCTTTGAAGAGATTGCCAACTGATTTGGGATTTTCAAAATTAACACTATAAATTAATCCTTGTATTGGAAGAGAAGCTCAGTACAGGGTTTAGACGTTGTGCCTAACTAACGGAAATTAGTACTGAAGTAACTGACTTCGCACATTTTGTGCACACAGTGCAAATTATTCCCAACACAGTACTAAGGCCTGTATCCATGACAAGAAGAGAGCAGTTTTTAAAACTACAATACACAAGGTTAATTGGAGGCTAGATGGTACCCAACAAAGCACGAAGTGATCGTTTACATGAAGCACCAGACCACTATACATTATCAACAAGCTTTTCTTAAGGGAGGAGGTAACAGTTTATCAACAGCCCCGTTATATTCTTATGGGTTTTTTTGCAATGAATGAATGTCACAATGTCATACGGAAATATGGTCCCATTCAAGTTCTGTATTAGTCAGATATACAGTCTCGGAAAAAAATTACAAGCTATCAAGAATAGACAGCAAATTGTTCTTTTTGATCTAAGAAATGGTGGCAGGTAACATCAGAATTTGAAAGCAGCAACCTACATTGTCTCTACAGAAATTACTGAAACTGATTTGTAACTTTTCACTATATCAGCCTCCTCTAATTTTGCAGGATTTGTTTTATAGCAAAAATCAGCTGGTAAACAGTGTCACTAAAGATACATAGTCTCAGAAGTCTAAGCAAAAACAGAGTGAAATGTAGTACAGCACATTTGAGAGTGGGACCTCTTTTTTTTCAAATAAACACTCTGAAAATTACATTAGCAAAGCATCATTGAATCACTAGAGATAAAAATTATAAAGCGTTCAAGTTAAATGCCTAAACAAAATATACTCTCAATTTCATTTCACTGAACAAATCTTCCAATAACACCTCACTTAGCAAGTCCTTGCAGGGAATCTTGCAAGCAGCCTGCTCTGCAGAAGGCCACTGGTGCAGTAAACACAGCAATTTCACAAAGGGTGCTAAAATGCACCATTTGTGTCCACCTGAAGAGCTGCTAACCAGAATTCCAGAATCCATAAAATAAAAAGAAATGCACATATGCATGAGCACAGTAACACATTCCAGTTAACTCCCTCCTCCTTCAACAGTAGGCGACATCCACTCCAAGGCTGTAGGAGAATGTGTATGGCAACAAGGAGACAGAGAAACAAAGAAATACTTGTTTCTATCATTGTGAGAACAAGATACACCTATTAAACCGCCGTCTGTATAAGCTCTGGTGTATACTGATCACCGTGGCATATCCTAAGAATGAGAAGAACTTCAATGTGACCTATATTCTATGTCTTCTTAGAGCCTGGGAAGCACCCTTGAATCTAATTTTAAAAGCTACCGTGTAAAACCAATTAGAGTAGGATACACTAGGCGAATCACTTTTGAAGGCCTCTCCTGTAACAAACAACAAAGATGAAATGGCTTTACAAATCTAGTGCCTAATAAAAGGAAAAGTTTGAAAAATATGAAGAAAATGTGTATTATCGTTTTTTAATGAAGGTGAGACTTGAATTGTTAGTTACATCCTTTTATTGAACTCTCTCTATATTTTATTTTCCAGGTTGTAACCATTGTTACATGTGCATTATTAAAATCCCACTATCAGATTAGCTGCCAATTTAACCTGTGTTCTATCTGATCTTGTTCAAAGAAAATACGATTACCTCAATAGTACATAAGTCAACATCAGCATTTTAATAAATGGAATTGTAACACAGCAATGAAATCATGGGAAGCGATCAAGAGAAAGGCAATCAAGTCCTTTGTATTAAATTGAATACATTTTATTTTGAGAAAAGTTTGTGGCTATGTTAAACACACCACCACCACACACACACACACACAATCCCTGCTGCCCTTTTAAATAATCCTGTAGGACACATTAAGTTTTTACTGTAAAACCTAGTAAATGAAGTGTGCATAATGATTTCATTAAATCTTACATTTCTAATTAATTGGTAATTTCCTCAGCACACAACTGTAATGTCATTGAGTACCCCACGTGTTCTTCACACTACATAAAAGAAAAGTAGAGGAATAGAGATAAGAAACAACACCCTTCATGGGAAGTAGGAAAAAAAAGTCACTGGTTGCAACAGGACTGGAAAGAGGTTAAGAACCCTCAGTACTTCATGAATAGATTTTAAAATAAAAAACTGACATATAGCAATACAGCTTCTATACTGTAACATCATGACTTGGTCTCTCTTGACTCGCACGGTTCCTGGAGAAGCATGTTACAGGGATTAAATCCCTCTGAATGTTAATGTGTTCCTCTTTTGAACCACAAAGAATATTAATCCTCTTCCCCTCATCTACGAACAGCTGCACTGTTTTTTCCTACTTGACAGGGTGGAACCAGATAGCATAGCATGATTGACCCGATTGTAAATATTGCTATTTGGTTTTGAACTGCTTACTTTTCGTGGACGTTTAACAAATCTCTCATCAGCTTATCTGCAGCACAAATAAAAATAAGTGCTCAGGCACCTAGGAACCACTTTCTCAACAATTACATCAGAATAAAAATAATTGTAAAATAACTGTAAAAATAATTACCTTATTAAAAAAAAAAAACTCCACACTTTACAATCCCCTCAAATATTCACAGTGACTGGCACGGGATGTCAAGCCGGAACATTCCGAGAGAAAGGGATGGATGTGTGTACACAAATACACAAGCGTATACAAACATATAGATTATGGAAAATCGAGTGTTAAAATGAGCAGCTAGAGTTCATTTCGTTCATATATGACCAGTCATACATAAAATATCTACAAATTAATCTCAACCCTATCCATAGCACTATTCAACTACTTCATACAGTCTGCGAGAAGACTCCAATTTCAACAAAACCTAGACAGCATAAGACAAGAATATCGAGGTTGATCATAAAACAAATCCACTAAATAGCCATTATCAAATTAAATACTTTCACACATAGGAGAAGTCCTAACTCAGATCAACTGCCAGAGTGCTTTCTATTCAGAGTTAAATGTACAACTGACTGATAAACCAATACAAAATTCTCATCTCGATATCTAATCCTTTAGAGTCCCAAACTTCAAAGCCAGGAAACAAATCTCATTATATTTACTAGTCTGAATTTTGACAGACACTTTACAATCATTTTCATATTTTGACCATCCTATTCTTTGATTTATTTAGAAATACCAACACTGCTGAAGCAGATTATATATGTTAGTCAGAAACTAGCATAGTTTGTTAAGAAAAGATATTAAGATAATTAAGGGAAGTTTCCAATCCATTAAAAAAAATCCTCAGAAGTTCATGATCTTTCTGATACTGCACTACAATATTGAAGCCTTTGGCATAAATTATTATTTACAATGAATATGTACTCTGCTGATGCACTTCTCAAAAATCATAGTGCTATTGAGAATGTCTAATAATGTCATGCTTCATTTATTTCTATAGCTCAAAACCTGCAGGATAGTACAGGTTTAAAGTGGTAAAACAGAAAAGAGCAAGAATTTCCATATAAATCACAAATGTAGTGTCATCTTGGCCAAGGAACTTCATATGACAATTGAAGTGCACTTCTAGGAAAAAAATGCTCAACAAAAATCTACTATCTTGATGATAGGAGCTATAACTCAGGACTAAGAGGTATTAACATACTTTAAAAATATTCACAGAGCTGTTTTAAACAGAGATATGGGATTCTATTTATTTAAAATCATCTTTATGTATATGTATTATTTTCAGTTAATCTTTGATACTTTAACAGAGATAAAGCTCTTGATTACCTTGCATGTTCCACTGAGATACCATTACCAAGAATGTAAGCGTAACAGTCTGCTACATGCATGGAGGCTCTCACCCCAGGGTTAAAACAAGGTAATTCAAGGTAGCTTCGGTGTGCAGTAGTGGATTTATAACCCAAGACAGAAATCTGTGTGAAGACAGTTATGTAGTATTTGCCATGTAACACCTTGCTAGTTGGCTGTCCGTAAAAAAAACAGCACATCCCACACAAAACACATAACTATGGACACGGAGATGTGGTAAAAAGAGTGTACTCTGGGGAAAGAAAAGCATGAAAGACATGAAGATGAGAACCTTTGGACTCCAAAAGAATTCATATGTGTTTAAATATTATACCCGAGTAGAAGAGAGATTTTCAGATGATATGAATGTTTAAGTCAGGAAATTTAGTGTCTAGTTCTCCTACAATAAACAGTTTTAGTACTGAAAACACATTCAGTTATTTATGGCTTACAAAGGTGAACCACATACTAAGCCCTTGCTTCCCAGTAATTAACATATGTCAAACAGAAAAGATTGGCGAGTTTGTGAAACGGTATTGGTGAGATCATTTGGAAGGGCTTTGACCAAAGACACGGGATTAAGGAAAAATGAACTAGCTCTGTGTATAAGAATACTGTAGACGATGGCTATTAACACTCATCACACACTCTCTAGCCTGGTAAATCAGATTTAGAAGTGAATAGAGATGAAAAGAATATCCACCTTACTGCGTTTCATACAAGTCTGGCAATTCAGAAATGACGTTAAGACAAATACTTGTCTAGGCACGGTGTAGGAGTTAAAAATCATGTTGTCTATTTAGCTATTCTTCATACAGAAGCACAGACAGATTTTTTTTCTACTCTCAATTCAAGGAAAGGGGGTGGAAAGGTGAGAAGAGGAAGAAAAGTGCTTCACATAGCTATACACTGACCCATCCAAGCAGTTAAGGAGCAGCCTGGAACAGCCCCAAAGGCTAAAGCAGCTCCCTTTCCAGTTTTGCTTGGCCAGATGGAAGACGAACACGTTTCAGGATTTCAAGCAGTGTTCAGGCTTGTAAAATCTGATGCATTACTCAATTTTTAGGTCTAAATCAACAAAAAAATTATTTGCTTATTTGAGGTAGTATTCGATCAAAATGTTTCCAGGATAACAAGATGTACTATACTGTGGAGGTTGTGGGGCGCGGGGGGAAAAAGACTAAACAAAAAGGAGAAACTGAATAAAATGGAGAACTCTCAGAATCTGGTTGATGTAGTAGCACCATCTTGTCCTCCATGGGAACCCTTCCCCTTCAGCCTCCTAACTTATGTAAAGCTTTTATATAGCTGAATATAAATATTCCATCTCCTTATAAATATTAACTCAAAACATAGAAGTACATTCAAGAATAAATTCAAGCTCTTCCTCTGCATCAATGCTTCTGCCCATTAATCTAATGAATTTTCCTCTATTTCATCTTATACTCCTTATTTACCTGTTAAACTTCAGTATTACGCATATTACAATGCTAATGAGATTACACAACCTTTTAATGAACACCATGAGAAATTCTGTATGTGATCCAGGTACATCTTATTACTCAAAATATGCTATTATTACTTTCTAGTACTTCAATGCTAATGCCATCATATGAATAAATATGATGGGAATATAATAGATGCCTTAAATTTAACTAATAGAAACCTAAGCCGTCTTTGCTGGACATTTCACATTCAGTCACCCTCTGTAGTCTTTTCTGCCACAGATATGCATCAAATCTTTTTAAAAATAAACACTTAATTTTAATTATTATTATGCGTTGTAAAAAAGGATCCTTTTAAAACTCAGAGAACTGTAAAATAAAGGGGCATGGAAGGACAAGAACACAATAGTTAGAAAACTACTAAAGAAATTAATTTGCCTTGCTCTTCAAGGAGGGTCACCAATAGAAGCTGTAATACAATAAGACTGCATATGCTGTTGATAGGAGACATTGCTTTATCCTCAAGGGAATTTCTTTTGCAGTTGTCCTCTGAGGTTAGTCTTACTGCTGTGGCATCTCTTATTCTTTTTCCTAGCTCAGAACCAGGGTAGAGTTTAATAAGCTATCAATGGACGTAATTAAAAGCAGACTGTTAACTGAAATTATACACTAATAAAAGGAACATTAAAATGCATAACTTTTTTTTTTCACACTTTACAGTATTGTTAGATTTTAAGTCACACCATCTGTTCAGTGAAATAATGCTCAATGAAATACCAGTTGTAAGCAGGAACTCGGAGGCAATTTACAACTCATATAGGGTTTCCTTCCAGGCACAGAAGAACAGAATACCAGAAGCTAAAACATTTCTTTCTTACTCCTATCTCTTCTAGATTTCCCTTCTGCTACCAACTTATTTGCTTAGTTCTGAATCAGAAATTCAGAAAACTTTTTTCTCGGGTATAATATTGGAAAACATTTACTAAAGAAGATTTCAACTTACCTGATGAAGATCATTGCCCAAAACATATTCCTGGAAGTATCCTGGTGCAGCAGATGATGCTCTAATGGCCTGCCACAGTTTATACTGACAGCCTCCAATATAATGAGATTTAACACCAGGAAAATGATTGTAATTTCTAAAAACAAATGCTTTCAGCGGTGTCCCTCTGTTTACAATGGTGCTTACTGCAGCTACCTAGTGAGTTATGAGGAACAAAAATAGATGATAACAATAACAACAGTGACAATGACAACTTCCCACAATATAAAATTCAATTTATACATAAAATACATCTCTGGAATCCAATGTGGTTCACTATTTAATTACTTTTTTATAATGCCTATCTAGATTTTCAAAAGTGAAAGTAAAAAAAACCCACCAAATAAGACCAAACTCCCTAAATGTGTTTCTACCAATATCTATCCATTGATATTTAAATAAAAAGCTAGTGTCATCTATGTGATTTTAAAATGTTTTGCCTTTACAAATCGTAGTTCATTCTAAAAAGTCTGTAACCAGCAATGCAACAAAGCCATTAAATACCAATGTTAGAAATATCAAGTAATTTCTTTCTTCAAGAAAATGATTACTTACTTAATATCGCAACATGAGGTAAATGAGTGCAGGAAAAATGTCTCAAAAAAAAAAAAACAAAAGAAACAAACATAAATCTTTCACTGTTTTTTCTAAGGACACCAAAACGCCAATAACAAAAATTACATAGGTAAATCTAAATGAAAAGCCAAAATGCTATTTCCATAAAACAAACCGTGTGACTGCAAAAAAGTTACATCCGATACAATCACATGAGGTGAAAGTACCTATCATCATGGGTGAGCGTTAGAATATGTAAGACCCTTTAGTGACGATGCACCTAGTCAGAACAATACTTTTAGTAGCAAGGAGGTGTTCAATTCTATTCCGATTACTCTTTTATAGAGTAGGGTGTTTTTGTGTAATGTTACTCAACAGCACTAGCAACTGATACTGTGGTATCACTGTATTAATTTCCATTCTTCAGCTACGTAAGTTACAACATTTAATTCACAGCAAATCCATCTCTACCGCAAAAGAAAACAAGAAAATTATAACTTCTATATGACAATGCAGAAACAAAACACATGCACGATTTGTACTCCATCATTCTATGAAGGAAAACTTTCCAAGTTTTGTCAAAAGGAAGGTTTGGTTCTAAACCCTACTAGAAGCCATAAGAAAAAACACTGGAAAATTTAACAGAAAACTTATTAACCCAATGCTTGAATTTATTTTTTGTAATATGCACAACCATTTCATCATGCTTTATGCTCTGTAGTGCTGAGCACCTTTTAGAAAAATCCATCTCACCACAAATTTAACCCCAGCAGAGCACACAACTGCATGTTTTATTTTGATTTTGCTATCCCTTGTAAAGAGTGCCACCACTGCCAGCACTACAAAGCAATTACTGGGAATAGCTAGTTTCAACTCTATTTATATTCACATTTTATTGCTGAAGAACATGGAAGGAAGCCAAAGATCCTGGTTCAAAGATAACTTGCAAGTCAACATAGGAAAGCTTCCCTCTCAGAAAGCAACATACCACTCCAGCCTTTTCATGTCCTTGTTTTAGACATGGACTAGGAATGTAGTCAGTAAAGCACGTTTCTATGTTTAGAAAAATGTGAATATGTTCCATTTAACATTAAAGCATTGAGTATAGTGCTATGACACCAAAACATCTGTTAATTACAGACTGTTCCGAAATATGTGATGTTATATTCTTTTTCTTTCTTCACACTCTATCCTTCATCAAAAATAAAATATCCATGCTTTCTCATATTTCACTCTCATGCTGCTGTATGTAACACCCCTCCAATTAACTGGTGCCCTTCCTATCACAGAGGAAGAGCAGATATCTTGAGGCCCATGAATGTGACCAGGAGAATCTGATAGCTCACATAAAGGGAGGATAAACCCTCTTATCTCATTACACAATGACACATCACAACTGACACAACAGATAGTAGAATTCTCCTACATCAAAAAACAAACATTGCACAACTTCAAGAAGTTGACCTAGTAGTTCTCCTGACCTAAAGTATTAAACAAAAATAGGAGAAATTTCTGCAGAAGTTTAAGAATCAAATGAATTTTTATCCTTTAGAAGCACGGGTTATCTCATGACGGCCTGGAGAGCATATCAACACTCATACTTGTTTACCCAATATTCTGTCCCTAGAGGGACAGCACTCTTACTCAGAACTCTTAAAAGTACTTGTGGAATACACATTTAGTATTCAGCTTACAAAACTGTACTTACCTTTGGACATTTGGAATTTCTTGCAGTTTCAATCATAAGATTTGAGCCCATTTTTTCTCTAAAAGTAAGTGTAAAAAAATTGAAAATGCTACGTCAGTTTAACATGAACAAAACAAATTATTATCATCCTAACTCCTGAGAAATTTGCATTTAAAAGAAGCTACACTTGGATTTCACTTTAATAATCAGGTTTCTACAGCTGAATTCAACAGACCAATATCTGAAACCTTTTATGCCGTTGGAAACGAATCTGAAGAGTGACTGAGGTCTTGATTCGGTTACCTACTTCACCACATATTTAACCACAAATCATCAGGATTACCCAACCAGTTTGTAAGAGGAAAACAAAGTACTTTGCTACATTTAAGAATAAAAAAAAAAAAAAAATCAACATCTTTACTGAACAGTTTTGAAAATAACTCTCCTGAACTGTTATGAAAACAAAAGCTAAGGAGAGAAAGATGCCATTCTACATGATCCAGGAGAAAGTTAAAACATCTACATGTAACCTTGCATAACAATAATTCAATATGCATTTAACATACATTTTTGAGCTGGAATTTTTTCATATGCATACATTTTTATAAGTCTGACAGTGAAATCACACAAATGGTCAGCATTGTAATTTATCACCACATCAACTTTAAGGTCAGTATTCTAACTGATAACTAGAAGGTAGTTCTCCTGCATAGTGCAGAACGCTGAAGGGTATCAGCATACTAACCAACAATTTCAGCATCTATTCAACAGTACCAGTATCTATTTCAACTTCAATTTCCTTATTTATCTTTACTTGGTATAACACTCTACGGAGTGGGCACTCACCACCCATAACAGTTCCAGACAGGCTTTCATTTCAATCAGCACATTTTCTTCCTCTCCTTGAACACAGCCCACACAAACACAGGTGGTGAATCTAACTTACTCTGCAAAGATGGTTTTCAGTACTGCGACACTTTAAGTAAGGTAATTCCATGTGATGTTGTTAAGAGATCATTCATTTTTAGCGTGCACTACTATGCCAGTAGGTAGTAGCATTTCCACTGTTAAAAACAAGACCTTTATCAATCTTTCAGGTCAGAAGATAAAAGAAGCTTTTAATGCTACAACAGAATAGTCCTCCGTGTAGACAGTAAACAGTATTTTGGAGGTAGGACAGTTTACTGTTCCACTAGCAGATATCTGTACTTGAAGGACAGCTGTGTACGTGTCCTTGACAGGGAGGAAGGGAGACAGCTTCTAGTCCTATGACTGAAGTCTGCTGCTGACAATTTTTACACCAATAGCACTGTTTTATTTTATTTTTTCCACTAAATGCATTAATTCCTGTCTCTCTAGTCATCAACCAGAAGGGGAAGAATGCCATCTTCACTCGCCAATTAATTACAGAAGGAGACAAAAGTACACGGAATCATGAAGCAGGAATATACAGAAATAAAAGATAAGATTGACAGAAGTGAGGTATGAAAGACCTCTACTGATTTTCATCAGTTTCATCTACTTCTTCCTAAGTATCTTCAGCAGGTATTTTTTCCTCAAATCCTGAATGTAAAGATTACAAAACTGCACAAGCAATACGCACTGCTTAATTATAGGAACCAAACTGAACAATTATTTTCTCACATTTTTTTTTTCCTTATGAAGGCCAGGAACTGATGCTTTAGAGTAGGTACAAGAACAACCATAAAATACTACGCAACTTTAGACATTAAGGTCTAAAGAGAAAAGCTTAATATCACCTCCAAATTTATTTTAGTTTTGTTGCTAGCATTAATATTGTAGCTGCATATTATATAAATCCGTCAAGCCTCACTGTTCAATTATTTTTACTGAAGTCACAGCAAAACTAATTCAACAGTTTATTCACATATTGTGTTAAAAGAGAAAGCCACCTAATTTTATTGAACAGTCCCTTGTTCTTGAAGAAAAGGTGAGAACAATATTTCTCAAGATACCTTACTTTCTCAAATTACTGCTTTAAATTTTTCGCTTTTTTTAATGACAGAAGTCCTGATCCCTTTGTGTGAGCTGTCTTTAGGTCACTGGCTACTTTTTACCGATCTTGCAACAGAAACACTCTCTAAAATAGAGTAACTGGAACTGTAAATAGTATTTTAAATGAAACTGTATTATGAAAAATGCTGTTATATTAATTCGTATTTTCTGTATTTTCAAACCCAGCCATCGCACACTGAATCATCTTGTTTGACCACAAACCCACAGATGTTTCATTGAACTGTCCAGAACAACACCCAAATCGCTTTTAATATTGTTAGGTTAAATCCTGTAAGCATTTTACATTTTTCCACTCATGGGTTATTACTTTACACATAATTTCACCTGCCATCCTATTTTGTCATTTATCTCCTTTGTTTGTGTCTTTTTGTGATCTATGCATGACCCATCTAAACAAGTCTTTTACAAATGTTGCTCTTTCATTGCTTCAAGTCACTTAATATTGCAACACTTACTTCAAGAATGCAGTTAAGAACATATTGCCAACCATATGCTCAAAGGCACATTCTAATGGGCTACAGCCAAGCTGCAATCAAAGAGTCTGGAGAAAGAACATTCAATTTGAAGGGCAAAATTGTAACTTTTACCCCCATCTAACAACAACAACAACTACAGCAGCACCAGGATGCTATGACATCTTTACCAAACACATGGGAAAGATTTTCATTGCATGTACCATAAGGATACAGAACATCTCACTGATGCTGCTGCTATATCTGTTCAGTATGTCTGGAGTGACTAACTGGTACAGAATGTGTTGCCTGTCTAATCACTGGCGAGCTGTCTCAATTTATAGCTCAATTTGCATAACAAATACTGGTTTGAAGTATTATTATCTATAACACACTATATAACCTTTCAATTCCCTTCTTAGTTCTATATTTCCACCCCACAAGAAAGCCTGCAGCAATCCCTGTTGTTTCAATAAAAACGTTGTGTAAGCATAGCATCTCCCTTCACCATTGCAGAATTAGGTCAACAAAATGTCATTTGTTGATCAGTAAATTTTATTTTTCATTTAATCTATTGATAATAATTGCCTAACTTCTGTCCATTTCATAGAGTGCTTTACCTCCTTCATGCGTTACATGTAGCTGCAAATAATAATAGCATTTCCATTAAAGACATGTAAAAACATTTCACATGAGGTAATTCTAATTTTCACAAGACTTCTTTTAGTTGGGCAGAGAGAAAAAGAGGGAAGGCAAAGAAAAATATCTTTTATTAAAAAAAAGAGGAACTACAGATTATCTGAGAAGGAAAACTCATGGTATTAATTTGATAAACACACTTATTCCTAAAAATTTGCAAAAGCACAGGGACGTGGTACTTGGAATTCTCTCTCTCTCTCCACTTCAGAAAAAAAAAGTGAGATGCTTAAAACTCAGGTAGTACAGGTATTCCCACTATAATGGGAATAAAACTTCTTTCAATCCCATAAAACAATCACATTCCTAATGGAACATTGTCATTACTTTTTACCATTTTACATTTGCACTCAGAGAAATCTCTTTCAGTAGCAGTGGCAGCTTACACTGTCTGGGAAACTATGACATTAGTTTGCTAAAAATGACAGACAATGGAACTATCAATACAAATACAGATGAATAAAACTAAGTAATAAAACTTGTAATACTATAATTTCTTCTGGTGAGTTTTCCAGAATAGCCATTAATGCATGTGTATGCATTTCTATGAACAAATGCCATTTCATGGGCAACTCTGACACAAAGGACAATGAGCAATCCTTACAGCTCATTTCCCTTTTCAAAGAAAAGGGCAATGGGAAAACTCCCTCAATACAGGAGCTAAGATCAAAAATCCCTACTATAGCACATTATTTGATTTCTCACCATGCCTCCTATAAGAAAAAGGCACAGCAGGTGGCTAGTAAAATTTGTAGCAGATCCATAATGTGTCAGATCAAGCAGAGCTGGCAAGCGTACAGGAATATAATCAGAAATCAGCACACTAAAGCTCAGTTTATTCCCTGGAAACAGAAATCATTACATTAAAGGCTTTCAATGTTTGAGTAAACATAAAAACCAGCCATTTCAAATGAATAAGAGTATATGCTAATCCTTTCTAGTTGTTTTAAGAATCTGATTACTAGTGAAACAATAACAAAAAAGAAGGCTCTCAGACATTATATTATTTTTCACCTGATCCTTTTTTGACTTACTTGAGCATTTTTTCCCATATATCACTGTCATAAAAGGCGTGGCTCCAACCCATTTTGACTGTTCCAACAATGACATTCTGCTTAAAAACATCTGATCCTAATTTCCGATACAGTTCTTCACAATCGTCCAGAGGGATATGGAACAATCCCAACATAAAAGCTAATATAGCTCCTGAAAAAGAAGCATTTTGAAATGTAAAATATAGCCTGAAGCAAAGATTATAAAGATAGATTACAATTTAATGTAGTTCATAGGTTACCAGACTATCTGTCTTGAAAAGGGAAGATTCATTGACATTTGTATCACTAAACTCCTGTTCAGAGATCACAAACAGTTTTAAAAGGACATATACAAGATAGGAAGAGTCTACTTTCAAAAACATAATTAAGAAGTTGCAAAATGGCATTATTTAATTTTGCAGATTTGATTCTTGAAAATAAGTATAATGGCAGAAAGCAAATTATGTCCACTGCTTTACTTGGAAAGAGAAATGAGTAAGAGAAATCTCTGCTATGGGGTTAAAAATATATTTGGAGCATTACTTGCTATCTGGCAACTCTGAGCCAGTAAAGAAAAACTACAAAAATTCTGCGAAAAGAAGGGAATTTTGACCAGTTTGGAATACATCTGTTTGAAACCATTTATAATTAATGATTCATACATACTGCCATCTAGTGCGTGCCTAAAAGAATTATGACCTGCCCTTGTAGGAACTAAACAACAGTATCCAAAAAACAAGGCTGCAGAATACTATTAAATACACTGGAAAAATACAATTAGTGCATCACCAAAAGTCTTAGATATATTAAACTGAAAGGGATATATACAACCTTTAAATCTAATTGTACAATACCGTGATGTGTAATTAAGCATCAGGAATAATCAAGACAAGATTGCTTTTCCAATCTGAAAATGAATGCAATAGGTTTGAATAAAATGAATGTAAAAAGGAATACATTCTTGAAATAGAGAAAGAATAAAATAAATATGCAGAAATAACTACATAAAGAAAGTTACAGATGGCTTTAAAGGAAACATGACTTCCAAGCTTCTTTTGCTCTCAAATCCCACTGCCATGATATCTGACTGTCAGTGGATCTATGGTCTCAGTATTTTTATAATAAAATGCAGCAATGCTTAATATAACCTAAGCCTACTTGACGCATCAAAGTTTCATCAACAAAAACTCACTCAACTGCCAAATCACCAAATGCCTGTATTCAACACAGACTAAACATCTTAGCAGCTGAGAAACACCATTTTCCTGAATAATGCAAATCCTTTGCTGCCTACTTTTCCTCTTAACTCACCAGCACCAATCTATAAAATCATGCATTTGCTGTTTTGGTGACCAGTTTCAAAGCCAAAGGGAAACAAAAAATCATATCAACCACAAACTCATTTTCACTTTATCTCCTGAGATACAGCACTAAGAACTGCAGCATGCTTCAGCACAGGAGTACAGTAGGTAGTATCAGAGACAAGGTACACATTAAAGAGCTTTGCTGGATGGTAACAAGATGCTCACAGAAGAGTAAGATCAAAACCAAAGATATAGTGCAGGGTCACTCAGATGGTCAAGAGGAAAAAAAAAGCATCTGATGCTTCCACCACACCTTGCTCTGTTTCCTACGCTGCAGACACCATCTCAGTCTTGACGGCCAACATTTCATGGGGGGAAAAAAATACCTAAATAAAAACCTGGGAGGCCAAGGAGCATATCTGCAGTAATGCAGGGATAGAGCTGGCTATTGAGACATGAGACAGGCAGCAGTATAACCTGAAAGACAGAAATATTCCTTCCTTCTTCAGTACTAGAAAGATTTCAGCAGAAGGCCTATATCTGGACCTGAATTATGTTTTTCAAAATTATGTAGAACAATTGAAGAAAAACAATACAGAAAAAACCCAGAAATAATCACAAGTCAAGGAAATCAGTCTATAATGAAAGCCTTAGTAAACTCGCTATGACAAAAGCCTTCAAATGCACAGAAGGCTCCTGCAAAGAAAAATCAAAGAATATTATCCATGTTCCTGGGGAGTTAGAGAAGATGAAACAAATTTGAACTGCAATGGGAAGACCAACATTAGACATCTGGAATTTTTTTTCCAAATGTAAAAACAGATCACTAGCACAGATTTTGCTGAAGAGATCTGACACGATTCAACATCTTAGACAACAGCCAGCAGTGAAACACACATTGCTGATCCCTCCCTTGGGAAACGAGACAGCCTCCTAAGGATGCTTCCAGATCTATAATACCATGACTTGACTTATTTGTGAGTTCTGAAAAAAAATACTTCCATCAGCAAGGCGGAAAGAAATCATGAGCAAAAAAACCCCACCATCAACACAGAGAGACGCTGGCTTTGTTTAATTAGGCTCCTCATCTCCACATCACTAAAGGCTGGAAGAATACATGAGAGCACTAGCCCCATGTTGTTCTTTAAAACTTTGGAGGAATATTTGGGGAGAATATCCTTACATGATGTCCTTAAGAAAACTTCACATATATCAAAAACTGATGATTTGATACACCTGTGGAATTCAAATGTCTTTGTAGTTAAATGCACTGGAAAACAATATGCTTAGAGAACATTTGATCACACTACATCAATGACTGAAACCCTCATAAGATGCATCTGAATGCCATTAATTATTAGATCAACATAGAAATTTAGGAAAAAAAAAAAATTTAAATTCTGGGGAGCAGGCCCAGCACATTTGAAAATGTGGTAGTACGCACTTTGCCTGATGACATCCTCGTGATGTTATGAACTGCTCCCTGTGACTGAATCGTAAAGTGTACCACTATTGAGAAGTATCTTTGATACACCAGGTGATCACATGAGCAGTGAAAAGGACATACAAACCACATCCACAGCATACCTGTAGATAAATTGTCCTCAATGGGTTAAGTGCTCTGCTCATCTAGAAATGATGCAGTACACTGGAGAACAGTGATAATCACCCTCACTTACACAACTCCCAGCAGCTCAGTTCATACGGCAATAGCACTTCTTCATCTAAACTGCCCTGGTTTTATCTTTGGATTTTCACACAGAACAGGCACAAACTCGGTACATAATTTACTTTAACTTGGCTCCCCATACAAAAGTCCTGTGGCTGTCACTGCACTGCATGTGCTTAAAGATTTTTCTGGTGCCTCCATGCCTAGATATCGTGCTTTGCAATAGGCAGTTGACCTTAAGTATGCAGGGCCCATTTATAGCATAAATAAGTCATCTTTCTCTGCAACTGCCTGCATTTATACCTTATGGCCACCACTGAAGAGAAGTACAGGGAAGCTAACTAAAAACTCAGATTTTGCAATGTTTAACTGATTATTTCTGATTATTTCTAAATCTCAAAGGAAAAACAGCTAAACAATATCAAGAGATATGAAAAGCACAGCAGAAAACAAAAGAACAGTGACGCACAAGAGGCATTTTCACCAAAGACAAAATGTCTTTATCGTGATTGAAGAAGACATTAGAGAAGTCTTCTGCAGTGAAAGTATCTTCCAAAGAAACAATCACTTACTGCTAAATTAACTAACAGTCTTCCCGAAGATTATTAAAGTGTGAAGTGGGGAACTGTACTACAC
Organism: Tapera naevia; assembly: GCA_033556795.1. NCBI lineage: Eukaryota > Metazoa > Chordata > Aves > Cuculiformes > Neomorphidae > Tapera > Tapera naevia. The sequence goes on from JAUMJJ010000059.1 coordinate 22,626,552, forward strand.
CTACAAACAAATTCTGTCTAGTAGACCTAAACATTCTCCTCTTCTGTATTATTTTGAGCCTACTAAGCAAATCTTTGGAAACATGTACATTATATCTACTCACAGTGATGTGCATTCAATATTATTTCCAAATTAAACTCTATAATAAAGAGAAAGTATAGTGCAAAAAAAAAAAAAAAAATCAAAGATTATGGGGTTTCTAAAGGAAACTGAACTATAGGAAACTATAATATACCTCTTACATCACAAACCAGTATTATGGTGCTACTGGTCTAGCATCACTTCCAAAAGAGATGACTGTCTTTTAAAAGAAACTTATACTTTAGCACTTACTACTTCCTAGGGAGGAGTAACTTACTATCAAGTCACAGAGTAATTAATGCTGGAAGGTCATCTAGTCCAACCTCCTGTTCAAACAGGTTTAATTATAGTATGTTACTCAGGACTTGTTCAGATGGGTTTTGAATATCTCTAAGGATGGAGATTTCACACCCTATGCAGGCAACTCCCTCCAGTGTCTGACCTTCATTGCAAGGAAAACATGATTCCTTATATCTAATTATAACTTCTCATATTCCAAATTGTCTGTTCACTCCTCTCTTATCCCTGTGCACCTTCAAGAAAAGACTAGCTCCATCCTCTCTGTATTTTCCCATTACTTGAAACAGCAATAAGGCCTCCCCTTCTTAAGGCTGAATAAACCCAGTTCTTGCACTCTGTCACTGCCATGACCTTTGGTCCTCAGATCATCTACTTGGCCCTCTGACAGACTCACCCACCATGTACAAGAATGTACCAAAAAGATTAAGGTTTTACCAAGGAGCCCAAAACTATGACTATGACTATGGCCATCGGAGACGCTTAATCTGTTGGGTGCATTCTTGCTCATACAAGTGGTCAGCTTTCTCTGCTGCAAGGGTACACCGATTCATGTTCAACTTGTTCCAACAGGACCAGGCCTTTTTCAGCAAAGCTGGTTTCTAGCCAGCCAGCCCAGCACCTTGGCTTTGTTGAACCTGAGGTGGTAACTGTCAAGCCACTTCTCTAGCCTGCACAGGCTGATCTGAACAGAGGACATCACTCTATTGACCACTTCCTCTAATTTAATGTCATCCAAGATCTTGCTATATGCACACTGTCTCACTGTGCAGGTCATTAATAAAGGCAGGAAACACTATCAGCCCACTATCGGTCCCTGATGGATGTTACCTTATTTATCTGTAAAGCCTCATAAAAATCTAGGATATTTGTATCTCTGTACAAAAGGATCCATGTTCGCTGAAAAAAAATCACAAATCAGTTTCAAGTGTCTCATGAATCACCCAAATTTCTTATCAAAAGAAAAAAGAAAGACTTCAGAAATCAGACCTGTACTTTTCCCAACTTACACTGAACATCAGAAACCAGCAAGTTCTGCAAAATCTACATTTATTCTCAGATTTTCTTTTACTATGTTCACAGTAAAATTCCAGCTTATGGATGAACGATTTACCTGTGCTTACACCACAAATGTAATCAAAAAGTTGATGAACGGGCTTTCCAGTTAGTTCTTCTAGTTTCCGCAGAGTCTGAAGGGCAACTAAACCCCTGAAACATAAAAAAAACCCCTTTGCATACAATGGTAGCTTTATCTTACATAGTTCTAAGCCCATCTTTGCTTAATTAATAACTACCACTGAATAACTACAACAGTAAGAGTCCCAGATATTTCAGGGAATGAAAGAGCAGCAGAACACAATTAAAATGGAATGATGAGTACTAAATATAAATTACATATTCAGGCATACCAAAAATGTACTCAACAGCTAATGCCATATTGTTTTGTAGCCGTACTAGTTTGTAGGATCAGGGCTGGTCACCTTCAGTGGATGTAGGCTCAGGACAGATTTTAGCTGCATCGACACCACATAGTACTTAAATTTTGGTTTTACCAGGGTTATATGATGGCCCTCAGGAAGTAGTATTTTTCTCTCTGCACTTCTTTTGCCTACAATTCTATGCATCTGAAATAATGGGAGATTCATTCCAGACCATGAGACTTGTGCTTTTACAGCATGAAACAGTATTTGGTACACAAGGGTGCAAACTCTGCTGGAGCTAGGGAGCTGGGTACAGCAAAAGGAGCACCAAACCAAGCACCATCTGGCCAATACATTCTGCTGAGAATGGCACCTCCTGCACGCTGCCCTCAAATCTGTC